>JAOQGH010000003.1:22750606-22761960 GCA_025769975.1 Gallinago jamesoni | reverse complement strand
GGGGCTTGGAGCGACCTCGTTTAGTGGGAGATGTCCCTGCCCAGGGCATGGGGTGGGACTGGATGGTCTTTAAAGGTCCCTTTGAACCCAAACCATTCTGTGATTCTGTGACTGACTCCCTCCCACAACCCTCAATGTTAAAATTGCTAAAATGTGTACTTTAATTTTCGTGTACCTCCTACAGCCTTGCCGAATATGACTCCTGGAAGACAACACTTAATAACTACTACTTTTAGTAAATTCTGTCTGTGCAGAAGCAGAAATTACTAGTGTCTAAGCAAAATCCAAGGGCAGGATGGCATTTCACTGCTGAATGTTGCTCGGAGTCATCTTTCTCGGTGCTCACACCCCATCTTGTGACGCATGCTGGAAGTGCAGGACCTCCCAAAGGCCCCCCCGGTTGTACCCGACAAGTTTCTCACTCCAACGCGGGCAGTAACTCCTGCATTCATCAGAAAATGCATCAAATTGCACCTGGAAGTAAAGATTAAAAAGTTATTCAGCAGCCAGCCAAAGTTATTTGTCAAAGTTTTGCCGGCACAAGGATGAAAACTGCATTTGAGTTCACCTTGTAGCTGTTGAGGCGCTGCTGTTTAATTTGTTTGACACACAAAACCGTCTGCGTTACCCAGACACGTCACTGTTTAATCTGCTCATTGGTCTCATCGAGGCTCCACATTCCCTTCTTACATTTGTGATAAAAATCCTCATTTGTGAAGTAAGACAGGACACCGTACACACAAGAATGTCATCAAACTCTAGAAACTTTCACAAAATTGTTAAGAACTCGCAAAAGTTTTATTATTTCTAGCATTTCTCAAAAGAACAAGAAAAAAGCTTATTCACAGAGAAAGACTGGCAAGCATACTCTGTGCATTCACGTGTTTTTTAAGGTCTCTCTATGCCAAAGATCTTGTGAAAATTGAGAGAGACAGAAAACAGATCTCTGTTTGAAGTTTGTTTTTAAAGATAGCATTTTCCTCCCCAGCCCTGATGAGTCTGATGTTGCAGACACACTGAGAAGCTGAAGGACCATCTCCCCTCCCCTAAAGGGCTGTGATGTGCCTTTTAGCATCCTCAAAAACTTAAAATTCAATAAGGAATATAAGCAGGAAAGGTATTTTGATCAAGTAACAACACATTAACATAACACTTCTAAGTCAGATTGCTTCTGAAGTAGAACAGGATAAAACCCAAATACAGGCAGAGAGAAAAATACAGACTAGCTTTGCCAAAAATACACAAATTGCAGTAAACAGTGAGCTAGAGGTTTATCTCCCCAACTGCAGAGGCCTGTAACTTGTAAACAGGGATCACAAGGGTGACTGCTGGATAAATTACTCTTCTTCCCAGCAAGGAACAGCACAAACTCATTACAAACTGCAGAGAAGGATGGAGGCAGAGAAGGCACTTCACTGGTCACTCCCCAATTAAACAAAGTTATAATCCCTCAAAGAATGCTATCAGCAAAGCAATGAAAACTCAAGTTGCGCTGCTCATTTAGATATCTACTTTATAAACTACAAAAACAGGATAAAACCAAAAGCTGTCAATGCCAAGGGGGAGAGCCACTTAGGCAATGCTCAGAGGCCAGCAAGAGCTCTGGGTTGAAACGGCATGTACATAGAGTGCATTTATGAGGAACTGTTACTCCTCACCCCTCAGGAGAGCTCCCGAAGGCACTATAGTTGTCCACGCCAGGCAATGCCTCCTGGCTGCAGTTGGTGTTTGGGATTTACCCAGTGCATAACTACTTAGCACCATAGAATACTTCAGATAGCCACTATTTGACAAGACAGATGCTCGATCACTCATCTCAAATCTTTTGACCAATTTCCAGCCTAGGCAGCTTACAAGAAACAACCTGGAAGGGGGCCAGAGGGGCAATAGCAATGAGCCAGAGGGATCTAAAGCCAGGTAACAGATGCCAACAAGAGCCACGGCTAATAGCTGTCCTGGGAGCCCAAGCTGCCACTGGCCCTAACACAACAAACTGTGTGGGGACACACAAGGAAAGGCCAGGGAAGGGCCAGGCCGCACAGCCCCTTCCTGAAGGGAGAGACCTGGCCGCAGGCCTGCGGGCAGGCTACAGCACTACCGAGAGATGCGCCCTCAAGGCGGTGGAAAGTGAAGAACGGCCCCAGGGAGGGTAGGAGGATCCGCGGCCCCCTCAGCCCCAGCAAGCACTGCACCAGCGCTGTGGCCGCCGGGGGCGCCATTTCAGGGCTGTCCCCCGAAGACGCCTGAAATAAATGGCGGAGGGGGCGGAGACGTTTCCCCGCTATCCAATGAGAGGAAAGAGTCCCGGATGGAGGCGGTGCCGCACGGCGCCGAGACCAATGTACGTGAGAGTCGGCGGATGATAGACAGGTGGCGCCCTCCGCCCGACAGCTCCGGGAGGCGGGGCTTGGCGCCCGCCAGCCAATAGGGCGGGCGGTGCGGGGCGCGTCGCGCTGTCCCGTGGTACCTTGCGGCGAGCGGCGGCAGGAGCGGCCGCGACTCCATCCGGGTCCCGTGCGCGGCTCCGGGTCACCCTGCGGCAGGTAGCGGGGCGGCAGTAGCAGCGGGCGCGGTCCCTGTGGGGTGCCGGCATCGGCGAGCTGAGGAGGGAGGGGTGACCGGCGGGTAAACGAGCACGGTAGGGCTAGGGTGTGCGCGGCGGGGAGGATGGGTTGCCCTCTCTCTCCCGGGCGCGGAGGCCTTGGCGCGGCCCCTCTGCTGAGCGCCAGGCTGAGGGCTACCGCCGGGGGGGGGGGGGGGGGTGGAGGGGAGGGGAGGGGAGGGGCGCGGGTGTCTGTAGTCTCCTGCTGCGGCTAGAGTGCGGCCTCCGGGTTCCCCGCCCGCGGGGCTCTGCGTTTATCGTCGTTATTTTTCTCATGGAGGGGCTTTTTTTTTAACTATTATTATTTCTTTTTTTTTTTTTCCCTTCCCCCCCGAATCATCTCTCTCATCCAGACTTAACTTGAAGGCCCGGAAGTGCCGCCCCCCCACCCCGGGCGCTCTGGAGTGGTGGGTCGGCCCCCGGGGCCCGCCGGGGATAGGCCGCGGATGCCGTCAGCGCCTGGGTACGTCACTTCCGCTAGCAAGTGTGGGGGCAGGGGAGACCTTGGCCTTGTGGGGGGGACGACACCCCCCTTCTTCCCCCAGGCCCCCCCCACCCTCCTTCTCCCCGGGGTCCCCCTCGCAGGACCCCGGGGAGAAGGAGGGTAGGGGCACCTGGGGATGTGCCGTTTTGGGCTTGTTTCCCTTAAAATTATATGTTGAAATCCTACAGAAGGATGTTAGATATTCACGGTGGGTCAGATTTAATCCAGGGGAGAATTGGGGGGGGGGGGGAGGGAGAGGGGTGGAGAGAAATTACTCCCTTTCTTCAAAATGAATTGTATATCTTCAACTTAATTAAGCACTGTTTAAGAAACGGGGCGTCCGCTTCCTAATTCTTCAAGGAGGGGGAAGAGCATCCTCAGCTTCAGTGAAATAGTCACTGACTGGTGAGGCTCCTGTTGTCAAATTCGACATGTTTTAACAGCAACATTCGGGTGTTAAATAGCTTGAATTTACCTAATCGGTTATTTAAAGTGGTTGTTCCAACTCATGGCAGTTTCTCCAGGGTGATAATAGATTTAATATTATTTCTTTGGCCGTGTAATAGGGTAGCCCTTCATGAAGATGGACTTACTAAATAGCAGCATTGTGATATTTTTAATATAAAATCGTTGGTTGTAATTTTTTTTTTTTTTTCACTGAGCTTTTCACCAACTTGTTCTGTGTATCTTCAACCTCAATTCATATAGGCCACACTCGGAAGTTATTTTGCATAATAAGCCTGGAGACTTGGCAAAAGGAAGCTTAGATAAAACATCAACTCGCTCACTTTGTCTACTACTACTAACAAGCTATATCTGTATCTCGTTTTCCTTTTGATAAACGCCTTCTGTATTTTCCTCTGTTGTTAATAGTGGGAAAACATCAGTTCATTTGCAAAATAGCAAAAGGCTCCAGGGACTCATAAAGGGCAATAGATGTTTAATTATGTTGCTGATTAATAACATAAAATGGTATTCTTGAAGATGTTCTCACACACTAATTTCATTATTTGATGAATTTGTGTAATTATATTACCATGAAAACTTCATGCAGAAAACGTTAGGCCACGTGCTGGGAGCATGTACTAAGAGACACAAATCTAGGGAATAAATAAACGTTTGTATGTTTATGCTTGAAGCAGGGACAAATATCTGAAACGATGGTTTCCTTTGAGAAATGGGCTGAGCCCTCTGTGCCCTTTGAAGCTGTAGCTCAAGTGAAGTGTGCTTATTTATATACATTGCTCATATACGTTCCTTCTGTGCACTGACAGGCAGGTATTCAAAAAGGATTTGTGAACATCTGATAACATTTTACCGTAGACTTTCTCCTTACTACAGCATGTTACCTAATTTTACTGGTGTTTTTGCCAGCGTTGTACAGTACACATGCACTTTCTGTACACAGATATTTTAATACTAGCATTGTAGAATCAATTATGTCTACAGGAAGGTGCTAGGATTTGTACTACTCTGGTTCTTTGTATCAGGAATTATTATGATCGCCTACTTCACTTTTCCCCAGGAGAAGTGCTTCGTTCAGTGCATGAGTGGGCAGTGCTGCTTCTGGTTTTTTTTCAAACTGTGATCTCTGGATATTTGTATTCCATCTGTAGCTAATTGGTTAGAAAAATAAGTCAAAAATCAAACAGAATAATTGAAAATGTGGCGAAATGGTAATATTTCATGTTATAATGGTACAAAAAGTAAAACCAGAAAGCTTTGTGTTTAAGCAATTAAATGTAAATGGGATACAGATTTTGTTAAAAAAATATAAAATGTGGCATTTCCTATTGAGACACTAGATAAATACACTGTTGGTGACAATCAGCAGTATTAATCTTATTACTCTTATTAATTCTATTATTAATCTTGCATTGTTGTGTGAAAAATTCCAAGAAATACTGTAGTGGACAACTGTCCCTGTGTGTACCTGACTTTGGTACTGCTCGTGCTTAGAGTTTAAGCATATGTATATGTTTCTGTAGGGTTGTGAGCTGAAACTGCCTGTGTTCCTTTTCTTCTCTTTCTTAAATCTGCCACTTCAGACAAGCATTCTGGTGTGAGTGACGCTTACAGCAGTGTATTCCTGCTAAATGGAAACTGCATGGCCAAATAAAGGTTTTAAATATTAAGGTTTTGGGCATAACAAATGGGCCTGGGCTTCAGCTGGCAAGTGTTACCTTCTGCTTGAAAGAATTTTTGCTTTTTTGGTCAGTGCCTATTTTCAGTGCAGGTGAATTTACTTGGCAAAAGGGGAAAATAAAAAAAAAGTTGTTTTTTTTTAAAAAAAAAAAAAACCAACAACCCACCCTTTAACCCATTTAGTCTTAATCTTCACACAGCCTTTTAATTTAGAGCTTTGACTTCTCCGTCATGCTTAATGTTAGGTATGGAATAGAGGAAAAACAGTCTTTTCAGATAACAAGCTGTTTACAAATTTACAATTGCCCAATGATCTTTCACAGAAGGAAAGCATTATATACCTCAAGCTGATGTATTTGTTTATCTCCACACTGCATATAGTAGGTGTCGGAAAAGCACAGTTTGTGCAGGAACTGTTCTTTCTATAAACCCACTTTCAGCTTCAGGTGGTTCCTTCTGAGCTGCAAAGTGGACAAAATAACTGAGAGAATAAAGCATTTGTCTTTTAGGATCACACTGAGAAGAAATGGGACTTGTGTTGTTTCCGCATATTTTGTTCCTCCAGCAGGGTAATAGATAAAAATCCTAACTATCAGTTGAGCTATTTTTATTCTTTCACAGGTTGAAGAATAGCTTAAGCGTGCTCATGTTCCACTATGAGGTACTATACAAGAACATGTAAATTCTTGAGGCTTTTTTTCATGCAGTTTAGGATCATTTCAGAGGTTTCAAACTGCGGGTAGCTCAGGAAAACCCTGAAAAACGTATTTCAGAGTGCTGCAGCCCAATTAGATTCTACTACTGTTGCTTCTCTTAGACACAAATTAGGAGGAAGTCTCTAGCAAGATAAGCACTTTATTAATACAAGGGGAGGTACAACCTAAAACTGTGAATATAGAAGAGGAAAAATTATTAATTTACTAAAAACTTTCATGTCGATCTTACTGAGCTATTGACAGAAGGTGATGAGAGATTTGTGCATGTAGACAATGCACAACGGCATTGTGGTCTATGGCAGACCTCCAGGGACACCTGAGTGAAGTGAGGGGAAGCAATATGAAGGGTAATTAAGTTTGTGTTAATCATGCTGCTTCTTTTCCCCACCAGTCAAACAAAAATTGCTCCAGTGAAGGAGCAGACCTGAGTTTATGATCACTGGGGATGTTGGATGTGTTGGTCCGTGTCTGAAGAAGGCGGCCCCAAAAGAGCTGTGGGAGTCTGGAAGTGGCTCCATATGGGGTAAAACTGTGAGGAATTGGTGTTAGTGGTGGCATCCTAAATCCGGGAGCTCCCCCACGTGGTGAGAGCCGTGTGTGATCAGGCTGGAGCCTCAGCCCTGGACACAGCCGCTGCTGTGTCAAAGTTACATGCTTACACAACTAGTGGCATTTTCTTCACTTTCCCGGCTTTGGGGACTTTCAAATACAAGCACGTGGGGCCTGGAGAAATACGACATTGAACTCAGCTTTTAACAAGCTAATTAACCATGTGTTTCTTAAAATCTGTAAGTCTCCACAGTCAAGTTTGTTTCTGAAGGAGAGATTATGCAGGTGGATGGCCCTGAAACTCCTGTGCTCTCCTAAGGTGTGATATCATCAGCGCAGTGACCTCAGCAGCAGGGATGGGAGCTATAGCAGGTTCTCTTGCCGATGAGAACATACCACATCAGTAGAGGCTGTGCCAGGAGCATAATTTATCAAACGTGCTGTACATCAGGCCTCTCTGTGTGCCAGAAAAACCTTAATGAGATGCAAGAAGCAGCCTCCAAGGAGACCTGGCACGTCCCATTCTATAAAAGGACATTGCAACCTAAGTGATAGGGTTTTTAAAAACCATGAGAACTAACCCGCAAGTTAGAAACGCCCAAAACTGCAGGATTCATACAAAGGAGAGCACTAATTCACTAGACCTTGCACAAATACACAGGAAAAAACAAAAAAAGCAAATGGTAATCTGAACTTCCAAATTAAGATTTTGACTACAATTTTAATTCTTTTAATTCTATACTCCTCTAGTATTAAACTGAGTAAAAAATGATACCTCAGTGATGTAGCATCAATAAAATTGCTTTTTTTTTTTTTGCGATAGGTAGAAGACAGCACACCTGATGAGCTTTCATAAGGTGCATTTGTTACGGAGTGAGATTTTTCCTTATGTCCTGTGTGCACTTTATGATCTCAAGCCAGACCGCTGTGTATAACTACAGGATAACAATTGGAAGTAAGTAAGAATATTTTTTAAGGACTTTCTTAACCTTGAGTAACAGCCCATTCAGATCTGTAATAGATGACAGGCTCTTTGGTTTTTTTTCCCAGGAAGCTGAAAGGAGACAGCTTCGTAAGGATTGAGGAACGGTGGCAGTAGAAAACTATTTAGAATTTCCGATAAGATAACTTGATTGGGAAGTCCTACTGTCAATGGAAATAAAAGCTGCTTGATGTGCCTTCTCAAGTTGGTTAGGTTTATAAGCCTAACTTTTGCCTAAAGGTGCTGAAATGCAACAGATGGGTTTCTAGCTTTGTTTCAATCCTTATGTCCTTCAGGCTTAATTTTAAAAAGGAAAGTCAGAAGTGTTGTCTTATATATTTTAGACTTAAGCTTTTTGTTTGGTAACACCTCTTCAGTTTTTCAAAGTGCTTAAAATATTTTCAGTACATCAGGGGACCAACAGCTTCATGTTAAAATTTCCTTCTGAAACTAAACATCTGGGACTTCTGTAACTTCATGGCATCGCTGAATAACAAAGTAAAGACACTGAGCCGGCTCTCTGCAGGTAGCCTCGCTGGCCAGGCCTCAGCAGGCTGCCTTTTTCCATGAGAAATGGGTTTTTTACATGAATTCTGCTCAGCTGCTGGAGGTTTGGATGCAGGAACAGGGAATTGAAAGGGCTGTCAGCTCCCCTACGGAATATCTGCTTGACAGCAGGGTCTCTGCTGAGCTGATTTCAAAGGACGTGGCGTGTGCCAGAGCTTCGTAATGGTCTGACTTTGTCCCAGTGCTACTGGTCTGATTTATTTCTGTTTTGGGCATTAGGACCAACTGCTTGTGTCCATCTGTGCACACTAGAGTATGTGTTCTAGTAGGCGTGTAAGTTAGCAAAAGCAAATAAGGGGATTTATACCAGTCAGGAGCAAGATTTTAAGAGTGATTCACCAAAATTTGTCATCAATATTTGTATAAAGGGTTCTGGAGTAAAGGATTGAGGGGGTTGGAAAGAACTTTAATTTTTTTCTCTGTTCAAGGAATCACGTCATCCCTTTGTATATTAATTCATTGGATCACGCGTTGTGTTTTTTGGCAAGGACATTAACATGCATTAGAGCGCTCTCATTCTATCAAGGCTTTGTTTGAAGAGTGGTCTGAAAACCTCAGCTTAGAATTGGGACCGAGTACTAGTAAAACATGTATTTAATTGTTTAAAAACTTCATTTCTGTAAACATTTTCCACTCTCTTCTAAATTACATTGACAAAGCAATGCGTCTTCCTCTCCAGCTCTGTTCTCCAGTTGTCCTTGCTGAGAAGGGGACTGTAAGTCATATCTGTCTGGCAAGTATTTTGATTTCAATATTCTAAGACTTTTTTTATTTCAAGATCATGTTGAGCTGTATCAATGACGAAATTGGCTTTAAAGTTACATCAGGAGCAGTTACAGAAACTCACTTGTTTTTCTGATCCTGAAACCAATGTATATTTTAAGTGGCCTTTTCGTAAGGCAGTTTAACAATTAAATGTGAGGGTATAAGCTGTAATCTTAATGAGTTTTGTTTATAATAAAAGAATCCCTGTGCATGGGACTTTATATTTTTAGGACTAACAGAAAAAGTACAAAATACTACTGATGGTACGTGATTTTGAGCTATTAACTGTTATGATAGCTGAAAAAAAGTGCTATATGTAATAATAATATTTAATCAGAATTATAAATATTAGGGTCTCATACTGAGCCATGTAAATTGGCTGTATAGCTATGGTCCTAGGTTTTACTATTTTTAAGTTCTAAAGAGGAAGAAATTTAGATCTCATGTTTCTGATGGAGTTTTCTTCTAATTTGAGATGAGTTTACATCTGTGGAACGCAAATAGTACTTTAACAGAGAAGTTTAATGAATATGACTGCTTGCTATGACTGCTACTTGTTAACTCTCTAAAGATGAAATGTAGTAAGACCCAAGCAAGTGGTAAAATTTTGAAATTAAGGAATCTTACCTTTAAAATAACTTTATTGCATGACTGGGAGGAGTAAGGGGAATGGTTTTCCTGTGATCAGTATTTTATCTGTAAACGTTGCAGCAGCAGCCTGACTTGTCTTTGCCAAGGCCACTCTTTCCCCAGCAGCCATGAAGACACCTGCGCTATGGGATGAGGTAGTAGGTTGTATAGTTTTAGGGTCATACCCACAACTGGGAGATAACTATACAATCTACTGTCTTTCCTAAAGCAGCAGAAAATCAGCAATGGAAACATCTCACTGTTAAGCTCAACGTCAGATTCTACTGAACTTCTGTACTTGTAGTGCTTATGGAGAAAATAACATGTCTTGATGTATATATTGTGTTTAGATTTTTCCAATTCTTGGGAAAGCTAGATTATCATCCTACATTCGTTTTTCTACTTTAACAAGTGAAAAATTAAGAACAGACGGATTCCTATATGTGTATGGTGGGGTAATTAAATACAGAAGATTGCTGTTCTAATTGTTGTGGTGTTTAACATTGCTACCCTAAGTATCAAATGCTCTTTAGAATGAAACTCTGGTCAGCTCCTTAAGCTCTTTGCTGCAGTATGTGCTTCTCTGTCAGAGTGAGGTAGTAGATTGTATAGTTGTAGGGTAGTTATTTTACCCTGTTCAGGAGATAACTATACAATCTATTGCCTTCCCTGAGGAGTAAAACAAACCGCGGTCCTTTGCAGTCATTCCTGTGCCCATTGAGTAAAAACAGATCTGCCAGAGAAATTCAGGGTTGTGAAGCATCAGATTAATCAGTGACAGAATTTGCAGGGTTAAAATTGGTGTGAATGGTGCAACCCCCAAATGATATATTTGACTAATGCGACTTTTCTTTCAAGGTGAGCAGCAGAGTGCTGACGGGACAAGGAAAAGGTGTGTGTTCCTAGATTTAGTGTGGAATACCCTACAGGAAGAAAATTAATTATAAAAGAATTTCAGTTTGAATCTAAAAATACAGGTAGCTCAAACTTACACATTGTGACCTAACAATTTCTATAGTACATTAAAATTCCGTGACTCCAACCACTTAGTAAACCACTTAGAGGAACAACTTAAAATTACACTTTACTAATAAATCTGCTTATTTTTGTCCAATTCTTCTTGCAAGTGAGACTTAAATGACCTGATACAAAATTAAAGTTGAATGCCAAAACTGGCCCCTGACCTTTTGGGGGGGTCATAAAGCTATAAAGTTTGAGTGCCCAAGATCCAAAAGTATAATTTTTCCTCTGCGCTGGTTACTGTTTTTACATATAAAGACATTTTTAAGCTTAGAATCATATAATTGCCTAGGTTGGCTTATTATGTTCTTTTTCCTCCTGGCGTCCTAGGTGTACCCCATCTAACTGCTTCTGCACCAGTCTGCACTAGTGTGACCATCTTGTAGTAACAAAGCAAATCATGAAAGTGCTTTATGGAAGCCAAAGTTTAGCATAGTAGGCGAAAGTGGAGCTGTCAGTATTTGACCCCGGAGCGTTAGAACTGGTTCCCCACTAACCAGGCAGGGGTAACAGCCTGCACTTGCACTGGTTTCCAGGCCTAAAGAAGACCAAAAGCAGCTGATAAACTAAACTGACTTCGCAGAGCAGCTGCTGGGCAAGAAGAGCGGCGCAGAGGAAGCGTTGGGCTCCTAGGAAGAGGTAGTAGGTTGCATAGTTTTAGGGCAGGGATTTTGCTCACAAGGAGGTAACTATACAACCTGCTGCCTTTCTTAGGGCTTTATTATAACACCGGGACCATTTGGGCTCCATCCTCTGCAGCTTTGGTACCTGAAGAGAAATGACAAGCTGTTTCTAAACGTAACCGAGGCTTAATGAAATGGGTGTATTGGGAGACTCAGTACCAAACTGGAGTGTAGCTGGAATTGAGTGTGGTGAAACACTGCGTTTGAGGAG
>JAOQGH010000003.1:22707281-22722100 GCA_025769975.1 Gallinago jamesoni | reverse complement strand
AAAAAAAAAAAAAAAAAAAAAAAAAAGAAACAAAAAAAGAAAAAAAAAACAAGAAAAAAAAGGAGAGAGAGAGGGGGAGAGAGTTACCATTGAACCCGGGGGAGCGCCCGCCGCCGGGTGCGGAGGATCCCGCAGCCCCATCCGTTGCCCGCAATAAAGCGCGACGCGTGACAGGGCATCCGAATCCGGGCCGGAGAGGGACCGGCGGGGCCGGGCGGTGCGGCGAGCCCCGGGAGCGGGCCATGGTGAGTGGCGGCGGGGGCCGGCCCCAGTGCGGGGCGCGGCGGGGGGTGCCCCGCTCGGCCCCGCTGCCCTGAGCGCGGCGGCAGCGCCGGGAGCGGCCCCGCAGCGCGGCCGGCACCGATTCGCGTGTGGGGCTGGGACACGGCAAGCCAGGAATATGAACAGGAAAACAAGGCGCTGGATCTTCCACATCTTCCTGAGCCTGGGGATTGTGTATATCAAGATCGGGTAAGTAACTTCTTTTTTTATTATTTTTTTTTATTTTTTTTTATTTTTTTTTCTCCTTCTTTTATAACAATCGCGCTCTCTCTCGCTCTCAGCCTATAACCTGCCCAGACCTGTTACTATTTAACTCGGCAAGACTCAAAAAAAAAAAAAAAAAAAAAAAAAGATGATGATGGTGGCGATCACGATTATTTCTTAAAAGCCAGGTAGACCTCCCCCCCCCCCACCCGCACCCCCCCACGCCTTGGAGCGACCCCCCGGGGCCGGGCGGGACTCCCATCCCCGGGGCAGCCGTCCCTTCTGCCTCCCCCGCCCGGATCCCGCAGCTACCTGCCGCTCCCCGCAGCTCAGGGAAACCCCCGGGGGGTGGGGTGGGATGGGGGGGGGGGAGCTGCAACCCGAAGAGACACCGCACCGAGAGGGGCTGGAGGCGGTCGGCGGCTCCCCGGCCCCGCAGCATCCCCGGCCCGTCCAGGTGCGCTGGGCTGCGGGGAGAGGGGGGGGGGAGGGGGGGGGGGGGGCAGAGAGCGTGGGTTGTCCCCCATCTCTCCCTCCCTCTAACTGTTGGAGAGGAGAGGGAAAACCCTCCCAGCCCGTTGCCGGTGCGTGGCCCGGGCACGCAAACGCCACTGCATGAGCTTTAATTCACGAATGAGGAAGTTTTGGTCCCGTTTTTGGCAGGAGCCCGCGTGCTCCTTATCTCCGCTCTGGCTGCGGAGAGAGGGAATGGACGGGGGGGGAGACGGGGGGAGTGCTTTCCAGGGGCACCTGCCAAAGCTGGGTCCTGCGGGGCGGGCGGGCGGTGGGGTGCCGCATCCGCCTGCGGGACGAGAGTCCCCCGCCCTGAGCCACCCCCCCGCCCCCGGTGTCTTGTCCTTGCAGGGGTTTTTCCTCTGTGGTGGCCCTGGGAGCCAGCATCATCTGTAACAAGATCCCGGGGCTCGCCCCCCGGCAGCGGGCCATCTGCCAGAGCAGGCCCGACGCCATCATCGTCATCGGGGAAGGGTCCCAGATGGGCATCAACGAGTGCCAGTTCCAGTTTCGCAACGGGCGCTGGAACTGCTCTGCCCTGGGAGAGAGGACCGTCTTCGGGAAGGAGCTCAAAGTGGGTACGTGTCTTCTCTTCCTCTATTGCACGTGTCCTCGCTGCTGGCCGGCTCCCACCTGCGTGTCACCAGACGGGGAGGGGGTCACACGGGGAGCTGTTGGCTTTGGGGACAGACCATCCAGCCAGGGCAGGAGCATCTCACCTCGAGCGTGGTCACCCTGACGCCGTGGCTGTCCTTACCGGTGTGAGGGACATCTGTGCTGGCCCCTCGCAGGGCACTCGCCCTCGCTGTGGTTCAGAAAGCAATCCCACCACAGAGTTTCACTGTCCTGCTCTCACAAACCCCCCTCCGAAAGGTTTTCCGTTGGCACGCGCGGGACAGCAGCCTTTTTTGGGTATTTGAGGATGTGAAGGAGGGCGTTTGGTTCTGGCTAAAGGTAGTGGTTGGAGATCAAATGCTGAGCGGGGTCAGAGTTGCATTTCTGGGCTGCAGGTGCCTCACCAGTGATGTTTGCCTGATGTTTCTACCTGTCAAGGCGAAGGTCTAGGGATCAGCTTCATTAGAAGAGATTTCCGGCACCTGAAATAGTTATTCTATAGCAACTATGTCGAGTGCCCTCTCTCCCAGCAGAAAGAATGGGTGTGTTCTGGTTTGAGATTTCAGGGCATTCACAAAACCTGTTCCCATCCGCAGGCAGGCGACCCCATTGCCAGTTTCCATATTATTATTATTTTTCAGTTATTGCAACTGTACAAAATATATTGAACTTCTTAACTAAAACAGGCATTAACAATGAAAAGCCCAAATACCTCAGGAACCAGAGCTGAGATCAAACTTCTGTACTGCAATTCCCTGTACTGCAGGACACGTAGCCGTGGAGCTTACTCAGTCTTTGGTGATTCCATAGCACTTAAAATACAGAGGAGGAGGAACAGTCTTTTCCAGACACAGGTATATCTATTTTGAGAGCCATCACTGAAAGCTAATCACTCATGGAATGGCGTTCTGCATCCGGGAGTTGAAGTTGGGATGTGTGGTTTCCAGCCTCGAGGTCTCTCTGCCTCCTCCCCACCTGAAATGTAGCAGCAGGAAAGCAGCCGAAGGACGCTTAGGGTGGTAGAAACCAAGGTGGATGTTTGAGGTGAGCGGGGAGGGAAGGCAGCAGAGCCCCGAGCAGCGGCGCGGCAGCAGAACCTGGCTTCTGGCTGGTTGGGAAACCCTCCGGCCTGGCGGGGCTCCAGGGGCTGTTTGGTCACACGTGGCCAAAGAGCAGGATACGGCCCCACTTACCTCATTCCTTGCATTCTCACCAAACCCAGAGCTCCAGCGCGGCCACTCTGCTCCGCGGCTCCCGGGAACGCCTGGCATTCACCGACCCTCTCTTTTATCACGGCTGTGCACGCCAAAACGTGTGTTTTCCAAAACTTGGAGATATTTAAGGCAAGAACAGGAAGACAACAGGACGACTAAATTTGAGTTAGCGATCTTTCGACACCTTTGATAATCAAACGCAGTGAGTCAAGTGGGGAATGTGAAAACCACCCTGCACGGCGTTGTGAAACATCTGAAAACGGACCGTTTATTCAGATTAGCTCATTGTTTCTGTTCCTTGAGCTGAGCTGTTCCTGTCAGTGATCCATGCGAGTGTTTGCCACTTCTGTCAGTGAAGAGCCCGTTTGGATGGCTGACAGGTTGGGGCTCATTTAGCCTCAGAGTAACATTTCCTTAAACAGAAAATGTGAGAAGGATTCCTTCTTCTCCAACAAATCATAAAACTGCGGAGTTATTGTGGTCTGTTGGATAAACACACACTCAGTTCCTCCCCCCCCCCCCTTCCCAAAATTGAATTATTTAGCTAGCGGGTTATATTTAGGTCCTTTTAAAGAAAGTCAATATTGAAGGAAGTAGACTTTGATCCGTCTTTGAGGTGATAACTCTTAATATGTTCTATCTATCCATTACGAGGCTAAGATGGATAGGGCAGATTCATCGTTGGTTTCGGAATACAGTCAAGTGTTGAATGGCATCCAAATTATAAAACTCATTTAGAGAATAACCAAACCCTTCAAACTTAAACAGGTTATACGCTTACGGTTGGAAATAAACTTTGCCCAGAATCACACGGGTTTGACGTCTGCAGTAGTGAATTTTACTGGCCCATGAGACATGCATGGTGTCCTGGGGATAAAAGTACTCGGGCCCTCAAACACCATGAAATATTCCAACACAACCACTCCTGCGCAGGGTGTCTCCTTGTTCTTCAGCTTCTTCCCTATCAGCACGGCTAGAGACCTCCAATATCTGGCACAGTTCATCTTTCTACGGATATATATACGCATATAAGGAAAACTCATCTCTTCCCTGCATTTCTTTAAATCTTTGGGTCAGAACGGTCTCTAGGTGACAATACTTTGGTTAAAAAAGGGTAAAACCTATGTGCCATAAAGCCATAAACCAGATTTGGTAGCCACAAAGAGGAGATGAGGCCTGTGTGCCTTACCCTAGACAGGAAGGCGAGAGACACGTGTGACAGGAAGGACCATACACCCTATAGGATGTATTTAAGGTTACTGTGCACAAGGACAACCCAGGTTAACGTCAGGGCAAAGATTCTGCCCCCTTGGAGCTCTTTAATTAGCAGCAACAGCTTGAGGTCCTCAGCCCTTTGACGGGTTGTGTGTTGCAAAACTCTATTCAAACAGCAACTCATACATCGGTACCTTTTATAGTGTTCAAAGACTGATCCTATCTCTTGGCCAACTGCATCTGTAGGGTTATTCACTCGGAAGTCCGTGGGGCACCTTGGTCTTGGCACTGGCAATGAAGTCAGCAGCCCACGCAGGACCTCGTTCTGCCTTCTCCATGAGGGAGCTTGGCCCTGCCTCGGGAGGGACGCTGCTCCGTGGTGCTGTGATTAGGACATGGCCTCAGAGTGACAGTGACAGGGCTGTCCTGGCCACCACTCTGCTGGTCACCTGCCACGAGCAACCTCTAATAGCACTTTGGGAGGATGTGCTTAGGTAACTCTGGTGCTAATAGGGTGTGTGCATTAGTCCATACAACTGAGCTCCCTCAGATACCACGGATCTTGAGAACTATTTCCTGACCCATGATTTTGATGGCACACCAAGCAAAAGCTCTTCAAAAGCTCTTTTCCTTACTTTCACCTTTACTGGGTAATCTGTTTTATGGGTGTTATTCATAACTTCAATTCATTAAGTCATTAATTCATTACTTAAATTCTCCTCTTGAAGCTTCAGGGTAATTGAGGAGGCAAAAGCTCTCCTGGTGGCCCTGTGCTGGGTGGCTGAGGGTCTCTGGCACGCTCCTCTGCCATGATTCTCTGGCAAGGATGATATTTTTAAAATGGCAAGGAGGATACCAGCATTGGAGACACACTTTGACATCTGTAGGAGGAAAGCATCCAGCAAAACTTTCCTGTTCTAATCTGTACCATGTGTGTGTATCTGCTTTTTAACAAATTCACAAATAATCTGTCTTCCAGCGCTAATTTAGTTGTAGAGCTTTAGTTAGCAACTATTTAAATTCATCCGCGCTTCGTATTTGTGATCACAGCCTTGAGCCCCCAGCTTGTTACAGGGAGCTTCCAGCCAGCGCACAGCAAATGCTCTCCACTTCTTGGGGCATTTTATCTAGTTTTCCTTCAAAAGAGAGGTGCTTCCCTACTGACACACTGTGGATATCTTATCGTGACAGCCGGTGACAATAGTGCCAAGAACACGGGGAGAAACAAGAGAGTAAAAGTGACATCAGTTTACTCCAGCTGAGGACTCGGTCCAGTTACGGCAGGAAACGATAAAGTCGCGATCAAGATCAACACAAGGATTTTCTTTCTAGACAGTTCTGTAGACACCTTATTAATAATGTAAAGTCACAAAGAGAATTTTTAAAATAACTGTGGAGATGATGCAACGCTGCAATTATGGACACTTTTAAAACCAAACATATTTGTTACAGTGGTCAACAGTTCCGTTCCTGAAGACAACCACAATGAAAACCAAGGTTTTAAAGCAGAATAGGCCAAAAAACTCCTGCCCACCACTCTTCAGGTGAAATGTGGTTAAAGCCTAAACATCTAAGCAACCGGAGATGCCTTTGCTAGAATCTGAAAATCAGATTTGAGCTCTGATGGGCCATGGCAGGAGCAGGCGCTCTGGAGAAGGCTTTCCACCAGGTGCCCAAGTAGCCCGTTTTGCTGTGTTGCCACCTTGTGAACAGGTAGCCAACAGAAATGTGGGCTGTTTGGGATAATCACGAGCCGAGGAACAACTATCTCAAATAATTGCCATAGGGTGTGTGCATTTATTGGTATCTAGAGGACAGCACTGTATTGGCATCACAGGACGAAAATACAAAATTAAGTCTTTTCGTCATAACGGAGCAGCGCTGCCACTATCAAATGAGACTTCCCCAGTAAAAATAATACAAACTGTTTGACTGAATCTTCACAAAGTGACACAGCAAAGTGGAAACTCGCCTCAGTGCAGATCTATGAAGAGAAAGGCACTACAGCCACGCGCAAGCTGTCAAGGACCCAGCACGGGATGGAGGGAATCAGCTGAGGGCTACAAAGACATGGAGTGTCCCCAAAGAGCATTACAGCAAAACCAGTTTCAACCAAGTTTGCATACTGGTCTTACTAAAATCAACCAATTCCTTGGTTTCTTTTACACTGAAAAACTTTTCAGTATAATCACCTTGATACCTTCATCAATCTGAGGTTCAGGAAAGCTGAAATCAAATCAAGAATCTATATGGAGTAAGTGGCCTTAAAACTTGTGAGCAGCCCTATCTATGTACGTTGTGCACGATGCCTTGGACTCTGGGATCGTTACAGATGTACCCAGATGTGCACATTAAAACAGGAGAGGCTACTTTATATTTCCTTTATATTGTACACCATTAGCTCTGCCCTGCTCCCTGAACTGAAATTAGCAGTGATTTATTTTCCATATATTATAATAAACTCTTCTTCTGTGGCTTCCAGCATAAAGGAAGAGGGGACATTCCCACTCTTGGTTATTGAAACAAATGACAACTCTCTTAGAAGCCCAACTCTAACCCTCCTGTTCAGCAGGGAGTACACAAAAGAGAGTTCCCTTGAAGGAGTTCTACCTCTTGCTCCTATCCGGTCTGGTAGAGTTGAAAGAAAAATAATAGAGTAAAACTTCATTTCGTCACCGTGTTAAGCACTTTTGAAAACAAGCTGGTACAGGTGTGTTCAAGAAAGGAGCAATCATTTACTAGAGCTTTTTGATTTTAAACCCTGGCATAGTCTCTCGTGTCAGGTTTTAAAGTGTGATTCTTTGAATTACGAAATAACAGACCAAGTAAAGAAGCACAGGTAGATTTTATATTGCACAGAAGATTACCTGCACAAGTTTGTGGGAAACCAGGTTCTAAGCGCTGCTGTGCTCTTCAGCATGGTCAATATTTAGAAGAATGATTGATAAATACTCTGTTTTCAGGACCAGTGGTGTTACAAATCTCCTGAGATAGAAAAAAAAAAGAAAAAAAGAAATACTGTTGTAATTAACAGGAGTCTCACTGTCTACTCAAGCAGGGTCAAGATTTGCATTTCTGTGCTAAGTTTCCAGCCCTCACAACCAGTTTTTAATGTCAGTATCTTGCACGAGAACAGTTATTTGCAGGCAAAAGAGGGGCCAGGCTGAAATACAGCCTGAACATCCAAACCCCAGCAAGCTGCTCTACGCCAAAAAGTCAATCTTTCTCAGCAGGGACTGTCACTGTAAGATAAAACATTGCCCCAAGGTCACTGCAGTTGGAATTCCCATCAGAAGGTTTTCATACCTGCCTTCAGATGTGTCTTGTGAGTACATGTTTCAGAGAAACAAAAAAGATTTACATTTCATTAGAGCAGCAGAAGAGCCATCTCTGAGCGTGGGGTCAGCACAGGGGGGTTTCTCAAGGAAGGCACTGGGGTGGAGGGATCTGAGCCCTCCGAAAAGGGGCAACTCTTGCTTGGACTCCAAAATAGCAGCTGTGATTTTTTGTAATATCTTGAGCAGTAACTTTGTAAGTTTAAAGAAGGTTATTTTCCAAAATAGTCACTATACCTGGAGTGTTTCCTCTCCAAGAATCGATGAAACAAAGTTCAGCTTGTGAAAATGTGCAGTTGCTAAACCTCCCAAAGCCTCAAATGCCTCTTAGAGCAACTCTACACATTTTATTTATTGGTACTAATCTTTGCAAAGAACATGGTGCTGATTTATAGGGAACTGTCATTTTTAATTCAAGTCAGTACAGTATTTTAAGGCACCAAACCCCTCAAAACTTTAAACCTTCTGTAAAGAAGGGGGAAGAAAAATAGGAGGGGGATACTTAAATGATATTTTTTTAAGCTACCATTTGTATTAATCACACATGCTAGGTTAAAGAAAGATAAAAATAAAAAACCTGCAAGACCATCTGGAGCCTACCAAGAAAGGAGGAGGTACACCCCAAAGTAGGCAGATGATGAGTTCTGCTCTGCGTTTTTCCCAGCTGTGAGTTATGACCCCTATAGAGAGGTGGGAAGCAATGTTTGCTGGAGGGCATAATTGGCAAGGTACGTTGCATTCTCCATCTTTTTATTTTCACAATCATATTTCAGCTCACGTCACTGCAGATAACTCCCTACCTGACCCTTTGGCTTTAAATAGCAGAAAATACAACCCGTGTTTTCCAGCGAGATAAATAGAAATTTGTCTTTTTTATTTCACAGCTTAGTCAATTTATGAGGGGGACTGATAGGGCTGGACAGGCTATTTAGAAACAGACCCAGCTCCTGAGAGGGGAACTGCTGAGCACCTACTGAGCCTGCACGTAAATCCACGCTGTATCTCGCAGGCTTAGGTCCTGCTGCCCGTGCAACACCAAGTTCCTGTGCTTCTTTTTAAAACTCACTTGTCAAGTCCAATCAGTGCGAGCGAAGCTTTTTACAAACTGTTCAGATTTTAAGATTAAGCTTAAAAAATGTCGTTAGCTAAATTAACACCAGGATTCAGACCGCTCATTGCAGCTGGTCCACGGGCCACTTGCTGATCACCCAAAGCCCAATCCCACAAACATTTATACATCAGAGCATGGAGTGTTTGCAGGATTGATGCTCCAAGGTACACATGCGCTGTATATAGGTATGCTCAGTGTTAGGAGAGCCACCTGTGCTGGCAGTATTCATGTTTTCACTTACCTATGGTAATCTTAGTGCTTCCCCTTATGGCATCGGACACCCCACAGTGGTGGTTGACTGTGCAGAGCTCAGAGACAAAGTTAAAGACAGCTTGGCATTGTCACACACTGCCCAGGGAAGGGTCTAAAGACAAGACTCCAGTGATTTGGAAGATGATTTGCATCAACAGAGTGGAGCTATTGGAATATTGGATACTGGAAGCCATGGACACCAAGCAATCTGCCATCGAAGCAAAGCGAATGGAGCTGCAACACGCTGCATACCTTATTTAAGTCCAGAAAAAAGTAGGAAGAACAAGGAGGTATTTACATCTGACACACGAAGCGGGGAAAGCCTCTGCGTAGATGCAGCACCCACAGTGCTTGTTTAGACTGAGGACAGCCCCAGGTATGGATGGGGGGAGCAGAACCAGGCAGACATCAATGCCCACACCCCACTTCCAGGCCGAGTGCTAACGGTGGCACTGCTGAGTGTCCCCTCCCTGCCACCCCCAGAGCATCTGCACTGAGCTTGAGCATCTCTTCTGATAGGACAGCAGTTGTCCTTGAAAATGCTGCCATGGTGAGAAAGCCCTGTTGGATCTAACCGAACAGAGCAACCCATGAAAGGCTTCCAGATCCTCCTCTGAAGTTTCTGATGCTTGGAGATCCCCTAATCTTGAAGACCACCTAATGCTGGAGATCCCCTAGTCTTGGAGATAACCTAATCTTAGAGATCATCCAATGCTTGGAGACCAGCTCTGGTGTATGTTTGGCCTTTGCTTATTTGAGACAATAATAAGAAGATGTCACTTGGGAGCTGAGAGGAGGGCCTATGATTCGTGTACACATATAGGTGACTCTGCCCATTTCTCTGTGACTCCTGTAGGTCTCGGGCAGATGTCCTTCTCTCTTTTCCCAGTATGCTCATCACAAGCGGTTTTATGTGCAGCCTTGCAAGTCACTGCCGGGAAAAGCCTCCACAAAAACCTCTTAAATTGACCCAGCATCTGAGATCAAGGTCTGCACCAATCCTCCCACAAAGATCAATTGATTAGTTCATTTTTAAGTTAAGGTTTTTTTTTTCCAAACATTTTTTAAAAATCATAGATTTTGTAGTTCAAGGATGGATTTAGTGGCAACTGACTGCAAGAAAATGTAATTCCTTGGTGTCCAACCAACATGTCTAGCGAATGGGTCAGAAAATTGTTTGAGAAGCTCATGCCAACGAGTACGTTTTATTTAAACGCTCTCCAGAATGTCTTTTCTGATACCACTGCTGAAAACACGCTCGTTCACTCTTCCAGCTACTGCCTGATCTTTCTAGCCACCTAGAGAAGGCAATGACTGCAGATTAGGGTTTTCTGCACTCTTGCAGTTATACAGAAGAGTGGAACCCGTGATGTTACCTAACTACCTATTTTTGCTTGGAAAGAAGTGTTTTGCTTATTCTGGTCATAAGCCAAAGTGGGCTCTGTGTCCCACGTGGTGTGAGGCATTGCTGCTAGTTCTGCTCTTTCTTTGCCCTATGCTTTGTACCACACCTCCTGCTTTGCTGACTTTGTCCTCCTGAACCACCAGTGCTGTTCCCACCTATTTTGTGATGCTACAGTCACCATCGGCTTCAAGTAAATACAAGAGTCTCAGTATTGTGTTGATATTGAAGGCTGACTTTTTCCTAATGCTAAGATCCTGAATTTTTTACTGCTGAATTTTCAGAGGAAAAGTAAGGCGCAGGTCTAAGGGGGCTGCCAGACGCACACAAAAAGTGTAGGCTGAAAAGTAAACATGAAAGAAAATAAAGGAGGATCGTATCAGGTCATTTCCCAAATTGTTTATCTTTGGGAATCCAGAAATGATGAGGCTGCACCTTTCAACCTACCTGTATTTTGAGGTCAGCCTGAATATGGAACCGTACCTCCTGGGTCGGATGCTCCGGAGCATCAGCAGACGCTCAGAGGAAACAATGGTTGCCTGCAAGGAGCAGCTGCCTGGGTGAACCTTCTTCAAGCAGTGTTTCCTCTGAGATCCTCCAGGCACTTCAACTCCCTGCTGAAATCAATAGAGGAGTAGTTTTCATTATTTAAAAGCAGCAGGAAAACACACGTAGTCACGTTATCCCATTTGGCTACAACCTCCCCTATTGCACTGTTTTGGTACCTAAAGCACTGGCCCAGAAGAGGCCCAGCCTGAACTAAGCTTCCCCCTGCCCCGAGTGCTGAGGTATCTGCCAACCAAGCTTCCAAGGGCAAGGAAGCTTAAAGAAGTGAATCATTTATGGAAAAGAGGGGGAGTTTGACGCAGACGTGACAAGCCTCTGCCACTTTATCAATACTGCACAAGTGCCCAGGTACTTCCCACCCGGATCGATCCATTCCTTCGGACACTCGGCTCTGTTTACCTTGTAGTCTCCCTAACTTTTACTTTTAAAAAGTTGCTAAACTTTTCCCACATAGAAGACAAACTTATAAAATAATCTGGGTAACATATTTTGCGATCGAGCATGACACTGGATTCTGGTTCTGCCTGTACTAGTTTTATACTCTCTGCGAAATCTCCTACCTTCTAGTTTTAAGAAGCTGGTCAGCTTTTCTCCAAAACAAGGCAAACTTATAAAATAACCTAATTTGTGTAATATATTTAATCATCAAGCTTGATGTTGGGTTCTGGTTCTGCCTGTGCTAGTTTTACACTCTCTGCATGGCATTTTTCTCCCCTTTAAGAAGCAAAAGAGCTGCTCAGTCTTCACAATGTTGAGGATGTCCGATTGAAATGATCTCCCAGTGGTTTTTTTTTACTCTAGATCTTTGAAAACAGCTTGTGCTGGATCAGAAACCATCCAACCAAAGGAAAAACAGAACCAGATGCAAATTTCAACTCCAAATATTTTTTTGGTGATGTCCCATTTGCTGCTTCACGACACAAAAATCTGGTGCAAGGCATTGCTGAGGGGGGAAACGGCGACAGGGACTTCTTATTGTCCCTTCCCCCATTCATCAGGGCATTGCTCACAGTTCTGTACTTTAAACAGTGAGGATATTGTTGAGGATAAACCGGAGGAGGAACCAGAAAGGTGCCCCAGCTGGTCCTTATGGATTTACTCTGGAGTGGACCCCACTTCACCCACCTCCTCTGGTCTCCCCATGAGGCTGCACAGAGGCTCTGAGAGCACAACTCCAGACACATCTACAGCCCGGGATTTCCATCCAACGTTCAGATTTTCATAACAATCCAGTAGTTGTAGAAAGCCTCATCTACAAAGTCCACAGTCATAAAAACCTCAACATTTTATGATTTTTCTTTTTTGAAATCTACAACTCCCTGAAAAGAGGGTGTAGCCAGGGGGGGTCGGTCTCTTCTCCCAAGGAACAAGCGATGGGACAAGAGCAAATGGCCTCAAGTTGCACCAGGGGAGGGTTAGGATGAATATTAGGAAATATTTTTACACTGAAAGGGTTATTATAAGCCTTGGACTGGGCTGTGCAGGGGAGGGGTTGAGTCCCCATCCCTGGAGGGATTTAAAAGCCGGGCAGTCGTGGTGCTGAGGGACATGGGTCAGTGGTGGCTTTGTCAGTGTTGGGTTAATGGTTGGACTCGATGATCTGAAAGGTCCCTTCCAACCATGACAATTCTGACTGCAGGTTCCTCAATAAACACTGTGCATAGCAGTATCAATGGGAATATCTTCTGTGCAAATAGAAGGGCACAAAGTCCCTTTTTAACAAATTTTGATTATGTCACCTTGTTTTCCATTTCACTTGCCATAAGGAAGTGAACATTTTTCCTTAGAAGAACCATTTATTGACAAGTACAGAAATCTAGATCATATACATGAAAGGGATGTAGCCGAGAATGAAGTGCTTATAAGATTTCTTCCCCAAGTGATTTTTTTTTTTGAGAAATCCAATAAACAGCAGAAATGTGCATGTTTCATGTATAATAAAATATTGCCAGCAGTTGAGGTCTGCCAGAACATAACGGACGGGTGTTTGGAGAAGGGAAGCTGGTCTTCCCATCTGCCCTCTCATAATTAAGAACCTGATTCTGATCTGATGCAAGGGCATGTTTATCTCACTGGAGAAGGAAGAGTAGGGGGATGTCCTTGGTTTGGGAGTTCCAAGGGTTTTAAAGGGCTGTTTGAGACCCACGGGCAACCTCTGCAAACCTCCTCGTGTTTTGAAGGGGCCCTCTCTCCACAGAACTGGTTCCAAAAGCCTTGCAGATCCCATAGGATCCACGTGTGGGAATTCTGGTGGTCCATGCACCAGAATGCAAGAAAGCTCCAAGAAGATAAATTAAATCATAGACTGAAAGTGAGAACACTCTCCCACCCACCCCCACCCCCCCCAACAAACAGAAGCTGTCATTATAGCCATATTACACCAAATAATATTGGCCGAGCTACTTCCTCACAGTCCTCTGGTGGGGCTCTCCGTTGCCTTGCTTTTGTCATGGTACCTGCAACAGGCCAGGAATTTTTCTTTTCCATCCTGTGAGAAATTATGAAATTAAAACCAAAACTTATTTCATTGAGTTTGCACAAATGTCCGTGTTGAAAACTTTGTGACACCTACAATCTGAAAAAAATGCTCCAGTTCAGCTAAAATATTTTCTTAGAAAAAGATTTCTATCAGAGGTTGTTTTCCTGTAAAGAATACCTTTTCATGTAGAATTAAGTTTCTAAATAAAATCCCATTTCTGAGCTGACATATTAAAAGTTGACTTTGGATTTTTAGAATTTCATCCCCAATTGCACCCCTAATTTCTCTTTTTTTTTTTTTTTTTTGTTCTTTCTTTCTGAGCGTTTGCCACCCCACCGTTTTGCCATAAAAAAAAAAGTTTAGTTTGACTACTTGTAATACCATCAGGAAATATGTATCTATGAAGTTGCCTAAATCATACTGTATCTCCTCCTACCATTTCAGAGAGTGAGCATCCACAGAAATCAATAGTTAGAGGAGACCTGCTTATGCCTGCAGATTTGCGGCGCTTCTAAGAATAGCCTTCTGATGTTTGTGCTGCGGGAACTTGCCCATCTTTTCCCAACTCCCATCTCTTTCTAACCCATGTCTCCCCGCTGCGTGGTGTATTCACGGCGCCGTTTCCATTGCAGGTAGCAGAGAAGCAGCGTTCACCTACGCCATCATCGCTGCTGGAGTGGCACACGCCATCACGGCAGCCTGTACGCAGGGCAACCTGAGTGACTGTGGTTGTGACAAAGAAAAACAAGGACAGTACCACAAAGAGGAAGGGTGGAAATGGGGAGGCTGCTCCGCTGACATCAGATACGGAATAGGATTCGCCAAGGTGTTTGTGGATGCCCGGGAGATTAAGCAAAACGCAAGGACGCTCATGAACCTGCACAACAACGAGGCTGGGAGGAAGGTAAGCACCTCTGGTGTCCCCCAGATCTGGCCACCTCTGGCCCAGGCCCGGAGACAGGGGTAGGTCTTGTACAGGGTATGGAACCACACCACGCTTTTGCACTAACGTCATTTTACAGTAGACAAGTAGGCACCTTTGCAAGTTCTCCAAGCTTGTTGGACCATCTGTCTGTCAAATATTTGTCTAAATGTTACCATTTACAGTGGTAAAAATAAAAAAAAAAAGAGCAAGCAAACATTTTATTTGGAAAGTCAAAGGGTACTTATGATGAAATGCTTGCCTGCTACTGTGTGGGTGAACGGGACTCTCTCCAGGATCAGACATGAACTTCTCACCCGTTTGAAAAGGGATCAGTTTTCCACCCAACTGTTCAAACCTTGCTCTTGGTGTGAGGAGTACCTCCACGGGGAGGAAAACACCTCAGCAGCAAGACCACAGGCTGACTCACCCCTGCACCACCACAGGGCTTGGTTTGCCTTATCGTTCTGCACAGCAACGCTCCCCTCTCCGCGTTCTTTAGGTCTGAAGCAGGAGGAGTTGGACTAGATGTCTAGATGGACTAGATGACTAGAGTCAACCCTCTTGCTTTCTCCTCTCTCTCTTTTCCTATCCCCGCTGGATATGCTGCCCTGCGTTAGCACTGCTTTGGGCCACAAAGATGATTAAGGGCCTGGAGCATCTCTCCTATGAGGAAAGGCTGAGGGACTTGGGTCTTTCTAGTCTTGA
>JAOQGH010000003.1:22691538-22705363 GCA_025769975.1 Gallinago jamesoni | reverse complement strand
AATATATATATACACATGTCCTCCATATGACCTAACCCCGGGAGCTCATTAATGACCTGTGAAATGGTCCTTCTTTAGGATGACACCAGCTGCAGGTGATTCAGGACGCACTTTAGCAAATCATACCTGTATGATTATCTAGTTGTCTTCTTAGGAATCACTGGTAACTTCACTCGCTGGGCTTAGCAGGGAAGCCAAGCCTAGGTAGGACTGCATGGTATAAACCAAAGGAGAACCGCCAGGAAAAGCCTGATCCAGACTTTTTGGAGTTCTCAGTTCAAGACTTTCCACCTTCTCATGGTGTTGTTTTACCTAGGCAGAGGTCTGTGTGCCACCAGCAGTCTCTCTGAATCTACTGAATACCTGACTCCATCAGAGCAATGCTACAATTACCTGTCAGCTCTTTCTAGAAGAAAATGAAACTTGACTGTGTCAAATGTGGAGGATTTTAGAGGTCATAAAATCATAGAATTTGGACAGTCGAATGGTTTGGGTTGGAAGGGACCTTAAAGCCCATCCAGTCCCAGCCCCTGCCCTGGGCAGGGACACCTCCCACATCAGGTTGCTCCAAGCCCCTTCCAAGCTGGCCTTGAGCCCCTCCAGGTATGAGGCAGCCACAGTTTCTCTGGGCAACCTGGGCCAGGCTCTTACCACCCTCAGAGTGAAAAATTTCTTCCTCATATCTCATCTAGATCTCCCCTCTTTCAGTTGAAAACCGGTCCCCCTTGTCCTATGGCTCCACTCCATCAAGAGTCCCTCCCCAGCTTTCCTTTAGGGACTGGAAGGGGCTCCAAGGTCTCCCTGGAGCCTTCTCTTCTCCAGGCTGAACCCCCCCAACTCTCTCATCCTGTCAAAAGAACATCCATGTTCCTTTTCCTCAAGAGCCTGGCTAGTGCAACGCTTGAAAAATACTTGTGTGCACACCCAGGATGGGGTGAGAAGCACTCCCACCAGAGATCAGTGTGTATGAAACGGCTCCATTTCCAGCTGCAAACTGGAATGCCACTGGTTCCAGTAGCATGAGTCCCCACGATGCCTCTGAGCTGGGGTGGAGTGAGTAACAGTTAAAGTAAGGACAGGGCTCTAACTCTCTTGTTTCTTTGTCTCTGTCTTGGTCACAAACCACCAGGGCTCCGTTTGGTAGCACTTGGGCAAAACTTAAAATTTCCCAGGCTACTTGGGGGCGGGAGATGGGGCAGAGTTCAAAACAGGGATCGCAAACACCAGAGAAAACTGGCCCCAAGCAGCCCGAGAAGCCTCATGGCATTTGTCAAACCTACCGGAGAGCGGCTACTTCTGACCTCCAGAGACCAGAGTTTAGGGTGTCTTTCCTCTTTGAATTAGTATTTCCTGAAATGCTGATTCACTGCAGGAAGAAGCCGGCAGGACAGGGAGAACAGGAGGGGAATTCGTAACAGCTGGGTCAGAAAAGAGAGATAAAGCTTGAATTAATTTAAAGGCGTCATCCCGATTTGCCCAGCAAATCTTCCACGAGATGGGTTATGACTGCACGACTGAATTGTCTGTTAGCAAATTTGTCTTCTCAAGTACAAAGTTAATGAAATTACTGTAAGTAACACAATAACGTATGTCAGGGACATATTTATGCTCCAGGAAATAAAAATGTTACTCTCCGAGTTATTCTGCTAAAAAAAAACCAAAAAAAAGCCAAGCAAAGTAGGTAGTGAGAGGTTCTACATATTTTGGCTGTAAACTCTTCATTCTGACAGCATGGCGAGGTACATGACCAGATTGCTCTCTCTCCTCGCTTTTTCTCTGTGACATTGAAATTCCACGAATGGCATCTTGCATCAGCGTTACATCATATTAAGTATAATGCAATATTATGAGTCACTGTTATAAATCATGGGCACAGGCTGTGTTAGAAGGCTTTTGCAATTCAAGAGCACATCAAGGTGGATTTCTCTTCGGCGTCTCTCTCTGGGGGCGTACCTGGGTGCAAGTGGCTTTGCGGTGTCTCTTCGTCATCCCCCGAATGCGTAGCGTTCCGGTTTTCCCCCCCAAGCTCCGGGGCTGGCCGGAGGAGAGCAGGAGGTGCCCAGCAGCAGGGGTGCCACAAACACCGAGCAAAGCCCTGAGAAACCAGGAGGTGTTTCTGAAGTGACTTGGGCAACGCTCACGACGGGCTGTGTTTTAGTATTTCATCCTTTCGGGAAAACTGGGATAGGGTAGAAGTGAGACACGGGCGTTTGGAAAAGGCGAGTTTTGGGGAGCCCTACGCTGCTGACACTCACCCTTCTGAGCTCAGGAGGAGAGGGCTCCCATACCACCTCCCTGAAGTTCTTTCAGTGCTTCCACAGTGGACAATCCCCACGCTGCTGCAAGGATTTATCTGTCCTCTAGAGGAGGCAGCTATTTCTGCTTCGCTCAAGATACCTTTTATTTAAGTAGCCCGTTGGCCTGACTGCAGGCAGCACCACGCAGCGCAAGTTCTCGCGGATGAACCCCCTGGAAGGTTGTAAGCATCCAGTTCGGCAAGGGGCAAGACTAAGAAAAGAGATAGCAGGTTGTTAGAAAAGAAAAAAAAAAAAGCTAAGAAAATAGATTGCCAAACAATTTTACGTTTCTAATTCTTTTGAATAGAGGCATGGAATTCTGGAGATGATACAGTAGTTCTGCCTGAACGAAGGTTTAAAGCAGGAGTCTGAAAGAGGGAGTGCAGCTCGGGGGCTCGTGCCCGTAGCCCAGCGGCTCCTGGTAGGAGCTCTGCTCCCAGAAGACCATCAGGGCTTCATGCTGCCTGGCAAGCACAGTGCCAGCAGGGCACGGCTGACGTGCCAGCAGGACACGGGACCCAGAGCAGAGCCAAAAGATTCCTTTCCACACGTACACACCAGCTGCAATCTCTGCACGCAGCACAACCGGCTGAGAGCAACCAAACCCACGGCCTTCTGTGTCCGGCTGCCTCTCAGCTCCACCAGAAGGAACGTCTCTAATGGCACACATGCACCAGAATAAAGCTTTGCCTCTGTCTGGAGCTGCTGAAAATTACCATAGACTCCAGAGAGTCTAGGAGACCAGCTTGGAGCAGAACAGAACTGGGTGAGGCTACCCTGATACTCCTGGCACCAGCAATCAAGTGATATTATAGTATCAGCAGTGCAGCCGCGTATTTCTAGGAGTTCAGGACTTAACAGTGTCCTCACAATTCCACTTCACATTTTCCAACTGTTTTTCTTTTTCTTTTTGTTTTTCTTTTTTTTTTTTTTCTTTTGACAGGAGCCCAGAAACATTCCTGATTTTTGTATTCAGAAGCTTCTGGTTCTTAATGTTAGGGATGTTCTTTAAATACAAAGGTGATGAATGACTTTCCTCTTTACTGGTAGACACCAACCACTGCTGAAATCACAGCTGTGGCAATTCCTGATTTAGAGTGGCTTGATGAGAGAAAGCTATTTCTCAGGAGCGACTTTCCACTTCTAGTCACAAATTCCTGTGAGGGACCCTGAAGAGAGGAACCTACCCAGGACTAGTTGTGATGCCTCCTTGGCTCAAGAGCTTGCTCATTTACACCCAGCTCCCCTAATTACCCCCTCAGTTGGATCCCTATAATTAAGAGATGCGCTGAGTGCACAAGAGCCCAACGCTTAGCTCTGTACCTGCCACAGAAAATGGACTGAACCCCTTCCCAGGTTTCTTCCTGGCTGACAAGAGACCAGGAAAAGGTGTCCTATGCGTCCATTTGTGTAGGAACGTGGGGAGCTCATTCTGCTGGCAGGTGGGTGGCCCGTGGTCACAGTGGCAGTAGCATTTTTAGCAGATGAGGTTGCCAGACGTGTCAATGTGGAGCCCGGTGGTGGAGAATGGGGCAGAGCAGGGGCACAAGGCAGGCAGTAATGGAGATAACCATTCTGAAATCACCACGAGAATAACCTTCAGCCCAAGCCACACACAGCGCTTCCACTCACAAAGCAAGAGTAATCTTAACAAAAGTGTGGCTCTGCTTCTAAAATGTCACATAATATCTAGAAAATCTGGTGTTATCTGCACCAAATGTGCCCACGTAGAATGTCCTGGTAGCTGGCTTGCTTAATTAAGCTGTACAATATTTAGCCTAGATTAAACTGAGAAGATGGAGAAATTTTAGGAGAACGTTTGTGGCTTGTGCCTCACTGTGGCACAGATGGAACCTGGAAAAAACGCTTCTGACAAGTCTCAAACTGATGTGGCTGAGCAGGCAAAGAGAAGAGGTGTCCCTGGACCTGGGTCCAGTTATAGCACCTTGTCCGAGGTGAAGCCGATCCCATCCCACCCAACAGTTCCCTGCTTTCACAGCCCTCCTACTGGAAGAACCTGCCTTCTCTCCTACCCTAAACATAGTCTTTCCTGGCGACTTCATCTCCGTGGGTCTGTTGGGGGCAGCAGGATTTCCAGAAAAGCCGAGCACGGAATTTGCAAGGCAGCCCAATTCACTGAGTGGGGAAACTCCCATCGAGGTTGGTGGGACCACAGGGCACAGCCAAGGGCTTCCAAAAACCCCATCCCTGCTGAGGGTTTGCGGTGCACAACACGGCTCTGCTGGGCAAGTCCCCAGGTGTGAAAAAATATATACATCCTGTGCACTCTTACAGTATTTTTTTTGCATTTGAAAGGATCAAAGTTCTATTTTATGGCTCTCCTACTTTTTTTTTTTTTTTTTTAGATAATAGTCTTAAAACAAGCCCAAACTTGACAGACAAGCTCTGCATCTTCTCAACAGCCCAGAGGAAAGATAAAGGGAACATTAATGTTAGCCTAAATTATGAGAGGGAATTGGACTGCACAAGAACTCTAATCCGCAAGAATGAATTTTCATTCCTCTCGTCCTCCACTTTCAGCTAATCAGAAATTGTGATACATGGTCCTACTTATATTTTGGCTTTCAACTCCCTCCTATATCTTCTGTGGTTGAAAACTGAATTCCTGATTTACGCTGCAGATTAGGGAATGATAAATGCTATCACTTACCTGCAGTCGCAATTTTAGAGGATTCTGGCATTATGAGCAAAACATGCATTTCATGTATATGATTACTGGAGCTGACAATCTGTCATGCTGCTGACAAAGATAGCCGGGACTGAGGGCCAGGCTCTGTTAATAAATAACAAAGATCTCAAATTCCAAATTTAATATCATCCACCTTCTATAACCGAAATAATCAGATGCCTGCTATCGTGATTAATTTGCTCAACAAAGCCACTGGCTGGGTCACACGTGGTTGGACATTTTCTAATTTAATTCGGTGTTTGGGCAGTTAGCAACAGTTCCCCCAGGGCACACGCTTGTCATCCAATACTCGGAGGGGACCATCATCTAGAGGAAACCAGTTGCTGTAGAGATTATTCAGTTCTCCCAGTGTTTTCAGCACTTTTGGGTGCGACTTTTGGTGGAGTCTTTGGTGTCTCGCATGTTGCAGAGCGCAAGCCCTCATTTCTAAAAAAAAAACAACTACTGATTTGAAACAAATGCAAGAAGCGTAATCACGTGAACGCAAATACGTGCTGTGTTTAGGTATTGTAATACTTAACGCTGATCGTTTAATTAAAATTTTAAGAAAGAGAAAACATTCAGGCCAATTAGCCTGAAACCTGACCTGTGAGCACGGCTGGTTTGCTTTGTCTTACAGAATCGCAGGACCATGGAATGGGTTGGGTTGGAAGGGATCTTAAAGATCATCCAGTTCCACCCCCCTGCCCTGGGCAGGGACACCTATGGTGTCCAGGTACCTATTTCTATTAGCCGCTGCTTTTCAATGTTTTATTGAGAAATAAAGTCAGAATCGAAAATTTTTGAGCTTCATACCTAAATTTAGGCCTAAGTTGCTGCAAAATTTTCAGAAGTAGCCTATGAGCACGGTTCTGCTTCTCCTGCATTCCCCAGATGACATTGGTCACGCTTCAAATGTAGGTTTCCAAGCCTAAGACCGATTTCCTTGCATAAAACCAGACACTTTTGTGTCCATATTTTAACAATTTTTAGCAAAACCAACAGAAGTGAGGTGTGGCCAAGGAATCGGTGTTGTCCAGGGAATTCAGTGCCAACATTTTTAATACAAACACGGGCTGTGTTTATGCCCCACATCAAGCTTCCATGGAATTACGCTGGAATTATGGATCATGCCTCTGACAAAGGGCACCCGTTCATTGCTTTCGGGAGGTTGACTCTCTGCTACGGCGCTGTGTCGGCGGGGACAGGCGCTGGAACCTCCTGCAGTTACAACCTAAACCCCTGGAGTCTGAGCTGACAGTGTCTCCAGGAACATTTCCAAGAGCCTTGCCATGATGAGTCAGTAACCCAGTGAACTCAGTTACCTGGGCTAAGTAGAGACGTTTGGAAGGGTTTGGTAAAGATGAAAGTTAAACCAAGGTTTGGTTCAAATGCCGTTTATTAGATACTTGGTGGCAGAAAACTCTTAAGTCATGAAGCTCTGAACGCTCCCCAAAAGCAGTAATTGCTCTCATTTGCTGTACAAATGGAACGGACTTTGGCTTTAATGGAAAGAATTTCCAGGTATTTTGAAGTAAACAATTAAAAAATCAATTAAGTGAAGAAGAACCTTTTAGTCCAAGGACACAAACAAGGCCTGTTTTGGTACTGGAAGAACGTAGAACGGATCTATTAAAGGATAAGGGGTTCAGGTAATTGCAGAGAGGATGTTGGCTCTGCGTGCCCAATTAGTGCCAAAAGGCACTGGTATTAATTTGCATTAGAACTGGTTATTGAAGTGATCCTGAGTCTTCTGGTACGTAGGAGTGAGCTGCACCTGAGGGACCAGGTTTGGTTCTCTGGGACAGCCAAGGAAAGTGTCAGTATTCCCAGACTCTGAGCCAGGTCTCAGCCAACCCCTTTTGCTGGTACTCGGGCAATAGGTTCTCTTGGTGGTATCTGCTGGTGGCCTGAGCTAAGGACACGAGCCTTGCCTTAAGCATCCTACATCTTATACTAAATATAAGACCACACACAGTTGTGTGTCCCACCATGTATTCTCCTACAGGGCTATTCCCACGGGAGACTAACCGAGTCATAGCACCTACTGTTATCTTTGGGTACCTAAATCCTGCAGTCATAAAACAATTAACTATTGAGATGGCACAATAGTTAGCGTGTAAATAAAGAAGTTCAATGAGGAGTCAGGAACCTGTGTCCAGAAGGCCTGGATTAAGACCTTGGTTAAAACAGAAACATAACGGGTGGAGATGCTGTCCTGTAGACATGTCTTACAGCCGATGGCAAGCTTTTTGTGAATTGCCCAGGGATCTACCACCACTAACGCTCATGCTGCCATGTGGAGTGTTTGTAGGTCCTGTATCCCCCCCGTGGTCTTTTATTTCAGAGAAGTTTCTTCAAGTTGTCTCCCCTTTAGCATATTTGGTTGAAATTACTCAAAAGGTGCAGCCGTTACCAACGGGATATGAGAAGGGAGGGAGACAGACACCAAGGGAGCACTGAGACTTTGTTTTCTCAGAAAATCAACCTGAGAACTCTGCCTTGCTATAGTTGGAGCAAATTTAGGTTAAAAGGTGTGATCAAAGTCTTAAAATATTTTCCAGAATTTTTCCAGATTTGAGTAACTATGCTAAGGAGTACCTTAGCATTAACATTTTTTTAATAATTTTATTTAACATAATTAAACCTTATGTTAAGGTTCTTCTTAAAGAGAGATATATAAAATTAATATCTGATTAATACACTAGATGGGTTGCAGGCATGCATGGTTTCTTTTACTGATGGGTTTAAGTACTGGTGAAACTGGTGTTTAGAAGCTATGGTTACAGGCACCCTATGACCTTCTGAAGCAAAGACCTAGAGCAATTGGTTAAGCCTTTGCTAAAAACATCAGTCTTGATGTCAAGGCTCATTTCTACATGGCTTATAAAGAGGAACTATGAATGGTACTGTTGGAGGTTGCTACTTAACTCATCTGTACGTAGGTAGATCTGTTAACAAAGAGCTCCAGCTGGTCTGGAGGGTGAGCTGACCGAGGGGAGTTACAGGCATCAATATGGTGCACCTTAAATAAGGCAAATTTCTGTTAATAAGTGACTGCTCAGCTGTAAGACAAAAGCTTCAACTACTGCTTAAAATAACCTGTTAGAATGAAAAGGAGAAAATCTAATAAGGCAGGTAAGCAAGCCAGAAAGCCAAAGAGGTTTGCTTAGGCTGCACTAGGCATTATGCATCAAATTAGGAAATTCCATTTTCTTCTGTACTGGAGGAAATTTTCATTGACAAGAGGCCAGAAGATCCTTGTTAAAATTCTTGGCCTGGAGAGGGGTGTGCTGGTCTTGGCAGCTGGAAGGCTAAAGAGATAGGCTCTGCTGGTAGGATCTTATCTCTGATAAGTGGAAGCTGTTTGAAAATATGGAAGTGTGGATCTATTGTCCCAAGCGCAACTGGAGGGGAAGAATTCGGATGTATAAAAAATGTGAAAGTTATCTTTATGGAATAATTATTCTCAGAAGAATATTACCATTAACAGCAAACTTATGTTTCTTTATGGTAATGTGAATATTTCGAATGGTAAACACTAAGTGTGTGGAAATACGTTCACAAAACACAATGTGTTATTGTGATCAAGTTTCTGCCTTATGATAACTACACTAATTGCTTGCTGATTAGCTGGAGGAGGAATGGGAAATTTCTCATCAAATGCTGGGAATTTGATGAGAACGGTTATCATTGCTGGGAATGGTTATCACTGTCCTGAGCAGCTGCTGCCTGATGTGCCGGCGTGGGGACATCCCACCCAGGGCACAGCCACCCTTGGCAACCCTTGAAGCCTCCGCCACGGTCTGGGTTCCATTATCTCTGCAAAATAGTGTGAGTGAGGGGAATGGAAGGGAGTTTGAGCCAGCTCAGGTGTGCTTGCTTTCCCACTGAATTAACGCTCGGTAGGCAGAGCAGGCCATGGGTACGCCTTCAGAACCATTTATCACGGTGTGAAAAGCATGTTAGGTTTTGAGATTGAAGCGTAAAGATGTTCCTCTGTGATTCAAAGGAAGATACCCGATGCTCCTTTCTAGACCGAAGGAGTCAATGAAGCAGTTCAGCTAAGAAATATTGTGTTTTTATAACGGCAGTACTGAAAAAATAATGTAGAAATACTTTGAAGTCACCCAGAAAGCTTGATAGAAAGGAAGACCACCCTTCGTTTACTAAAACTGCTGCCTTGGAGAACTAAAATTTATGTAAGTTTTTCAGCATGAGAAGTATGCCTTGCATAGTATTATCTGCCGACTACCCAGGGGTTAACTCTCATAGTTTGGTATGCAACTAAATGAGCCTATAATTAACTGTGTGTGGCTATTGGTTAAAAATGTTTGGAAGCAATATGAAGTTAGATTATTTTGCAACTAGTCCTCCTGCCAGTACCTGGCTTTATTAGTTTAGCACAAGAGGTGTTGTCTGATGAGTTGTCTGGAACGAGTAAGACCATTATTTTGGGTTCTATCACTCTTTGGAAAGTTTTCTCTTGACAGCTTAAGCATTTGTCAACCCCCTCCACCTGGTTGCTCCCAGTTCTTTACCCTACCATGCCAGCACCACCTCATCTGAGGGCTTCACTGCCGGTGGGGAGAGTCAGACGGAAGATGAAGTTGAGAGGGAATGAGTCAACCCTGCCCCATTCCTCTCTCTGTGTACCTTAGCTGTGATGAGGATGAATCCCAGTTGTGTCATTTCCTGTTTTCCCTACTTTTTTTTTCCCCTACTATTTTTTCCGTGAAGAATGACTCAGGCTCCATGACACAGCCCAAAGTGAGGGGCAGCAATGACACCCCTGCCTGAATAACCCCCAATACTTTAACCCATTGTCTTTCGAAGCTGAGAAGTGTAAATAGGCTTTATTTAATCTTATCTGGGAGTACTTCCAGTTTCTCCAGAAATAGCATGCTCAAATAGAAACTATAAGCACAGTTTCTGTCTTTCTTTTTAAAAAAGAAGCCACTCCATCCTACATTTTAACGACAGCTTGATGCATTGACGTTCAGAAGCCCAGAGCATGGAGGAAGATCACTGTCCTGAGACCAAAACTAAAGCCGGACACACTGGACATAGGATGTGAGAAGAATTATATGGACTTTGAAGAGATCCAGGTCAGCAGACATCACTTGCTTAAGATTTCATTGACTTCACCACTCTGATCCATACCCTGACTGCAGGCCCTACTCTGCACTGAAGTAGGGATTAGGGAAAATGGTGTTTTTAACAATGGACATTCCTCATCTTTTTAATACGTGGCAAAATACCGCACAGATCACTATTTTCGAGAGGCCTGTTTTAGAAGTGTCAGTATCTTGAAATGATTTTTTAATTTGTGAGCAGAATGCAAGGAAGAGAGATAAGATCTAAGGGTCAATGCTGTGTTGGTAACATCTCCAAATCCAGAAAAATTGCCATCTCATTTTCTTTGTAAATTGTCTCATTGTCAGTGAACACCACGAACGTTTCTTCATTTTCAAAACTCCTTGATCATCATCTTTTATTCACTTCTGGCATGAACGTGCTACCCCGTATCTCTTTGGAGAGGGAGAGATGTACTGGAGAAAACTCCTGTAGTGATGGGCAGGTAAAGCAGATAATATAACCAACAACTCCGTCCGTGATTCTGTAACACCATCCCCCCTCTGTCTGCTTTACCTTCATTGTACAAAGTGCCCAGATAGTCCAGACAACAAGACTATTCAGTATTTCACAAGCTAAAATCCATCATCTCCACCGTGTCAGTTTTGCTTGGACAGCAGCAAATAACGAGCTGAGATAAATTTTCCCTTAATCTCACAATCCCATTTCAGTAAGGGGCTCAGAAATCACACTTTTACTTAAACAAATATAGAATAAAAAGTAACATGTTGAATGGCTTTAGCACGATTCAGCTATATTCCAATAATAGCGCATGAAAGCACATTCAAAGAAACCAGATTTTTTTTTCAGAACTATTTTTTCCAAGCTTTTTTTCATGACCGATCTTGAAACTTCCTATATGATGACACTTACTTGGCACCCCAGGGATCCAGTCTAATCTAGGTGATAATGGGTCTCCCAAGAGTTATTTTTTAAAAACAAGTAGTTCATCAAACACATTGACAGTTATGTTTCCAAATTATTTTCCTTTTTTTTTTCTGTTAAAATATTTGCCTTACTTTTAAATAGAAAGATCCACAGTCAGACCAGTCTTGCAGACAGACGGACCAAGAAGCCACCACAGCAGTAACCCCTCAATGAGTTGAAAAAGCCAACTTTTAAATACTTTTGTCATTAGCAGCTCAGAAAACAACAAGTCCCACACCAGGACCCCCCCCGTCTCACAGCCCGTTTGCCAACAGGGAGGGGGAACATCCTACTTTCAGTCTTATTTCCTGATACCGAACCTACCTAAGCATTGGTTTGGTGATTTTTTGGTGAGAAAAACTTTTCTAACAGGACTTCCTGCCAAGAGAAGTAAGGGTGGGTAAGAAAGGCTGAGTGTTTGATACTACACGGAAAACTTTGTCCCCAGCCACGTCCCTTGGGAGCGTGTGAAACCCAACCTGATGCTCACAGTTCCAGCACCTCAATTAATGGTTTCGATTTACATTTTGATGACCCGGGGGAGAGAGAGAGAGAGAGAGAGGAGGGTGCGGGTGCTTTCTCTCTGGGGAAAGCTGGAATGTGTTCAGGGGAGACGTAAGAAGGCAAGGAATCCCACAGAGGAGCTCGGGGCTGTTATCAGATGTGGTGGGAAAGGGAAGGGGGCGAGGGAGAGGAGAATACCTGGCGTGAGCCCCGCTGCCAGGAGGGATGCTTGGAGGGGGCAGCACGGATTCCTGCCTGTATCATTCCTCCCCAATCCCTACCGGATTTTGCTGAGCTAATTAACACGGGGCGTTGTTGCCACGTGGTGCCCGCTATCTCTGCGAGCAGTATCTTGATGAAGATAAATAAAAAGTTAAGAACCTTATTTGACTTTCGTGGCCCACGATGAGATCTGCAGAGCTGTCGGAGGAAAACACTGAGGAATGAACGAGCTGGGAACAGAGGCTGAGCCACATCCAGGGAATCCCCTTTTGCAGAGCTGAGAGGGTTTTGGCAGAAGTTTATCCTAAGGAGCAGCCGCGGCGGGACAGAAGGTGTCCTCCTGGAAGGACCCCCTCAGCGACAGAAGGCTGAAGTATTCTGACAGATTGTTTTATTTCACAGAGCAGCTCCCTCGGCTTGAAAAAAGGCAAAGGCCGTGCCTTACAGTTTAGCCCAGGAAGCGCATTATTAGGTTGGGTGAGAATCTGTCTTGTTAAATCTCTTTTTTTAAAAAAAAAAAAAACCAAACAGCGATGTCCTGAGTCCAACTCTTCTTCAAAAACAGCAATTATGAAAAATGACCCCGAGACGTTTCTTTTCTCCTGCTCTTTTGGTTTTTGGTCCCAGAAGAGGTGATAAATTGATTTAATACCCAGCAAGTCCCGGGGGTTATCAGAAGTATAAGAAAAATATGTAGGAGAAAACATTTTTTTGCCGCATTCCTCTCAGCTTTTACTGGCCTTGCTCTCAGACTTCTGTGTTCATTTGCTGTTCTGCACAGTGCCAGTGGCTGAATGAAGGGCACTGGATCTTCTGGCTTCTAATTTAAACACTACGACTTACCCGGGGAAAGAGAAGAACAAGTCAGTCAGTTTTCTGCGCTGACATGAGAGCCCCAGTACCGTGACCACACTGAAAGACTAACTGGTATTCTTTCTTCGCTCATTTTGGTATCTTGTGGAAGTAGAAACTGCATTTAGCAAATGATCACTGCATGTGATCAGGCTTTTTTATAAAGCTGTAACTAATATTCCAGGGCAGAAAGTGTAAAAATTAATGTAAAACTCTATAACGTGCGTGGAAGAAATATAAGGAGCCTCCGGCTTTGAGGCAGCGTAGAGAAAAGTCAGAAATAGTACACAAAAGGTTAAATTTACGGAGGGCAAACTTTCTGAAGTCTTCATTTTTAAGGGTATCATGAGGTAGAATCTGGAAGAAAGTGTTTCTCCTCTTAAGAGGAAGATACTCATTATGAAAGGTACAAGGTGGCATTGGGAAATCCCACCCATCTGGGATGTTTCCAGCATTATGGCATTTATTAGCATTCTCTTGGCTGTCTTCACAGTTAGTCCTCAGCCCAGCATGTCGCCTGATTTGCTTTAGACATCTGTTCCGAGGGAAGTACAGCGGGGATTTGATGGATGTAGGTCACACGCTGTGGTGATTTCCCAGCCATTTTTTTATTCGAAGCAAAAAAAAATTCTTGTAATGGCAAAAACGGCTCAACCTGCCAAGGGGAGTGGTATTTCTGGGATAGTCATGGCTCGGTGTTCGGAGGAATGAATTTGTCGGATGCTGATTTCAGATATTATTCTTTTGCACAGATTTACTAATCAAAACCAACAGAAAAAAAATATCTTTTGGCTGCGCTTAATAAGGTCCTCAAAATATGTTCAGCTGAAATATGAAAGACTGTCTGGAATGAGTCACTCTGAATCTAGGAGACGGTTGGTTCCAAACTCCTCCACAGTTAGTTTGCCATAGGATATCAATGCAAAATAGATTATGTTTCTACAGAACAGATTTTACACCAGCTCTATTAATGCAGTTAGTGACAATCCAATGATAGGAAATAACCTTTCCTGTTTAAATATGCCTTTGCTAATCTTAGACTTGCATTTGGGTGCTTTTTTATTACGCTGTTTTCACAGTTCTTAAAGGTTTCATGGGGTTCAAACAGCAGTGTTGTGGCGTCCTGGGGGGCATCAGGAAGAGCGTGACCAGCAGGTGGAGGGAGGTCATCCTGCCCCTCTGCTCTGCCCTGGGGAGG
>JAOQGH010000003.1:22672892-22691438 GCA_025769975.1 Gallinago jamesoni | reverse complement strand
TGGCAGAGGCTGCCCAGAGAGGTGGTGGAGTCTCCTTCTCTGGAGACATTCCAAACCCCCCTGGACATGTTCCTGTGCCACCTGCTCTGGGTGAACCTGCTTTGGCAGGGGGTTGGACTAGATGATCTCCAGAGGTCCCTTCACATCCCATATCATTCTGTGGTTGATTCTGTTTCTTCTTTTATGCTCTCTCACACTCATTTTTGTTTTCCAACAAAAAAAGCACCAATTATTATTTCCACTTTCCTCAAGTTTCAGAGCTCTGGTGTTAATGCAGTCCTACTGCTTACTTAAACAGTAGCACCTTTTTGAGATGACTGTCTCACATGAATAAAACAAGTGGCACTCATTTCCTAGTCATTTTAATTAGACACAGTTCTTTAACTGCTTGACAAATCAATCTTTACATACTCATCCACTGCCCTTTTCAATGCCTGGTCCCACTCTAGACCTCACTCCCAGTGGCCCTAGATATGAGTTGGTTCTCATATTTGTTGAAACTGTTGAAATTTGTTGGAAGTCTAAATATGACATAGTGGTATTATATTAGTTTAAAACAGTATTTTTACTCAATGAATCCTTCTTCTCCTTCAAAAGCAGAAAACATCTCTCTCACACCATTCCTGAAGTTTGTGGAGCTTTGTCTTACAGCCTCAATTGCCTCTGAGAGTAATATAAATCCTAAATCCTCAGCTGCCACAAGCTGAAAGGGGCCGGTTTGCGTCTGTCCATTGGCCTCACCAGCCCACAGAAGTGCCGTGATGGCTCTCCAGGCCCTGCCATGCTCTTCTCCAGAGTGAAAAAAATCACTCTTGTTTGGCCAATAGTTGTGTTTTCTTTGACCTACAGTCAAGTTATGTGTGCAGGCACTTGTAGGAGACAGGTATTTCCTGACCCAGATGATCTGATATCAGACAAAATTAGGAAAGATTATGGCTTTGGTGGGGTAGAAATCCGTGTCTGTTGCCTCACTGGTTACATCTGCTTCAGGTGTAGACTGGAGATGGAGTCATTTCTGATGGTGCACTCGAGGGTCCTGGCCTCGGGCCCATGGTATCGGTGGTGGATGGACTGGGAGGAAGGACTGGGTTTCCAGGGGAAATCCTGCTGGTGGAGGGGAATGCATGGGAGGTGCCATGGTCACTGTGTTTCACGCTGGAAGTCCTTCAGGACACCTTTGGCATCGAGTGCTTTAGTGTCCTGGTGACCAAAGCCAGGGCTGGGCAGGATCTGACCACGTGTAGGTGGGTCCCAGACTGCGTTTGGAAAGTCAGCTGCCTTTAGATGCTGGAAGCCCAGGGAGTAACGTGGGTAACAGACACTGAGCTGAGAAAAACCACCGTGTGAGGGTGGCCGGTGTTCCTGAGCACACCAGCCACGGTACCACCTCCCCGTTTGCCCAGATCCCACCACCCGGGCTACACAGGGCGGCAGCGACAGCACCGGCAAAAAAAAAAAATGCCACTCCAGTCACACCAGCCAGCATTTTCTGCTGGTTTCACAGGAAACCGGGAGCGTTAGCCCAGCCAGGGTTACCAGCCCCGGGCACCCTGCCCGCTGCAGGACCGCGGTGCCGGTACCAGCCCGTGCGGCTCCAGGGCTGCAGGGTTCTCCTGAGCTTGCGTGACGCACCCCACGCACACCCTGCAAAACTAAAGGCGAAGAAAAAACATGTTTTAAGTTCCCTTATGGCAGTGCCCAAAGGTGCTGCATCCGAAGATAACATCAAGAGAGAGAGCCAGCGCAAGTTCTCTTCACACGAATTATTTCCCAGAGGCTAATGGCAAGGGGGAGAGGGAGAGACAAAAACAAGTACTGACAGTTTACTGTAGAAGCTCAAAGAAAAAGTGGACAAAGCTAAAAGAACTCCAGCTCTTTGTTCGCTTTTAATCCAGTTCAGAGCATTCACTGGTGCATACAGATTTACTTTCCATGACTGACGGAGCTGGATATGGTCATTTGGTAAGAAACAGGGGCCCTAGGATTTAAATTTTGTGCCCTTCAGGCTCTTACATTTTAGGAAAAGTCGGTATATAGCCTACATAAAGTTTTAATCTAATGTAAAAAGTGTGCGTTGCTGGCTAATACCTTCAGAGAAACAAATCCTGATCTTGAAAGGTGAAGAACACTTTCTGTTTTTAACACAGACCAAGTTTTTAAGGGGCAGAGGACTTCTCTCGGTTCACAGAAACCAAGGGAAAGACCAAGGACTCCAGTCCTTACCCAGAGAATCCCCTGTTTAATTTTCTTCCTTCTCTCTTCAACTCTTGTCTTGGATTTATAAGGGCGCTGATTTATTGGAGGCTACTAGAATAATGTAATGGTATTTAAATACCTCTGTCCACAAATTTTAATGGAAAACAAATAGGCCAAGCCCCTGATATCACAGCACAAGGGAACTATCGAATCACCGCTGCGGGCTTTTGCTTTGCTGAGGATGGACAGGTCAAGTTAACCGTAGCCTTTTTTTTTTTGTAAAAGCTCTAGAATCAGTTCATCTCTGGCTGAATTTGTGGAAGCGGCAGCTGCAGAGTGTGGTGGACCCAAATTAGGCAGATGGGTTGGAGCAATTTCAGCGGGGCGTATCGGAAACGCACCCCCAACAAGCACGAAGAGAAAAGGGAGGGTTGGCCAGTAAATCTTAGGAAGTGCTATCTACAAAAAAAAAAAAAAAAAAGACCAATAAATTAAAAGCATTTTAATGAGACCAGCACTAAAAGACAAAGTTCTCTCTCCTCCCGCCGCCTCCTCCTGTCCTCCTCCGAGCAATTTTGGTCATCTAAGAAGGACACGTAGAACCTGGGCTCAACTAGTGTTGCTCAAACTTCTCATGTTCAGGCAAAACCAGACTGTTTTACCCTAACCCTTGCTTGTGCCCAGCCTCAGCAGAGATCAGAGAACCAGAAGCCCGTTCTGGCTGGCACCGTGTCCCCCGGAGCAGGAGACCAGCCCTTGGCACGAGGCCACCGGCTGCTGAACCGCTCCAGCCACTCGCCCAGCTCTTCCCCTGGGGCTGCTCCTTCTCCCAGAGATCGCTGGCTGCAGATGGGATGGTAATGAAATAAACCAAAAAGGCAATTTGGGCTCTTTAACTACACCCCAGGGAAAATAGACCTACCTGGATAGACCACACGAAGCCGTGATGTATTTTGTGTAAACGTTTCGAGTCAGATCCCTATGGGAAAAGGCGAGTTAGAAATATTTTGTTGCAAGTTTGAACATCATCATACCAGGATCTAAGGCCAATCGCTTGAACGAGGGCAGTGATTGAATTAGGGCTGAGAAATCTATCCCTGGCTAGTTTCAAATTAAAAAAAAAAAAAAAAGAGAGCTTTTAAAAAGGTACAAATGAGGCTAAAAGAATTTATGCTATTTTTCCGGTTCTGTGCTATAACTCCTTTTCCGTCTCCTCATCTATCTTCTAAGGGTACTACCTTATGAATGAGTGAGCAATAAAAGAAGTATGCAGTTGCTGAGAGAGAAACTCGAGATAACAAGATAATGCAAAACGTAAGCCAAAGCAGAACTGCAAGTTAAGATGTAGATCTGAATATAAACGTTCCTCACATCTGAGTTGTAGGGCAGTCAGTAGATAGTTTGCACGAAAATCTAGTTTAAAAACAGTAGCACAAAGTGTGACCTGACATATGCCCGAGTTCACATCTGTCAAAACCTTGGACCTCTCCTTTCTAGGGGTTTTGATCCTGTTTTTAGACCACAAGTGCTGACACTTCACTCCTAGACTAAAATAAAAATAAAGATAATTTAATGCTTTTGAAACCGTTGAATGAAAAAGGGCAGAGGGAAGAACACTGAGTTAAGAAGCAGCAACAAACCATCCTGGGGTTGGGCAACAGCAATTTCTGTGCCTGGGTGACACAGGAACAGCCTCAAGACCAAAAGGTATGAGAATAATAAGCTACTACATGCAGTTTTTAAATTATGGTAAGGTTGCCAAGAACAGGAACAGTGTTGGTGCACTACTTATCTGCTGGCTGCACAGCTTAGGATGGGCTCTTTCTCCTTGCCACCCCCGGTTTAGGCTGAGATTTTAGACTTGAAGTCCCACCAGCCAGGTCTAGCCTTGGGGCTGGTCGTGCCCCCCCCCAGAGCAGGCTGCCATCGGCAACCGGTGAGGGCGTCCGCGTGGGAAGTTTTCCAAACCTCCAAAACTGAAGGGGAGGGGGCTTATAGCGAAGGGTTAATTCCCATTTCCATATCGCTGACCTCCCTCCAGCCTTCCAGGTTTGGAGCTGGGGTTTCTCAGGGGAAAAATTCTGTGGCCGCTCCCTGAACCCAGATAATCCCTCTGGGCTGGGCTTTCCAGTGCCGGTACCTGCCAGGTCAGGCAGAGCTTAATCATCAACATCGCGCTGTTCTCTTTCAAGCAAAGAGCAGTGGGAAATGAGTTGCTGGAATGAGGTATGTCTTCTAGCCTTAACCCAACGTAGCTGCTAAGCGAGGTGAGTTCTGGGGCTCGGGACAGACGGCAGGGACCAAGCTGGTCCCTGGCTTTATTTGGCAAAGCCCGGGTTGGGAAACGAAGAGCGGGAGGGAGAAGGCACAGGAATAAATTCTGAGGGATGTGAAGGTTGAAGGGAAGATGAAGCTTGTGGTCTGCAAAGGGGAAGTAGTGACAACGCAGGTGTAAGCCTGAGAGGCCCCTCCAAAGAAGAGAACGTGAGACAGGGTGGAGCGAGCCACGACATGGAGGTGTCTGAGATGCTTTGACGGTATGAAGGAGGTAGAAGTTTTTTAACAAGAATTGATGACAAAACATGAAACCAATTCCTCATCTTTACTCTGACCCTTTATGCTCTCGGACAGTAGCTGGGGCGTTTCGTCTGTTCCATTATCCACAGGAGAGGAGGCAAAGCACGTCAAACCCTCCAGGCAGCGCAAAGAACTCAAGACTATGGTATATCAAAATAATACTCAGATTTCCAAATCAGAGCATTAACTTGCCACATTTGTAACGTCTGAGACCAACAGGAGGATAGGCATTGATAGAGGTTACGAGCTCGCTCGCATCTTCCACCAGCTTATGCCATTTTCAGGGGCAAGAACTGAAACGCAGGTTGCTTTTGAACCTCTCTTCACAGAAATCAACTTCTAGTACCTGTTGATGAACTTTCAAAGCATTCTGCACGTGGCATTTCAGGTGAGGGTGTGATTTTCTGCTGGCTCCCAACTTCAGTGCCAAAAAACAGAACAGACCCATCTGAAGCACTTGGTGATTGTGCTGTGGTTCAGGAGGGTCCTGTTTTCCCTTCGGTCCATGGGCTGGGAAATTAGGCAAAGTTACCTTCCCCGTTTAACTGGAAGTGCCAGTGGGGGTTCAGCTTTGCAGCCAGAACTCGGTTGATGCTGGTGAGCATCTGCTACCTGGGACACCAGCCTCAGCATTTGGTGGGAATGTGGCTTACGCCTGGTGGCACCTCATGCTGGAGAGCAAACCCAACCATAACCATGCATCAAATAACCCTGTTGGTTGTTTTTTTTTTTTTTTGAAGAGACTCCAATTTGTATTAACGCATTATCCTTTGTTCTTCCAAACACAGATTCTGGAGGAAAACATGAAGTTAGAGTGCAAGTGCCACGGGGTCTCGGGATCCTGCACCACTAAAACATGCTGGACAACCCTGCCTAAATTCCGGGAGCTGGGCTACATCCTTAAGGACAAATACAACGAAGCCGTTCAAGTGGAACCCGTGAGAGCCAGTCGGAACAAGCGCCCGACCTTCCTCAAAATCAAGAAGCCCCTTTCCTACCGCAAACCCATGGATACGGACTTAGTGTACATAGAGAAATCTCCCAACTATTGTGAAGAAGACCCGGTGACGGGCAGCGTGGGGACGCAGGGGAGGATGTGCAACAAGACGGCCCAGCAGTCCAACGGCTGCGACCTGATGTGCTGCGGCCGGGGCTACAACACCCACCAGTACTCGCGCGTGTGGCAGTGCAACTGCAAGTTCCACTGGTGCTGCTACGTGAAGTGCAACACGTGCAGCGAGAGAACAGAGGTCTACACCTGCAAGTGAGGGGGGACGGCAAGGGCAGGGCCCCCGCGGCCCCCCCCCCCCACCCCCGCCGGGAATACATTTATTTGCACGGGGACCCACCTGTCCCTACACAGGAGCGTAAGGAGGAGACCTGCTCGCCCAGAAGAACCGCTGAGGAACGGAGCCCTCTCTTTTCTTCTCCCGTCTCGTGGCTTATGCGGGTACCCGGCGTGGACTTTCCTAAAAGTCAGCCAAGAAACATAAAACAAACAAACCCACCCCTCCATCCCCCCCCGCCCCGGGCCGCCCGACACACAAAACAGAGGGAAAAGGATCATCTCGGCTACTCTGTGCCTCCAGAGCAAGAAGGGATGGATTGACTGCCTTGTGAAGGGACCACCACCAGAGGAGAAGCTCTGAGCGTGGCCACTAACTCTTGGCTGGGAAAAAAAAAAAACCCAGATGGTCAAAAACTTCATTGTATAAAGAGCGGGGAGGGGTAGGGGAGAAACCCTCCCAAAAGGGCTTTGCACAGGAGGGGGTGGACGGTGCCCCCCGGGACTGGCCCTCAGGAGGGCACGGGTGACACCAATTCAGGCTTCTCCACCTGCGAAAAGCTTCTGCTTGGTCTGGCCCATCATCTCTCCCCTTCCCACCGTTTGCTGCGGCGACTAGAACTGCCAGAGTTTTCCGTAGACACTGCTTTATCTGCCTATTTTGTGTGTGTGTGTGTGCGCTGCAGATTTTAGCACAGGGATTTGGGACACTTGGGCATAATAATAGCAATATTTAACAATTTATTCAGATAAAACTAATATTAATTTATTTAATTAAAAAGAACTCTACCGACGTTTTGGGAACTATTCTGCAATTAAAGTAGATAGCTGGCTTTCTTTGTGGAATAATTTTGTAGAAACAGCAAGGAAAAACTGGAGCTGTATATATTATTCTTGACTAGGATATTTCTATTAGTTGGACTTGCAGGATACGTTCTACAGTACTAGATGTTTAAATACAAAAGCTGGCATCTTTATATATATGTACATACACAAACACACACTGTTGGTTTGGGGTTTTTTTTTGGTTTTGTTTTGGGTTTTTCTGTGGTTTTTTTTTCTCCTGTTTGCTGCTAGTTGTCTGGAACAAAAGTCAAGCAGTAGGGGTTGCAAATCTTTACCAGGCTGTGGTTTGTTTGTTTTTTTTCTTCAATTAAAGAAAGAAGCATTAATAAAATCCTGTTTGGAATATGCCTAAAAATAAGAAAATCCAGACAAACTTCCATATTTTGGAAAAATCAACCATAGGATAAAAGAGTATATTTTGTAAGAGACTATTTTTATATAAATATTTTATTTATACTACGTCTGCTTGTTCAACCTGTACTTTTTCTCAAAACAGGCATACAATTTGTAATTCTTAGGCTATTTAAAAGAGAAAGGGTAATTAGTTTGTGGACACAGCAGCAGCAAGCTGGATACTCGGCTGCAGTTGGTGGACGTGCCAGGGAGCGGAATGAACTTTCTCTCCGGATGCGTGTACGAACCCGCGCTTTTCCTGCAGCTCAATCTGCAGAACGTGCAAAACAAGAATAGGGGATGTAGCATCAATTTGGTCCCATGGCTCGGATTCACGATTGGTATTAACTGGATGCTCATTTATCCCATTCAAGGAAGAAAAAAAAAAAAAAAAAAAAAAAAGAGAAAAAAAAAATCCGAATTAGCTTCCCACATGCGTCAGTCATTAAACTGCGGCGTTATGACTAGCAAATGTGCTGTGTGTGCTGTCAGTTAAACCTCTATATTGTGTTACTGTCAAATTTGATTTTAATCAGTGGAAGACTGTAGACTATGACTGTAAAAACTATCATGACACACATCGTCTGATTCTCATAGATAGGATACAAAGCTTACTTTTTGTCCAGCTCTTTTTGGCATTTACGTTATTCTTTCCCCCACCAAAGGCCAGAGCGCTCAAATATCCAGAAAAACATCTAGGCGAATTTAAAGACCGCTCCCTTTTTTTTTTCCAGAGCCCAGCTATGCCATTTGGCGTTCCCTTTCGGTATTTCCTTTTTATCACTCCTAATTTCTTCGGATATTTGAGTGGTAAATATTTCTCTGGTTTAGAATCCCTCCATCCAGCATTCTGTGCCTTTCGCCGACTCCTGTTGGGAGCAGCGAGTGTCACACGCAGTAGATGATACACACATATCGTGTGTCCATTGGTCTTCCCGAGGCAAAACTCCCCCATAAGACTGCAAAAACAGAGAAAGTTTTCCAAGAAAGGAAACAGAAGTATCACAGAAGTTTTGCTCTAACAACCTAACCTTTTAGAAATTCTCTGAATGTGGCACGGTTGGTTTTTTTTTTTAACTCACTTCTTGTACATAGGTTATTTCTGGAAGAACACAAGCCCATGCAGGACCTCATCCCAGCAATGTATAATTCGGATTAAATAGAAAGTTTCTTTGCAGACCTGGCACTTATCACGAACTAGAATCTTTATGCATCTCAGGCACCAGCACGAGGTATCAAAGGAAACTGATGAACATAATTTACTTTTAAACTCATGACTTGTCAATATAAAAGCAATTGGGGGGGGGGGGGGTTGGGTTGTGTCATTGAGTCACTGCTTTTAGTTCTTCTAAATTCCACACATCACGAATTGATAAGGCAAGAAATGCAATGAGGTACATGCAATATGGACGTCACTTACAACACTGTATTATGATTAAATAATTCAGATCTAACATTTAATTTTGGAATCTCCTCCCCCAAGTTTGCATTGGTTTTTACTTAGTGGATACCGTACCATAGTCAAAAGTGTGTTTTCTTCACTGATTAGGGTTATTTTACAAATTACTACTTTTGCAGCATGTTTTTACCATAGAAAAGTAATCTGTAAAACTCCTGCTTCCTGTATATTTCAGTATGCAGTGATGTGCAATGTACAGCTAGCAGATTAAATATTGAAGGACAAATATCTTTAAACACTTTTACTCACAATAATAAAGAACTGGATGCGCAATGAAATGAATCTGGTACACATTTTCCCTGTATTTTACAACATTCCCGGTGATCAGTGCATTAATTAGAGAAAGGGATGCTTTCTTTGGTAACTGGAGTATCGGTTTGGGAAGTACGGATTAAAGAGCGAGGAAAGCCAAATGCTGCACTCAACTAGGGAGGATTTGGAAATTTGGTTGTGTGTGTCATTTTAGAGAGGGGAGATCTGGCCCATCCGAATCTGCCATGAGTTTGGAGTTAACTGGTCATTCCCTACGTGGGCTTGAATGGCACAAAGAATAAACAGGAGAAGGAGAAGGATTTACGATTTTGTGTCTATTCCTCCCTCCCTCTCCTCCAGCCCCCTGCCAACAGTTTGTTCTTTGTCCTCGGGGATAGAAGAGCTCTGTTTTCACTTGGTGAAGACCCACACAATGGGAGGGAAATGCACACAACGGCCGGACAATGCAGCTCTCTAAAGAAAATACATCTTTTCATCTCCGCTAAGCCAGGGAAGCGCCCGATTGCTGTCCACACCAATAACCCAGCGGAGGCGCCTAAAGAAAACACACATCCAAGAAGCAGGAAGGGTAAGAGGAGTAGGACGCGTAAGAAGACAAGCGTTGTGAGTCGGGAAGCAACTTCATTGCAAAATTTATGGAATCTCTCTTCCTTATTTGATAGCGGAGCCGTCATCCATGGAAACGAAGCAGTTCTGCCTCGGGATTCCGAAGCGAGTTGTAAGGATTTTACCTCTCGACCTTTTCCAAAGGACAACCATCCTGAACACAATTGGCTTGAACGCTCGCAGTACCTACACAAACCAGGAATCAGTCAATGATTAAGTTTTCTTTACCATGTATGGACAAACCTAATGGAGATATGTCTTTCAACAGTGATAATTAAACTGAAAACACCCTTAAAACATACTCTTAAGTGGCTCATTTGGTGAAGTTATTGTAAGGGCACATAGTTACTTAGAAAAGGAAACGAATGGGCACGTACCATATTACACAAGGCTCTTGATGAATTTTCTTGCGGATTGCAAAACTGGTTTTAACTGACCACACTTAAAAATCAGTTTGTTGACTACAGAAACACGTCAGACTGCAGTCAGGGCGCACGTATTCGAATTAAGATTCAGCATAAATATTTCTGACAACATTTTTACATTTATCATTACAGTAGATATGAAGAAATATGCACTGTGAAAATGTCCAAAATGAGAGTATTAATTAATACAGCCCCCTGTCCCCAACCTGTAACCCCGAGACGTCAACTGAACAAGCAGGTCTCCAGCTCTGCCTTTGGCAGAAGGACACTGCCCTGCGGATGCGGGGACTGATGTGTCTAGAACAGGGCTGGCCAGATCTGGCTGATATTGTCAATGTCACCCAACAGGGGTATGGTCCCAGCCAGGCCTGGATGTTCCAAAACTGGTCAAAATCAAACCAAGCACAGGAATTTTATCACCCGGCAGAACTTCAGATGATGAAGCCTGTCTAGATTCCAAAACATGCCCCCTCAATTCATGCTTATCTCATAGACCTGTCACCACGGCAAGTGATCTAATTTGCTAACCCAATTCATGTTCTTCTGGTTAAAAATCAGTATGAAGGAATTATTGGTATAATTCCTCAAAGGTGGGATTTTTAATCTGGAACACAAATTTAGAGAATCCCTCTGAAAGCAAACAATAACATATGATGAAGTCGAAGTGATGAAGAGATGTAGGTGGATCTAAAGGACTCCAGGTGTTTGAAGAACTTTGTGATACCAGAGGTAACACTGTAAACCACTAAAGGTTTCTTCTGATGCTTTGGAGTTTTATGAAATTACTGATTTTTCCATTTTGTTGCTATTACACAATTATAGATTCATCAATAGCATTTATGGTGTAATTTGCCATTGGGAGGTCAGAAGGAAGTCCCGGAGAAATCACACTTCTAAGTGTAACACACTGAATTTGCTACTGGTGCTCTTGGGTTCATAGAATTCCTTACCCTGACCTTGTATTTTTGGTAGCAAAGTCATTGCATCACACTCTCATTAGGGGAGATGCCTGCTTTGTAAAGATATCTCTGGTAGAAGATGAGATTATATCACCTTATTATTATATCACCTTAGAGAACAGTGGCCAGGATTGTGCGTACACACACACAAAAAAAAAAAAACAAAAAAAAAACAACAACCAAAAAATGAGGTAAAGAGGAGGGTATAAAAATTGCACCACTTACCTATGTTGATTAACACATAGCCTAACTCTTTAGCACAGGAAATGCAACCCTAGTTGTTGTGTTTCCTATGCTCCTTACATCCTTTCCCTATATGCCAAAAATACATGTTGTATATAGCATCCCCGACCCACAGCTGGTTTCGTGGTGGCTGATACAAACAATTCCCCAGCAGTTCATCACAAGCCCAATTCTCCCAGCACAGGAAACCTGCTGCAACTCTTACTTATAAGAACGCACACAAGTTTTTTCCAAGTTTTTCTTGGGAACAACACACTACGCGCAACCTTCTGTTACTGCAGTTCTTCACTTGCCCACCACCGTCTCCACCAGCACGCCTGCCTCCAGCTTGGACGCGCTTCTTATTTTATTCTCTCCAAGAATTTGGAGTTTTAGCTCTCTATAGTGTTCATAAACTCCCAGCTCCATTCCCAGCCCCTGAAATGCAAGAAATATGGGATTACTCCAGTCATCTAATACACCACGTTCTCCTAACTCACCTTTTCAATGTTATTGAGAAAGCTGCACTGATGTTTATTTAAAGCAAAGATAAAAGAGAGTGGACCAGAAGAGGTGTCCTCTAATCGGCCAAACTTGTTCTTCCTCAGGGAGACTCATCCATTTAAATGGGGCTTCACATGGACGCACCGCAGCCAGTGCTTAATGGTACTGGTTAATTACTTTCACTCCTTGTTCACAACCCTTTTCCAGCCACTAATTTTTCTTATTATCTCAAGGTAATTGAGCTTGCTTCTCCCATACCATGTCAGCAAACACTGCTTTAACTATTAAGATTTTGCAAATTAGTTTGACAGATTCACTCCTGGATCCCTCACACCATTTCTTCTTTTATCCTGAAATCTTTTTTATTATTTACACAGTAAAAGGCCATAAATACCATAACACTCAATGACAACAAAACCCCAAAACTTATTTTTGGCCTAACAGAACTTAGAGAATAAATCAAATAAAAATCCATAAGAGAGGCTTCTGGTATTGTCCCAAGGGTGACATGTTACTAGTACGTATTTTGATGGGATATTTTTTGGCGTATTTTTGACTTATCACGTATTTTTGGGGGGGTTGGAACTTGATGCACTTTAAGGTCCCTTCCAACCCCAACCAATCTGTGATTCTATGGCTCATTCCAGCAGCGCAGGACGGAGATGCTTCAAGTGATGGCAACAGTATCTCTTAGAAAAGCAATTTCTCCCAAACTCCAAAGACTGCTTTTTAGTACGGGCAGAGAAAAGCAGTTCAACCGTCAAGAATTGGTGTAACCAGGACACGGATAAAGAAAATAACGACCTATTACAGGTGGGGTCCAGCCCAGAAATGCTTCAGAAAACAAGAAAAGCCACATAGGAAGGAAACCCTGAAAAATTCCATTCATGGAAGTCACTCTGCTGAGTCTACCAGGGAGCAAGAATGGGTTTGGCTAAATTTGAGCCCAAGCTGAGGCTGCCCCACTGTTACACAGCTCATAGTGCAATTTCATTTGGCTCCAGCCAAATCCAAGCATTTATTCCATTGAATCAGCAAAAAAAAAACCTGTTTTGCGAGTTGTTTCTCGGGCTTAATTTCTTTCCTAGCAACTTCTCTTTGCACGTGGGGCCAGGGAGAGATGCACTGTGGGCATCACATCTGTCCACAACTAGGTTATTTTGAAATTCTTGAAATTGGACCTGAACTGTTTTCAACTACAGAGGATTTTAAATACCTGGCATCTTGAGAAAGAAGTTAATGAAGGACAGAGAAGATTCAGGAGGAGAGCTCTACAGGAGGAGAGCATTGGACCATAATGCCATCACACTGGAATGGAAAACAGATAATTTATCATCCCAAAAAAGAGACATTTTTCCATATATTTTAAAAAAAAATAAATAAAGAGGATAATTCGTTTTGGCCTTTATGAATGCTGTGCTGTTAAGCTGTAGAAGTGTTCTGTGCTGAGCCTGGCCTCAGCCAGCCGCGATTCTCCCCAAAACCAGCCAGGAAATCGGGAGGCACAAAGCACAAGAGGGTTGGCCAGTGGGCACAAAGGAGCCTGGGAAAGCACCAGGACAATGGCCCAGATTTCTCAGCTGCGGCCACCGCGTACTAAGGAACTCGAGCAACGTCTCATTTGCCTCCATTTATAAAATACACCTCCAGATTTCAGTGTTCTGGAGATCTATTCACTGCATGGAGCAGGTTCAGCGCTGTGTTGTGTGGAGCTGAAGCGAGAAGCCTACTTCCCAGCCTCATTAAATGCTAAGCACACAGTAATTAATATAGCCTCCACATTAAGTATGAGTCATGCACCAGGGAAATCACAGAAACCTGGTCTGATGTTTTGTCTCCTTAAGTCAAGTGATGAATAAAGACGTGAGGCACAGGCGGTAGCGGAGAGTAGGCTGTTTAAGTGGGAAGATGAGGACAGCAGTTGGGCAGGGGGGACCCCTGAGGGTCTCCGTGACGCGGGGACAAGTTGCCACGATGCTTCGTCACTGAAAGCATATTAAAAAGTTAACAAAGATTCTGATGGGAAGCGTTTCACAGGACAGCGCTAAACCGCACTGTGTTTTCCGGCACCAAAAGAGGGGGATGTGAGGTGACTCACTCGGGTCGATGAGTTGTACCAACTGAGTACAAATTGTGAGAGTCAGAATAGGAACTTTAAAAAATAAATAAATAAATAAATAAATAAATAAATACATGGATTAAAGCCTTTCTGAGAAGTTAGAAAGGCAATTTATCTGCTTGTGTCTCTCCTTTTGTACTCAGCTTGGGTACCAGTCAGAATATTTTGATGCTTGCCCATCTTCAGTTGCAAGCCACATGAGCTGAATTCAGATGAAACAGTAAAGAAAAAAAAAAAAACAACAACTTCCCAGAATATATATTGTGTTTATTTAGGCCAGACCAACTTGGACAAAAGTGCAAAATCAATCAAAGCCTAAAAGGAAGCTGGCAAACGGTCAGTGCCTCGGCACATCCGAGCTGCGCTTCCCCCAGGAGACAGACCACGCGAGGTGCTGAGAAATTCTTCCCCTTTATAACGTAATAACGACGGTTGATCTAACAACACGATGAGATAAGGTGATACCCGGCCCTTAATTAATGACTGCGCACCAAAGGTGTCACTTTGATGACTTGTTTGGGCAGGAGTGGTAGCTGGCGGGGTGATAGATTATTCTCTCTTTCTGCTGCCACAATGACATCTGCTTTATTCACAGATCAGCCACCAGTTGCTACAACAACGCCACTGGGCTTTAGAAAATGTTGTTGAGCTGCTGAGAGAATCTTGGCGACCCATTAGCGAAATGTTAACTATGCAAAACCAAACAGCCTTCGGTTTTGTTGCAGGAAAGAAGTCAATGCTCCGCAATAAGTAAGAATGTCAAAAAGAATTTACATTCAAAAAGTAGAGAAGGGGTTTAACCCATGATATCACCACGATTCAAAAATCCCCCTGGAATTCATTAGTGAGACATTAGGCCTGAAGAATAGAGAAAATAAATAACGAGTTTTAAAAAGGAAAGAACAAATACACTTTCCCCTGAGCAGCTTGTTGTCTGCAGCATTTTAACATGTCCGTTGCCCCCTCACTTTTCCTGCTCATTGTCTCTGATTTTTACACAGTAATCCTTCGCTAATAGGGGTTTATTTATTTTTATTAATTTCTTTTCTTCCCACTTAGCACTTTGGAGGAGACACTGGGTGCAGTTAAACCGTGCTAGGAAACGGATCGGGCTGCCAGAAAAGCCCCTTGCTCCCTCTTCGAGCGGAAGGAGAGAGAGAGGACCTCAGGCTCCAACACGTTCCTTAGAAAGCCAAGGATGGGAAAGCCTTTGCAGGCACTTGGAGAAGGAAGAGCTTTGTCCTCCAGCCAAGGAAGGTGGCAGCGCATCCGAGAGCCGAACAGGACGTGCCATGCCCGAGGAAAGAGGAGCAACATGGGGAGCAGGTGAACATCCCCCCGATAATTCAACTGGGGATGGCAGAGTGAGGAGATGGGTTCAGAAGCATCACTATCTCCAGTGGTGAAAGTAGCTGCTCCAGGGAAGAAGTGTCCCAGCTGTGACATTCGGGGTGAAATTCCTCCCATTTCTAGGAAAGCACTACTTGTCACCTCCCCAGTGATTCGTGTCTATCAGGGGGGGCTATTCGGGGGGACTAATACACACCGGACGGCATCTAACCGGGAGAGGTTTCCCCCGCTCCCTGCTTCCTTCTGAAACAGAAAGGGTCTATCTGCCTCGGTCGGAATTTTTCACCCACCTCAAAGTTAAGTGAATATGATTCTTAATTTGTTTTCCCCATGACTCAAACAATTTTCTTCCCTTTGTCTCCCCAGCGAGAGCAGTTCGATTTTACAATGTGTTGTACTTCAAATTTAACTTCATTAAATGTTTATAACATTAAGAGACTAATGACTAATGACCCTGTCTACGGTATTTATAGGCTTTATGAAGAGACAGAAGACCTGAAAAGACTGAAGTTCAGGTTAATTCCTCGAGAACTAATTATTTCAACACCTATTCTTATGTGTAAAACACAAAATACTACTACTATTTCAGGGCTCTCGTGTTGACTTAACTGCAAAATTTATCAACCTCATTCACAGTTGGAGTTTGAAATCTAAACCCACAATAGATCACAGGTGTATTGTTTTTCTGTCACAGTAAATAGATCCCAAATGTTAATTTAATGATCTAGTTACATAAACAAACTCAAGAAACTTTCAGCTACTGATTACTGGACAAATAGATGTGAAAAATCTTCTGGTTTTAGCTGTTTTCTGCTATATTCTGAACACTTGTCATAGCCCCTCCCCGCAGTGGTTTACTGGGTTTTATGTGCCCTCACTTGGATTATTTTTAATAAGCATTTTCACGTTCTGATTGCAAACTCAGATTTTGAAATGAAGACTGTGCCTATATATTGCTGCTCACCACCCAGCTCCAACATGCCTAGTTTTCCTCCTCGGGCCTGAGCTTTCTGCTTCTTCCAGAGATTCGGATCTTCTGGATCTTCTTCTGCTGACCTTCAGTCTCTGGGAATTACAGAGATGGGACGAGGAGGAACGGCTTCAAACCGAAAGAGGGAGATTGAGATGAGATCTCAGGGAGAACTTCTTTGCCGTGAGGGTGGTGAGAGCCTGGCCCAGGTTGCCCAGAGAAGCTGTGGCTGCCCCATCCCTGGAGGGGTTCAAGGCCAAGTTGGAGGGGGCCTGGAGCAACCTGGTGTGGTGGGAGGTGTCCCTGCCCAGGGCAGGGGGTGGGAACTAGATGACCTTTAAGGTCCCTTCCAACCCAAACCATTCTGCGATTCTATGAATACTAATGTTAATGCTGAATTATATTCCAAGGCAATGTTAATTTTCAAGGGACTACAACTGGGAAGTGGTTTGGGTTTTTTGTTTTGTTTTGTTTTGTTTTTTCTTTTGTTTTTTGCTTTTTGTATTTTTTTTTTTTTTTACTTCATAATGTAATCAGAGCTTCAGAAGTGGCAAACTGTGCTTGGGAAGTGCTGGCTGCAGGAAGCCAGCCCTGATGTGCACATCTCAGCCGGCTTCTCCGAGTGCTGCCTGTCCCCATCGCCTGGGGAAGGCACGAGAGATGTGCCCCTCACACCTCTGCTACAAGCACTCGAAAGTATAAACCAGGGAAAAAAGGACGTAAGAGGTGACCAAAGGGTTGCATGAAGCTTTTTAACATGTTGGATCCTTCCCAGCTGCACCCAGGAACCCAGGACACATTCGAGTGTAACGGAGCAGTAGATTAAATTGGGATTTTTAGTTCCGTCTCACATGGATCTGGAACAAGCTTGTGGGACTCGATGCTGTTCTTTTAGACTTAATGCAATTTAAGATGAAATTTGGCAGCCCAGCGCGCAACGGCGATTCGCTCGGGGCTCCGTCTTCTCAGAGGCTAAAGCTCACTCTGGACTTTAAAGGAAGGGCAGAGCACACAAGGTAATTTTAAAAAGGACTCTTCGTATCCCAGGTAGGGTGAGCATTCGCCAGCATCGTTGTCATGGCTACAAATTGAAATCGCTATCTTCCCTATGTGATCTGGGAAAAGTCCAAAGAGCTTCATCCTTAAAAAGCCACTACCGTCTGATCGCAGCCCGGAGCCGGGGCGAGGAGCAGAGGTGGCCACAGCCGAGCACTCACTAGCCCACCGCCGGCCCGCTCCCACTCTTCAGGCACATGCAGGGGGGGTACGGGCAGGGAGGGCAGTTCCCTTCACAGGCATCCGGTGAAAAGCCCACACATCCCCCCGCTGCCCCATGGACGGCCAATTTTAGCTAATTATATACTAGGAACTTTATTTCCTGAAAATGTATATAGCCTTACCAAGAGGTCTGGATAACATCTTCATCTGCCAGAAACAGGATCGGTTTTGACAGAGTTATGTTTACAAACATAAAATTTATCACCTTTTTTTTTTTCTTTTTTTTTTTTTTTTAACTAGCACCTGTGTACACCTGGAACAAGACAGTAGCTAATGATTTATGTCGGACGGTCACAACGGCTGGTTTGGCTGGAACTCTGCCATAACTTAGTGTCTGCTCCTCTGCCCCACTGGGTCAGGACAACACATCAGTCAAGTAAATCACTTAAGTAAATTATTGAGAACTTAAATTGACTTTTTCTACATAATATGTAATTACTTCCTTGAACCAACATTCCCTTACATCACCGATCTAAAAAGCTTTCTATTTATTTTTTAACTGAATATTGATCGAATTTAAATTACAGCCGGCATGTACTATTTATCTGAAGTTCAGATTCTAGGGAACAAACTTTCCAACAACTCTGTGAGCCACCCACAGGACCCTGTCCCTCAGCACAGTGACCCCGGGAGCTGCGCGTTTGCCCATCACGTTCACAACATAAAAACCAGCCCGATGCATCTGCCGAAACCCCCAGTCCAGAGACACTGGAAATTAAATTGCTGGGAGGCCTGGAGATGCTGAAGGTAGTGCAGTAGCCCAGGGAATGATGAAATCCAGGTTTGCAACATCAATTTCTCACCAAGATGTTGTGAAGCAATGAGGATTTTAGCCACAGCCAGCATGAGAAAGCCCAGAACTGAGAATTACAAGTGTCAAATCTCCATGGGAACTGCAGAGATCTGCAGTCCCACAAGGCTGTATCTGTAGGCAAATCTAGGAGAAAACCCAAATCACGGAATTGTCAGAGTTGGAAAGGACCTCTAGAGACCATCCAGTCCCACTGCCCGGCCAAAGCAGGGTTGCCCAGAGCACATCACTCAGGGCTGCATCCAGGTGGGGCTTGAAGATCTCCAGAGAAGG
>JAOQGH010000003.1:22658152-22672792 GCA_025769975.1 Gallinago jamesoni | reverse complement strand
TTCCAGTTGTGGCCTCACCAGTGCAGAGCAGAGGGGGAGAATGACCTCCCTCCACCTGCTGGCCACACTCTTCCCTATGCAGTCCAGGATTCCATTGGCCCTCTTGGCCACAAGGGCACAATCCTGGCACATGGAGAGTGTGCTATCTACCAGGACTCCCAGATCCTTCTCCTCAGCAGTGCTTTCCAGAAGATCCACCCCTAACCTGTATTGGTGCCTGGGGTTCCTCCTCCCCAGGTGCAGGAACCTATATTTGCCCTTGTTGAACTATATATGGCTCAACATATATGCAGAGATTTCTCATGCAGTTACAGAAAGACAGCAAGAGCAATTTTGGCAGGGCACATTCTGCTCCTGAGCCCTCGTCCTTCCCTCAGACCCAGATTTTTGAACCTGTGATCCATAGTGTGAGGACAATTCCGTTAATAGGATGCAGGCCTCTATCAACTGGAACTGTATCATCTCAAATGTTAGGAAAAAAAACCCTCTGAGAGCAAATAACCTTCCTGTCACACAGTTGTTGTGTCCTGGCCTCAATCATTTGTGGTTGGACTCAATGATCATGGAGGTCCTTTCCAACCATGGTGATTCTGTGATCCTCCCCAAAGCCACTGTTGAAAAAAAAACTATTAAAAAATAATCAGTCTATAAAGTATTTTTTCTTCTTTAGGAGACAATTAAGTCTGGTGGAGCAGGTAGAGGCAGGAAGGAGACTCTGGACTTGAAGGAAGTTTTAGAGTTGGAGGAGCCTCACCACAAAACCCCTCACACAGACAGAGAGCACGGACCCCGGGATGCTTTGGCCATAAATAAAAACCTCCTTCAATTTAGGTTTGACCCTGGGCTGCGAAGTATGTCTGGCTTTAAGACCAGGCCGAGGAGATGGGTGCTGGCCCTAGCGTGGGGAAGCAGGAGATCGGACCCGTCAACGTGCAGCATTTCATATTCCTGAGTCGGAATCGTTTCCGGCTAAAATTGGCAGAAGTGGTGAATATAATTCTCTAAGTATTTTATTAGTGAGATGGGAAGTTAATGGGAAAGGGCAGCTAAAAGTACTTCTGCTAAGGCTAGAAAATACATTAAAGTCAGCGCTGTCATGGATTACACCCAAGGTCACGGGATTCAGTCACAGGAATTGATTAGTGATATTTACAACTCAACAAATTGCTTTAAGCAAGTGTGACATCATGCCCCGCGCTATTTACCAGAGGAACCACGCACGGGGAAGGCTATAAACCAGCTCCTCAGTCCCTGGGCACGTTAATGCAGTTGATGTGATCTTCAGCCAGAATAAGTGTAATTCTGCCCTCCCCATCTAATCTTCTGGATGAAGCTTGGAGAACCTCGGGAAGCCAGAAGGGTGGTGTTAGTTAAGCTCCCGTATCCTCGAGCGCTCTGCTGACTGACATCGATAGCAATCCTTCTAATTCAAACGCCAGAGGAGAGAAAGGCACTTTCTATTTAATGCATTTAGTTGCATTTTAATTAAGAATAATTTCAAAATGCAAGGTCCTACTCGCATCTGTCGCAACAGCGTAAAGCAAACCCTCCCAGGACGTCGGCAGATGAAACAGGACTCTGTGGCCAAGTCAGCTCCTGCCTCTGTCCCGAGAGCATCTCACTAGCAGGCAGTGATGGACACTTGGACCGAATCTTTGGTTTTCTCTTTACCACATTATTCCCCTTTCAAGTTTTACAGCACAGAAGGTTTAGTTTTATGCTGCTTCACACAAGTTGAACGTGTCGGTGCAGACAGACACCAGGGAATTCTAACCAGGAGTCATTTCATGGGTTGCCCGAGGTCTGTGAAGACCTTACACCTTGTCTTTCTAAGCCAAGCAGCTGGAGAAAACTCCCCACCCACTGTGTCAGGGGGTATGTGATGGGACGCTTCCTCCACACGTCCCCAGGAGAAATCAGGAGACAGTAGCACGCCCAAACCCTTAGACAACAAAGGGGCCAAAGGACCAACTCCTGTTGGGCTACCATGTGCTCCTTCTCCCTGGGCACCACACAGCCCCTTGGACCAACTGATTTGTGCAATCAGATTTTTTCTCCTCCCCGTTGGAATGTGTCATTTTCTGATGCATTGCATTACACAGTAAATTGAATGTGGGTTTGTGTGTTGGGTTTGGTTTTGGTTTTTTTTCTTTACTAACCTTTATGAATCCTCTTGAGTGATCTGTGGATGGGATCAGCAAACAAATTTTGTTCTAGCTCTCCAAATCCTGACACATGAATTGATTTCAGCAGGACACATTAAGTGAATGATGGATCTCTGCCAAAAGGGCATGTAGGATTTTGCAGGGGGAGGAGAAGAAGAAGGAGACTTTGCTTTCTCCCTTTTTTTTTCTCCTTCTTAGCCAGTCTCGTTAAGAAAGGGCAAAGGCACTTAAACTCATTGCTCTCAAAGTAAATTGGTTTTCTTTTCTACATTCTCAGAAGGCCTTTTTTTTTTCTTCTGGGCTTGTCCCATTGTTGCCTTCCTCATCCTTAAAGCAAAAAGAGGGGCGGTGTCTGCAGGGCCCCAGAGCCACTTCCACCCCATAAGTGCCCCTAGAGCTGCTCCGCCGAGACAGGCGCTGCATAGAATCAGGGAATTGTCTGGGCTGGAAGGGACCTTTCAGATCATTGAGTCCACCCGTTAACCTAACGCTGCCAAACCCACCACGAACCCATGTCCCTCAGCACCACGTCTGCCCGGCTTTTAGATACCTCCAGGGGTGGCGACTCCATCACTGCCCTGGGCAGCCTCTTCCAAGGCTTGACAACACTTTTAGTGTAAAAATTTTTCCTAATATACAGCCTAAACCTCCCCTGGAGCAACTTGAGGCCATTTCCTCTTGTCCCATCGCCTGTTCCTTGGGAGAAGAGACCCGCTTCACGCCGGTTGGGGTTCCCACTGGCCGCCTTGGCATGGCCACCCCTGCCCTTGGCTTTCGAAGGCTCAGCTGACAGTTTCTCAAGCACATTAAGGCTGGCAACAAGAGCGGGGCTGTTGTAACAAATGACAGTAAGATCACAAGCTTGAGGGAGCTTGTTCCTCTCTGCTCACAGCTCTCTTGAGAAGTTTTCAGAGGCTGCAGTTATCGCCTAATTCCGTATGCCGAGCCAGAGCTTTTGATGCTAATTTGTTGGCACTGCAAACTCTCCCTGCAAACCATAGATCCCATGACCTTCTTCAGTTACAGATAACACAAACGACAGTTATATTTAAGTGGCACGTTGGTTAACCTCAGTGGCTTGCAATACTTTCCTTTGACTCAATTTCTATCATTAATAAAGGGTTACGTTACAAAGGCACCTTGGAGTTTCTCGCAGGGAAACGTAGCCAACAAGCTCGCTCTTGTGAGAGGTTTTGGGCGCTGAGCTCCTGTTTTAGCCAGGCCCTGCATTACAAAGTGCTCTGAAACACCAGGAGACATTAACACCGCATTAGGGACAGGTATTCCGGCAAAATGCTTTCAAAATTGGGTGCACTCTGTAGGAACTATTAGCGCTGCTATCAATTTCAAGTCCCCCAAAAGGATTTGTGAACAGAATCCCCCCATCAAATCCGGTCCGGCTCACCACATCCAGTGGGACTACTGGATAAATAAAGGCCACTAACAAAAGAATGGGATTAGGGGCACGATTTTTGTCTTCAAGAACACGAGACGCAGCAACCTCACTAAGAAAATCTGTGAAAGTCAGCCCCTCTTGTATTCTGGGGGAGCTGTGTAGTGTTGCATTTGATAGTCAGAATCCTCTTTTCTCACACACAGATCAATGTTCGGTGCCTGACACCGAGAAACCTTTCCCACAACCCTTGAAGACTCGTTGCGCTCAACCATTAGCATGAACTCATTAGCTGCTCCCAGCCGCGTTAGCAGAGCACCCCTAGGAACCCCCATCACGGAGCAGGAACCAGGGACCCTCTGTCAGGATGCTCATGATACGTGTGTTCTTTCTGTGTTGGTGTGAGGGGTGAAGAACACCCAGTGGTGAGGAAGCCTCCTTGAGACCTGTCACAAGGTGGTGGCAACATTTCAGCTCCCGGGAAAAGCTGCAGACCCATAGAAAGCTATGTCCCCTTAGTGTCTTTGAGTCATAGAATCATTATGGTTGGAAGGGACCTTTCAGATCATCGAGTCCAACCATCAGTCCAACACTGACAAACCCACCACTAACCCATCTCCTTCAGCATCACGTCTGCCTGGCTTTTAAATACCTCCAGGGACAACAACTCCACCACTGCCCTGGGCAGCCTGGTCCAAGGCTTCACAACCCCTTCCATGAAGAAATGTTTCCCAATATCCATCCTAACTCTCCCCTGGCACAATTTGAGGCCATTTCCTCTTGTCCCATCACCTGGGACTTGGGAGAAGAGACCGACCCCCCCTGGCTACACCCTTCTTTCAGGGAGTTGGAGAGAGCCAGAAGGTCTCCCCTCAGCCTCCTTTTCTCCAGGATGAACACCCCGAGCTCCCTCAACCTCTCCTCACAAGGCTTGTGCTCCAGACCCCTCACCAGCTCCGTTGCCCTTCTCTGGACCCGCTCCAGCCCCTCAATGTCTTTTAATAAGCTACAGAACAAAATGTACCTCACTTTCTTCTGGATACTGGACACATGGTTGACCCAACCAAAACTTTCCACTGTAAAAGCCTAGGACACACCATTTTTCAGTATTATCCCAAGCAGATCTACAAAATGTTGTTTTTCACAAGAAAAACAAATAATAATTTCTTCATCTCCTCTCCTTCCCAGCAATAGAGAAGTAACTTTCTCTTGCTACTGGAGCAAGGCAGCCCCCACAGGCTGTTAAACTGCTTCTGTTTCAGCCCTAGATGTGAGACTGGATGAAGGGGTTAATCCATGGGAGTTCTTGCTGCCATTGACATTTCAGTCAACTTTTTCTATGGATATTTGCTCAAAACAGTACCCTCAAGATCAAAACAGCTATAGTCCACAAAGCGTACTTCCATCCAGAGCTGGGCTTTGCATTGTCCATTTGCAAGGGCTTTTAGTCACCTTTGACAGAGGGTTGGTTTTAACCAAAAGTCAAAATAGAGTTATACAGAATTTTCTGCTTCTCAGAAGACCATTCAATACCAGAAGAAACCATTCAGTAACTCTTAATTTTTGCTTCCTATGGCTATATCAACTCTATAGCTACTTTTACTTATAACTAGCTAAAAATCTACACAAGATTTCAGTGGACAGTGAAAATTTTGTGTTACTTCTAATGTGCGTGTGCAGCTGTGGTAAATTTACCCTCGTATGTTGTACACCCTTTAGCTTGTGCGTTGATGATGGTATCGTCTTCATCACAGAAACCCTACTCCACATCAGAGTTGAGTCTATGGCCCTAGACCTCAGGAAGTTATTGTCCTCCTGGAGATAAAGCGTGGTGGGCAGTGATAAAGTTTACCCGGGACACATGCAGAGCTGTCAGGATACGGCAGCGTTTCAGGACACCACCGATCCCTGTAAGCACACACTACACAGGTGATGACAGAAGTCCAACAATGGGAAAGTATGGAAAAACTAGTGGTCACCAAACTGGAATAATTTATTTATATTTTTTTTTTTTTAACCCAGGTTGTTGTTTTACAGTTCAGACCACACGGCACGTAATATAGAGCTGCCCTTCGCTCTGGTGTGCTGCTGCCGAAGGGAAAGAAGGGGCAGACAGCTTCTCACGCCTTCTCAAGATAAACAACTTCTAGATTAAATTTACCTTGTTTAGAGACACAGCGAAGAGCCTAACAACCAAAAAAGCCACTGAAAGTAAGCTTCTCCCTCTGAACAACAAGGGACCAAATGAACGGGTCCCAAGCCCTGCAGATAGGTTTCATTTACAACTCTGATTCTTATCCATTCCCTTCTATTCCCTGTCCCAGTCCCTCCGACTTTCATGCACCAGTTCCTCTCCCCTTACTCTTATTTCTTTGTTGTCACTAGTACCATCTCCCCATTCACTGCCTGATTATACAGAACCAGGAAAATTCAATCCAGTAATGCAAATCTGCTCCTCGTTTCCAATATATCGCATCGGAGTCAATTATGTGCCAAAACTGTCTTAGACCTTCTAAAAGCTGCTGTAGTTACATAAACAAAAAGTCATTATTGACTTGGCTACAGATCTGCTCATTCATCTAATTCCTCAATAGTTTGTTCAAGAATGTTAATTATTAGAAGCTTATCATTAACCAGCTAGCTTTTGTTACCGAGATTTTTCTTGGGTTGGCCAGGGTCAAGACTGCTGGAATTGTGTTGTCTGACTTGTGTCCCGTTGAAGGGTACAAACTGGATTTGGACAGTATGAAATGATGAATGGGGATTGAGTAATTTCATATATTAGCATTTCACACTTGCTTACATGAGACAATTAATTAAGATCATTTCTACAACATGTGTAATTGTTCTTATACACCTCACGTAAAGAAATACTACAACTTCATTATGTCTGAGGTCTGAGCATCCAAACATCTTTTCATCCTTTCAGTGAGGTTTACAATCACGCAAACGATACATCTCCTTGTTACTAAAATAAAGCACTAGCAGGTGATGAAGATGCCAGCACCTGACATATCTAGAACAACATTTAAAACCACACAGCAATGCACCTACGCTGCGGCACGTGCTCTCTTAAACAAGTGATTCTCCTGGAAGATATTTTTCTCCTTTTTGTACTTCTTGGAAATATTTATCATCAAGTCAATATAGTTAAGGAAAGCATTCTGCTTTTAAACACGCTGGGCCGGACCACACTGCCAGTAAACGGGGTACGTGGGTGCAGTAAGACCCAAAGAGGTGACGTCCACCTTTAGTCCCACGCTACAGGGCACAGAGGGGCAGAACTGTGGCAGCTGACGGATGCGGGGACCATCCACTGGGGACGAGTTGTCCGACTCACCTTCCCTTTTCCCCCAGCTGCTGACGGTGACTGGTTGCTGGATACAGCAACCAGTAAGGCAGGGAGATGTTAAAAACTGTCAATGAATAGAAAACCAGAGGGGCTTCCTGAGTGCACGGTGCAGAGTGTCACTCCATTTCTAGACCACAGCACAGAGAGAGAAGAAAAGAGCGTGGTATCTGCTGGCTTCCATGGACTGCAGATAGTGCAAGACCCGTTCTTGGCACCCCTCTCGGTTCTGTTCTGTAACATCACCAACCTTTGTATTCTATGCAACTGCACACAATATCACAAATATGTACCGTCCTGAAGCAGTCCTTGACCTCCAGGCTCCTTGTCTTGGCATTCACAATTTTTGCAGACCCCACCAGCTCCTTCTCCCATGCACTTTGCTTCCCTTCTCCACCTTCTGGAACGCCAAAGCACCTTGAGCTTCTTCTAGAATAGCTCCGTTCCCTTCCCATCGCAGTCTCAATATGAAAGGTACCTTCTTGGATTGATATTGGTAGCATAGTATTTTGTGGTAATTACATGAGATTGATGCCCTCCTCCTCCAGTTCTTGCTTTGGCAATTAAAAAGCATTAACTAACAAGGCAAAGATTGGTAGGTTTACTGAATGACCGAATATTTACAAGTATATTGTACTTTCAATTATTCCTCAGCTTTCATGAGTAACTATTATAATGTGCATTAATGTATTACATTGAGCACTTCCTCCTATTAGATTCTAATGTAATGAGATAATTTTCTTCCTTCAAGAGCAGCATTCGTATCAACATCAGAGAGAAAACACATTTATTCCTTTCTGGTGTGGCTTATTTGGAGTAACTCCGTGGCCCACTCCTATAACTGGTTATTAAAGCACGGCCAGTTCCACTCAAGTAAGTGGACTGAAATCACACACCAGTTTGAACAACTAAGGAACGCAATCAAATGACTCTTCGCTACATTTAATGATGCAATAAAGGAAAAATAAGCCCCCAAACCCCAGCTCCCTACAAAACACATTAAAAACTACATTACAATGTGAGACATTGGGGCGCGTATGATTCAGGACAGCTGAATTCACATAGTCAAATATCATTACATGGTAATTATACCACTTAGGTTTGCATTTTGTGGGGGGCCCATTATTTCATGATTTAGAGCACATTGTCTCATTCTCTAAGCGACAGAGCATTACAAATAGGATTTGCAGGGTAGGTGTTTCAGTTTTTAAAGGAAAACGTTGCTATAAAGGAAGGCAAATGAAGACCTGTACATCTACGGGGGGAGAACGGGGACAAGTACAGCATACCCATGACCAGCAGACTCCAATCAGAACACTTATTTGGGTTCCAGAATTCTTTAGTAGAAAGACTCTCCCTGAAAACAAACACACACACCCCCCACACCCCCCTCAGTGAAATGCACCTCTAATAAAAGACCACATGGGAAAACGATGAGTATTCTCTACAGCAGCTAAGGCTATGCCTGACCAGCACTGAAGAACCATGACTACATCAAGATCAAGTGCAGGGCTTTCATTCTGCAAGACCCTTGTGTTCACCTAAAGGTGGCTTAGTAATTGCTGGCTATAGATTTGTACTAGACCGCTTAATTTTGGTATGGCCCGCCATAAGGATGTGCCATAATCATAACTTCTCATTAAAGCCTATGCTCAGGGTGACGTAGACCCATGTATTCGATGTAGTCTCACACCGAAGCCTAAAAAACTTCCATTTAACTCTCCTTTCCTGGTCATGACTTTGAGTAGAGCAGCCAAAATATTTGATCAGGACAAGAAGCCCTTTGAATTTTCCAACCCAATTTTTGCAGACCAAATCAGTTATCATCTGTCCCGAAACTGAGCTTTCCGAGCCGTTTCAGCACAAATTCCAAGGCTGTCCTTTGAAACACAGATAAAGTCCTTGACTAATGCTGTTGTGAACTAAAGTAAATTCAGATGCTGTCAGGGTGTTTTGAAATGCAGGATTTGGCTCAGAACAGATTATCTTCCGACATTTAAACATTTCAGTCTTTTCTTGGATTTCATTATCTTTCATTTGTTGTGATTTAATCCAGGGAATGACCGGGTCCTTTGGAGCTGCCCCTTCCGATGGCTTCTTTGCCACATCGCTCCCTATTCACTCTGTCACTTGTGAAACCATTAAAAACGCCTTTTGATCTCCCCGGCCACATGCATTTCAATAACAGGGACCTCCTTCTGCTTGTTCTCCATATTGCATCTTGCACCCGTACTTAAGCCAGTTTGCAGTTCAGAAGATTCTCAGGGAGGGGAGGAATGGACACATTCCGACTTCACGGATCACACCAACAATTTTGACTTCCAGCAGAGTCAAAAAAACATTACAGTTTGTGACAAAACAGAGTGGTCTTTCTTGAATTTCGTGGGTTGTGTTGGTTGCTACCCTTTTTTTTCAAATGCCTTAATTACCTTCAAGTTTTCCCCACAGCACATTCTTACTGGTTTCACTGAAGTCTTTAACCAGTAATGAGTAACTGTCAAATCACAAGAGCATCTGAGAGATGTCCAAGAGGCTACTCAGTCTCCACGGAATTACTCTGTTGGTTTGTCACTTCTGTCTTGTCACTGTTTGGGACCAAATTTAAGTGTGGAGACTAAATGGGCTGGGAAACCAAAACACTCTAATCACAAATATATACAATTTTAGGAATTTTACTACCTCCCTTTCCCATGAGAGAGGTAATGTGGTTCTGGCAGGTCAGTGTGGTGGTACCAGCAGTCCTGGTGCAGGGTTGTGGGTTACCTTGAGTCCTCCCTCTTCTCTTGGTGCTGGGAAGATCGCCCCAAATCGTGATGCAGGATGTTGGGGTCCCCTAGGAGTATCTTGGGTTCTCACTCCTTTCTGGCTTCCCTCTGAACTGTCTCTCCTGGCGTCCCTGCACCCCCCAGAGTCTCCCCCAAAATCCTGTAGTTTCCCTACTTAGAGGGCTGGGCAGAGAACACCTCTTTGGCTTCAGATCCGTTCAATCACACTGCTCTATCCTAACCTGCTGCTGTTGTCGTTGATGTTCACAGTCTGCTTGATCAGAAGACCTCTGGACAGGCTCGACCTTCTTCACCAGGAACAGGTTATTTTGATAATTTGCATCTTTACTTCCTTGAGCACACAAACACTAACCAAGGTTCATTCTGTCTGGTCATACTTTGTGTACTTCCATTAAACCATCCATATAAGGCGGATAAATTGATTTTGTCAACGAAGGAGATATATATATACACACATATCTAAAATCAGTGATGTACGAAGCCTTAGATTTAAATTCCACGTTTCATGAAACCTACAGATGAGTGAATCTGGTGCTCAAGGGCCCAGTGCTGATTGCTAGAAAAGGGGAAGTGCTCACACTTAGGCAAAGCAAAGAAGTCCCAGAGAAAACAGATTAATTCTGTCTGCGGAGTCCCATAGGTGAAAATTTCAGTGAAGTTAATTGCAAGTCATGACTGGAGTCAAAAATTATTCTGCTGTACTCCTTTTGACATGTATTCTGTGCACTAGTGATATCAAACTGTTCAGAGCTCTTCATGTGAGCCGCTGTTAACCGATTTGGATTTGTAAACACTTCAAGAGACTCTTGGAACTTAAGGAAATCTTATTAAGATTGGGGAAAATTCCTATCCTTTCTCCTCATATGAGGCAGCCAGAAAACTAGGATGCTTCAAATTCCTTGAATTTAAAGGAGTTTGGGATGTACTTTGAAATGAGAATGCATTTCCTCTTCCTGTCTCAGTTTCCATTTACTCTGAAGGGCTGAATTACTTTAAAATGGTTTATATTTAGCAGAAAAATTAACAGCAAACAGACCAAACACAGAGAATTTCAGAACTGGGAGTCTGTCCTTCCCTCGCAGCTGCTTCTGTGCCAGTTAAAAGAAAGGCAGCAGGGCCATCATGTTATGAAGAAAGTCCAAACCACACCAGACCTGCAGGTGTGCGCGTACGGGAACGGAGAAGGAACATATGAGAGGGAAGGAGGTTCTCATTCAAACCCAAGGATGTGGGGGGTTGACTTGGTTGTGACAGCACAGTGACTGTCCCCAAGAAAGCGAGGCACCCACCTTCACGCTGGGCTTGGAGAACAAAGCCAGGAACCTGGTCCTTCCACAGCCCCGTCTTTTGTCCCAAGCGCGAGGTTATTCGGAGTTGGGTAGAATCATAGAACGGTTTGGGTTGGACGGGACCTTAAAGACCATCCTGTTCCAGCCCCTGCCCTGGGCAGGGACACCCCCACCAGACCAGGTTGCCCCCCCCCGAGCAGGGCCGTGCCCGCAGCCGAGCTGTTTGCCGAGCCCGAGCCCGCAGTCCCCGGAGGAGCTCTCATTCCTTGCATTTTTAAGGGAAGAAATTCTGACACTTAACAGGAGCAGAACCAACAGTTGGTTGTTTCTCCTCCTCCCTCCTACCAACAGGTGACTCTGAGCTGAATTAAAATGGGACCTGGAATGAAAAATAGCCACTTTTGCTCTGCAGCCTCTAATTACTCAAAGCCATTAAGAAGCTCTTGTAGGATGGAAAAGCCGCAGTGTTATTTTCACTTCTCTTTTCCCCTGTTGGTTCCCGGTGCAGCATCAGAGGCGCTCCCTGCACACCGAGCTGCGTCCGTAAAACAAAGTCTGTACAACACACTCCATCTCACGAAGCTGTTGGAGGCAAACAGCCCCCTGACACCCTTTGAGACTTTCTCTCCTCTTGTTTCTTCTTTTTTTTTTTTTTTTTAATTCCATCTCAGCAGTGGCTGGTGCTCTGGCTGAATGCAAGGCCCTTCCTCTCGAGAAGCCGATTGTAGCAGGACTTAGATCGCTGCCCCTTTCGAAGAAAAATGCCTCTTGACAGCTCTTTGGAATGAAGAGGGAGTTCCGTGGAGGGGTGACACTGGCAGAAAGAGTTGGCTCTCACCGTTTCTTGAAACCGCATAATGAATGAAACGTTTAACAGAAGAGAGGATGTAGGGCTGGCAACACGTATTAGTTAAAGGGCTTTTTGAAGCCATCTGTCCACCAGCTTTAGCCACTGCTGAATGAAAATTGGTTTTGAAAGCAAAAGGGACAGACACTCTAATCTTCCAGCTCTTCATCCTCCGCTGCGAGCCAGCCAAAGGCACCGGCAGCGCTCGGGGCAGGAACGCCTTCCCCGGGGCTGCTTTGTCACCGTGTAAACCCGGGATGCTGACCACACTCACACCAGCTCGCGGCTCTCATTAACGCAAAGCACCACGGAGGACCGAAACGATCAAAGCCAGCTGCATAAAAATCATCTGCCCTTTACAGAATCACAGAATCACGTAGGTTGGAAGGAAGAATCCCCTTAAAAGGGTCCTTTTAAGATCATCTAGTCCAACCAATAAAAAAAAAAAACACAAAAAAAACCCCCAAAAACAAAACAAAAAAACCCCACCACCCACACCACCCAAAACCCCACCCAACACTAATGCATGTCCCCGAGCACCATGTCAACTCATCTCCTGAATACCTCCAGGGATGGGGCCTCAACCACCTCCCTGGGCAGCCCATTCCAATGTCTAACAACCCTTTCAGTAAAGAAATATTTCCTAATATCTAACCTGAACCTCCCCTGGTGCAACTTGAAGCCATTGCCCCTTGTCCTGTCATCTGTGACCTGGGAGAAGAGACCGACCCCCGCCTCTCTACACCCTCCTTTCGGGGAGTTGGAGAGAGCCAGAAGGTCTCCCCTCAGTCTCCTTTTCTCCAGGCTGAACAACCCCAGCTCCCTCAGCCTCTCCTCATAAGACTTGTGCTCCAGACCCCTCACCAGCTCCGTTGCCCTCCTCTGGACCCGCTCCAGCCCCTCAATGTCCTTCTTGTGGTAGGTGGCCCAAAACTGGACACAGTACTCGAGGTGGGGTCTCACCAGTGCCGAGTACAGGGGGACGGCACCTCGCAGTGCAAACGAACAGAATTTTAGATAAAGCAAACAGAGCTTCCGTCTTTTCTCCCAAAATTGAAGCCACAGTTTAAGTGACCAGTCAGAAGTCCTGACTTTCAGCTCCTCTCTTTAACGGCTGAACCAAAACACCCCTGCTCTGGCTGGCCCCGCTGATGCCAGTTTTGGAGGTACCGCTCTTAATGATTTACGCTCTCTTCTGCTTCTGCGCAGGCTGAGGGACAGAAGAACTCCTGAACCGTGGGGGTAACCTGGGGGGTTTACCCTTCACAGGACGTCTGACCAAATAAAAAGCTTACCAGTTTGGGCAAAGCAAAACTGAGATTTGCATACAACCGCTTTGTGAAAAAGGTTTTGAAAATACCAAGCGTGTCCAAATCGCCGAGTTCAGTTAAGAGGTCTCTCCCAGCACAGTCGTGAGCAAACAGTTAGGAACAGAGATGGTTTCCCACAGGACAGAACAGGGAAACTGGTGAAACTCCTCGTGCTCGAGAGCCACTTCCTACCCAGCTCTGCACTCTCTTGAGTCAACACCAGCACGGAAGGGAACCAAACCACGCTGCACCGCCAGCCCTGTATCACCAAATGTGGGAAAACGACGCGTTAATTTATGCAACAGGATCTGAAGAGCAACGCGAAAGGAAAGAAAACCATCCAGGCAAATGTCTTGGGTGAGCCCCGGCCTACTGGATCCGTGCACCTGGCAAATCAGCAAACTAAAGCAAACAAACGTGGGAAGTAAGTTCATGTTTCCGAAGAAAAGAAAATAAGACAATTTCCCTCGCCCCCATTCGAAGTTTGCATTATTATACTTTCCCAGGGCTATTCCGTGTTAGTTGTTACCATCCTTCGCAGCCGGTGTTTAGACAGCTTGAGCAGTGGCCACAGCAGTGAAGTAGATATTTATGCAGTTGAAACTGCACTACAAGTGCATCCTTGGTCCTCGTTTCAGCAGGAGGAGATTATGCGGAGAGAGCTAAAAAGGGTATCATGAAAAGGGAGAAGTAGTAAGTCCTTGAAAGCTTTGTCCCCAAAATGTTGAAAATTAGCATCAGAACACTATGTTGCCTGAGCAGTCCCTCGCTCTGCAGGTTGCACGGTTTGTCATCTGGAGCCCAAAGAGCTCACACAAAACCACAGCCTGGAGAGAAGGCTGTGGAGCTCCGGCCGAATATTTTGCCGACAGCTTGGAAAGGGCCTGTTTGTCAGCTACGATGTGCGTGTGTGTGTGGCAAGGAGAAATTAGGTGACATTTGGACACATTTGCTCTCCTCTGTTGGCAAAGCAGTGAGAACCTGTGGGGTGAATCAGGTCCCTGCGAGACAGCTCCGGGACTCAGGGCCTGGAATCACCAACAGGGACCAACCTTGTTGGTGGTACCACAAGCTCGGGGAAAACCTGTCCAACCCCCAAGGGCATCGAAATGGAGACCCTGTGGTGAATGATCAACTTCACTCTGGGACTGAGTTAAATGCTAAGGGATTGGCAAATCTGGCTTGGCTGGAAGAGCATGAACAGAGGGACGAAAAGGACCTGTAGATGTTTAGAGACCTGGAGGAAGCTGCAGGGCCACATGGCCTGGAGGGCAGCAAAGAGGACCAGCCGTCACGCAGCAGTTTGCTGTTACCGCTGCCGGATTTATTGCCGTGCATCAAAATATTTGTCTGCACAGCACAGATTTATTGAAGAGCTTAGTCCTTTGTTGTACGCAGAGTACCTACCTGCTACCTCAGACTGGACAGTAGGAAAGAATTTTTCACAGAAAGAGTGGTCAGAGACTGGAACAGGCTGCCCAGGGAGGGGGTTGAGTCCCCA
>JAOQGH010000003.1:22629946-22644128 GCA_025769975.1 Gallinago jamesoni | reverse complement strand
TGGGCAGGGACACCTCCCACCACACCAGGTTGCTCCAAGCCCCGTCCAACCTGCCCTTGAACCCCTCCAGGGATGGGTCAGCCACAGCTTCTCTGGGCAACCTGGGTCAGGCTCTCACCACCCTCACACCAAACAAGTTCTTCCCCAGATCTCATCTCAATATCCCCTCTTTTAGTTTAAAAACCTTTCCCCTTGTCCTATGGCTCCCCTCCCTCATCAAGAGTCCCTCCCCATCTCTCCTGTAGCCCCTTGAGGGACTGGAAGGGGCTCTGAGGTCTCCCCAGAGCCTTCTCTTCTCCAGGCTGAACCCCACCAACTCTCTCAGCCCCCCCCTCTCAGCAGAGGGGCTCCAGCCCTCCCAGCATCTCTGTGGCCTCCTCTGGGCCCACTCCAACAGCTCCATGTCCTTCCTGCAGTGAGGCCTCCAGAGCGGGACACAGTGCTCCAGGTGGGGTTGTCAGGGGGCAGAGTACCAGCCACAAAAACAAGTCCTTCCTATCTGGAAGACCTCAATGGGTTTTCTAGGAGGTCTGAAAAGTCAACTCTGTGTTCAGCACGGTGAACTGTGAAGTAAGGTCACTCCACCTCCTCCCCATACAACACTTGAGTTCTCTGTAGATCTCTTCACTGCTGTGCTGCTGCTTTTCATACCTGCTAAATCAGTATAAACACACTCCAGCGCTGCCCAAGTACCTCACTCCGAAGGGCTGGTATTTCAAGAGGAGCCCCGCTGCCTTTTGCCACATTGCAGGGAGCGGAGTGAGGACAAACGTTTGGGTTCCATAAAGCTGTGAGCTGGAACCACAGAGAGCTGACTGGATCCAAGTGCACACACCTAAATGCAGAGTTCTGTCCTTTATTTGGTAGGTGACTTCTCTTCCGTAGCATTCTTGCTGTTCAGCAAGAGTAAGCTCCAAGAATGATATTAAGTGATACTCCGATGCCCTCATTTTCACCTATTAAATGGGAATAATTTGTATATTACAGTCAATGAAACCTAAGCAAGTGCTGAGAAACCTTCCCCAACTCTGATTTTCGTGTCAGAAGTATTGCTGCAGTCATAAACCCGCTGAAATACCCAGCCTTGAACAGCAACCCCTTAAACAGCAGCCCCAGATTCTGTCTGCCTGTATCATTTAATTGACACAGGAGCACCATCGCTATGACAAATAAAAACGTCGATGTGACATTTTACCATTTCCAACAAACCTCAAGGCACCTGAGACTTCACAGAGCACTTTAAGAAGTCGCCGCCACCACTGACCTACCGCTCTCATCCAGACACTTAAACTGATAACAAAGTCCAACCTCGCAAGCTTAACTAGCTGGAATCTTTCTGCATTGCTTCATAATATTATTTCCGTATGAGTCTGCAATAAAACTGGCACATACTAGCCCAAAACAGAGAAAATTGCTTATTTATCTGGAGTCCTGGCAACTAACTTAGATGTTATTTGACTAGAACCTACGTCAAGAAGTTGAAAGTCAAAAGCAGAACCAGAATAGTCACAAATTTACATGAATTTTCTGTATAAATTACTTTGTTCTAATAACAGACAAAAAAAACCCCAACCTAATAAAAAAAAACCACAAATGGCTACCTGGGAGACTAAGTGACCACGTACAGAATCTCTCATGCATCAGCTGTGTATTATGACTATTTTTAGGTAAACAATTAGATCAACATTTTCAGAATTGGTTTTAAATTTTAAAAATTAGCTTTGTTATAAAGGACGACTTCTTTTCAATTTTTTTCTCTCTGCCTCCCCTCCCCCTTTAATTTCTTTCCAGTGGGTGAAGGATTCCCCTCTGTCACAGCCTGAAATTGGGTACCTAAATTTGAAGTTGTGCAAACACTTGTAGAAAATGTAAATGGGAAGTGAGAAAGTGGCAAATGAGAGGAATCCAGGGAATTTAAGTTCTATTCTGAAGGAATCAAGTACTGTTCAAAGATTTTCCAGAGGTCTGTCAGACATTCTTCAAACTTAAACCACCATTTTTCCGCATTATGGTGCCTCTACAGTTTAGTGAAAATGTAAATGATGGTGGGGAAACCAAATCTTCACTGTGAAACCACACTAGAAGTCCAGTATAGGCATTTTTGTAGTAAACTAAGAAATTCTCAAAATCTGAGTGGGATACAGAAAAATTTGAAGCAGCCTCTTAACTCGAGCACTGATGCTGCAAAGAAATTCCATAGGTATAGAGCATCTTTCTCTTCACCAGTATTCTTCAGTTTTATCTCCATTCCAAACTAAAAAGGCCTTTCTCTGCTCTTGCTTTATATTGAGTGTGGTATAACGTCTCCATCCACGATCACAGATTTGCTTAAGCTGTGTTACCAGTAGTTAGGTTGATGTAATTTTCTTCATTTTAAAATCTATAATTGATCTGAAAGTATCACTATTATGAGCTATATTAATACTTTCTCCGCTCTTTTTACATTGAATTTTACTGCCACATACTTTGTATTATAAAGCAAAGGCAAAGAACTTGTGAGTAAACTGGGCGTACATTAAATTTTCTACATAGGGAGGTCCCCCTATCTTTAGTTCTCAGCAGTACGACATTTCTATGAGGGCTCCAAGCCATAAATCGTTTAGAGTTCAGGAAAAGTGCTCAATAGATGTTTTGATCTTCCCGGGAAGGGTGCGGAAAGGCTCGCTGTGGGACCATGGATGGGCTGATCATTGCTTGGTCTGCTCCAGCAATTGCAATGTTCTTATCACATCATTTAAAAACAAGCTACAAAAAACCCCAAAAAACCAACAACAAACCAAATCAAAACATCACTTTTTTTTTTTTTTTTTTTTAAATGAGAGAGATTATTTCTTTGTGCTTTGGATTATTTTGGTTGCATCCAGTTCTGGGCCCCCCAGTTCAAGAGGGACGGGGAACTAATGGAGAGAGTCCAACGTAGGGCAACGAAGATGATTAAGGGATTGGAGCACCTCCCTGATGAGGAAAGGCTCAAGGAGCTGGGACTCTTCAACCTGGAGAAGAGAAGGCTGAGGGGAGACCTTATCTATGTTTACAAGTTCCTAAAGGGTAGGTTGAAGGAGTATGGAGCCAGGCTCTTTTCAGTGGTTTCCAGTGATAGGACAAGGGACAAGGGGCTCAAGCTGGAACATGGGAAGTTCCATTCAAATCTGAGGAAGAACTTCTTTCTGGTGAGGGTGCCAGAGTCCTGGAAGATGCTGCCCAGGGAGGGTGTGGAGTCCCCTTCTCTGGAGATCTTCAAGACCCACCTGGATGCCATCCTGAGTGATGTGCTCTGGGCAATCCTGCTTTGGCCGGGGAGTGGGACTGGATGGTCTCTAGAGGTCCCTTCCAACTCTGTCAAATCCATGATTCCATGAACAGGCTATTTCAGCACACGTCCAGCATGGGGCACCAGGAAGGATGAGAAGAATTGACGGTCTGTAGTGCTGTAATTGCCATAAAGCTACCCAGAAAAGCATTGCAAAGACGACTTCAGTATTCCTCCTGACTTCTGAGAGCAGTCCATATAAAAAGCACAACATAATAATTACTGAGCAACTAAGATAAAGGGAATATTACTTAAGATTGTTTGATAAGAAAATTAATCAGAAATTAAGATAAAAAAATGCCAGGATTTGAACAGCTTTCCTGTGCACATGTATTATTGCATTTTTAACAACAAAGAAACATTAAAAAACCCAACAACCCAAAACAAGAGACCTGAATAATTTGTTTTGTTCACAGGATAGTTTATATTTATTCAACGAACTTTTATAAATTGGATTGCTCGGTGTGTGGCTTTGCTGGAACTCCGTATAGACCCATCAGAGACACATTGAGTGTCTGCTTTCTAAACACAACATTGTCAAGCCCTGCAAATGTTTACACCAAAACTCCTCTTCCCCTTCACTTTCAAAAATCTCTCCATCAAAGCTCAGATGTGCTGAAACCTCCCAACCTGTCTCAATGTCTCACAGTCTCAAGCTTTTAACATGGGCAGAAATATTGAATTCTTCCCAGACAAGACTGAGGCATTAATCTGGAGATGCTCTAGGAGGAAATAATAATAAAATAAATCACTGAATGTCACAAGAATCGCATAGTTATTTACACCTTAAAGGATTTCTAAGTTTGGTCAAATTTTGACAACTGAAAACATAATTCAAACTAAAGACAGGTCTAACCACTGAGGATCGCTCCTCTTCACCTCCAGAGAGAACATCTCATTCAAAAAACTCACAGTATTTCTTAAAGAAGTCATTGAACTTCACCGTTCCGCCATTTGAAAAACAGCAAACAGGCCAGAGAATTTTTTTTTTTTTTTTACTTTACTTTTAAAAAAAGGGCGATCACCACCAGGGCTCAGTTTTTACTTCCTATTTGGAAATTGGAAGGGGAGTGGGTTCCCTTCCCTTCGCACAGCCTTTGCTCGCGCTCCCGTCCGCGCCAAGGGGGAGGCCTGGCTGTGAACGACAGGTACGGGGAATTTATATAAATACTAAAGTTAGTTGCTGGCATTTAATGTGTCTGTCCGAGCACGCGTGACAATATGCCGGGGCAGGGTTTGACCTGCTATTTATCGACACTTTCCGAGCGAGGCATTTTGTCATTCATTTGGCCTAATATAAAGTAACATCTGCATTGTTGCTCTTACAGTTTGCTTTCTTATCATTAACGTGACTATTAAACACTTGTAGATTTTACTACAAAGTGATTATTCTGAGCAGAAAATAAAGTTAGCAAGAGGGTTTCAAGAATTGGCTTTCAAAACACGGCCGAGACAAAGCCCACCAAATACAAAAGATAATCAAAGTGCATCATTTATTTCTATCTCCTATAGTTCTGTAAATACAGTCCATCATTATATCCTTCCAAAGGGGAGGGTTATGCTTTCAAAGGGCTGCACAGGGAATTTAGCCTCAGAGTTTCCATTAACATCAATGACTCACTCAGCACCACTTTGAAAGGTTTCCCGGGGCGGTTCTCCTCCTCCTCCTCCTGTCGCACAGGGGGTTTGTACCCCCAGCTCCTCTTCATGGTAGGAAGAATTAAGTTTGTCTCTTTTCTGTTCCCTGATCAGAGAACAGTTTTTTGTAACTTCTGAAATGATAATTTTCTACGTCCCAAACTTAAATGGCTGTTTTGCTTTAGGGAAAGGAGGATCAACAGGCTCAAGGTTTTCCACCCTTAATATCCCTCTTCTTAACGCTAAAGAGCGCAGAACGTGTATTTTCAATATTGCTGTCGCTAAAACTTTTATTTAATTAACTATATGCACATACACACAAACCAATTCTGTTTTACAATCCTTAGCCAAGGCTGCACGTCAATCTCAAATTAAATAATGGAAAACAGACATTTAGCTTAGTTTATATAACCTGACAGTGCTCCTATCCTTCCTCTGTTTCACCCAGTGTCATCTTTCAGTGTTCCTCTCTAATTTTATTTGGAACAAAATAAAAAGATTAAGATAAAATAATTCCCAAAAGATAATTGCAAAATGATTTATGTGCAGGTGTTAAATTATTTCTGGCATTGATGTTCCGCGGAGTGCAACATTACAACATTACGGTATTCACCAGAGCACCTACACTGGATAATCCTGCTCATCATCAAAAGGCACCGGATCCGAATCCCGAAGGCAACGTTACATTTTGATTAAATTTTATCGCCAGTGATTCTGTTTACGGTTCACTGAGGTATGAATTTCTTTCACATTCCATCGGGTTTACCACTTATTGTGTTTGACTTGGAAGGCGCTCAGGGTAAGCTTTCCATAAGCCACCAGTTCTCCTGCTACTGCTTGGGCGCTCTTCAGAAAGAGCCGCTAATCCTCGGCGGGAAGGATCAGCCGCTCTCTCAGAGCTTCCGAAGGGGAGACGCTATTTCCCCGGCGATGAGAAGCCCTGCTCGCAGGGAAGAGCCACGGCGGGTCCTCGGAGCCACAGGGAGGATGCTCCGGGCCGGTTCCCGGGAGGGAGAAGCGCGATTCCAAAGCCCTGCCGCCGCCGAGCGGGGGGACGGGCGGGTGGGCGCACGTTCAGCACCCCAAGGGATCCACTGCTGCCCCGCTGGAGAGACCTTGGCGCAAGTAAAAACTCTCCTCCTTCGGAATGTGAATCCTGAAGGCTCTCTGATTTGTAATTCCAACTCCAGGGCTGCGCAGCCCCTTTTCTGTTCTCGGGGTGCTGGGGCTCAGCCCCGGGGTGCAGCATCCCTCAGCCCAGCGGGGCACACGCCACCTCCCAACCAGGCGCCAGGTTTGGGAGCAGCTCGGTGCCCGTGGTTTTTCCCTTCACACTTATTTCCAAATCAAATCACCACGCTTTCGCAAGGTTTCAAGCCTTTTTTCCTCCCTCCTCCTCCTCCCCTTTCATGCTGCGCTCGGCTTGATATTACACCACCCCCTCCATGGCTTTACTTGTACCCGTGATACCTCCACACTCAGAGCTCAGAATATACTTGGCAACTATACGCGTAGAGGAAAATGTAGGGTTTTCTCCATGTAGCTGGAGGATTTGGGAGGTTAAAGGAAAGGAAGTAGGATGCTCAGACGCACCACCAGACACGCGCACACGCTTGGAGAATGAACTATACTAACAATAGAGTTCATATTGTTACTCTGCTCCTCACAGCAGCAATTCTTGTAAGAACAACCACATGGAAAAAAAAAAACAAACCACATCAAATCCCCCTTGCCCTGGATTTGTGATATATAATATATATATTTAAATTTTTATATATATTCTATATTTCACATATATTTAATTTTATATAGACACATATATATATTATATAAATATATAATAAGATTTGTGATTATAACAATACCACCACAAGAACCCCTCCAGACCATCGAGCCAACTCAACGTCAGGTGCCCGGCTGCTCCGGCAGCATTTTGCCTGAAGCTGCCTTTCTGTCCCACCACGTCCCCGCTTTGGGCCACCGTAACCACGTACGCGTTGGTGCCACGGGATTTACAGACCTTGGCAAAGGAGCTTATTTTTGATGTATCAGGAGGCAGCAACAAAAGCTCTGGCTGGGAGAAGGCGAGGGGAAAACGTGACGATTTTACGTTCATAAGTTTATACCTTTCTCGCTTTTTTGAGGAATAATTTCCAGTTGCTTTTTCATACAGGAGTAGTTTTGGTATCAAGCAAAGAAAGAATAAGAAGAAAGGAAAATGCTTAGAGAACAAAGAAAAATGCCTTTAGCGCTACAGGTTAAAAAAAAAATGAAAATATGACTATGAACGCTAACTTTATTTTCAACATTCCTCACATTTTTTTTGGTGATAAATGGCTTCACGTGTAGTTGCCTTCAGGCTCATATCTACTGCATCGTTTCATGGTATTCTAAATAAATTTTAAGGTGGACACCAGAACAGGCTTTGCTAAAAAACCCACCTCCATCGCCGGTACCTGTACACAATCTCCTATCGACTCAGACAGGGAAGCAGAGCGGAGCGAGGAGCACTTTGTGAAACTCTTTTGTTGCAAACAAAGCTGGTGTTTTCCCGTTACCCACAAGTGCATTATTACTGGATGAGCCCTTCCTGTAGGGTTAAGACAAAATTCCGTAAAATGTACTGGAAAGGTGAACGGTGAAAGGAATCAAGCTATTAGGGGAGGGCTAGAATTTGGGAAGTAGCCTCAACTCCTTCCTGCACAGAAATAAATAGTGATTTCTTGTAGCTTTAGTTACAAGAATAAGGCAGAGCTGAAGAGAGGGAAAGGTAAGGGGTTCCCATATTTCATCACAACTAATGAAAAATACCAACTTAACGCCTGTAACATTCTCCCAGTCAATCAATGGGGGCAGGCAGCCAAGCAGCGCGGGGGACATGTCATTACTCTTTGTTTTATGAACTTGTTCAGCTCCACTAAATTGTTTCAGAGGTTCGGTTCAAAATTCACACAAATATTTCTTTATTTGTTTTCCTTTTAGTTTTGTGTGTAAACAAAGAGTTTGGCATGGACAGAACTTCATAGCTGGCACCTGACACCCTGCAGTACACCAGCAGCTAATTATTTCACTGCTAGTTTCTTTGATTACACTTGCATATAGGCAGTGGGAGACGACCTAAAATTACGGTCACTTTGCAGTAAATGCTCTCACCTTGAAGAAACGTTGGGGCAGCAGGGGCAAGAAGTCATCTAGTTTTCCCTTCCGTTGGAAATTTCTATTTCTGAAAGCAGATGTAACTCACCCCAACCACCACCTTTTGACTAAACCAAGAAAGTTGGTTCATGCCACGTGGTTGGGCTTGACTTCTTGGACCCACTCTGGGTTATAAATGGCCAATGCCCACTGTACAATGAGGACTGCGATCTCCAGACTTCAGTGGCCTGGAGAACCTTGTGGACAGTGGTCCTGCGTGTCCCTTCTGCAGACGTGGGCAGGTCACGGGTCCCTGTTTCTCAGGCAGGTCTCATGGTGGCGTTAGTCCCATGAAGTCCTAGGCTGGCATCGCTTCCATCCGGCGCTGCCTGCAGACAGGATTTTTCCAGCTCGGGTGAAGTGGTGCCCTGAGCCCAGGCCAGGGAACCCGCTTTGGCAGGGGCTGCTGGTTAAAGCTCCGGGGCTGCCAGCAAACCTGACCCCCACCGAGGACTCTGACAATCACCGCTGGGAATGCCAGCCCCGCTGTACGGGGATGGGATCCTTCCCGCTCCACTGTGTCCAGCCATAACGTGAATCAGGCCAAGAATGAAGCTACGTTCAAAAGATGGGTTGACGTGGTCCTCAGGAATAAGGTTTAGTGAATTTTATTTCTTATTTCTTTTTTTGTCAGAGTTCGGTTGATGGTTGGACTAGATGATCTTTAAGGTCCCTTCCAACCTAGACGATTCCATGATTCTGTGATTCTACATGAGACATTTCTCCATTTTCTCAGATTTGCCACGTGCAAATAGCAACACTGATCTTTACAGAAAAGCAACAGGGAAAGCACCCAGCACAAACGTAGGTGAGGAACACGTAAGGCGTGCAGGGGCATAACGTGCTACATAGGACTTCGGAAGAACAGCATCAAAAGACCAGCAGAGATGCACAGCCTGAACTTAAGAATGTGTTAATTAAGAAACACAATGGAAACGTTCATCAAAGGGCTAGAGAAAAGTAAGGATGTAGAAGTAAAGCAATCCCTATCTCATAGAACTGCAGGCTGAACCTGGGGTAGCAAGAAAGTTTTTGGATTTCAGTAGGAGAGCAGTAGACAATCATAACAGAACCCCAATTTGCAGTTATAAGGAGATTCTAACGTGATCAAAGAGACTTTTTATAGCTTCTTCGCATTTCTATGTTTACAAGTAATAATTCTTTTATGTCTAAAGGCCATCTACTAATAAAGCGACCCCTACGTGAGCTGACACACAAGCACTCATTATTGTAAGGTAAGGTGCAACATAAAACGTACTTAGGTTTTAAAAAGCATCCAGATTCTCAGTACATGCATCCCAAGAAGCACATCTTGCTCCCCCGGAGCGGCCAGGTTAGTTTAAAAAGCTAATAATGCAGAGATGAGGGAAGAAGATAACACCTTTGAATATCTGTCAGTAGGTGAGGAAGAGTATCAGTAGCTCCAGGTCCTCTTCTGCAGAGGAGCAGCAGGGAGTACACCTCACTCCTGAGCCCCGGTGCGTGGGGCAGCATTGTCTCTGCCATCATGAATTCAAGCACAGTCAACAAGCAGTTGAAGGACACGAGGACCTGGAGATGTTTCACAAAGCAGGCAGTTCCTGGTGAGAACTTCAGTACAAGATACCCAGAAGCAACAGCACAAAAGTGCCCAAACTGTGACCCCTGCAGTCTAGAAACCCTACGTCTATCTCAGTCGTGTTCTCTAAACTCACAGCCACATCAGTGGGTTCCTTCTTGTGCCGCAAGTCATTCCGTACGCACAATAGTGGCACACACAGAAAATAATCAATTCCAGCCACAAAAGGATCAGGGTCATTCCAGAGTTTGTCTTGCAATGTCGAAAGGAGAAATGTATGAGAGGAAGTGGAAGGTTCTACATAAAAGCAAGAGCAGAAGACCCCCAAAAGCCAGCAAGGTCTGGCTTTTGAGAGCTGCTGTTTGCCTGAGGCTTTCAGCGTTGCTTTGCATTAATTCTCTCTAAAGTTAGCATTTTTCTCCTCTATTTCTCCCTAGAAACCTTCAATGAACACGAAGACTTCACCACCCGACTAAACTCAGCTGGGCTACAGGCATGCAGGCTCCACTGCAGCTGGAAGATGTTTTTCCTTACACCATGGCAAGATTTGAGGCAGGGGCTTCATTTTAAAGAGCAACCTTTTGTATTAGCTCCATTTCTGCTTGGACATCAGCTGGGAAAACAGGATAAAACCACCTCCCTCCAACTGGGTGTCAGAGGTGTTTCCCAAGTGCCCTGAGATGATATGTTGCCCCACAGATTTCTGAAAGATTTCCTTAGTGTGTTACAATTAACCAAACACGCCGATGGTATGTCAGAGGAGAACTTTACCCCGGCATGTTTTATTTGGAGAAGTGTACTTGTAAGGCTTAAGTAAGAGCTGAAGAAAATGATGACAAAATGTTGATTAGATTCTTATCAAAGCGTCTTCTCTATAAATACCTCTGCATTATTTTCTGCAGCTTTTATGCGAAAACGGGGGGGGTGGGGGGGAAAGAAAGAGACGGTACAAAACAAACAGTAACCAGAAAGCTGACAGACAGTTCAATCTGAACTTGAACGAGCTGTAACCACTTGATTTCTTTCTTTGAACTCTGCTGGCTCTTCCCACTCCCCTCTCACGCCGAGTGCATTGCCGAATGCTGCTCCCAGGGTTTCACTGCGGGGCAGCAGCTGGAGACACGCTCAACGCGGGACCCTCCAAGGCGAGAAGAACAACCAGCATCAACCTACTCACCGTAATCCCCAAGGCAGAGGGCAGAACTGGCCTATTTTTGTACCAGATAAATGCGTGGAGATACACAGAAAAGCAAAGATGGAGCTGAGGTCGCAGGCGGAACTGCTGGTCTGATCGCGTTCGTTAGGTCACGGATAATTCGGAAGGAAAAAACAAAAACAAAAACAAAAACCCAAACCACAACTCTATAGTAAAATGAACACCCTTGAAAGCGTGTCCTCGTCTTCAAATGAGCCTTTTCCCTGTTTGGGGAAACAAAGTATGAATTGTGGAGCAAGATGGCAAAATGTTATCTCTGCAGGTTGCAGTACTTCAGCGTTACTGCTGACAGTAGGAGGGCAAGTATAGATGGTTATCGGTGGAGTGATGCAAGGAACTGCATTCATAGCAACAAGTTTGGGGATTCAGAAGAATAATATTCTTGGCTTACTGTTTTTAATGACAAAAGGAAAAAAAAGGAAGAAATAGCCCCAGGAACAAAGATCCTGGTTCTCTCCGAAAAGATTTGAGTCGGGTTATGGTTGTTTTGAGTCAGTTATCTAAGAACACCGGAGGGACAAAGATTATGGGGATGAAAGGTACACGATTATACTGTTTATATGATCTGTCTTCTAATTATCTATATTGAATTCTGTAGGTAATTTTCTGAAAGATGATGCTTGCTTATTTGAACAAATTTAGGGAGTCCTAAACTGCTTTCAGGCAGCTAAGAGCAGCGTGCTATTGGACATGAGAGTACAGTTGAGTCTCCATTACTGTAATCATGTGAAATCATATTTTTTAAGATGCCCAACACAGCCATGTCCCCCCTCAAAGGAAAGTCCTTGCTGCTGGGTCATATAACAGGAGGGCTAATACCCCTCCTGGAAACAGCTGGCAGCTACTGGCTTTGGACTCCTAACAGCTCTGTTTGCCAGTGTAAAGGTAAACGAAGAGATTCAAACTACAAATTAATTTGTAAACAAAAATCCCTTCTCTCTATTTTTATCTGCCACTTTGTGTAACTTGCATCCAATTCTTCTTAACTTTGCGTAGTTTATTTCAGAAGCCGCTGTAAAATTCTTTGATTGGTAATAGATCTTTTCAGGATAAAGATGTCATGTACTTGGAAGTCTATCTCATTCTTTGCATTTTTGGAAAGCTGATCTTTGTTTTAATGCTAGCATAAATCTGCATCTTGTTTAACAAGCTCTCCTATATTAGCATTAGAAAACAGAATTGCTCATTTGCTTGTTCTGTAAAGTGAAAAAATACTTGAGACGTTGACAGATGACACTTCCAGTTAAAAGACCATACTGGGGTAAACCCAAGTCAATGGCAAATTAGAAGACTGAAAAGATCTATTCCCTTTTGCTACTTATTGTTGCTACCAGCACATTTTAAAAAAATGGAAGCAAGTATTAACTGACCAATAATATCCTTCAGATAAATCAGTCCATATCTCCCATTCCTGTTTCTATATGCAGCAATGTGATGTCAGCTGTTACTCTTTAGTAGAAAAGATTGCACAACAGATGTAAAACAGACGAGATAACGTGGCTAAATACAAGGGGGAAGGCAGAGTCTCCGGCACGTGGTGCAATTGGTGCCACAGAAGGACTTCTCTGGAAGGAGGAGTAACACAGGATGCGGTTACAGCATCCGCGGGGCAGACCTGCTGCCAGCCTGGCCATGCCGGGAGGTGCTGTGACAGCTCCCAGTCCCACCAGGTCCACATGGAACTCCTTGTTCTGTTCATCATCTCACAGCCAGGCTGAAAATGAAGATCAATCCGACCCTGAAACGAGGAGACTGGAGTCCGTGGCCTCCTGAGGTCCCCGACGTTACCAGTTGTCTGAGGATCTACAAAGGTGAAAATTGACTTTTGCTCTAAATGTGACATCGCTTGAGAGTTTTATTTATTTATTTATTTATTTACTTAAAGACAGTTTCATGTCATCCTCATAAAAAAAGTGAGATGATATATCTGGGAAAGGAAGGAACTGGCTGTAAAACAAAGGGAGGGTCTTTCTTCCTTTCAAGTCACAAAGTCAGATTTTTAGTTTAGCTGCAGATTTTCAGTTTCGCTAACCTGGCTTTACTTAGGAAAGCTGTCGAGGCGATATGGTTAAAGTTTTAGATGCAGGGGAACAACACACACTCTCACAAATATCTATCAATGTTCCAATAACAGCACCAGTAGATGGTGCTCAAGAATACACAGCACAGCTCAAGTGATCTGTAGCACTGGTACAACCTGTGGACCAGAAATGGCTTCCTCTGGCACCTTTTGCCATAAACACCAAGGGAAGGGCCCAGAGTACTTGTTTCACCAGGATTAGAGTGGACAAAGTTGGGTCAGAAGCCCATCCTCACCATTAACACCATCCAGGGCAGCAGGGTCACACCTGGGAGCACCTCCTGCTACTCAGGCCATGGTGCCATCTCCCTACATGGGTCTCTGCTGAATATTAAGATCAGGATTATTGAAAAAAATAAAGTGACAACGATTGCAAATGACTAAAACAAAGTGCCACCAGAAGAGGAGTTTGGGGGGAAGTGGAGGCATCACTAAAAGGCGTGCTCAACTCATCACACTTCACGCTGACAACACTGGATGAATTCAAGTGTGAAGCTGGGGCATTTCAAGCCCATCTCTCATGGGCAACCTTAGAAGAACTCTTCCAACAAGAAGCAAGAACCAACACCAAGCTGGGACCAAGAACTCCAACATAAACAAGCAGTAACCCTGCCTCCTTATAACTGATGTCCATCAAGTACTTACCAACTTGCAGCAGGACCAGTTCCCTGCAGAAGAACAAGAGACGGTGCCAGGCTGTGTAAATTTTTGCAGGGGCGGGGGGGGGAGAGGTATTTCTGCAGTGAGGAGGCAAAATTATCTTCCTTAAGTAAAGATTTTCAAAGGGTGCCTGGCTGAGCTCACAAATGACTCAAGCTGTCACCAGTCCTACCGCAGCAAAATGGTGATTCTTCCCAGGGACAGCAGTGAAGGTCTATGCCCGGGAGTTGGGATCATCTTTTTGTCTTTTTAACCTGGAGATTTAATTTTGAAATCCCACTACAGACAGAGAGAGCCCCAGATAATAATGCTCAGAATTTACCTAAGTCTGCAACCTGAAAGACCCACACCACTTCTACCCCAGCATTTATGGCTGGTTACAAACTGACAAACGCAATCGCTAAAATTTCATTGAATTTCACTGAATTTTTACAGTTGGAAGGGACCATAGAGATCATCCAGTCCAACTCCCCTGCTGAAGCAGGATTGCCCAGAGCATGTGAGAGCATGTTACTCAGGAGCATC
>JAOQGH010000003.1:22603426-22624129 GCA_025769975.1 Gallinago jamesoni | reverse complement strand
CTTTTCCCTGTTGAACCTCATGAGGTTCTTCCTTGCCCAGCTCTCCAGCCTGTCCAGGTCTCGCTGGATGGCAGCACTTCCCTCCGGGGTGTCAGCCACCCTTTCTCCTCATAGATATCTTCCTGGGCTGGAGCGAGAACAGTCTTATTTATGAGACCTACTGTGTTATCAAAACAGATGGGAGCACTCACTTGGCTTTATGGAACATTATGTTCAGATCACCTTCCATAGGATGGTATTCCATCTACAAATAACACCCTCATCAGGAAACAAAAATAGCCTGAGGCTCATCTTGCCTTCCCCAGTAGCTTCGTGTTTATATTTTGACTGGAAAACGGCTCTTAGAAGAAGGAACTGATTTCCAATTTTCTGATGGAAACTGGGGTTGTCTCAAATTTTTCAAGCTGACAAAACTCAACATTTCAAAGCAACCCGGATCACAACGGAATCTGAGAGCTCTCTCACTGCTTAAAACAAGGGGAAAAAACCACACTACCACAGATACTCAGTTTTTAGAGCTGGCTAAAGCAAGAGCAGCAGCATGCCACCACCAGGATGCTCAGGACCTGCTTATCCTCCCACCGCCACCTCCGGGGCTGCAGACAGGGTTTCTGAGCAGCAGGTGAGGACCACAGCCCAACTCCTCCTCCTGACAGCTCTCGGTGACATCGAGCCACGTGCTGCGACTTGCTCTCTGCTCCAGCGCCACCAGGAACTCACGTAGCAGCTCTACCCCCCAAAAGTCACACTTACAGATTAAGAATACTGCTTTAAAAGTGTCCCAAAGGCCACAGGCAAGCTTGGAAGCAGCACAATGCAAATTAAATGAGTGGGAGATGAAAGATTTTAATGAGCATTGAGAGCAGCATCATTTTGAATGTCACACCACTCGTTTCTTGGCCATGGAACTGGGTGCCAGAAGAAGCACCAGGAGCCCGAATCCCTAATGTCCATCAGACCTCTGGCATTTGCCAGTACATCTCTGGAAGCAGAGCATGGGGAGGTGGGCTGGTAACAGCAGTGGTGAAAGCCCACATGGACATCAGGTGCCCAAGGGCTACTGGATTTAAGTGTTGCCATCATTTTGGTAACCTTCACTCCCCCACCTATTGCTTCTTCAGGACTTAGGAGAGGAAAAAGAGTACAGGTATGGGGGGTGAAGGAATCAAAAGCTAAGAAATGATGGATACAGAAGCTCTGCCCTTTTGCTTTTATCTGAGCTTTACCACATTCCTGGTCCTGGAGACATCCCTCTTGGTGCCTGCAGCCCCTGTGAAACTTTCAGCTTGTAGGAGTCCTCAGTAATTCCTTCCCTTTTGGAATTGGGAAAAGGCAACTTACCCTTAAATGAGTTGGGGGAGATTGGAGACAGAAAAGATGCAAGAGTGAAGGAATGCTGTAGGCTGAGCCTCTCCTTCGACGGACACAGGTATTGCCAAGGAACCAGCAGAAGTGGAAGGAGAACAGTGGGCCATATAGACACAGATGCTTTAAAATCAAGACAATGCAAAAGGGCAATACCTAACACAATGTTTCCCCAGGCTGACTAAAACTCCTCTGGCTTCCAAGCACTTAAGCCGTGGGAGCTCAGACTCAGGTTCACGGCAGCCCAGTAAAGACAGACCCCCAACACCTGGGCTGCTCTCCCTGCAGACTTAGCGAAAGTTACTGCCTCCAAAAAGCCTCCTAAAACCCTCCCTTCACTTATCAGCTGTTGGGCTAAGAGTTACAAACTCTATTTTGCCTTTCCCAGGACAGGCTATGAAAGTCAGTCCTGAAACAAGATAACCTTGATCTCCCAGGGCAGATGCGTACCTCAAACCACAGCTTGCTTTACAAGACAGAGAGTGAAGAAATGAGGTAGAAAAAAACCTCTTACTGGTGCAGCACCACCCTAATTCATCCCTTCAAGAAGAGCTCAGCACAGCAGGTACCTTGCTCATCCTCTCCCATCACCAACAGATGCTTTGGAACAGGACTCGGAAGCCCTGAAGGACAGGGTTGTCACTCCTCTAGCTAGAGCTGATGGCAATGACAACCCTTCTTAACAAGAGCTATCTACAAATGGTCCACATTTGTGGACTGGGAAGATGATCCATGGCATCGTAACCACCCTGTTTAATTGGGAACAGGAGAAGGTATATCCCAGTACAAAAAGGGAACAGCCTTCTCCAAGCAAGAGGGAAAAAGCTCCTTCACCACCACCCCCACATCGCCCCACCATGCAACATGGTGTCACTAAAGGCATCAGAAACCTGGAACCCACCTGGACAGAATAATGGAATTCAGATTTTCAGAATGCCAAACCATGTCTTCACATCTCAGTCCTTCCTCACAAGTAGTTGTTATGACAAAATGAACTGGTCCAACTGACCATGTCCTTAGGACTGGAAAGACTTCACATCATGTTGCAAACTTGCCGTGTATCTTAAACCTATTATTCTAGTTTCTCCAAAACAGTGGGTCTTTATCACCTTAAGCCTTGATTTGAGGAATTTGGAAGCTTCAGCAAAGATATATTGATGCTTTGGAATACCATAAGTGCTCTTTATGAACTCATATCGCATAATCTTATCTTTATGAATTATTTTCAACATCTATTTAAACCATTAAAACGGCTGGTTTGTGTGTTACATGACAAGAACTACAAACTACAGACTAGTTTTTGAAAATGGATCACAAGTGTCACCTGGTATTCTTCAAAATATTATTTTTCATTTTAAAATAGTCTGAAAAGTGCTTTTGAAACAGTATCATCTCTGCACAGGTAAAACGCTATTGAAAGAAGAAATTAAAAAAACAAAAATTAAAACATCAACACGTGCTGAATGTTGCAAGGAGGTGATGCCCAGCCAGGACAGTGTCAGCGAAGTCTGTCCCACCCCTGCATTAGCAATACGTGGGGGATGTCACTTTGGCTGCCTCGACGAGGCGAAGGGCAGCATCTGCACAGGGATGCGGTTCTGCGAGCCCGGATGCTTCAGCCCCTGCTCCCAAACCGTAAATCAAAGAACAACCTGCATTAAGTACACACGCGCTCACAACAGTTGGATTTTTATGCTGATGCAACATCCCCGTTTCCTTACTTGGTACAGAAGCCAAAACAAATGCAGAGGATGGGCATTAATATTTCAGGACTCACAAAAACATACTAAATGAGCACACTGAACGCTGCTCTCAAGGAACCGTTCTACTCCGTCCCACCCCCTTCACACTTTCCGTACGAAGTTGCTATGGTGATGGTAATTATTCTCGATCAGCAGGATACAGTAATTATTGCAATAAAAATCACGTAAGGCTTGTCACTACATGTGTGAGACAGGGATTGTCTCCTCAATTACGCATCCTTCTCTGCCCTCCCCCACCTTTTAAGGTAGGGTGTCAGAGTTGGGGTTTTTTTTTGTTGCAATTATGTAGGGAAAAATATGAAATTCAATTATTTCTTGCTAATATTACCTTTGCAAGAGATGATTGGCAGTTGCTAGCAGCTGTTTGGATGACTCCAAAAGGGCAGTCTCTCATCATCTCCCCAACAAAGGAGGTAAGCAGGATTTGATTTGGGAGAATTTATTGCAAAAATGAAATGGTTCAGTTTTCTGAAAGCACATTCTGAAGTGTTTTAAATAGCAGCCTAAAGGTTTGCAACCAACAAAGTCCCTCACTTCTCCCTTTTGATGCTCAGTTCGTGGATGTGGTACCCTAAACCCAACCGAGGAGCCCCGGTGCCGGCAGATCCGTGCAGGGTGAGAATGCTGTCAGGGTGGTGACGATGCAGCAGGAACCCCGGTTCTAGAGCAGCACATTGGACCCAGACTGAGTGGCCAGTGCTCTTACTTGAGCAGCTCCACAGCAACTTCCCCATAGACTTGTTTACCTCCCATTTGTCATTTTAATTGGTAGACCTTCATTTTCAAAGCAGTTGCAAAACTGATATGATTGATGGAGAGAGTAACATGATATCAATATTCTGAAACCATCCATCATGAATACTAATCTTATATATAACTATACATTGAAGCCTTTCTAGAAATCAATCTTCTCTTTTGTGTGCCTAAGCACGCAGAGAATGGCAACGTACACATCTATACAAAATTACTTTACTTTAGGATATCTGTTGTATGTTGAGCTGGAATAACCACCAATGGAGCCGAGTCACTCTTGACGAGGTTTGGGGTATCTGATGCTTTGGGTATCGCTTACAAACCGTGTCAGACACGCTGCCCGCGTGGTCCTGCCTCCCCTGAGACCATAAACAGCCCCCCTTTCAGTACCCGTGGATCAGGCAGGATCTTCCTAAATTGCATCTTACAATAGTTTGTTTCATCTCTGCGTTTTGTAACAACTTCAAAAGAAGTAGAGGGAAACCAATATCACACAGTATCTTCAGAAGGTCATACGTTGGACAACAGCGGAGCAGAAATCAATCAGCATTTCGGTAATGCAGCCGTTTGAAAGAGCAGAAAAAAGTTGTTTACGCTACTGTAAGATCTGCTGAACCAACAGGTTTTGGAACACTGCCTTAGGAAGGGAATCGTGGTTTTTTTAGTACCGATATGACACAATCTTTTGTTTTATTTCTCTATGACATAATGTTCTGTAGTCATGAATATGGGACTAATCTTCCAGGCATCTCATCTGCTCTCAATGGAATGGGAGTGGGGCCAGATTCTTAAGTATGCGAAAATCCAAGAAAAAAAGATTTATCTGTCTATCAGCATGTATTCATTACACTAAAATTATTATTTTTGCTCACTATCAGCGTAACCAGGACTTCACAACGCAGAGAAATCAGACAACCTCTATCAAATAGGCACGGGAAGTTTAGGGGGAAAAGCAAGAATTCTGCTGCCCTTGAAGATAAGCCAGGAGGGAGAAGCTGGCAGTCCAGGGTCTGTCCAGGGAACACAACCGTGGTTTTTCCCATATTATAAGAGAGAAGAGAAAGGCAAGTTGGCTTTAGACAGGTCCGTTTCCTTCATGCAATTGGCCAGTTGCAATTTTGAAGTATGATAATTACAAGTCTCTTTCAAAGCAACGTAAGCTGGCATTTTAGACAAGGATCCTAGAACCATGGTCTACTGCCCACTGACCATGAGCTTTCTCTATGTCCTTGACCATACCACTCAGGCTTTAAATTAATGTCCAATAAATTGAAGGTTTTCAATTTTGGGAGGCTTGACATGACCCCAGATTTCGGTGCTGACACCCTCATCAAGTGAAAAAATGTCTTTGTCCTTCTGGACACCTCACACATCTTAAACCTACAAATCACCCAAGTGTTCATAAAATACTTTGGAATAACTTATCACAGCATGAATTCAGCATTGGAATCAACAGATGGTTGTCTTCTGGGCAGGGTGACCGCAAGGAGCTTCTGCTGTGTCTCCAAGTGACACCTCTCAGTCAGTTACCTAAACCTAAACTTGTACACACAGCGTGTTTCCAAAACGAAGCCAAATATCACCTCGAGGTGAAGCCTTTCCATCATTCTGCTGTTTGTTGCCATCTCAAGTTACACTCTGGTCTATTTTCTGATAGTCTCCTTCAAGATAAAACAATGTTTTTCTTGTGAAAGAAATCTATATATCTTTTGCGAGCAGACATGCAAACACTCTACACCCTCACGTGAATACCCTACAACTGGCTGGTCTATTAATTAACAGCTGCTTGGCTAACATGTCTTTGGGGGTTTTTTCCTCCCCTAGCACATCTTATTTTCTAAATTTCCTGCCCAGCACCCCATCCAGCAGGTGATGGGTGTTTTCCTTTCTATGTGAGGTATGCAGACCTCTCTGCACCAACAAGACAATGTTTCACTTGTTCCCCTTCCGACAGGGATGGCTGGAAGATGCCCCAGCCTTCCCCAAGGAGATCAAAGAGCTCCGAGACGCACTGGTCAACTCTTTCCCTTTCATCTCAAGATATTGTTTGTGACTGTGTGGAGTTTTTGAAGGGCGAAGAAGGTTTCTAATCATTGCTGGAAGAGCACTCGGAGATGACAGCAAGAGAAAAGGAAACATTAAGAATTACTTACTATACGGGAATAGCAGGTCACATATTGGGAGTAAACTGGATACAGGCTTGAGCAGCAATAAAAAATTAGAAATTCGTGGAGCATAAAAGAAATAAACATTAAGCATTCATACTTAATGATGTTACAGAGGTTGCTTTATTCCCAGTATAAGTATTAGACTGTTAGATATACCATTTGTTTTGCATTTCCAAGAATTACCCCTGCACTACAATAAAAAGGACTTAAATTATTCACTACACCCTTCATAATTCTGCAGAACCAGAGAATCACCAAATTCATAAAGCAAAGCAGCACAAGAAAATATAAAAAAAATAGAGATACTTTTCGGAGATATGTTTTATGTATAGAGAAACTGCAGATGAGACAGAACTTTCTAAACCACAAAAAAACCCAGAACACAGAATATATTCTAGTACAGCTCTTCTTTTAGTTCAGCAATTTAATTTTAAAACACTGAACTGAAATTTATCCAAATTTGAATATTTACCTGAATTTGAAATTTTAGCTTTGTTGTTAAATTATCTCTCCTAACAAAGTGGGCCAAATACCATCTCCAACTCCTTTGCTTTAAGGCTGTGTCCCTTATCCCTAGGAGGGATGCAGTAAGATTAGTGTAATTAAAACAATCAAAGGAATAAAGTTTATTTTTTATTTTCTAATTTTCTACACTGTGGCTGTGCTGAGGGCACAAGCAGCAAGGAGCAGCCACTCTAGGTAAGACCCCCAGAGACACAGTCCCTGCGGTTTCACAGGTCCCCCGAGGCCAACTCTCTCCCACACCAAGGAGCTCCTCTAGATTGTTGCTGGTGGTGAAGTTCTACGGCGAATAATCAGCAAAACATGTTCAATCTCAAGAAGCAGACGGACCTGCTCTGTGTAGATGAGCTGTATTTCTGTCCTAGCCTATTTTAATAGGAATATTTTCACCAAACTCAAATGAAAATAAGCGGTATTAAATGCAAGTATCTCCTCTATAAATATTTATCTAAGGAAGAAAAAGTGTCCTTGTGTGCGACCGCAGGTGCATAGACAAACACTCAACACCAAATTCCATAAAATAGCCTTTGGACAAAAAGCTGGAGCAGTGTTTGGACAGATGGCTAGTTTTTCTATAAATGCTTCATTTTCCTTCTATTATTTTTTTTCAGGGCAGGCTGCAATAGAGCAAAAAAATAATCTATAGGACCCTTTTCCTTTAGCACTTCCCATGAATTATACAAATAAGAGTTTACCACGGTCCCTGAATAAATTGCAAGGTCATTAAAACACTCAAGGTACGTGCCCTTCAGAATCTCTATGGGACCGAGCACAAGCTGTGGGAGTCCAACTTGCAAAGAAGCAACTAGGAAAGCTGAAAGCCTCAGGGGTCCAAAACTCAAAGACTAAAGAGTCCCATAAAAACTGTGAGAGGCGTATTTAAAGGGGGGGGGGGGGGAAGAGAAAAAAAGAGCTTCAGTGAAAAGTGTCGGTGAAATCTGAAATAGAAGAAAAAAATTCTTTTAACTCCCGTAGCTAGCTGAGGCAAGTCCCTCGGTATTTCTTAACCGAGCAGATTCTTCCCTTTGGCTATAGAGCAACTCCTGCCTCCAAGAGAGGAGAAAGCTGATAACCAGGATTAGGTGAACTGGTTTAGATAAAGAACTGACTTGAACCTCTGCCCAAGGTTTGAACCCAAGGCTTGCTTTTAAAATCAATATTAGGAGGTAGTTTTTCTCCTTTCCTTTTTACCTTGCTCCCTCCTTCTCCAAAACCCTGCTCTTTTCCATTTCTGGTGAAATCAGAAGATGTGCCAGGACCTTGCATCCCAAAGAGCCTTTCTCTTCAATTGGACAGCCCTGTAAATCCTGTAGCTCCTTTCCATTCTCCCAGTTTTCCAGATTTGAGAGATTTGGCTGAGAACAGAGCTCAGTCAAATTACTTGAAATTGCTGGTCCCAAATCCCAATGTCACCTCTACCTCTGCCATCCTCTATCTTCACAGTGCCACCTCTACCCCATCTTCTGCTGCCTCTGTAGCCAGGCAGTGACACTTTGGCCTTTATCACCAAGGAATCTCTGGATAAAATTACTACAGAACACAAAAAGTGGGAAGAACAGAAAGGTTTTCCAAAACATCTTAAGGAGGAGATGCAGGCAGTAGGAGATAAGAAGTCCCTCTGCCATCAGCTGCCCTGTGCCCACACTCAGCACCACTGCTCTTGCTGTCTCCAGCAGGCACACGGGGACAAACGAGCTGGCTACGGGGTGAGCTGTTCCTGTTGCCAGCCATGGGCTTTTCTGTTTTTTAAACCCTCTACTTCCAGCATTCCGTACAAGCTGCCCATCCTTTAAGAAGTTATACACGTGAAAAGTCCAACTACCACCAGTTTGGGGATATTAAGGCACGTGCTCTTGGCAAAGCGATAATGACACATTTGTCAGTACTTAAACCACATAATTGTTCTCAGAATATCAAGAACATCCCCTCCCAATGATGAGAAGAGCATCACATTTCTGCTGCAGATCTGCTCTCTCAGTTAATGCAGTGCCATCCCCAGCCAAAGCGGGTCTGTCTCTGCTCACCCCCCCATCGCTTCCAGCCTGCACTTTGTTACCCCAGAACTCCACCAAGCACAATCTTCAGGCTCTGAAAGTAGCCAGAAGCAGTTGTTAAGTACTTTGGGGAGGGGGTGTACTAAGAACAAGCAATTAGTTTAAGATCGTTATCTGACGGATGCTCATCTCTGGAACTCACATTTTTTGTGATGCCCTGTGTCAAAAGCCTCATCTCTGTTGCCCTGTTTAAACTACCCATGGTGGATGCTCCATTCAGGAGCTCTGAGCTCTTCATAGATCTTCATAGATCCTCATTCATAGGTCCTCATTCAGGACCTATGAGCTCTTCCAGCTCTGCTCCCCATCTTCCCAAGACACATCACCTGGTAGTTAGAAACATACTATTAGATCTTTATAATCTCAGTTCTTCTATGTTACAAGCCAATCCATCCTAAAGACTCCCCAGTCTTCTCCTGCTCCTCATCCCCAAGCCAGACAAGACACCCCGTCACTAAAGCGGGGCTGGGGAACAAGAAAAGCAGGAGCTATTAGAGCTAAATACATACATTGATATGGGAACGGTGAAGAGTCATCAGTGGGGATCTCACCATCAACGATAAACATTTTCCCAGGAGAAAAGAAATAATAAGAGCCCATTAAATGGGAAAATGTTAATGGAGCGTGTTGATTTTCAAAGGTTTATATCTCTATTCTCCATCTTGGCTCAGAGTCATTATGGTAAAATGATGTTTTATGGCTTCTTGAAAGGTATTTGGTGAAATATTTCAAGCACTGGCAAAGAAACAATCCACTAACAGGGAAACTCATTTCCAATAGAATTTTGCCTCAGTTACATCTACAGGAAAAGAGCAACCACCTCACCCTAATACTGCTTTATTTGGAAAAAAACACCTTGCATGTAAAAAATTAATCACTGCTTTTGGTGAAGTTTCCGTTCTAATTAATCTAGCTTTCTTTAGCTACTTTATAATGAACGCTATTAGCAAGACAGAGCTGCTTTTTCAAAAGTTCTGGGAGGAGAAGAAGTTGAGCCCTAATGTAAGAAGAACAATTCCTTAAAAACGTTTTCTACCAAGCTAATTTTGCATCATGATGATTAAAGATGGATGAATGTTAAAGAAACACAGGTAGGAAAAAGACACAATTGGAAGCCTTCTGCGTGGTAAAGCATGTCTCGGGAAAATGTACTGTCTCCTGATCTCAGAAAGATCAAGGAGCCAAATGGGAGTGGAATGTGGCATTGAGAGGACTTTTTTGGTCACCTGAAGTCTCCACGAGGAGCTTAGATATTTTGCAGATGCACAAACCAGCTCAGTAATCCGGGAGTACAAAAGCAGGCTCTGGTATTCCAAAGATCCTTAAATCATGGGGTCATGACGATATGCTTCACCCAAAAATGTAAAGTAACCTGACATTTTTAGGGGCTTCTGTAGCCACAGCGTTCTCCGAACCCTGTGTAGACCACGTACCAATGTGAGGCACGAAGCTATCACACGTTAGAAAGCTTTCTTGAAAGCATTTAATCAAATAGTCCAAGCACCACTGAGGGCCTCCAAGCCCACACGCTGAATGCAGGTGAAGAACTGTCCTCCAAAGCTGCACTGCGGGTGTTTGCAGAAGAGAATAACTTGTTTAGCACTTGGACATACTCTTAGAAAAGAATCTATAAAGATGCCAGTCAGGCATCAAATATCTATTTGCAGCTAGTCTCTGTTCTAAAGCCAAGTGGAGGGTATCAATAAAACAAAAGAAGAATCCTTAAATGAAGTAGCCACTCTTGCTCAATTAGTCTTTAAATATTTAGCCACTTTTGGAGAAAGGCAAGATCAAAATGCAGGATAATCGATAAAAGCTAAGTTAAGGCTTAAATTTCATCTGCCTTCTCCTATTTCTCTTCCAAAATATCAGGAGATGATGAAATATGGTTTTAAAATGAGCACACTTAATATACTCTCAAACGAACAATAAACAGACAAAACAAGCTCTTCAGCCCATTCTTTTAAAATGCGACTGATGTGTAATCCTCCTAACACTTAACATTCATTTGAATATGAAAAGACTTTCAGGCTGGAGGTGCTAATAAGAACACCCCACGCTTCAGATTTAAACAGACATGGCAATTTGTATTTCAAGAAGAAAAGGAAAAAAAAAAAAATCACTGTTCAGTCTTGAGGAAAGAAATACCTTCACTCCTACACGGTATCCATTTACGGTACTTACCAGCACACATTTTAGCATCACTAATGCAAACCATGCTTCGGGAAGACAATTTAAATTGCCCTTCAAATGGCAAAAAAAAAAGGAACATATCATTAGCATGACACCTCTACTTCTCTTAAATGCATGGAAGGTTGGTTGTGCTACAGAAAGTTACAGGTAAGTGTAAATGAAAAAAATACATTCTTCACTCAGTGATAAGGAAAGTGTGGAAACAGAAATGCCAGCGTGACAGACTGTCCTGCTTTTTCTCACTCTTGAGATCTGATAGCTTCAAATTGGAGCTACATTATAATAAGGTTGGAATCCTTTACCTATCAGGCATGTAGCACATGTATTTGCTGGTGCTTTAATAAGGGGGGGGGGGGGGGACCCAACAACAAAACCCAACTCATCACCAGCACTGCATCTTGTTCTTTCATTTCTCGTGAGCCTCTGTCTTGTCCCAGTACATTTTTATTGCTACAGGATGAACATTTTTTATGATGTTTCCTTTTTTCAGCCAGATCTAACATCGGTTCCTGCCCATAGAAGAAGGTACTGTAAGAAACCTTGAATGAGTTCTGAAAACAAAATCCTCAAGAAAACTCAGTTTTAACTCTCTCAACCATTTTTATCAATTAAACAATTACCTGAGTTTAGAAGTAGAAAATCCTCATAGAACTCTCATTCAGTTTTTTTTTGTGAACTGCTTCTCTCATTTTTAACTCATCAAATCCAGGTTAAGTGACAAATATATTTACTTCTAACAGAATGGCAACAAAGCTGACCCCGAAAAATCATATGTCTGCAATATATTGCTTTGACTATTAGAAACACTTGCTTTGAATATTAGAAATTCTCAATACAAGATACTGGAAACTTGGGAAAAAAAGTCAAGTGCATAAATTGCAACGAATATATCAGCATCACTCATTTTTCTCATGATATAACACAATTCATCTATCTGAATTATGTTAGGTTTGATCGTTGCAGATTCAGGGCCCACTTTTTTCTAAGGCTGTTGGTGGAAGTCACATGTTCCATCGGTGTTCTTAGGAAAAGAGGATAATGTTTGCTGTGGGAAAATTAGGGCAGGTTGTTATGGGAACACCTTTGGCAATTTCATGGAAAACCTCACGGGCTGCCAAGCCAAGGTTTAGGCTACAAAGAGTTATGATAAAGATTAGTAGTTCTGAAAATATGCTATGGAAATAAAAAACCTGCAAAATAAAGCCTGTTCTTCTTCCTACAAGCTAAAATAAGGAAACATTGAAGCTTGTAAAGTGATTCTAATATTAGGTTTGCTGATATAAAGTTCCTAAAGTACACAGGTTGCTAATATCTTTCCTCTCTCCCTCACGCTGATTTGATTATCTCCAAAACGGAGGTCTGCAACACAAGAGATAGCTGCTTTTTTCCTTGCTTCTGGGTGAGCTTTTTTTTTTTTCCCTGTGACTTTTATGCTTTTGCCGCTGTTCAAAAATACCTTCTAAAATCTGATGTAATAAAGACAGAATTACATCCCTACGCCCTCAGAAAGATCAATAAGTAAGTTAATTTCCTGAGTGGCCATACAGCTCCTGGCTTGTAAGAGAGGAAAAAGGATAAAGGACACAGAAGATACAGGCCCAGAGAGAAACAGCTCCAGCAGCAGATCTGATGGCTGGACTAGATGATCTAAAAGGTCCCTTCCACCCTAGATGATTCTATGATTCTATGACTCCCTACAAATACCGACACCTGCGATGTTGACGCCGGGTAGAGCCCCTCCGTCCTGCACACCAACACATATCCAAGTCTCTCAGAAACAAGAAGCAAGTGTCCCACTCTTGGGGTAGCATCTTTTGGGACCAATGGTGAAGAAGAAGAGAGAAGGGCAGCAAGTGAGAAGAGATGTCTGTGAGGTTTTTTGCCCCCCAGCTCCCCGTTTCATGGCCTGGTGCAACACAACCTCACCACACCATACATCCCTCCTCTTCAGACTGATTGACTTCTGCCCTCACGGACACTTATTTTCACTCCCTGGAATAACAGGCCATGGAGAAAACAAAACTCATCACAGAGGAAGAGAAAGACCATGCTGGTGAGCAGTCACTCTGCTGTCCTCATTCTGGATCACAAAGAGACGCAATTAGAAAAGGGGCAGATCGTCAAATCCTTTCCATGAAGATACTCCTGAGCTTTCCCACCCTTACAAAACCAGTTCCCCTTCTCCACCCTCAGCTCAGAGCCTGCCTATGCAACCATTCCACAACACAATCCAGCTGGGTCCTGCGTGCTTAAGAACCAAGAATAAGACCAACTGCAGAGAGGAGCCAGCGCATCCCCATGTGTGATCCCAGCACTGTCCTCAAACAGCAGAAGACACCAACCACCTCATAGCACCCACGCTAGGGCTGTTGTCTTACGAAGTGAGCACGACTCTCGCACACCCAGCTGTCACCGGACAGGAGACATCAGCTGTATACCTGCTCTGATGACCAATGGAGGTCTTGCTATTTCATTTAACCAGAGAGTTCTCCATACCAATTTCAGTTTGAGTCATCTAGAAGGGTTGCTTTAGAAGCCCATTCACTCGATTACTTCCTAGTTTATAGTCAAAGGTCGCATTTGAGCAGACTTTAATCCACCTTGAATGCCCAAATTTCTTCCAATTTAACCCAGGAACACCCTACCCAAACTGAACTGGTGTTTCCTACTAGCTGCCTGATTAACAAAGCTTGTTACAGCACACAAAGCTTATACCTAAGTGTTATTTTCCTTAAAGCCACATTGATTGGCTAACACAGAAACATTCCTCTATTCAAATACATAAATCACGTAGTTTGTGTGTGACATGCTCCATCTAACAGGTCTACAGTGGCTTTCATCACTCCAGAACTTCCCAGTTTTCCCAGAGCGGGGAATGGCATGAGAATCAGGAAGTTCTGCATCTTTTTCCCCAGTAAAAACAGCTCACAGACTTCCTTGATTAATTCTTTAAAGCTTTTGGATGTCTAGCACCTAAAGACACCGCTATACTAACTTTTGGACACCATTGCTGTTTCTCATTGGAAGAACAAGTGCTCAACTGTCCCACTACCTGAACACATCATCTGTTTTTCCTGCTGGGAACCTGTCCTACCTGTGTGGATTGCCAGTGATTTGATAATAGTACTGTAGTAGCAGATGAAAGTATCATCAGGATTAATTTTGTTCCTATTGCTTTCAGGAAAAAGGGATTTGACTTAATTTTCTCTGGCCCCATATTGCTCCTTGCCTCCTTTTGTCATCCAAAGAGCATTCTCTAACATCAGCCTCCTCACAGCCACTTCCATTTCTCTTTCAGTTTAGGATTTCTCTTCACTTTCAAGGGAAAAACCAGTTTGTCACAGCCTTTTCTCTCAATAACAACAACTTAGTGGCTTTGTAAACATCTGCGGAAGTATCATTAAACAACCCCCTACGATTAATTGGGGGGTGGGGTGGGGTGTCAAATGCTTGTTTTCTGCCAGCAGATTTGGCTTACAGTCACTACTTTTCATTTTGAGAAGTCAACCTTGTTAAGGTTTTGATGCAGGAGGGGAAAAAAGAAGACCAAGCCTGTAGATGAGTGAGAATAACACCCGGGGACTCACAACGCGAGCACCAAACGCGAGAGAATTTTAAACTCACTTTGTCTTGTTTGTAAAACAAACCTGATCGTGCATCTCTCGGCTGGTACCCTGTGATACTGCGGTGAGAAAGGGGGCATGGGGAAGGGAAAGTGTTCATAGGGGAAAGTTACTCGCTCTCCTGGCTGCTGGATGTTGAGAAGGTTCATTTCTCCTGCATGCAGTCACTAAAACTGGATGCTGGGATAAAGACTCTGGGCTTCACGCAGCTTGTGTAACACCCAGAGCCGTGTGACGGATACCGGCATGGAAAAGGGAAGAGTCCTGTTTATTGACAGTTATTACACAGCTGCTCTCACCAAAAGCCAGTCCTAACTGGAGCCCCCAGCAGTTCCTTCACCATATTTATCTGGGGAAGGGAGACTTCTAGAAATCCCCATCTGTGTACGTTTGAAGCAGAGAACCCACGGAGTGCTGAAAAACCCATCAGGTTACATTTAAGATAACGCACACAGCTACTGCACTGGTGCCTTAATTTTCAGTTTTCAAGGTTGAAATGTAGTGTATTAAAAGTTCTAAAAAGTAATCAAATCCACTTAAATGGGCCTTTATGCTAAAGGGCAATGTATATAAGCTTTCCTAAGCAGCCTGAAAAAAGAGTTTACATTAAAAGATGTAACAGATATACAACCGCGCTCAAATATTTTTATTTGTCTAACATACGAAATAAAACAAGTTACAGCAGAGCATGAAATCTGATGAGGATTCTACCTTAAGGAAAAAAAAAAATTTGTCTTTTGTAATAACAAATAGTTGGAACCAGCGCATTGCTTTAGTGACATTGTTCCCTTCAAGACAAGTCTAAACTGTTCAACATTATGAAAACTCTGCCTATTGCTTTGTACCAGAAAATTTATTACCCCCAAATCATTTACAACAGACAGCATGCATTCCAAAACTGATTTGTTACTTTAGGCCACAACAACTCACTTTCAAAGCTTAAAGAATCCATTATACTGTGCAAAGGAAAGAGCATGAACAAGACACACATTAGAGATGAGTTTAAATGGAATTCCATTAAAAAGTTTCGATGGAGGAAGCCTCCAAACGTGGCCGTACAATTCCTTTGAAGCATTCTTGGCACAGCAGACCGGGGAAAAAGATTGAATACAATTTTTATTTCATAAAGCGTGGAAGCATTTGTCACAACTTCAGCAACCTGCTGGCTGGGTTGGGAGAAGGAAGCCAGGTAGAGAAGGCAAATATGATTAACACAGGAACTCTTCTGTTTGGGAGATGTTATTACCTGCTTACACAGCACGTGTCATTTATTTTACTTTGGTATTTTACAAAACATAACACGTGTGTTCAGCACAACTCTGCTTCTCTTGGTTTGTTCTGAGCAACAACAGGCATCGGGGCAGGGGAGCTGTATGATTTAAACCACCATATATCATTGCCAGCCATGGAGGCCACTGAAATTTAACAACTGCTTCCCTGCTCTAACCAATCTTCTTAAGATCAGGGAGAGATTTACAGCTCAAGAGGCAAAACCAACTCAAAGAGAGTAAGAAGCCAGAGAAGTCCCCCCAGAACCCCAACGCCGCACACACACGCACCTTTCCCATCCAGGCAGTGAAGGGGCCGCAGGGGGCTGTGCTCGGGGCAGAGGGTGCAGGGCATCAATCTGACATTAAAAAGGGGACACGGGGGCTCAGGTGACAGCTGATGCTGGACTCTTCTGTGGCACTGGCCTGAACATCTGCATTTAAAGATCAAAGAACTTCCACAGAAAGCCAAGATTCAGAAACTTACCTACAGGCTTGATTTATAGCCTCTTTAATCACAAGAGACAATTCTCAGGATTTTATTTTTTTTTTAAATCACTGCAAATTCACATAATTAAGAGGTGGTTTTTTTTCTAGCAAGTTATCACAACGTTTGAAAGCTAGCATAGACATAGCATATAGAAGCAATGCCTATTTGGTCAGCATTTTCAAGTCCTGCATGGCTTTGAAGAGCAGCACACCCAAACAGCTCAGCCTGGGCTTCCAGCTGCGTGTCGTTCCATACGGCCAAAATATGGGAAAGTGAAAAGAAAACAAAACCACAGAGCCCAAGCGTGAGGAACCGAGGGTTAGGCGCTTAGCTGCTGCTGGGGTCAGCCCACCAGCGGTGGGCAACCAAGGTCTTTGCAGGTGAAGGTGTTGCCCCCAGTTTAACACACAGGAGGGAGTTTGTAACTTCTCCGGACAAAGCCAGAGCAGCCCCAGGGTCACAGAGTCCAGGCTGCGGCTCCTGCAGAGAAGCTTCTCATAACTTGCCCAGGGACTGATCAATTAAAAACTGTCTGAGCTCCTTTATCCACTCTCACTCTCTCTGCCTGGACCATTCCATAATTGCTACTGCTGGAAATGGATTATTTATTTTTTTTAATGGAAACATTAAAGATCTTTACTTTAAACAATTCTCCTTTTTTTTTTTTTTTTTTCACTTTATCCAACACCCACACTTATTTTCAACTCCCACTTGAAATATTGACTGTGAAAAAAAACACCCCAAACTGGTCAAAACCAATCCAAGGTATTCTGAGCACACTAACTGCAGAAGGAACTACAGAGAACGTCATTATCTAACATTTAAATGATTTCCTTAAAGCTACCATTTAAGACCTGGGTCTTCTATGATCTTTGTCCAAGAAAAATCACCAGTGACCTTAATGAGATTTATTTAGGCACGCAGATTACGGCATTAAGTTAACAGGGGATTTTACGGTACACAGAACCAACTCTGTTCCAGGTGAGCACTTACACCCAGCCACAGCCAGAGGGGCTATGGAAAGAGCTTGTATCCAGCTGATGGACCTTCTCCATCCCTCCCGCCCCCCCCAGTAATGCTACTTCTTAGTGAAGATAATACAGCCTCAAAGAGAATGCCTTGTTTGTTCATAACAACACAGTTGTGCTTTTGCACCTGGGTCAACTGCCCGTGTGTATGTTCCAAAAACCATTTCTAAAGGCGAGTGACCACCTTGCTCCCATCAAAGCCTTGCTAAAGCTGAGTGGTGAAAATACAGGTTAAAAGGCCAACTTTCAAAGTCCTGAAGGGTTTTTTTTATTTCCCACCCTGATTTTTCTTCATATTTCTGGTCACTTAGTACTGTAGCAGAATGATGAAAGCAAGAAGTTTTCATTACTACCTTAGAGAAATTATTTAATGAGACAATTAAAAAACATTTGTTGGTTCCGGGTACCGAAAGCTCTTGTAGAGCAGGTTCTCCTGGCCCTCTGTGAGTGTTCAGGGCCACGTCCTCCTAAAATAGACAGGCACAAAGCAAAACTTTCAACTGCCTGTACATTTGAGCACTGCGGTAGTAGAAGGGAACAATTTAGAGGATGCTGAAATATAATTACATCATATATCCATTAGAGGGATGGTCTCTGCAGCTCCCAGAGAGTTGGGGAGAGCATTAAAAGACTGTCAAGGTTGACCACAAAGTAACTGAAGGGGAGGAAGAAAAAAAGAAAAAGAAAAAACACAAACAAACAAAACACCAAACCACAGAAAAAAAACTGAAAAAGCATTTCTAGTATGCTTGTGCATTTTTCTTTGATCTAAAATAGAAGCAGCGTTCTGGAAGTATACCTCAGAGCAGAGCAGTGAGAAAATACCCAACCCCTCCCCCACCACTTTGCTTACCCTAAAAACGAGAGGGGTTTGGGGCAGAATCCTTTCCTCTCCAAGGACATCCCTATTATTACGCATTTCACTGGAAGGTGGGAAGCAAAGGTTCAAGCTGCAAGTGCAAGAGCAGAAAAACTCTGCAGAACTGCCCCTGAGAATTTTTCCGGTGAAATTCCCAACTGAGCAACATCATCCTTCATTTTAAATCTACAAACTTTCAAATTCCCGTTCACGGGGTCTTTGAGGGGACAGGATAAAGTCGTATCTCTGACCAGTTTTAATTGCAATATAATAAATACAGATTTTGATCAACTCATACCCAAGCTGAGAGACTGTAAAGCCATCCTTGCTCTCCTCTTCCAATTCCCACCTCTCCATAGTCTCCAGCCCAGTTTTAGGAACCCGAGCTCAGATTTGGAAGCCAAGTTTGACTTTTCCTTTGAGGATGGTGATAGCAACCGGTTAAGAGAAGCTCCTCACTTGTTCAACTCTCTCACTAACAGGTTTGCCCAGCTTCATGCAGTCCCTTTGCAATGGTCTCCATTTACAGGACAGGCTTTTTTTTTTTTTTTTACGTTGCTGTTCTGGAAATTAGCAGGCTCATTTCTGTATTTGTCAAGTTCCCCTTCTCTTTGGTAACATGCCTAATTTTCCCCTGGAGAGTTTGCCTTCTGCTTTTCTCAACACCCATCCCTCCTGCTCCTCTATTATGAGCAATTTATGTTGGAGGAGCAGCCAGAGAGTAAAGAGAAAGTTCAAATCTAGGGCTACCTGACGTTTGTAAATTCTAGAGAGATATTTTTGGGTTCATTTTCTGCATGGGAGTGCAAGTTGGGTTAGATGTGGGGTTTATAGCTCCATAAATGGAACATGGCTCTCATGCTGGAAAGCCCAGCCCTTCTGCTCAGGTTGAAGCTGATGGCTCTGCGTTCTTCAGTAAACTCGGACCGAAACAGGCTCACACCAGCACGGGCTCTGGCTCACACTTTGTGCTTCTACTGAGGTTTGTTCTGAGCTTTCACCACCAGGTTTGACTCAAAGAATACCCTGACACTTCATTCACCACTTATGGCTCTGCGCTGAACTTGAATAGATTTGATTTTTCTAATCCCCTCTATTGATTTCTAGGCATGTTTTTGAAACATGGAATGATTTAGATCCTTCATTTGGAACAAAGGACCTGGCACAGGTCGCTTCTCAGGGAGCAACCGAGCTGCCGCAAACACACACTGGGAGAGAGTTGCACTGGTTGTGTCAGATCCATGAACTGAAAATGATGTCTCCATAGCAGTATCTGCCACAGAAAGTGCCTGACAACTACACACACTGGGGCTAAAGCTCTTTAACCAGCTACCAAGGCTCTCACCTCAATTTCCTAAGGATTCCCAGGTTCCCTAAGAGTAAGCCTTACTCTAGGGAATATTTCTTTTTCTCCATATTCTTGCCTGGAAAGAACTTATGAAATCCACTATTACCACCAGTCACTGGGCCTTCTGTGTGTGCAGGCAGCTACCCTTAGAAGAACAAAAGTCTTTAAAGAATTCAGAACTAGCTTTCAAATGTTAATGAATGTTTTGTCAGAGGGAGAAGGGGCAGATCCTAAACGTGTCAGGGCTGTAGATGACACAATTAAGCACTTTTGTTTCTATTCCTGGATTTTACATTTTGATTCTTTACAGTATTTACTCAGAAGCTCTCACACTAACTTCAACCATATACAGTACTTACTCAATTTGGCTTTTTCTACAAAGACTGCATCCCCAACAAACATTTTTTTCAAGCATAGAGGTAAGGTTTATTTTTAAATACACTTTTGAATAGGAATTATTTTATGATAGTTCACTTTGTTATTATTATTTAAAGAGTACCCACTGTTGTCTTATTATTTAAAGCACTCCTTGCCAGATAAGTTGGTCCACAGGCTGTCCTCAAAAACACATGGCCATCTCAATGTCATCATGTTCCTTGGAAAACGTACAAGATATATGAAATAAAAGAGATTCCCTAAAGTCTATCCATTGCTGTCATAGGATGACAAAGGAGTCATCTAGTTGTGACTCACAGGAGTCCAAACTTGTGTATTTATTGTCTCTCCGTGAGAGCTGAAAGAAAAGAATATCGGTCAGGGCCTACCCCTCTGTTCCGCTTATTGTAGGCAGGATCAGAGAAGAACCAATTTGCATCTGAAATACCAAATGTTCTGGATGAAAAACTTTTACATTAATTTAATATATCTGTTGGTAACTCCCCTGCTTTCCTTGAAGCAGGAGCTTATCCCACCTTTGTTACAGAACCACCTGTCTTAAACGTGAACAAGTAACCAGAAGACACGTGCATTAGCAGCAGTATATTTTGAGTTTTGTCTCAATATGAGGTATCTCAGCTTTTCTGTGACAATATAGAAATACTGAGCAAGTTCCTCTCTGCTTCATTAGTCTTAAAAAAAAAAACCCACCCCCTGAAAAACCCAACACACACAAAGAAAACCCAAATCAAAACTCAAAGAAAAAACCTCAAACTCCCCCAGAATCACAGAATCTTCTAGGCTGGAAGGGACCTTGAAGATCATCTTGTCCAACCGTCAACCTAACTGACAAAAATAGACACCCACACAGCAAACAAGGAGCATCACCATCAC
>JAOQGH010000003.1:22582161-22603326 GCA_025769975.1 Gallinago jamesoni | reverse complement strand
CTTTTGAACACCTCCAGGGATGGTGCCTCAACCACCTCCCTGGGCAGCCGATTCCAATGTCTGATAACCCTTTCAGTGAATCCAAACACATCTCTCCACTCCATCTCTCAGCCTCAGAAATTAGTTTTCTACTTCTGTGAAGGAACAAAAGGCAAAGGCAGAGCATTCAAACTTTATTACTCACAGTTGATAAGGATATTAATCCAGGTACTGCTGCATGTTCCTGATTCCCAATCCCCACGGAAACGAAACCCTACATACCTACCTACAGAGCCCAGCTATCTTCACAGAACCAATATAATTAATGTGCTGGAAATTAAAATAAAAATTAGCAATGGCGCACCCAAGATGTCTCCAATTTCTTAAAAATAGCTTTTAAATCAGGGTTTTGCAGTCAGCCGCGTTAGCAGCCGGACTGAAACTTAACCAGCTCCACTAGATGGCAATATGCAGTGTTAGCATTCCCCTGCTCCAGGACCCATACTGGGCATTCCTGGCTTTCTCCCCCCCCCCCGCCCACTTACTGTCAAATGAATATTGATCTTTTAGATGAAACAGAAAAAGCCTTATTTAAGTGTGTGTTCTTCACAACCGAAAACATGGCCTGAAGCGTCGTGGTGTTCTGATCTCCCCAGATCTGCTGTTCTGCTCTGACTCGGAGATTCACCCAACTCGTGCAAACGGTCAAAAGGGTGAGGAAGACCAACCCATGGAGGAGGCGATTGTGCAAGAGCGGGTGTGGGTACAGAGCACGAAAATCCACGGGGGAAGGGCTGCCGTGTTCACGCTCACCGTGCACCGCTTCGGGGATCACCTTTTTGCACACCCTGGGAATGCCAGATCAGCACGATCTCACCCCTTGTATCGGGATTTTAATCTCCTGGTGCTCAAAACATGTAAACTGGTCCCAGTACGCCAGCTGCCGTGCCAGTCAGCCACCGGGGCTACTGCCAACAGCAAAACTCAGAACCAGGTGATGAGTTCTGATTCCTAACCCCACCAGGATCTCAGCCGCACACCGGGACCGACACAACTTTCAAAGGCGGCTCTTCTCGTCAGGACCCCAACCCTCCTCCCTCCCATCGTCACCTTAGAAAACCCAGAAAGAGGGGCTGGTTACTGGACTAAGGTCCTGCCAGCAGTTTCAGGTAATTCAATACAGCTCTCTTCTTTGATTGCAAACCAGTGCCTTCTACACGCCGGGAGAATCGCTTTATGGATTACACTGCTTTTGATCTCACCTTGGATCAGATTTACCCCTTCACTTCAAGAAGGGCTGGTTCAGAGCAGCACCTGCCCAGATGACATCAGACTCAAGACCGACACATTAACGATAATTTTTTTTTTTTTAATTTGTGCATTGACTGAGAATCCTTCTCCCCAATTGCAACAACTGTAAATGAGCAGAAAAACGCCTTCCTAAAAATAAGCAAAGTGCAGCATCAGCAGCACAGCCTTCCCACAAACTGCACTTTTGCTTGCTAAAAAACATATGAAGCACAAAACTCACACCAGATTGCGCGAGGCAAACCAAGACCCTGCCTCTGCCCTGAGGAGTCAACCTCCAGGATGTCTCACCAGCCATACCTATGAACACGAGGTCTATGTCTTCCGTTTCCATGCTGGGGGAAGACAAGTTAGAGAGACAATTAACTGACACAGAGAGATAAACGACCGATATAGAGTGTATGATTGGCAGAACAAAGGAGAGAATCAACAATTTTGGTTACCATGCTCAAATATTAACCTGCTCTTCCCCCAAAGGATGGGATACAGACAGCGTCACCCCCCCAGACACCGACAGTCTTGGTCTGAGCTCTTGGTATATGTGGATCCCTGCCTTTCACTGGCTTTCAAAAAGCATCTTGGTGAAGGGCCCATGAGTACACAACAGCACGAGAGAAACACAGCTGGTACAACTGGGACTTGCAACCATACACTCAAACCCTCTCATTTAAACTCCAACGTCATAGAATCCTAGAACTGTCTGGGTTGGAAGGGACCTTTAAGATCATCTAGTCCAACCATCAACCTAACTCTGATTAAAAAAAAAAAAACACAACACTAAACCAAAAACCCCCGTCACTAACTCATGTCTCTAAGCACTGTGTCAACCCGGCTTTTAAATCCCTCCAGGGATGGGGCCTCAACCCCTGCCCTGGGCAGCCCAGTCCAAGGCTTCAGAACCCTTTCCACGTAAGCATTTTCCCCAGTCTCCAATCTGAACCTCCCCTGGTGCAACTTGAGGCCGTTTCCTCTTGTCCCATGGCCTGTGACTTGGGAGAAGAGACCGACCCCCCCTGGCTACACCCTCCTTTCAGGGAGCTGGAGAGAGCCAGAAGGTCTCCCCTCAGCCTCCTTTTCTCCAAGCTGAACACCCCCAGCTCCCTCAGCCTCTCCTCACAAGACTTGTGCTCCAGACCCCTCACCAGCTACATTGCCCTCCTCTGGACCCTCTCCAGCCCCTCAATGTCTTTTTTTGTGGGAAGGGGCCCAAAACTGGACACAGCCCTCGAGGTGGGGCCTCACCAGTGCTCGGTACAGGGGGACCGTCACCTCCCAAGTCCTACTCACCACCTGACCTGCTGTTCCTGACACACAACAGGATGCTGTTGGGCTTCTTGGCCACCTGTGCCCACTGCTGGCTCCTGTTCAGCCGACAGTCGACCAAACTTCAATGCAACCCATCACCAATTGACTACGGTTATGTATCAACAACACGGAACGCTTATTTTAATATAAAACTTTTTTATTATTATTATTTATTTTAAGGAGGTTTACAATGTCCAAAAGGATGAAACAACCTAAGTGCGTGCAAGAGACTCGGGAGCAGAAACTGGAATGAACTTGGCAGAGATCCCAACGCCAGGATTTCTTGCGAGCTTTCAGTCGGGGGGTGTTTGCCATAAGCGGCCGTAGTGTTCCCTTTGCCACTGCCACTCAATCCTGCAGAGTGCAAGTTTATTAAGGGCTGCCTTTTGACTAATGGCACACCATAGAACGTTAAAAACATTCTCTGGGTTTGCAATATTTTTAAGAGAAGCAAGATAATGTATTACAGCCCAGGCCCCACTGGTCATTAAACTTTTGATCTCTTCACAGTTCCAGCAGACTAGAAAATTAATTCAGCTGATAAAAGGCTGGAGTTAACTACCAATGCTAGAAGGAACTTCTCATTTTTAGATCAAATCCCCTTGTGCCAATAAACCTTCTGTTGGGTATATTTGGGGTTTTTTTCAGACCAATTCAGCAACAGTTCCCTCATGCAGAGCTGTGTACGGTCAGAATTCAGTAGTAAGAAAGAAGGATATTGTGTAAAATAGACTGATCTTTCTCAAGTTAGAAAAGATGAGCTACGTACGAGGTGAGACTGGAAAAGAACAAACCCAAAACATTTCCAAAAAACTAGCAAAATCTCAGTGTGTTCCCCAGTAAGAAACTCGCTCAGAGAGATATGAAACCTCACCCAAACCCAGCCAGCAGTTTGCTTGGCAACCGACTGAATCTGCTGCTTTTTTCCCGGGTGCCCAAGGAAGATTTTTAACTGGTGACAGATTGTCATCTGCTGGCAAAGGAGAACAGGGAAGCTTGGAACCGTGGGATGCCACTTTACTTCACAACCATCCAAATCCCCTGTGAGGAACTGGATTTCAAGCCAAACAAAAACACAGTTGTCTTTCATATCTGCAATGGGAGATCTGTAGGGCAAGAAGCAAATTCTCCAAAGCAGGTAGGAAGAAGCATGCTGAGATATGCTGTTAGAGCCTACAGAAGAGGTGTGGAAGAAAACAAGGTACAACTTTTCAAGGTATCCGGATGAAGGAGGGGGCAGACAGATGTGCTTTACATAGCGGTTTGTGAACTATTCTCCAAACCAAGGTGTAGGAGAAGGACATGAGTTTTGTCTGTATGGGTGACAGCACCCTTTTAGTTTAATCCACTTGTACCAGAAAAGCAAACAACTTTTTTCACCACAACAGTTTGCTTTTCTCGACTCTCATTTTTTCAAACCTCTTTTGCTCCTATTATATCTGTAGATGCAGCTGGCACTTCTGTACACACTGCCTCTCAAGCAGATTTGTTTCAACATCCTTTGGAGAAGGGCAGAATGAAAGAGTTCTACAATTCCTAGATAAGGAGAAATTAATATGTTTGCAGAATGACTCCATGGACAGGTAATAAGCTAAGGTATGACCAGGAAACACTGACGCGGGATTTCGACTCGGGGCAGAACCTCCGCTGGAGAGCTGCCAGGTAAAAGACTATGGAAAGGGGCAGAGGATGGGAGGAAGATTAATTAAAAAAATAAGTTAAATCCAGGAAACCATAATTTATGGCTACATGGAAAAGAAAGGTCTAATTTTGCTACAGTTTTAAAATGGAGTGATGGTAGAGAAAAGACTGAGCTGCTGCTGGTTGCGTAAAAGAGGTGCCGACAGAGAACCTGGGAGTAAACACTCCACAGCCATCTCCTCTGGAGGCAGCAAAAGAGCTAAAACCCTGCTCACAAACACATTTCCTAAATACGTCCAGGTAAAAACACAGGTTTTAGAGCAATAGACTTCCTGGAGACAAGTGTCCTGCCTGGGGAGGCACTGCTGTGCCTGTGCACACAGAGTCTGGGGCTGAGAACGGCCGAGGAGAGCAGGGGACGCCGCTGGCACACCATCACCGCACCGCCTCCACGGGGAGGTGATCAATCATTTCGAGCTTCAGGGATCAGGGACTCCTGCCAAACCCTCAAAAATGCTCGAAACTTGATGAGAAAGAAAGAAACAGAGAAAAAGTCAATACTAGGTAAGCTCTCTTTCCCCAACTTGAGCAATAGTAATAAAAATAAAATTATCCAAGTATTTTATACAATTTATCCCATGCTTCATTATTCTGCACAACCTGAAAAAATGCTAAGACTGATATTAATTCCCAAGTTCGTGCATCCAATTATTTTACTGAAATCAGACAGTTTATATGTAGAAGTTGTGCTTTACGATTTTCCTGCTCTTACGACAAGGGAAAGAGGATGCTTATTAGATACCCCTGATATGAATTTTAATTCCATTAAGATCGTTTTCAGAAACTGCTTTCATAATTGAAATAAACAAGGACTCCTGAACTGGCCAAAGCAGCAACTTGTTTTGCTAGAAAGGCTTTGATTATTATTTTTTTCTACTGAAGAATTACCTTAGAGGGTATCTGAGGAAATCTTCTGTTGGGTAAGCAGGAACACCCTTGTCCCTCTACCTGCAAGCTCCTGTTCCAGCTCATACAATCGGTGTGAACTTCCTGTTTGGCACCTGTTAAATCTTGGAATTTAGGCACGTAGACAAGCCCTGTTTAGCCATATGCTTGACTGACCCTATAGCACATAAATAACATTTCTGTGCTTGTTAATCACAGAGTTTCACTCTCTGATGGGCAAACCCATGGAAATTCAGACTCCAGCTTGGAGTCAAATTGGAGGGGCAGCTGGAGCCCCTAAAAGAAGGTGGGAGATGCCCAGTGGGTCTGGTCAGTGTCCTGGTCAGTTTGGTGTTATCTCTCCAGCTGTGCCCAAAGGAAGTGGTAGACAACACTTAGTCCAGCCACTTTCTACAGGCCATTCCCCGGGTACATCCCTGACCTCCACAACTGCTGCACTGAGGCTGTTAAGGAGATGTCCCTTCCATGTTCCCAGTGACTTGTCAATTAATTTGTTTTCACCTTTGTAAAACAGCTGATGCTCTTTGTCTCCACCATCTGGAGCCAGTTCCAGAAGATCTCTACCTGCTATGTAGAGAAGTACTCCCCCTTTTTGGTGGTTTTAACTTGGTCTTACAGCATTTCCTACTACTAGTTTTGGTGAACAGTTCCACACTTGGTTCATCCACCACAATTCAGGATGTCCTTCTGGGATCATGGAATCACCAAGGAATCATCAAGGAAGGGACCTTCTAGAGATCTTCTAGTCCAACTCCCCTGCCAAAGCAGGATTGCCCAGAACACATCACTCAGGACTCCATCCAGGGATAATAAAGCCCTCCCAGAAGAGTCCACAGAAAGCGCAGCAGAATATGCAAGTGGCAGGAGCTCCTACGATCCTTGCCCAAGTCCTACACAATATTAATTCCACAAGAGGAATTAATTAATTCCAACGCAGGAAATAAACGTATATAAGTTTTCCTTGTGCCTGGCAATATGCAGTGGAAGCTGTGATCATAATCTATCGATATTGGACAAAGAGGTCAGCGCCCAAAAGTCATTGCTGTTGAGGGTGATTTACTGAACGCGGGAAACTTTCCGTTCCAAAAAGAAGTACACAAGATGTAGTTTTACGTATTCTAGTATTAAAGAAAAGGACATCTAGCGCTGCAGGAGCAGCTTTCTGAAATGCAGCATGGAGGGCTGTGCTCTTACCCATAAAATACACACGCCTTCCAGGATGGTTAAACTAGAGAGTGAAGCACGAGGATTTTTCCAGAGCCCTATGACACATAACTGCATATTTTAGCCATTCATTGTGGCACTTGTCAGTACGTCAAGCCTGACAGAGGGACTTGTCACGCTGCTGAATGCTTTGCCCCACTTCTCTGTGGAGAAGCTGCTGCATTTTCTTTTATTTTTATTTTTTTTTCAAAGTAATGATTTGCTCCATCCCATTAAAGCCAAGCGAAAAGGAAGATGAAAACCAATATTTTAAAAAGTGGAAATTAGAACTGCAGTAAAGCAATTTCCTTTTGAAAAGATGACAACCGCTCAAGGCGGAGGAACAAAAGTGGCAAACCCTGTTCCCCAAAGCATCGGGATCCCGAGCAAAGCCCAAAGCGGTGTTGCGTCGCGGCACCTCCGAAGCAGCCGCCCGGCAAGTAGCGACAGCTCCCGTCCCAGCCCCAGCGGGCAGCGCTCAGGGGCTCCTCACCCCCTCTCCCCTCCGCCGCAGCTTCAAACTGCAGAAGGCAAACACCCTTGCTATAATCCGCCGAGCTTTTGAAGAAAAGGCACGGTTCGGGTAATGACGAGGCCTTAGGTCCCACCATAAAATGTCTTTAGAACCTCGATTGCCAACCCCGAGCCAACTCCAGAGGCCACAGCCCTGACTCGCAGCCGTAACTTGTTGTGCTTCCAAGAGATTTTGGGTTTTCTGCTCTTTCCATGCCCACCACCTGCGCTTTTACGCTGACTGATTTGAGACTGGGAGCTAAACCCGTCTCTGGACTCTGCCCTGGCCGCGTAAGGCTGAGCGACCGCATATCTTTATTCCATTTAATCTAATAAAAGAACAAATTCCCTAGATTTCCTTCAACATCCTCTTCCTTAGAAGAGCACACCTCGGCAGCCAAGACACTGAAGCCAAGCTCTGTTTAGCCTCAGGAAAGCGCACACAATACCTGCCTGCCTCCCAACTTGCTCCAGCTTGTGCTGTTTTCCTCTGTGGTCACGAAATAAAATTAAAGATCAATTTAACCACCTGGAAGAAACAAACCTATAAATAAGGAGTCATAAAACCTAGAAGACAGGCAGGAAGAAACAAAAAAAATCTAACGAATAAGAATAGAGGCTGAAAATTTAATTCCAGAACTAACTAAAGAGAAAACAAACTTATTATTGAATAGTTCTGGGAAAGAAAGTGATTTAATTTTTTTTTTTCCTGGAAGCACTTGTCAGTCATACACAAGCCCTGAAAAAGGCAGATTTGTCTGTATTAGGCTACAGTTTGTTCCTGTCTATGAAAACCAGGAGTCCCTGCCCTCAAGAGTTTACAGTCTAAGGGTGGGACACTTTTGGTATAGATTTTTAAACAAACAATATTTCATTAGTCAACATCTACAGAAATAATTAACCATTCTCCAACAACTCCTGAATGAGGATAACGTGGCCCAATAAATTATAACACAAACTCTGTACTTGCAAAGTCCTGGAAGAAGCTCTTATTCAACCTGTTCCAACTGTAAAACCATCACAGAAAAGGTACAAATGAAGTGACCTGTAACCCAAACATTTTTGGGGAAAAAGTGCCAAATGGGTTACACTTAAATAATCTTTTCATTGTATATTATAAGAAAACATATATTGTCAGGCTAAAAGCATTGCTTCGTGAAGTCGGGGACAAATCCTTCCTTCACCTTCACTAGACCCAGGATTCATTCTCATGAAAGTAGAGTAAGCATCTTGCCCCAAATTAAGGCTATTAATAATCACCGACGACTAATAAAGACAGAAAGGCAGCTCGCTGCTGCCAAAAAGAAAATATACAGTGGAACCCAAAGGCACCCAGATGTATACCCTTCTCCAGGACAGCAATTACAGTCTCACGATAGATTAAGCAATATGTTCAAATGGTGAGGAAGAGGGAAATCATGGCATTACTCAATTCTTTCGCAGAACAATGTCTTTTCTCTAGTTCTCAATGTTTATTTTAGAGATTTCATATCAGATATTCCCAACTCCAGGTCTGACGCTTCTTGAGCTTCATGGCTAACTTATTAACCTGCTAGATAAAAAATTTTTTAACCTTAAATAAAAAAAAAAAAACTGGATTGTCTGATTTCCTGCTTGGCTGCCTGCCTGTGCTCCAAGCCGAGCTCAACGCGTACACATAGACCTTGAAGTGTCTACTCATTCTGGGTGGGGAATTCTTTCCAGGGTACATATCCCAAGGGGTAAACATTTGTTGCTGTTTTCACCGCTTGCTGAGTGAGTTTTCTTCATTGCCGATTTGCAACATGACAAAAAAACAAAGAATAACTCAGAATGAGGAGTACCGAGACAGAAACAACTTCTGCCTCTTTCCTTAGGGTAACAAAAGTGTCTTGACTGTTCATTAAATGCCGAAACTGTAAAGCATCAAGGTTTTGTATGTTAGATGCTTTGCTGATTCAACAGAATCTTTTAATGTTGCTTTCAAGTGACACTGAAAACTCTTTTGATACGCTGATGTTTATTTTTTTGCCCCAGCGAGAAAAAAATTAAATCCTTACAAATAACTCAGAATTTTCTTCTAAGTGTCTTGTTTGAGAGGGGACTTTGAGGAGTTTCCTTCATCTTAAGGAGAATCCATCCCCCTGAGTAGGTGGCACAGGGTGGTGGCAATAAGAAAATAGGAGACGATCTATTAGGGTTCCTTCAGGTGTTTCACCTGACAAAATCCATAGAAGACAGCCTGCTCCCTCCAAGTTTGTCCAATAGCAAGTGTGCCTCTTGGCATTCAGTTATAATATTCCCTAACATCTATGGGAAAAAAGGAAATAACCAAAAGATTTTAAGCGCAAGAAGAAATAACTGTTCCCGTTGGGCTGGAATCCTAGGGTTCGGCTATTGGTCACAAAAAAAGAAAAAGGAAATCTAAAAGACAGCATCATTTGACTTCTACATTTAGATAATCCACATTCCAGAAGACTCCTAGCTTAGAAGGCTCTTTTGAGGACCTCTTTGAGAAGGTCCTCAAAATAAGGTACCTTTGGTAAATAAACTAGGGAAAAATGTATGCACAACAGAGAGAACCCAAATCTATGTGTCTAATGCACAAAACAGCAAAACCAGCCTTTTGGTTATGGGATGAACTTTCACTTCTGGTTGTTGGGTCTGGGCGACTTAGTCAACATTTGAAAGCGCATAAATAATGAAATAATTATCAAAGGATTTGTCTGCAGACAATGCCATCTTAAGGCAGTTCTCCTCAAGTCATCACGTCTGTAGATTCTTGGATTCATCAGACAGCCACCAAGGCCATCAAACAGCTTTATCTTCACACACACAAAAAAATGTTAGGCATTTTTTGGGGGTGGTTTTTTTGGGGTTTTGTTTTGGTTTTAATTTTTTTCCCCCTTCACACCACAATCCTCCTCTTGCCACCTCCCCAGGGGTGCTCAGAGCTGAGCCACAGGAGCCTGTGGCCTCTCCAAGGCTGCTGAAGACGAGGGGCATCCCTGGCACTGAGTTAACAGCTCCTCAAACGCTGGATTCTTCTACCCGGGCAACACTGCAACTTTACAAAGTCATCTTAAGCTAGAACTTAAGCTCCTTAAGACAGAAGAGTCTTAAGTAATGAACTTCTTTCAGACCATTTGTTCAACAATCTATCTATATTTATGAAAGCAGAGGTGAGATTGAGGAGGGGCAGGGGAACTTCAAAGCTCCAAGCCACAGGTCTCTCTCTCAGATTTTTGCAAAAACCACCTGAGGAAATATGTCAAGTGGTGGGTGTTATGCAGTGATTTTTCATTAATTTTAATTACTGTCATTCTATAGGATAGTGAGCATCCTCAGTCCTTCGCCTCCAAATTGCACTGGGATTTCTGCCAAATTTCTTCTCCCTCTTTGGTTCCCTCAAGCAGTATTTAGTAATGGAAGCGCTTTAACATGTTTAAATAAGAAGTGTAAATGCCAAACACTTCTGAATGAGAAGGAACCTGTGTCTTAAATGGCATATGAAGCCTCTATTATGATTCTATAAACTAAAAACCTGGACTGTTTGGATCAAATAAAGGGCCTGATTGGGCTTGAGAAGAGAGTAGATGGAACATCCTCATTTAAATAAAAGCAAAACAAAACATAAAGTGACTTAACTTTTCATAACCATTAACAGTGCAGGGGGAGGAAGAGACAAAAACCCAGAATCAATTCCCTTGATGGCAGCTTATTGTTTCACTTTAAAAAAATAAAATACTGTCTGCACTAGATTTGCAATACAGGTGACATCATAATAATCATCATCATCATCATCATCTAATCCTCCCTTGAGCCATGATGACTCCAGATCCCATTCTCCTCTCACATCCCTCAACAACTATATAAGAAGCCCTTTTCAAACTCAGGCATCTTTGTTGCAGTGCTCATTTGCAGATTAATTAGTCTGACAGGGCAGAAGTCACGTGCCTGCAGAGAAGACTCTGTGTTTGGAGCAGGTCAGCCACGAGCCACGGCCAACCGAGCAGTGGTACAGCCCCACCATGAGCACAGGTTTGAGCCCAGGTTAGGTACCTGTCTCCTAGGAGGCAAGCAAATTAAAAAATAATAATAATAAAAGTAAAAAAGAAACCAGCAAACTGGAAGTATCATCTTGGGAATGATCATTAATGGCTCGAGAACAAGATCTTACTTGTCTGTGCAGATTTCATTAAAGGATGAATGCTCACTGGGAAGCTCAGAGGCAGCAGCCCCAACACTTCAAATATTCTAATCTCCCACTTGGATGGCAGCTGATGGGGCAGTGACGGCAATTCCATGTTAGTTAGAAGTATCTCATGATGGTTGTGGTGTGTTTGCATTTGTAAAGATTCATTTCAATGAGACTTTATATTCTAGAGATTTGCTGCATCAAGCATTGCAGCCAAAATGAATCCTCCACAACAAGCAGAAGTCAGACCAGACGCTCCCCGTCGGTCAGTTTACCTTCAGCGAGGTTCCCCACTTCTGAAGAAGAACAGAGGTCCAATGAACAGACACCCACTAATTTTCTGTAGCTTTCTCCAGTTAATCAAACAGCAACTCACCATTTTTTCCCCAGTTTTTAATCTTCCACACACACAAGTGGAGCTCACCCACGAGCTCAGCCATTTTTCACGCTAACAAGTGTCAGCAGAAAGGGGAATACCTTCCATCCTCCACCCAAAAAGTGCCAGCTTGGGATTTTAAGTAAATCCAGTTACCATTTCTTCTGCATCTATGTTATCTTCTCAAAGCTATTCCAGTCGAAAGAAATCCTTCATCTATACCTCTGAGTCACCTTTGTCATGCCTGCCTGACGGGCTCACTGTGCCCCATCTTCCCCAGTTCTCCTACTCACTTTAGGTAAAAGCCAGTGGTATGCCAGAGCCTGGGCTTTCACAACCATTTTGTTCAAGGTCTCCTACAAAGAGTCTTCTGAAGAGCTCGCGCTCAAACTGAAGAGGAGGATTTGGTTTGGGTTTGTTTTCTTGGGGGGGGTTTCTGTGTCCCCCCAAAGTTCTCCCTGCACCATTGCCAGCCCAAGGAAAGCTGCCGTTGTTCATTTAGATAGCTTCTTGGTGGTACAATCTTCCCGCAACTACTCAAAGTCTCAGGGTATAGAAAGTGAAGTTTTGGGAGCAAATGTGTGCTGGGGACTATTTAAAGACCTAAGTTTAACAGAGATGCATCCAGCACTTAATTACAACTTACAGACATACCCTTCGATGTTCAGCATGAAGATATTAGGAGGAATTTTCTCATTCACTAAGTTGTTTTTCACCTATAAAGTATATCCAGCTGCCTTGAAACTAAATTCAGCTATTTTAAATTCAATTTAAATTCATTAACTAGCACTGTACAGTGGAAGGAGTCAGTAAGTGCACAACACCAGTGTCAGGGATGCATTGCCCTTCCTTCTCTAGAATGGCTGGAAAGCAGCCCTAAGGAGAAGGACATGGGGGTGTTGGTGGATGAGAAGCTCAACATGAGCCAGCAACGTGAAAGCCAACTGCATCCTGGGCTGCATCAAGAGAAGTGTGGCCAGCAGGTCTCGGGAGGGGATTCTGCCCCTCTACTCTGCACTCGTGAGACCCCACCTGGAGCTCTGTGTCCAGCTTTGGAGTCCTCAGCACAGGAAGGACATGGACCTATTGGAACAGGTCCAGCGGAGGGCCATGAGGATGATCAGAGGGATGTGCTGTGAAGACAGGCTGAGAGAGCTGGGGTTGTTCAGCCTGGAGAAGAGAAGGCTCCAGGGAGATCTTAGAGCAGCCTTCCAATATCTATCTATGAAGGGAGCTCCAGGAGAGCTGGGGAGGGACTCTTTGTCAGGGAGTGCAGTGACAGGACAAGGAGCAACTGTTTTAAATTGGAAGAGGGGAGATTTAGATCAGACACCAGAAAGAAATTCTTTACAGCAAGGGTGGTGAGACACTGACCCAGGTTGCCCAGGGAAGCTGTGGCTGCCCCATCCCTGGAGGGGTTCAAGGCCAGGCTGGATGGGGCTTGGAGCAACCTGGTCCAGTGGGAGGTGTCCCTGCCCAGGGCAGGGGGTTGAAACTAGATGATCTTTAAGGTCCCTTCCAACTCTAACCATTCTATTGCCACCATTCAGGTGGCAATTACTTCTTTTAAGTCACCCCAAATGGGTTTGGCCTGAAACTTCCTTCCATTTCTGCTGGACTTAGAACAGTGATATCAGGCCAAACTCCACCACGTACCACAGGGACCTGGCACAGCTTCCAGGCTGTGTGACACCTTGCAGCAAGGCACACAAAGTTGTACATCTTTGAAGATGGAAGCTACTGAGTTGATCGGGGGGTTTATGGAGAGCACAGAAAGGGAAGGTCCAGCTGCAATGAAACAGTGGTCTGGGAAAAGCAATGAGCGCTTTCAGGCACTGAAGAGCTGTCCCTTCAGGTATTTAAATTGAATTCTGAATTAAACTTCTGTCTTTAAATTGAAATCCCACCTGATAGAAGACAGAACTTCTATCACTTAAAAAAAACCCAAACAGCCAAACTAAAAGCAAAAAAAACCCTATATGTCCCCGTGCCGTTCCGTGTCGTCACTGCCCACCCCCCCGATTCCAACAATAGCTTTATTTTTCATTTTTTTGGCCAAAAATCAGAGTGGAAAGTGAGTTGAAATTAATCTGAGATAAAGAATACAAGTTTGAGGGAGGGTATTTTAAAAAATAATTAGATAACTATTTTATTCCCAAACAGAAACTACAGCAGTTCAAATTAAAAGTTTTAGAATTGTTATTTTTTGACCCTTCTAAAGGTTTTGCTGGTGCCAGTTCTTGGCTGAAATATTGACTCAAAACTCTTGAATCTAGCTGTGTTCTGTGTGTTGAGGGGTCCCTCAGTGATTCATTTGATTCTGCTCACACCAGAACTTCAGCTCGCTTACCTGCTAGGTCTTGATTTTGGTCTTCAAGACCAAAGCATTTTCAACACCAAAGAGAAGGAAAGTAGGAGAATAACCAGGAGGTGGAAAGAAGAGGACTTTCTCAGTAGAGAGGGGAACAACAGAAGGTGACACCTGTGCTGTCTTTGGGTCACATTTGATAACGCAGTGATCAATTTTGTGTAGGGCAGGGTTATTTCACTAAGCAAGTATTTCATACGAGTCACTGTGAGATTTAAATCACACAAGCTGGACCTGAAATTGTTCCCCATTCTCTACCTATTGAAAAGGTAATGCAGGAGAAGCACAGAGAATACCATTACCTTCCCCATTCCCACACTGTACTCTCTTTTCTAACCGTTTCCACTTAGATCCACAGATAAACCATTAATAAGAATTCTTCATATTTACCTTAACCGCCTAAATCCTTGCACTGATGAGGCGCGTGGAGCACTTTTTATAGCAAGCTGTGGTGTTTGTTTACCTTTGCATGACACATCAGAGCCCAACCTCCAAGAAATACCACAAGGTCACTCCTTTACTGGTGTTCTCTGGAGCTTTTTGGCACCGAGACTTGGATGTGTGAAGAGACACATCTTTCAGCATCAGCAGATTTAGAGAATACATGCTCCGCTTTGAAATACGGGAAAATTGATCCTGCAGGGCTGTTTACTTCATCAACACACCTTTGTTGAGTGCTATCACGGCACCTGCATGTTGCATAATTGCTATTTTGCTCTCAACCAAACACCAGCAAAATTTGTAGTAGGTAAAACTATAATCACGGGGAGTGCTACAGCCAATTTTCACAGTTCGTATTTAAAATAAGAAACAAAGTTAAATTAGCAAGATCTGTTCTGGAGCCTTCTTGTTCTCTTCCTTTATTACATGCCCTCTGAACTGGTGTTAGCTTTGGAAAGGTAGATTGTTTGAGCATATGTGATAAACTGGTACATACATATACTTCCCTTTGTGTTAAACTTTCATACAAACAAACTCTCAGAATAAGCATTATTCAGAAAGAGTCCATCTTCCCCAGTATTTTGTGGAAGGCAGGTTTGCCTGCATGGTTTTGGTACAACAGAAAAAAAAACGAAGCAGTCTGTGCAGCACCATACTGCCCTCCATGAATTCCTTACCCAGCTCTTTCCCTACCTCAGTTGATGAGGCCTTAAAGTCTCACGACTATTTAGAACAAAAATGCCCTCTCCTCCCACGGAAGGCAGCTTTGGGTTGAGTTTGTGACCAGGCAGTTAAGCCACGGTTAGGGAATCAGGGGCATCAAGCAAGGATTAAAAACCAGGTGAGCCCTCACCTCAGAAGACTGGAGGTGACCTGCATCGCAGCGAAGCAGCATTAGGTCAACACACCACCATCACCAGGGAGAAAGCATTTCCAACAAGTTATACATTTAATAAGAACTAAAGCTAAAAGAAAAGATGACAGATTTTACAAGAGGAATTAAGCATTCCTGTCCCCATTTATGGCTGAGCAAATCCCTAAAGCACAGACACCTGGAAAGATTTACCTGTGGTCACTCTACTGACTCAGGGTAGGTTTTGAAACAGCAGCAGCTCTTCAGCCTCACAGCTTCACACACACAGGCTGAGACACCGTGTCACTTGATGTAACCACTGGTGGTGGGTATCAACAGACATTCATCCAGTTTTATTTTCCTGAGCTCTTAAAATGGGTTTTTACATGATTCATTAGCATCATTCAAGTTCTACGTCCACCCCTCCAAAGTTAGACTGTCCTATTAATTGTGTTCTGCTTCCTTGACCTTAATGAAGATAAAACTCTACACCCCGTTGTCTACAAAGGGATCCCGCCCCACTGCCACAGCTTCCAGCCTTGTCTTCTCCAAGCAGCAGTCGCTCTCCTGGAAATGCATGAAGGGCTACATTTTCACAGCACAATTAAGCTCCAATGTTGGGATTTGAAGCTTCCTTTGCTCCATCACCTCTCACATTCCGTTGCAATTCCAGGCCATATTTTGTACTGTATTGATCTGAACATAGTAAGAACTGGTAAAGCTGATCTAAGAAGGTAAACGCAACGAGATTTCATCAAGAAGTTAAGCTTTTCTACACATTCCCCCAAGTACTCTGAGAACCTTGAAATTCTTTGTTTAGGGGACTTATTCCCTCTCACTTTTTGACTCACATTAATACAACAACTTCCTTGACCCGATCTTACCCAACTGTTCTTTTGGAAACCAGCTATGACAGACTACAACATGCTGCAGTGCTGTCTCTCCAAAAAAGGTCCTGATCTTCATCTGTGGACAAGCTTATGCTGCACTTTCTGTATTTACAAGAAAAAAAGCTTTAGGCAAAACCATGTCAGAACACTACTTTAGACCAAGACTATTTTTTGAAGGGTCTAGTAAATCTTTCCTTTCACCTCTTTCTCCAGTTCCTCATGAAATTATTTTTTTAAAAAATCAAAACCAACCAAAACATCAACAAACCCCCAGATTTCCAAAAGATTAAGAACAAACACAACTCCTCCCATCGCCACCATCCAGGCTGAATGCTATGACCCAGTTCATCAGTCTCAGAATTTGGGCTCAGTGTCTGGCTCTGGGTGTATCTTCAACTGCATGTTGATAAGATCCTGCCTAACTACCAACATAACAAGCCATGGTCTAACTCCGTGCATAATATCATGGTGGAAAATACACAGCCCTTGCCAGAATGAACGGATGGATGGATGAATAAGGATGCTTAAGGGTATGCAGCAGTAAATAGATATTTCTCATGTGGCTGATCAGAGTGAAAACTATATTGCAGTTTATTACATAGCCTGCAGACATAAAATTGAATGGTAATTGTTTGAACTAGATTCAGCAATACCTACCACAATCCACTAATGAAAGAGACCTGTGTTGTCTTGCACTTTTGGATTAAGATTGTTGCATACACTGTATTTTTAGAACAGCAATAAGGAGCTTTTACATTGCTCATGAAACACACGACGCAGAAGTTTAACCAGGTAGAAGGACCAGTGTGGCTAGTAAAGAACTGCAACATGAGAAACGCTGGGGCTAATTCTGCTTCTGTATGGCACAAGAGAGAAGTCTGCAGTCCAGCTGAAGACCCTTCTGAGTCAATACAGAACTTGAACTGGTTTCACTGGAATTTATTCGAGTTGTTTATATTTTTTTTCCTTCTGTTTTTTAAGATCTGGTCCTGCTTTGCACTAAAATTCGCTTTAAAACAACAGATCTTGAATATGTTTGTATAACATATACAAGAATCAGATCCAAAAATGTACAGATCTCCACCTCATAAAGAGTTCTGGGAATGACTATAGGAAATCCATACAAACTTAAACATCCAGCAAGAATGTATACAAAGATTGATAAACTTCTTCAGGAGTAACTAATGCAGAACAACACCTGATGAAGTCTCCGAGGCTTCACAAGCTGCTATTAACACCAAAGAACAATAAGGTGAGCACAAGTGCCAACACACATGAGCTTACTTGGAGAAAGCAGAACACACGTTCATCACGGGCAGCACTGACACATCAAAGTGCTGATTACCTGCCACTGCAGGGCTACCCAAACTTAATTAACTGCCCCATGGTTGTTCCAAAGCAAAATTACAAAAAGGTTGCAGATAGATCCCTGTTGATTCAAAGGAAAGGACGTAGCTTGTTACATCCAGGATGAAGCTGCTGGACCAGAGAGAAGACAGCTGGTTGTACAAGGAAAACAACCTCAGCAGTTTTAATTGCTTCCCTGCCAATTCTTACTGGCAAATAAGGCTTTAAAGAAAGCCAGGAGAGAAGCAGACACACAGCACAGGGAGGGCACTAGAGTGTTACTCTGGGGTGGCTGTGGTTACATACAAACCATACCAAAGAAGACAAAGCAGAAGCAGGATAAAAAGATCTGAGCTACTCCATCACGCTGGGAGGCTGCTCAGTTTTCTTCTAACAGTTACCACTCAGACCATTTATGAAAAGTAATTATGCTTCAGAGAAAAATGAGTAAATAAAGGAAAATCCCAACCAACACATGTGACATACATTGATTTATCACTTCCCAACCACCAAAAATACAGTACATATCCAGAAACCAGGAAAGAGACACCATTATCCAGAAGATCTCCAAAACAATAAAACCCAAAACCTAACATCAAAATAAGCAAGGCGGTGTAGAAAAGCAACTCTTCTATGGCTATAGCTATCCAGGAAGTATGTAGGTCTCCATGACCATACAGCACATGAGCTAAGAACAGCCCTACTGTCTTCATGGTACTCATCTCCTGAGCATGACTACTTGACGCGAGACCACAATCACAAGAACAGGCTCAGTACAGAGACATCCCTCCCTTCCCACACACTGCGACATACCGTATTACACTCCTGCTGAGACTCTTAGCCACGGATCTCACAACGGCTGTTTTTCCTCTTGAAGGACAAGAATTTTATGTTGTATAACCAGAGCTTTCAACATAACGAGAGCAGCAAGGTCCCCAGAACTATAGAGACCTAACAGGAAAAATAACACACTGATAGTGAACAACCCAATGCCCCGACTTCATTTTCACTCTCAACAGGCTCAGGTGTGAGTGCTCAGATTCAATCATCAGCTGGGTTGACCCACAGCCATGGGTGAATGAGGGTGGATGAGACCACAGAGAAAATGAGCAACCATTTCTAAGCCAAATGAACATCTGACCATCAAAGCCCTTTCTCTAAAACACACAACAGCAGCTCAAAGCCAGAGAGAAACCAACTGCAGGACCTGTTTGCTCCACCACCACTGTGATGACTGGACCGCAGAAGACATGAGACTGTTGGACTGAGCCCCCCCCAGAGCACAAGGGGCACATGCTCAGCCCTGGAAACCCCCATTTGGGGTCACAGCTGAAGCAGGGAGAAGCACTGATTTCCACCTGAACCCAGGAGCATCAGGTGCTTTTATTTACATCCTTTTGGCTTGCGTTTCAGGATGCCCACAGAAATGTTCTTCTCAAAACAAACAAAAAAAAGAAGTAAAAGGGAGCATAACAAAATATGACTTGCAGAGGCATTTGTTTTCCTTTTCCTATACCAATGACAGTGGTTTCACTGCAGTCACTCTTAACACGAGAGCGCTAGGGCTCTTGCTGAAAGTATTAAGGAATATTTTGTGCTAAAACTAAAACTGATGCCTAGCTCAAGGCTGCTCACTGCTGCCCTCAGCGACCTACTAGGTAGCTTGCAAGCAGTATTTTTTTGTGATAAATAGAAATAACATAAAAGTGACCATTTTTCAAATTGTTTTTCATTATTGTGTTTTTATAGTTCAGTCCAAATCCTGGTTTCAACTGTAGTCTAGATTCTGCTCAAATTCTGGCATCTGTAAATGTACCAGATCTGACATTTACAGGGAATGCCTAACATTTGAGTGAGCCAATTATATTTGGAAGAAGCCTTGCTAGGAATTATTATGCATGGATATTTTCTAAAGGAAAAGCCGCATTCGGACCTATGATTTTATTGGCACTTAGGTATGGTTTGTAGCAGTGCTGAGCTGAAATACAGTGAGGGGAGGAGAACAGCAGTGATACGAAAACAGGACACAGAGTGTAAGGGGACATTGTCCTTCCTTACACAGTGTCACACCTGAGCAGTGCTGTGTTGTGTAATTCTGCCCAGTACGACATGATCCTGCACGATGTAATCTATGTAAAATATATAAATGACACGCTGCTATTTCCAAAGGAGAGCTTAATCACTTTATTAAGGCTCAATTACCCCAAGCTTTACTATCCAACGCCATAAATGTTTTTACTGAAGTAGGAGACTGTCACCAGTGAAGCCCTTGATGGGATTACCCCAGGAGCAGCCATACAGTTGGCTGTGAATGTTTTCATGTTCGTGTCTAATAAAATGGTATTAGGATGACTGATAATGAATCATTAGGGTGACTGATAATGAATCACGGCATTTGAAATACACCATTAGCTGTTGATGACACATTATTTAGTCTTCCAGTGTGGTTTGGGAGAAATCCATGACTATCCATAGACTTTCGCAATGGTCAAGGAGTGTTTTACAAACTAGTTACCTTTTCAAATTTGTTTATAACATCTTGTAAGTGCCCCAGAACAATATTTTCCATTCTGTTGAAGAGCTGCCTTACTTTTTTTCATGGCTTAATGGCACATTTCCTAGTGATTTACTCCCTGCTGGTGACTGGGGGACAGCAGAAGAACAGCAAAGGTCTTTTGCTACTGACTGAAAGGTACAAATTAGACCTTTGTGGTTAACGTGTCCTGAAAGTCAGACCCAGGCAAGTCCAGTACTTACTGGAGCAGGGCTATTGGGTCTGGGAGCCCAGATTGCCAGGTACACCCTTGGCTGCATTTGTTCCTTGCATTAAAGTAGCTGAAAAACATGGTGTCTCTTAATAAATTTACCTTGGTGGACCACAGAGGTGCTTGTTCCTGATCAACACCATCATCTCTCCGAGTTTACCAATGCCTGGTTCACTTTTCAGCCATTGCAATTTTACTATATTTTGTAGCACAAACAGAAGTCTTTCCTATTTTCTAAGTGAAAATGCTTCAAGTTTGGGTTTTTTTTTTTTGAAACTTTTGCTTCACACAGGAAAGTCAGAACATAAAGCAATGGGTATGATGCAAAAATATGTGGTCTGGGCAATTTTCTCACAAGAAATGTGAGAAATTGTGTTCCAATCAGCACACAGTCTTAGTAACACATACAGGGCAGATGGGTATCTCAATAAGCTCAGGACATGGACTAAAAGTCTCTAGCAAAGGACTTGTTCCTTTGCATTGAGGATGGTAAGTACTTCTGTGTCACTATTCTCCCAGATTTCTCCAAATTATTTAAACCATAAAGAGATTGGGGAGTAGAGAACAAGAAAATCTCAGCAATTTGAATGGTAGTAGCTTGAAACTGGCCTGGTCGGCTTGTGTGCTCGAGCACCATCACCAGGAGAAGCAGCTCGCAGTGCTCCAGGGAGTGCAGCTGAAGGCAGAACGTGACTACGATCTGGTGCACAACCCACGCGTGCAAATCAGCTACAGAAATGGGTGTCTGAAATCACCACAGCTCCTCCACGTACCTGAGGATTTGACAGTGTCTGTGTGAATTTCAAGAAGCGGGAAAGAACACCTGCATTTTCTCTTTGCAGGAGCTGGATTTAGTCAGCTCTATTTAGCGAAGAATTGATGAAAAATGCTGTGAGTTGAAATGTCATTTCTGAAGTGACCGCTCTCTTCTGAGACTCTCATTCAGGGTAACTCTGCTTTTCTCTTTTCTTTTCTTTTCTTTTCTTTTCTTTTCTTTTCTTTTCTTTTCTTTTCTTTTCTTTTCTTTTCTTTT
>JAOQGH010000003.1:22525803-22573257 GCA_025769975.1 Gallinago jamesoni | reverse complement strand
AGGGTGTAGCCAGGGGGGGTCGGTCTCTTCTCCCAAGGAACAGGCCATGGGACAAGAGGAAATGGCCTCAAGTTGCAACAGGGGAGGTTCAGATTGGAGATTAGGAACAATTTTTACACTGAAAGGGTTCTGAAGCCTTGGAATGGGCTGCCCAGGGAAGGGGTTGAGGCACCATCCCTGGAGGGATTTGAAAGACGAGTTGACATAGTGCTTAGAGACATGGGTTAGTGATGGTTTTATCAGAGTTAGATTGATGGTTGGACTAAATAATCTTAAAGGTCCCTTGCAACCGAGAAGATTCTATGATTCTTGTAAAAAAAAAAAAAAAAGAAAAAGGCTTTAACAATCTTATTTTGTTTATTTTATGGTCTAGTCTTTCTGTTCACAGTGATGTCTTAGCCAAAAAATTTAAGCACCAGTATAACACTCCCCACCTCTGATGATCCCTATGTTTGGTCAGATGCAAAACCACCAATAATAACTTTGCAAAGCTTGGGTTTGTCTCATCTGACTTGAAAAACTCATGGCCAAACTCTGTCCCCACAACCACATACAGGTTGCACCAGCTGCTACTCCAGCCTGAAGGCAGAGTTGGGCTTTTGAGATATATCTCTTGGTCTTTCGTGGCTGCTTGGATTAACACGGGCAGGAGAAACCAAGCAAAAAGTCAGTTATTGCTCGATAGGGCCCTGTGGCCACGGACACCGATCCTCGAGGGAGCCTCAGGTGTCATTAGTGCACAGCAGTGGAGCCTGATTCGGGGAAGACACTCTCATCTGCTTTATTTCAGTTTTTTAGATGACCTTGATTTTCATATGGATTGTTAATATCTTATCCATATGTTGGAATATTTGCCCTTTTCAGGCAATTTTATGCTTTGTCTCTTCTTCCAACTTCATCTCTTCAGCAAAAGTTGAAAAAATACATTTTTACATAAGAAGAAATGTAGAAAAAAAAATCGTATTTTAATTTAAACATAGTTGACAGCACAAATAATTAGTTAATGATTTCCGAGGGTTAGGACTGCTGGGTTCATTATCTCCTAACTAGCTCAGGTGACAGCCAGGTGACAACTGCATTAATATGATCAGCAAGTCCAAAATCCATCCAGAAGCTGTGGAAGATGCAGGAGATACTCGCTGCTCTCTGCATTCGTACAACAAATATCCTGCTGTCACAGGAATAATCCTGAATATCTAACAAGCCTTGAAGGAAGTATTAATGTGTTAAGTTCCAATAAGATGGCAATTACAAACAATTTTTCTGTTCTCGCTCATATTAAATAAAGATGTATTTTAAAAAAAAAGGACAGAGGTTTTACTGGTCTTAGCACAGCGGCATCGATCTGGCAACGCCAATGGTATGGATGAAGACTCTGAGCATCTGGCCACAGTTGTACATAATTTTTAAAAGTGTCCAAAGTCAGACTTTTCACTCCACCAGTGTGTTCCTATTAAAGGGTTACATAAATATCCAAGTAGTCAAAGAACTAGCCTTGGTCTAGTGATATTTTTGTTAGAATACAGGAAAATGCCTATAACAAATAACAATTCCTTGCACTGCATCTGTTCTGTGAGGCTTTGTTGGTTTTTTTAGAAGTCACAATATTGAAATGATAGTGGGTTTAACACTTTCCAAATGCTTTTAAGTCTGAATACTTCAGACCTGAAGTAAGTCTTCCCTTAGGGATTTAATATATTTAATTATCTCTGAAGTTTTATCCATCATAATAGCTAAGTGAAATCATTGCTCTTGTATAGAACAAAGGGGAGCCAAACATATAAATCAATATTTGATTTTTTAAAGTTATTTACTGGAGTAACGCATGTCAGACACTGAAACAGCAAAAGAATTCCCAATAATTACTTTTTTTTTCAAAAAAATTAACAAAAGGGTATTTAAAAACAACAAAATTCAAGACTAGTTACCCTAGAGATGTGTATGTACTCAGCAGCATGGTGGGAAAGACAGAAAGATGAACAATAGAGACTTTTAATTACTTTTGCATTAATTCCAGCCACAGGTTCAGGTAGGACTTGACTGGTCACTGCTTATATAAAAGTGATTTTGAAGTTGCCTCAAGTCACCAAAGTATTTCCCAGGAGCCCAGGGTAGCTAAAACTTTTTGTGAGGATCATTCTACTAGGAAGGTCTTACTTCTTGTTTCCTTTGTGGCCACACGCTAATGCACTCTCTAGAGTTCAGAGAGGGCACGGGGAGATCGGTTGTTTTCCAGTTCTACTCCTTTAACCAGTCACAGCCTTCCACCACCAAGCACACAGAAGTATGGATCCCAACACAACCAGAGCCTGAAACTACATTCAGAATCAGTTCCTGCCTTGTAGCGAAAGTAAGATTCTTCTTATGATTCTTCCCTGTCCATGTAGGGGAAAAAGGATAGAGGAAAAGGTTTTTCCTCTCCTTTTCCGGAACTTTAACGTGGTCTGACGCCACCCTTGTGTCGCCGAGTCCTATGCTCTCTACCTCCTGCTCTCCTATCCAAAACGTCGATCTCTCTCCAAGCCAAGATCTCCGCCCAGGTTTCCATTTCTCTTGCTTTTCCAGTCACGCTTGTCCACATTGTGCAAGGCATTCCTACACCCAAGGTCTCATTCCCCATGGAATCGATGGCCCAAAGGTCATGAAATTTGTAGCCTTTACCTGTGCTCCGTATGACCTCCCCTACTTCAAAAGGCGGATACCCCAGCGGCAGCTTGCTTCCCCTGATAAACTACCTCCGGGTCTCCATCCTTCTCTCCACCTCAGGAGACTTCTTGTGGCCACCCCCTGACCTCCCTATGGCCCGAAGTAGCCCATCACCTCCTGACACAGCAGATAAGATCAAACAAGAGGGGGCCGGGGCGTGCTAAGCTGCAACTTGCCGTCTGTAATTTGGCCACCTCTGCCTGATGTACATAAAACACGGACAGCTTATCTCAGGCAGGGGGTATTTTGCATTCCAATTTAACACACAAACATTGTATCACAGCTCGTTAAGCTGCACACTAGTACATCCACCTTTCTATAACATTTGAACGTAAATCGTGAACTGTAAATCCCTATGGTACTTAGGGGATTACATAAAGGTTGCAGAACATGTCAATTTACTTATTACTTATATTCCTAAACTTTGTTTTACGTTACATGTATTTCCTATCATATTAGTAAATACTCCATCTAAAGGGATATAATTTGAATCGTTTCCCAAACAGGCGTAAAAAACGAATTAATTCTCAAGGTCATTAATCAATGCTTTATCTCTTGGCATTAATTCCTCAGCCCCCACCAGCGTGTGGTGGCTCACGGAGCTGGCTGTCACCGGCTGCCAGCTGAACTGCCCCTGAAGCTCCGAGCTGGAGAGGAAACAATTATACCAGCATCACCATGCTGACAGGCCGTTACTGGAGTCAATACTGGCGTAAAAGGGGAGCAACACAGTGTGGAATGAGGACCCGAATTCTGCCGAAATCTCGCATCCCTCCGGCAATACCTGCAAGTCATGTGTTCTCCCTCCGGGATCTGAGACACTCGGGGATCAGCAGGGCCGCTCCCGGTTCAGAGACAAAGGCAACACCACTCCTCCGATAAGGAAATTCAAAGCGTTTCCTCGGATTTATCAACACCCAAAGTTTCCTGGCCCACGGAGTTTTTGCCAACGTAGGGTATGAGCTGGCTCTCATCTCCTCTGCTATTGCATAAGATACAATCGCAAATGCGTTAACCCACAAATACAATATGGAGAGATTTGACAGAAATTAGCAACCTGTATTTTATTCTGCCACATATCACTGCTGCTGACAACAGTGGAATAACAACTTTGTAAGAGAAGATCCTATGGAATCCCAATTTACAAGGAAGAAAATACAAGGAGGAAAACAACTTGCACACCTTCCCAAAGGGAACCAGGACTCCTAGGGAAATAGAAGACAAGAGTCCATGTTATAAACTCACTGTTAGATGTCATGCATTTGGTAAACATCATGGTCAGTAAAGAAATGGTAAATGTAATGTGTTTCAGCGATGCATTGGGAAACATCCTGATTAGCATCCTTGATATTTCCTGTGAAGAAGATGCACTGAAGGATGGTAAAACTGTGCCACGTATTGCAGGATCAGTTCCCGATGAAAGCTGGAAGAAATAGAACCATAAGCCCAAAGTGACCAAGAAACATGAGGTTCTATACAGTTGCCACCCATACCGGGACAGACGTTCAACTGAAGTAAAATAAATTATCCCAACTGGACTGTTGGAAAGTGAGTTACTGGGTTGTTTTGGTTTTGTGTTTAAAGGTAACCCCACAGCAAGTAGATGCCGATCCCATCACCACCACAAAGTCACAAACAGGAAAGGACCTCCAGTCCAACATACAGGTTTCTGGACATCAGACAACATCCAGGGTTCTCTAATCCCTTTTTCCTTTCAGGCAAATTCCAGACTATTCCCACCAGCCTGCTGTGCCCTCACTGATCAATTATCCTGTTGAACTGAAAGTGAACCTGCTGCAAAGGGTTACGGTGGCTGCAGAATCACAGGGCCAACTGCATGGAAAACAAGATGGATAAAACTCTGGAGAAGAAAGAACAGTGGTAATAATACTGATGGCCAGCTTAGCAGGTGTCAAACATGGACTATGTGTTTTGTTCATTAAATAAAAGGATCATAATAGAATAACGTGTAAAAACTATCGTAGTTTTTAAAAGGATTGAAGTGCTACTTTTGAGAGACTACTAGATGTCTTTAACAAGCCCTAAAAATATCAAGAAGGGTGGCATGGACACAATACCTTCCTGATTTATAGCATTTAGGGGAAAATAATGGCCATCTCACAAAAAATATGCCCATCCTTTGGAAGGTGTAATAAGAGCCTTGAAGCGTGAAGCTCTTTTGGCTTACACCCTCAGAGGGGACATGGAGGATACCAGGCTGAGTTTCACCTGTCCTGATGCCGAACTGCAGGTGCTAGGCTGGACTGGCCACCAGTCACTGCTCAGGGGTCATTCTCTGCCTGGCTGCTTTGTTAAGAGTGTCAGCAAAAGGGCCATTCAGTAATGGCTATATTGGGCCATCCATGCTCTGCAAACAGCATCCAGAATGACCTGCCTTATAGAGCTCACTGAACTTCCTTTAAAAAGTACAAAATGTCTGTCACTACCAACCTGGAATAATTTTTAACTGACCCATTTTTCTGTGGAAGTCTGGAATATATAAGTTGGACATCACAGAATGGATATTGTTCAAAATTTTGCATGTTGTACTCTCAGATTTTCTCCTCTCATTTAAATTTTACAGTCTGTTTTCTCTTGCCCAACTTCCCCCTCTTTTTTTTCTTAAAAACAAACAAAAAAAAAAGGTTTTTCCAGAAAAAGATGCGGTAGATGTGGTTACGTTTTTGCTACAGCACTTAGTTTTCAAGAATTCGGTCACTGGAATTTGTGAGGATTATCTCGATCTGGAAAGAGATTCCCCCTTCCTTCATTCATCCCGTGGGCAAGTACTAGCAAGCCGTGGTATTTAATGAATGCCAGAGAACAAATCTCAGCAGGCTGCTGACAGGGCACTGACATACAGCGGTGACACGCGTTACCTCCTGGATCAGCCCCCTGCCCTGTACGACCTACCCCAACTCACCTTCAGCCCAAGACAACGGCAACGGGAAGCGTTAACGCTCATGATCTCATGAGAAAATGAACCCGCCGTTTCACAACCAAGCAAAGCTCTGACAAGTATTCGCACCGTCCTAACTGGAAACCTAGAAATTCTTTTCAACAGGTATGATTAATTTGCTGGTTTCGCGGTGTTGCCAACCCCTCACACTTTCAAAAATCATGAGTCAATCCCCAAAAGCTCATCAAGTAGGCTTAAAAGAGACCTCTCTCTCTTCATATATAAATATATGTATATATAAACACACATATGCATTACCGCTTGCCTTTGGGATATCGAATCTGGAGGAGTAAGGATTCACTTCAAATTTTCAAACTTTTTGCTGCAACTAAGGGAACTTAAGTAGCTATTTTTAATAAGCAGATGAAATTATAACAGAAAAGATTACGTTCAGGCTCTAACTCATCTTCAAAATAGAAAACAGTATGTTCTGTTGTACAATATGATTTTGGAAAACCCTTGAAGACGCCATACAATTCAAATTATTGAACTCTGAGAAAACATTTAGTAGTTTTTAGGGGGCGGCTTCAGAAGTCCTGGCATTTAGGGAAAAGACCCCAGCTGAGATCAGAATATGAAACTGCCCAGTCAGTCAGAAATTACATTTTCAAAAATCTACCGGGTTAGATTTCAAAGATTTCAAAAATCTACTCAATTACAGTTACAGTACATATGTTTCCATTTAAAAGCTAACAATTCTTAGACAATAAGAGTTAAGTATAAATAACTGACAAACTCAAATAATGGACCAGTGGGGATCATTGTGAATTAAGTGAAACAGGTATGTTTCTTGCATTTTCTTTGCAGTTTAGGATGAGTATTTGCTCTGATGAACAGCTTGCTTAGTGTGGAGTCTAAACAAAAACTGTTCTAATGAAAGTGCATCTCATCATCTTTTTTATTAAATAAGTTAAAAGCCTCCAGAAGCCTCAGAGACTGAGTTTGGATTCATCGTCATAACTTGTTCTAGAACATCCTACCTTCAACAAAGCAGTAATCAGACTGGAAACTTCCTAATATCAGACCCTCTGGAGATATGGAATATTTCTTCAGTTGGGCTAAAACACACTACTGGAATGGTTTTATAAAGAAACTTTTTAATTTTTTCCAGTAAGCCAAGGTAGCAATAACCAAAAGAGTTACGGTAATCCTAAAGCCTGACCCAAATACCCGCGAAGTCAAGGGAAGTCTTTGCTGATTCTGATCACAGCCCAGGGGATGTTGGACAGACAGCACCCGGGGTGGCCATGCCCCGCTTTCTGCAGTGTTTGTACAGATGGACCAGTCACAGCGTGTGCCTGATTTGAATTGGTATTTTTTCCTAGAAAGGCCATGACAATTTTTCACTGGGTTATTGCACCGTCAGTCAGAGATACTTTAAAATATTTGCAGGTATCAATGGCTACAATCTCTAACTCGTGTGAAGTGGCCAAAATTACTGTTCTCTCTATGCTGAGAGTGAGACACAGAGGTCAAGTGATTGTCCAGGAGACTTGAGTGATCCTCTGAGCCCTGCCCAAAGCAAAGGCAGAACTAGGATCAGAACAAAGGGTCACAGGGCAGCAGGAGAGCACCATCAAGGCATGTCAGCCCCTCCAGTAAGTCAGCTGTACCAGTAAGCCCTGGTAGAATTAAATCTGGCCAGGGATGTCAAGGGCAACAAGAAAAGCTTCTACAGGTACATCAGGAAAATTAAGGAAAATGCGGGCGCTCTCCGGAAGAAAACAGGAGACCTGGTCACCCAGGATACGGAGAAGGCTGAGGGCCTCAATGCTGTTTTCATCTCAGTCTTCACCAGCAAGTGCTCTGGCCACACCGCCCAAATGACAGAAGGCAAAGCCAGGACTGGGAGAATGAAGAACCGCCCACTGTAGGAGACGATCAAGTTCCAGACCATCTAAAGAACTTGAAGGTGGACAAGTCCATGGCACCTGATGAGATACATCTGCGAGTCCTGAGGGAACTGGCGGATGAAGTTGCTAAGCCGCTATCCATCATATTTGAGAAATCGTGGCACTCCAGTGAAGTTCCCACTGACTGGAAAAGAGGAAACATTACCCCAGTTTTCAAAAAGGGAAAAAAGGAAGACCAGAGGAACTACAGGCCGGTCAGTCTCATGTCTATCCCTGGCAAGATCATGGAGCAGATCCTTCTGGAAACCATGCTAAGACACAAGGAAAATAAGAAGGTGACTGGTGACAGCCAACATGGCTTCACTAAGGGAAAATCGTGTCTGATAAATTTGGTGACCTTCTATACCAGGGTTGCAGTATTGGTGGATAAGGGAAGAGCAACTGACATCATCTACCTGGACTTGTGCAAAGTATTAGACACTCTTGCACAATATCCTGCTGCCTAAATTGGAGAGACACAGATTTAACCAATGGACCACTCAGTGGATAAGGAATTGGCTGGATGGTCACACTCAAAGAGTTGTGGTCAACAGCTCAATGTCCAAGCAGAGACCAACAATGAGTGGTGTTCCTCAGGGGTCAGTACTGGAACCAGTGCTGTTTAACATCTTTTTCGGTGACATGTACAGTGGGATTGAGTGCACCCTCAGCAAGTTTGCTGATGACACCAAGCTGACTAGTGCAGTTGACACACTGAAGGGAAGGGATGCCATCCAGAGGGACCTGGACAGGCTTGAGAGATGGGCCCATGTGAACCTTATGAAGTTCAACCAGGCCAAAGGCAAGGTCAGTACAATCCCAGGCACAAATACATGTTGGGTGGAAAATCGCTGGAGAATGGATGGAGAGCAGTCCTGAGGAGAAGGACTTAAGCGTGTTGGCTGATGATAAGCTCAACGTGAGCTGGCAATGTGTGCTAGCAGCCCAGAAGCCACCTGCATCCTGGGCTGCATCCCCCAGAATGCATCCCCCCAGCAGCGTGGCCAGCAGCGTGAGGAGAGGGATTCTGCCCCTCTGCTCTGATCTTGTGAGACCTCACCTGGAGTACTGTGTCCAGCTCTGGGCCACCAAAATAAAAGGAGCATGGACCTATTATAGTGAGTCCAGAGGAGACCACAAAGATGATGGAGCACCTTTCCTATGAAGGCAGGCTTCGAGAGTTCGGGGTGTTCAGTCTGGAGACAAGAAGGCTCATGGGACACCTTAGAGCCCTTTTCAGTACCTAAAAGGGCTCCAGAAAAGTTGGGGAGGGACTCTTGATCAGGGAGGGGAGCCATAGGATGAGGGGGAAATGTTTTAAATTGAAAGAGGGGAGATTTAGATGAGATCTCAGGAAGAAATTCTTTCCTGTGGGGGTGATGAGACCCTGGCCCAGGTTGCCCAGAGAAGCTGTGGCTGCCCCATCCCTAGAGGGGTTCAAGGCCAGGTTGGAGGGGGCTTGGAGCAACCTGGTCTGGTGGGAGATGTCCCTGCCCATGGCAGGGAGGTTGGAACTAGATGATCTTTAAGGTCCCTTCCTACCCAAATCATTCTATGACTCTATGAACTATAAGGTGGCACCTCCATTCCATAAGACTAGTGCTCTTCCCAGTGGAACTGAGCTCCTAGTGGACACACATGGAAGTAAATTGCATTAAATTGAATTAGTGGTTTTGCATATACTGTTTACACTTGCTAAAGTGCAATAAATGCCCCATCAATTCTCTGTTTCAGTAGTAAAAATGCATTAATTCTGTCCATGTGCCAATTCTGCTCATGGAATTTACACTTTGAACAAGAGTAACTTTGAGTTTCCCAGTTTGAAAAGGTCATCAGATAACTTCGGATTTTAAAGGTATTTAGTTCTCTTATCCCCCCCTAATTTGATATAATTTCCCTTTTCAAGGGGCACTGAGGATACTTCGTATCCTTTCCAGATTCATTTGGTGTCTTAGAAAATCAGGAAGATACCATATATCAATGATTCCTATAGTTCAGCATAGCAGCAGCTCCTACTGTTCCATAACAGGTAATGTGCAGCAATATGTATTGATACTGACATTCCAAAAAGTAATTCAGGTGCTGCTTTTGCTTCTTTTTTTGCTTCCACATGTGTCTTTAATGTGTTTCATTTTTCTCAAGGCCAGAGAGCTTTCATTTACAGTGCCACACTTGCACAGGAGTTACAGGGATTTCCTACACCCATTGTGCATAAGAGAGATTCTGGCACTGGAGCACACAACTCCCACACTACTACTATATTTGTCTAAAACAAGCATAGACACATCATAGAGACAACAAACTGTGATAATAGAAGATTATGAACGTGCAATACAGCTTCCAAGTATTTGGAAATGATCTCCTACAGCATCTCAGCAGCTGTGCCAGAAAAATTGCTGTTTGGACTTTTTGGGCTTGATCCTCCATGTCAAATTCTGCAGTGTCATATCCATCTGAATAAAGAGGAGCAAAGACATTGAACCAGTTACAAAAAAAAAATCACTATTATTAACAGGGAGTCTCAAAGAGGAACATCACAGGCCCCTTTGCAGCACAGACACATCAGAGAAAAAGCTGTCCATAGAGACAAGAACTAGGGGAAACAAATGCACACAGATTTCCTAGATAGTAGCTGGGCATAAGAAGTATTCCCCTAGAACATAATTTCCTTATATATGCTTCCCTTTTTATTTAAAAAATAAATAAATAACCACAAAACCGCCATCAGTCTGGAATAACTTTTGTTCCTATCTGTACAGGACTAGATACAGACACAGGCCTAGACATAATGGGCTCTGTGACTGTAAAAAGTTGGTTATTCTCTTAATTTTTCCTTGATCAGAATAAAATAACAAATTTACTGTTGTATTTTTGAGTTTGCTAGTGAAAACACTAGATTTATATATTAAGGAGATACCTAAGAGATTCCTATTTTGATATGACTTACAAGAACAGATGAAAGAAATACCCATCCCCAGCAGCAGCAGATCTGATGCAGTTTGATTGACCCCTCATTTCTGGCTGGACTCTACACCGTCTCAAAATACAAAAATATGTATTTTGTACACAAAATAAGTTCACCCTCTACTATTGTCTTTTCCAATACTAGTAAAGTCTCTTACACTCGACCAGGTATTTCTGTGAAACCTGAAGGAACTTTGAAAGTACTGCTCCTTGGCCAAATCTAACTGGAAATAAATTCAGTATCAGAGATCTGTGGGACAACCCCACTGGTTCCTTATAAAATGAGCTAAAAAGATAAGGGTTGAAGAAATGAGGAAAATGACAACAAAACCTCCTTTTCAGCTATTAAACCTAACAGTCTACATACAGTTTAATTGCTTACTCTGTCTTCAATTTTGAGCAAATGCTGTTGTAATCATCAAGTAAAAACAGGGTTTAGGTATGCAAGATAAGTTTGTGGATAATGTGAAAGAAAAAATGTTGAGGTATACTATACCTTGACTATTTACATTCCTGTTTTTATAATTATATTAATTAAAGAGTAATTATTTCACTTACAGATAGGCTTATCTCTGACATGAAACTACCTGTCTACCATAAAAAAAATTGAAAAACATCAAAATTGCATTTTTTACTGCCTTTAATAGCTGTTCTGTTCTTCAAATGCTGTCTTCACCACAAGAAAAATACATTGTTATACTCACTTGGTATTCACGGTTTGTAAAAAGCAGTCAGGTTGCGAATAATGGAAGCAGGATTTCCAAAAGCACAGAATTAGCTGCTTAACAAAAATATGCTTTCACCTTATGTGGAACAAAAAACACAACCATAAATTGCTAACATAAAGTTAGTCATGAAAATTTAAGACGAGCCAACAGTAAAACGAGGACTCACGGTCAAAAATATGTGAGGTTCCTTGTGCTGTCTGTCTTTGCTGCTGCTTTGTGCCCGGGGAGAGCACCCAGAGAGACCAGGGTCCAGGCCTTCACCTGGAGATCCCTGGAGGTGGAGCCAGGTGCAGATACCTGGGGTGTTTCTGCTGCTGGTGGGAGCTATCAACCAAACTCATCATCAAGTTATCTTTTGGCTGGCATCCGCGCTCCAGAGTCCCTTTACAAAACAGAGCCAGATCTCCTAGGACCCTTTAGGGATCCACAAAGGAGTGCTTCTACGTGTAGATAATCAAAACCAGGCAAGTAAGAGGTAAGATAAACCCAGGACATGTATTTCACTAGGAATGACTTGTCTTCCAGCCACTTGACACCTCACCTGCATTAAGCCCGAGATCAAAGTGGGACAAAATAGCGGAACAATCTCCTGGCAGTTGCTGGGTTACTATTCTGCATGGAGAGCTGGCAGGAAAGTAGGTGGGACATTAAATTAGGTCAGCTCACAAAACTTAACTCACATATCTTAAATACTGCTGAGAATATAAATTAGGTACGGTCTTAAAAAGCTGCCAGAAGTCACAGCCAGCCTTACTGCTCACTGGGACCAAGGGAAGTACTCACTAGTAGGACCAGCTTTGTTTTCAGTGTGTGTGCTTTTAAATACATAATATTTAACTCCTCTCCTTCCCTTTCCTTTCCTCCTTTCCTTTCCTTTCTTTTCCCCTTCCCTTCCCTTCCCTTCCCTTCCCTTCCCTTCCCTTCCCTTCCCTTCCCTTCCCTTCCCTTCCTTTTCCCTTCCCGTTCCTTTTCCCTTTTTTATATTTAAATAGAGGTAAATGGTGAACTCATGCCTACTCAAAGGCTGTACTGCTTAGCTGAGCCTAAGCTTGTTTCTACTTCAATCCAAATAACATGGGAGCGAGTACAGAAGCTGGAATTTCAGCAGAGCTGTGCTTGCTGGCACCAGCTGGTTTATTGCTTGCTGAGAACATGGTGAGGGGCTGCATAATAACATCAACAGCTTTTCTACTCCCTCTTGTACGTTGCAGGCCCATCGGCATCTACTGGTTTCTATGTCACAGTGGCAGGCACTGCATTTGTGGCATTAAAACAAAACAAAAAGTAGAAGTTGCACCAGAAGAAGCGTGGAAACGCCTGTGACTGCTGCAAAGCAAGAGGCAGGGGACTGGCCTTGGCTCCCCGAGGAGTGACAAGCACAACGCTGAATTGGTGGCACTTTACTAGTCTAAAACATGCTCTCCAAACACCAAGCCACTTCACCTCCACTGCCCCTGCCTGTTCCACCACAAGGACTTTCATGTTTAGTACATACACTTCAAAGGCTGTTCTCTCCATGAGTCATTTCAGGGCAGGGATCAATAACGTGTGTTAGGGATATTCATTTATAGTAGCAACCAACTCCCTTCAGGGATATTAACACTCACTAATTTGTGACATTTTCTGTTGGCAGGCTGTTTGAGAGTGCTCGCAAGGGTTTGCTGAATGCTGTTAATTATGTCACTGCTGCTGAGCAGAATAGATTTCCTTAAAAAAACCCACTCAAATATGAGGAAAAACTACTTCACGGTGAGGGTGGCAGAGCCCTGGAACAGGGAGGTCGTGGAGTCCCCTTCTCTGGAGATTGTCAAGACCCCCCTGGATGCTCCTGAGTAACATGCTCTCACATGCTCTGGGCAATCCTGCTTCAGCAGAGATCATCCTTCATTCAGAAGGATGATCTCTATGGTCCCTTCCAACTCTAATAATTCAGTGAAATTCAGTGAAAAAAACCCCAACCAAAACATTCCCCAACAACCCACAAAAATCACTTCCATACAGCGCCTAAATCTTTTTACTTTTAAAAAGTAAAGACAGAAGAACTACCAAATACATGAGACAATGCAGCTGTATTGGAACAATTGCATCAAAGATGTGAAAAGGCTGATATTTACAGCAAGATATAAAACAGTTTTACTACGCAAAGAGAAAAATTAATTTGTCCAGCTTATATGCTTGTCCAAAATAAAGAGAATTTCCAAATCAGACACCTATTTTTGACTACCAAATTAGTCTGCGATGACATCATTCAGCTGAAACCTAGGCATACACTGGATTTGTTTCTCCTGCAGCATGTTTTGCAAGATAACCTGAGCGCTCGGGGAGGCTTATTCCATCAGACTTACCCAAAAAAGAATTTGCCAAATACTGGCAAAAAGTTTTGACTCTTATTCGAAACAACTGGAGGTTTCCTCTAATATTTTGCGTTAGGATTTTGCTTCAGAAGTGGAGCTGCAGAATATTGAAAGTGCCCGTCCTGGATGCGTAAATCTCTGCAACGCGCAGAAAGTCCCAGTTTGAAAACAGGTTTCCTTTGTCTCCATTCTGCCCTCCAGTGGTTTAACAACGGGAGAAGCCAGGGCACATCAAAACAAAAATCACCACCAAGGAAAACGTAGTAGCCTGTTCCTGGTTTAAAGTACTGAGCGGTGCCAGAAACTGCTGTGGCTTAACGCTAAAATCATCATATTTTTGTTTAAACGGAAGAAATTAAGATCATGTTTTGTTTGATAAAGTAATAAAGTGTTAATAAAAGAGAGTTCCTGAAATAAGCGCTTCTCAACCCTGATTAAGCTCATTAAGAAGATCACTTTTCAAGTATAATTTCCAAAGCCTCATGTAGAAGACAAATTTTAATTGAATGTTTCTGAATTATATCAGAGATGTACATGCCTAGCAATACAGTAAAATATCTATTGATGGTACAGGAACCTTCGGTCCTTCGGTAATGCTTTATTATTACTTAACAGAACCTCTTCTTTTTGGAAGAAATTGCTGTTCTCATCTAAACTCTGATTGTAAAAGTGCATTTTTCCAAAGCAGCTCTGTCTTGTATTCCGTGTTAGGGAATGTGCTTGGTGTTATTTGCTACGGCATCACAATCCACACAACACAGCTGAGAGGGTGGCAGGGGGCTCTGTCTCTGCACGATGTATACCCTGGAAATATACTTCAAAAGCATTACAGGCACGTTTTTACTTAGAATAAAAATTCAGCTTCTCTCTGAAAAATTTCAGTCCTCTACTGAAATTCTGGTTCTCCCCTGCAAGAAGTATGGCTCAGGGAAAAGAAAGAGCTTAGATTTTAACCAGGTGCAGACTTTTTGTGGCCAGTGTGAAGGCCTGTGCGCTGCGTGGTGGGTTTTATGCTGCACGTGGCTGGTAAATGCTATCATTAGCAGAAGAGATTAGCAGGAGAAGCGAAGGAAACCCTCTGCTCCCGGCTGCCACCACTGGGGCTTCATCTGCAGAGCTGTCCCCAGAGACAAGCACCTCTCACTCCTCCACTCTGCCGGGGCACTGGGTTTCCCCCATTTACCCTCAGTCTGCTATTGCCCATGTGAGACCCTACAGAGCCCACACTCACTTGTTTTCTTCCCTCTGAGGCTACTCTCCCTGATGTAGGTGAGGTTTGTTCAGGATTTCTTCTGTCACTCCCAGATGCTGTTTTTCAACCTGTGGTTTGACCTTCTGCTGTATTTTTCCCCCTGCGGCAATGTTCTTTCTAATTCCACCTCGTTACAACCTCCCCTGGTTTCTGTCTCTCTGTCACACACACGCACCTCTCCCCGCCTCTCTATCCTCACTGTGTGGAAAGATCCATCCCATAGGACACATCTTCTCCTACTGTTGGTTACTGGCTGAAGAAATATCACCATGTGAAAGAGCTGGGAACACGGCACCGTGTGGGACCACTCACAGAGCAGGGCACTGAAATGCCAGGAAACTGCACAACCACAGCAGCTTTTGAGGCATTATATTTTTATATATCTATTTTGAGGTACCACAGTTCAGCAGCCAAGCTCAGTAGCAGAAGGCTGTTTTCACAAACCCAGGGCTTGGGGGGGGGACAGCCCTGCAGTCTCCTCCTTCCCCAGTTCAGGCAATAGGTTACAACCAATGAGATTTTAAAATAATATCTCTTGCGCCCCTTTTTACATCACTCTGAGTTTTGAGCTTTGAAAGTTTTCCTGAAAACCAGGAAAGCCACTGCCTTGTAAGTGCAAACGGAGATCCTCTCAGTAGCGGGAATCAATTTGCTGTGATCCTCAGAAAGCAAAGTATCTGGAGAGTTTCAGCCAGACCTGTGATTTTTCTTACTAAAGCCATGCAAAGTTTGCATTTAAACAGCAACCGCAATGCTTTGCCACTCAGCTCTGCTCCGAGAGCTTATTATGGACTTTCATCGGTCAGAGTGGTCCCAAAAACCAAAAAAGTGTGTCAAGGCCCCCAAAACCTTCCAGGATTCAGAGACAATGCTCCTGGCCAGAGGACCAGTTAAAAATTAACACATCAAACCTTCTTCCCCTGTCCCCGGCATCATAAATCCATGCGTTGGTTTCTAAATAAGAAAGATAGGTGAATTGAACTACTCTGTCATTTTTTTGAACTTCTAAATCATGTTTTCCACTCTAAAGTGACACCAAGAAATCTATAATTCTCAAAATACCTGATTTCTTATGGTTAAAAAAAAAAATGCACTGCAAAGAAGAGCAGTCCACGTGGCTCCGTTCATTGCCGTTAGGGATATTTTACCTGCTGAAAAGGGGTTTAAGAAAGAAAAAAGCCCACATCAGTCCCTCCCACAGCAAGTCGACGAATGGTAATTATTTCTACACCACTAATAGGGGACTTTTGTTCCACTCTGACAAAGCCTAGGACAGTACTAATTTTGTTCTGCAGTGTAATGGGGGTTGGAAGAGTCTTTTCCACTGGAAGCTTATGAGCTCATACTGCCCCGCAGAGCAAACAAAAAAAATGCCACGAGACATTCAGCCAACAGCAATTCCTAAGTAGGATGTGGGTACGAGCTGTTATGCTGCTGAGCAGGTGGCATTAGACACCCTCCACATCCATATGTCCTTACTTCATGCACTAACCAGCCCAATACAGCGTGGAGGCTCCATGCCCTGGTTTTCCTTCCAGCTTCTGCCACTCACTTTCCATTCAAAGCCTAAGCAAGTATCTTCGTGGAGTTTTAGTTACTAAGGCTAAAATTACGAACCATTCTTTTCCCCTACGTACCAGCTGCCTCGATTCCATGGCTACTGCATTTTTTGACGTTGGAGCTCCCTGAAGGTTGACACCTCTGTACACACGCAGAATCAGCCCTGCATTGAGACCTGCACTCAGTCAAGACACGAAATGCCAGCTATTTCTCTGCCTGTGTCCTGCAAGAGACTTGTGACAGTAGGTATTACTGCACAACGCACAAAGACAAGACTGCGTTCCTACAAAAATATGTACCGATTTCTATAAAGTTCTGAGCAGTGGTGGATATCGTTTTTACAGTAGCCTGACTTTGAGAAGTGGGAGATAAAAGCTCAGTTGTGTCCCCAAGAGTGACTGAAGGCCATATCCCTCACCTTCCCAACTGCCACTGTCCAGTCTGTGGAAGATACCACCCAGTGAGCGGTACATAATTGAAGATTCAGAGGTGGACAAGGTCTTTTTAGCATCCTCACTTTGGAGATGTTAGGGCCATGGACTAAGGTCTGGTCCCAGCTTCCACATTTGTTTACACATCTTGGATTTCGTAAGTTAGGAAGAATTTCTTTTCTGTGAGGGTGGTGAGACCCTGGCCCAGGTTGCCCAGAGAAGTTGTGGCTGCCCCATCCCTGGAGGGATTCAAGGACCAGTTGGACGGGGCTTTGAGCAACCTGCTCTGGTGGTAGATATCCCTGCCCAGGGCAAGGAGTTGGAACTAGATGATCTTTAAGGTTCCTTTCAACTCTAACCATTCTATGATTCTTTGATTCTAAGTTAGTTGGTAAAAACTGAAGAGACTACAGCAAAGGGCCGCCACAGAGACTTGCAGCTCAAATGCAGCAAGAGGAGACGGGATGAAGTTAGGAGCACGACCTTCAGAAGCAGATACCAGAATTCTCATGCCTAGAGCTTGTTCTGGCTGTCACTCCTGCTCACTGCATGGAAAACATACATGCACCTAATTAATGTTTTAAATGGACAGTCTAGATAATCCCCAAACAGTATTTCTGCTTCATAACCCAGCTTTCCCCTTCAAAAGAGAATGACCGAGGCCCAGCACCCCCGCCTGCCCAGGAAGTCGCAACTTCATGAAAAATGTTCACGGTGAAGGCAGGATTTTTGCCCAGACAACAGATACCTGGAATGAGACCAATTTCACATTTATAATTAATCTAATATAAAGAAGGAAGCACAAAGCACACATGAAAGATGACAGAGGCATGGAAACAGATACCTGAAAAGGAGTTAGTCTGCTATATATCTTTACAGTCTGGAGCATAACTGCTGATTCGTGGAGGGCACTCCAACACCATGGGGATGGACAGTACTAAAAAAAAAATAATATCTGAAAAGAGGTCAAAGCTGTCGTTTCACCTCCTATTTCTGAATACTTGACTTTCAATCGATTCAACTACGTGATCCAAGATTTCCTCCACGACAGCACACTGAACGGGTCCAGTGAAGTCCTGGTTAGGCCCACTTCACAAAGACTTGGAATCCATGAGCTAAGCTTTCCTCTCAGTGTCACCCCAGTGACTGAAATAGTAGAGGGAGTTTCTCTGATCTCACACAACTCACTGTAAAGGGAGGGTAGCGTTTGGCTCCAGCTGAGAACATTAAAACATTTTGATTGATCCTTGTGAGCCATTAGGAAATGCCATCAGTACCTGTGTACCGACACAATTGTTTTGGGTAAACTTCTGTTGTGCCCGGAGCCAAGATTATACAATGTACAATAAGGAATGGAGAACAGGGCACCAGCTTCCCATTCCTGTCCCACCACATGACAGGCTTTTTTCCAAAGGGAATGTTTAAACATTCTCTATTTAATGCTTAATCACAGATGTGCAGAAAAGGGGAAGGAAAAAAGGCAATTAATGATTATATTACTAAAATTAGTTATAACCACCTGCAAAATTATGGCCTTCATAATAAGTGAGCATGGAGAAAGAAACGAGAGCCATCTTTAATAACTGCTATTAATTGTTAATAATAATCTCTATTATTACTATGACAAGTTCCCAAAAAGGCAGTGCTGATCTTTAACATTAGTTCCTCCAGGTGATCAGAACACTCATTTTTTTAATATCATGGTAAAACCTCTAATCTATGCAGCTTTCTCAAACAGCAACTATTCGGCAAGCACCAGCTACTGTTCTGATAATTCTTTTCTGGTTCGTTAGTGAATCTTCTCACCCATTCAATCAGAATGTCTCTGGTTCGTTTCCCATCACTTGGTATTACAAAAAACAGCCTGGCGTTTAGTCAAACTAGGACAGCTTTACTGATAAAGCCAGTGGGGGAAGCAAATAATTTGTCAAATCTCACTACTCCTAAACACAAAGAGCCCTGCAAATCAATACACGGAAGTGTTCTCAGTTTGATTCCGACTGCGGAGAGGAAAGGGCAGCACCGCGTTCACTGTCTCCGCACTAATTGAGTGAGAGTGCATTCTCTATCATATCTGCTTCTTACCAGAAAGGAAGCGTGCAAGATACTGTGTAAAACTCAAGGAGGGAAAAAAAAAAAAAAAGAAAAAAAAAGAGAATTAAGAAAAGATTTCTAGAATTGCACCTTTTTTTAGATAAACACCCCCCATCCCTCCTTCATGCCCAGGCAGCTGACTGCATGTCATCTGATGGATGAAGCAGAATGCCACAGTTTCTCATCAACAAATCTTGGTGAACTTAAATTTCATACCAAAATGTCTGTAAATAGGCTAGGAAAATACAAATCCATGGTGATACCTTTAGCTACATTTATTTGTTTTCCATGTTATCATTCAACATGGTTATTACTTTGTGACATCTGTATTTTTGGAAACAAAACCTCAAGCCATGCGTGCGATCCATTTGCCAAATTAGTGTTTAAGGCTCCAAATTTTTGCTACTGTCATTCAACATCAAAACGTTGTGGGCTTTTTTGGGGAAAAAAATATTTGTATCTGTTACTAGTAATGTCTACCCTATCTGAACTTCAACCAACCAATGCACTACCCCTACAACATGGAATTTTTACTGCTTCCCCAAGCTGAAGTGGTCTATTAAAACATGCCCAAGGACTACGCTGACAGCCCTCGTGTTTCTGAAAGGACAGTGGAGGAGACAGGCTCTTTGCAACTCTGCCACTACCAGATTGTCACAACTTGTTTAGATTTGTTGGCAAGGCAGTCATTATCCCAAAGAGTTCAATGTTATGTTTCCCAGGAACACTAATGCCGAGAAAACTACTGCAATGTTGTGACAGTTGTACCTACATTTCTTTTCATCTATAACTATGCTCTGAAGAAATATGACTTTCACACACTTCTGCTTCCCCCCCCTCGATGTCTTGGGGCCGGTACTTATTATGAAAAAGGAACGCAAGTACATTCTTCCTCGTGATGATGGCCTACAGAGAAAAACAGCATCGATTTTTCTCAACCCCTTTGTATATCTGACATTGGTTTCATGCTTTCCAGGCGCGTGCAAATCCTGCGTACAGAGCCTCTGCCTGGCTGAATATGGGAGATGCTAATGTCTCCTCTTTGTGACTGGTTCACCTTTATACCAAAGGCTCATTTCTTAACCGCTCCAGACAGTTCGCCTCCCTCCCCTTAAGCTACTCGGTGCTACTCCCCTGTTTCTTTTCCCCTTGGGCTGGCTCCTAAGTGGTAGGAAAGCAGCCACCAGACTCTCCTGGCCAGTCCCGGCCTGGCTGGGGGCAGCAGGCTGCATTCCCAGCACTCCATTCCCAGCACAGCACCGGGTTCTTGTATCACCAGATAGGTTTTTTGAAAGATAGAAGCGGGATTAGGCGGGCTCGTATTCCTTTCGCATGAGTTCAGCCAGCCCGCAGCCGGCTCCGCGGCCGCCGTTGTGTAAGTGGGAGTGGGCAGCCTGCCTCGACAAGACACGGCTTACCCAGAAGGGGCAGGATCTACCCAATCTTTCAACATTGAGAAGAAGCCAAATTCACATAAGCCCTTTTAACTTTCATGTTTGTGGACTCTTCTGTTACCCTAAAGCTTCAGCAACAACAGTGTTACGTTTGTATTTTTTAGTGCGTGTTGAAAACATTTGCACAAGCCAGGAAAGCAGCATGCATGTATAAAAACCATTGCACTGCTTCAAACGTTAGAAATACTGTACAAACCACCATTTCTTTGCCCCAAATCCTTTGTTGTAGCAGTGTGCAATATATCAGAGCTTATCGCCTTTGACGTGACAAAGAATCTCCTACTGCCAGCATTCCCAGCTCACAACCAGCCAATTAATTCTCATTCCTCCATCAGGGCAAGTACTCCAGAGTTAATAACACACCAAGGAACACCTTCTTAAGGAAATTCTCTGTTTCTGGGATGTTTACACTTGTATGCTGGGAGGCAGAAAGAAACCTAGACACCTTTTTCTCTAAAAGAAAGCACATGAAATAATGAGACGAATCGGAGAACATGTGGTTTTGTTCTTTTTAAAATGAACATTAGGACTGTGAATGACAGCGATTCTTTATGGATCTGCTGGAGCTGGCTGAATGTGAGCTTCCATCTAGAAGGTGTCCATGTGTATTAGTACAGCATGACAAAGGTGCTACCAAGACCCGTATCTACACAGCTCTCCACCCACGATGGCTGATCTCTGGTGTGTTTGAAGAGCAGAAAATCAACTGTCTGCAGGTTCCTAGACACACTGTGAAAATTAAAAGCCTGTTCAGGTGTTGTTTTTTACTAGCCAACACAAGAACAAGAGACTGCAGATGAGTCTCTTAGAAGCTAGGAGTAACTTAACTGGGTGTAGAGCAGTTCCAGAGTAGACACTCAGCCCAACAGCACCACCAGACTCAACTAGATCCAGAAAGGATACAGCAGTTAGATCCCCAGGGTGAAAAAACAGTACAGACAGTTAGATCCCCAGAGTGAAAATGAAAGCCCTAAGGCTGGGTTCATAGGTTCTGTATGTGGTACAGGAGCTTAACAATTTGCTGTCAACACTCAGCCAAGCAACTGAGCCGAAGTCACGCTTGGTTTACAGTTATTGGTAGCACTGCAATAAAATCTCATCTCAGCGTGTCTTAAATGCCAGCTCTCCCACAATACATTAGAAAGATTTGCACTGAAGTGAGGGTACCCACTTAGAAACACAGTCCAGAACTTTCTATGAGTAAAAAAAGCCTACCCCTTTATTCTCAAAAACCCAAATATGGCACTTTGTTGAAAGTGGAGGTGGAATTGCAAGGGGTTGTACCATTCAGCACAGCAATGCCTCTGCTTCAGTCCCTGGCTCTCCCTCACAGCATCATGCCCTAACCACCACCCAGCACCTTATTCTGTGTGGTCACACTCTCTTCTGCTGGAGCCAGAGCATTACTCAACAAAACTGTACTGAGACAGCAAGAGAGTACAGGGATCTCGCACTCACCTGTGAGGGAACAGTCCTGTCATCCATTTCCATCACTCCTGCTAGATTCAGTTCTCAACTTGGCACAGCAGAAGGACAGAACTAGGCCTGGGAACAGGGAACCGAAATCTCTCCTGCTACATGACTTACCCAAGAGCCACACTTACTCCTTCCCCTCTGTCTGGCCTAATGGAAACTGTTTCCAGTTTGGAAGTTTAACAAATTGAAGCATTCTCCTTCGAGGTGGGAGTCGAGGGTATTAATGCAACCAGAGACAGGAGGGGATTCTCTCTCTCCCACTTCCCGACAAATCCCTTAGGACATTAAATAGCAGGTTGAAGACCAACAAACTTAAAATTAAATTTAAAACAAAAACAAAAACAAAAACAAAAACAACCAACCAAACAAAAAAACCTACAAAGACCAACCCTGTAGCTCTTGCATTTCTGCAGGAAGCCTGATCCTGACTGTGCCACAGAACACACAAATTGTCCAGGCCACGTTTCCTATTTAAGATGGTATTTTCTTGAACGCGGCAACCACATTGGTAGTAACACCAAGTATAAATGCTGCTTGCTAGGACAGAAATGGATTGCAAAATCCTTTAAATCGTAGCTGAAAATGATTTTTTTGGAACACAGAATCACTGAGTTTCAGCTGCACAAGCCTCTCCACTAAGACTGGAAGTTGCTTGCCTTCAGTCTGGAGCCAAAGGAACCTTCTGTTGCAGCATTACACATCGATGGAAATGTCTGGCAGGTGGAACTGAGACATCTAATGGCTGTTTGGAGCTGCACAAAGACACTGAACATCGAAATTTACATTACAAGGTAAGAGAAAGAGAAGTGGTTTAGTGGGCACAGTGCCAACAAAACTGCCAAGGAGCCATATTGAAGAAGCAGTTCATTAAATGTTTTTTCTGCATCATCTGTTCTATGTTAATCATATACAAACATTTTGTATTTCAGATAGGTAATTCTTTTCCCCCCGAGTTCAAATCCTCCCAAGAGACGTGAATGGTAAGGTTTACACCGAAGTAGGAATGAGTGACATGGATCTGGAGAGCACCAGATATAGGCACCTAGACATATATTTTTTAAACAAAACAGATCAATTGATATGAAAATATTTACTGCATTACTGCATTGATTTAACCAATGTATAACAACACAGTGCAATATGGCATCAAGACACTTATGTAGCTTGCAGAAAAGTCTCCTTTCTGAAGCTGTATATGATACAGCATCCGAGCAGAGACTCTGTAAAGAAAAATGATGTCCATTTACTGCATGTCAGTAAAATTATTATCCATGTTATATTTAGCTAACAGACCAAAAAAAAGTTACAGGGGGTGAGCAGACTTTTGCAGGAACATCCTTTGGCAGCTGATTCCCTGAGAGACATTGACTGTGGCCTTGGGAGGAGAAGGCTGTGAGATTAGCTTTTTCCTTCTGGTGGGAGGGAGGCCCATCGCCTGCCTGATTGCAACAGAGGCAGAATAAATGACGTCAAAAGAGGTTGCGGGGGGGCATTAATGTATGCCAGGAGGTATCACATTCACATACGCCAGCTGAGGATTGGGTAAGAGTCACGGATGGCTCACCATATCTCTTCAAAACTATAAATCACCTCTTTCCTGTCTGTTCAACCTCTTCTGTCCTACTTTGCATTCAGGAAACACTCACACACCTCATGCCCCCGTGCCCAGTGTGTGAAGGGTACGCAGAAAACAGCTCCTGCAACTCTGCTCTGGCACTGAAGGCTGAGACACAGTCCTCGGTGTGATTGTTAACGGTATCTGCACTACACGTATCCAAATGGGGTGGAATATATTGAGCAGAGGAAGGGAGCGGAGGAGAGATGATATGTGAGATGTAAACAACTGTCAATGGATGGAGCACTCCTAATTTCCTAACTGAAAGGTACAATATTTTCCTACTCCGTTATAAGCAAACAGAAAGTATTTTTGAGGAGGAAAACTAGTTCTGGGCTTCTCTCTTTTTTTTTTTTTTCCTTTTTAAATAGGTAATTTAAATGTGTCTCTCATGCTTTCAGATATTAGATTATTTTTGGCTGAGCATAATCACATCCAACTGCATTCCTATCTGCTAAAGTGAGATAATGTATCCGCATCTCTAGTCAATGTTTCTTTTCCCGGAGCACTGTAATGCAGCCCTTTGTCTTAATTGATAGATCACAAAGACACATCACAGCCCCAGAGTTACTCGGGAATAACAGGTGACATTTTTCATCTCCAGTTTATGTATGCAGGAGATGACAAAATGACGCACACACCAGGCTGGATGGATGAGCTGCTGGTGCACAGCGTATGTGCACGGACTGATGATAAAACTGAGTGGAGCCCCTGCGGCCCAGCCTTACAGAATACCTGCCAGAGCAGCACAGGCAGGCAACAGAAAGCATTTAAATGAAAAGTAATCACTCCTCCGTGATTTCACGAAGGAAGTGAAGCATTTCACACAAGGACGTGTGCGTGACTGGAGTAATTTATATAGACACACACAAAGAGAGAAACATCACCGTTGCTAAAATAAAGAAAATTAGCCACGCTTATGCAAAGCTGCGTTAAAGTCCCACATCTGCAAGAAAACTCCCTTCCTGTCCTTTTGCAAACAGCTGACGGGGTTGGTTTGCTGCTATTTCAGCCAGAGAGTGCCATTCCCAGGAGCACACAGCAGCCTGGTCCTGCTCAAAAGGAACGTTCTCTTAACGTTCTTTCTTTAAAAAGAAGTGTGCACCTTGGTCTCTAGGAAAAAGGAGAAAGAGTGCTTTCACCTGAGATCTGGACCTTACGACACAAGGGGTTGCTATCTTTGCTCTCAGGTTTAATGCTCTAGCGCAGAGCACTCTTAGGGAACCAGTTATTCATGCCCCCAGGCAGGTCTCTGGAGCCCTGAGAATGGCCCAGGGTTAAGTAAAATGATTGGGCAGCATCCCAGTAACAATATACCCAGCTTCCCCAGGAGCATTTGCTCTCCATTGTTTCCTAGTGGTATTTTCCATTTGCCTCCTAAGTGTTTACATCTCCTGTATGCAGAGGGCTCTTCAGGATACCCAAGTAATAGAGAACGCTCATCAGGAAGTCTCCGAGCATGGAGGGCGAAAGACTACAATGGCTTTAGGAGACAAACCGGGCCAAGATAGGCAGTGACCAAAGCTCATAATCTGCCTGCAATTAAGATACTACCTAAGCAAAATAAGCATGTCCAGTCTGGAGAACTTGAGCCAGAACTGCTGGAGAGGAATCCCCAGAGCAGGGAACCTTAAAGAAGATACTGGGTGCGACTGGTGCAGGTGAACCCATGCAGATGACGAGCTGGAAAAGGGCTCTCTTGTCTCACACCCATCTATCCTGGAGTTTACAAAGGTAGAAATAAATGGGCTGAGAGACTGAAAAGCAGCCTGACGAACCCATCTGCAAGTGTCACTAATGATGAACAGTGGGGACAGATTGCTTCTGCAAACTTCTGGGGATGTGGTGCCAGAGCCAGAGCCTTTCTTTGCTGGAAGAGGTTTACATCCTTTGATGGAACTGAACCCAGTGGTTTAAATTTTTTTCCCTCCTTTCAGTGCAACTGAGGAATTTCTCAGGACACTAATTTTTCTCAGAAAAGTCTGTAGCTTTAAAATAGACAAATAATTTACAGCATTTCTCTCATAACCCCATGTGGAGTATGCCTTCCTGTCCACACTTCTGTCCAGTGGTAACATTTGGGCAACTCCTCAGAGCCTGAGTTTGTGGTCAAGGAAGGGAAGGATGAAGACTACTCTTGTAATAATTTTAAAAGAGATCACAAAAAGCTTAAAAGGAGCCACTTGGCCCAGCTCTCTAACTGCCATGTGCCCTTCCGCATGCTTTCCCCAAGCAAAGATCAGGCCACTTCTCAAAAACCAATGAAGAGAATTCACAGCAGAAGCATTTGGGCAGCAGCTTCCACCGCCAAGTGAAGGCGCTTCCAAGGGTGATGGCCGGGCAGTGGGCAAAGGAAGGAAGCACTCACAACACAGCAAGTCTCCACGAGCCCAGCAGATGTGGTTTCACTAGAGAGGTAGTCAGAGACGTCAAGTACACCCCACCTTCTGCTGGCACCCGTGTCCCTCCCGGTGTCCCAAGTCTGTTACTTGCCTCAGCGAGGGGATAAATGCTTGTCCTGATGACACTGTCTACCCGCTCACGTTAAACACATCCTATGTGCCGAATGACCTGCAGCACAGAAAACTTTCAAGAGAGAGTAGATCAGTCAAAATTAAGACCAGCACAGACTAGAGTGAATGAAACAGTATTTTTAGCCGGGGACAACGTGATAACGGGCAAGCTGTTTACTGGGGTTTGGCACTAACCAGATACCAGCGCTACTGTTTACAAGGGGAGGGTCTGCAGGGTATTATTTCCAGTGAGAGAAGACAGAAGGGGATCTTCAGGGGAGGCAGTAAACCAATGTCTTCTGAAGAGAGACTAAAACAATAATACTATGGAAATGCACGGCAAAGAGAAATTAAATTAAACTGTAATAAAGGAAACTGAATTAATTGTTTACAACTAGTTATGATTTATTTTTAATGATATAAAAGACAATGATCTTGAATGGAACATACAATCCCCTATATATATCAATGTCCAAGTCCTTTTCACACCCTTTCCTATATTTATAATTAAGAAGGAAGTCTTCCGATGACGTGCCTCAGGAAGAATGAGAAATCACTTAGGTAAGTTAAATAACAGTTTCAAGTCCTCCTGGAAAATGAATTATGATCAGAGGTCACATTCATCAGTAGGTCTGAAGAGAATGAGAGAAATTCTTTGGACGTCTTATCCATGTGTAAATTAGCCATGTTTACATGTAACCAACATACAGTATATAAGTGACTTAAGGCGGTGGGTTTCCTTTGAACCACTTTTACACAGGTACTGAGAATTTACTTTCAAAAGATAATGTCAGAGTGTTATTTTGGTTCCTTGATGAGCAGAGATCCTAAGAGCATCACCACACAGAACAGTGGCTTTGAGCATGTTAATGAAATTAAAGAGTCTTCAAGTAATGAACAGCATCTTTAAATATAAATTAAAAAATTATTGCTGGCCTGAGTGAGGTCAGCAGAATAACTGGCTGAATGCTGTGGGCGTGCGAACCTCCGCCTGGTCCAAGCACAACTGCGCTTAGTGAGGAGCATCCTCCGACAGCTTCTGACTCCTCATTAAGAAGACGCGAATGTGGAGCACGCACATAATTATCACAGCTGTGTACCCAGTGTAGGTAGGTAGAAGGCTAAATTGTGATTTAACTGAAACACTCTAAAGCACTTCAGTGCTGCCACAGTGGCACCCAAACGTCACTGTCACTGCTGCTCTCGGTGACGAAAGTCATTATAACAAACTCTGTGATTAACTACTCTGTTTTCATCTCTTAACCTCATACAAAGGCTTCGCAATCCAAGTTCTTCACCTTACTTCTTGGCTATGTAATCTTTTACCCGTATGAAGAATTTTCTCTGCCACTCTTAATGCATGCTGAATTTTATAAACTAGTTCAAGTCTTTTTGAGGACTGCCCTTTTCTGGATGAGAGCACAGCCGCTGCAGGAAGGTTGCTTCCCCCCATAATGAGCAGCTTTAATTCTCTAAATGAGCGTCATCCTGGAAAACATGACAAACCCAGATTGACCTTAACAGTGCACATCCCTCACCTTCCTTTTTTCATACACAGCTCTAAAGATCCATTCACTTTGTTTTCTGGTCTCCGAGATCTGCCTTTCTCCTGCAGCCACAAACTCAACTACGGCACCATATACCGTAGGATATGGTATCTATACGATATGGTATCTATGGTTTCTGCATATCATATAAATATTTGGTTCCATATTTGTCTAGAATTTTGTTCCTTGTGTACTCAGCTTGCATTTATCCACCAGAGATAAGCACTTCCCTTATGTAATAGGTCCTGCAACTCTCACTCTGGTAAAAAGCAACAAGACAACATTTTGACAAATGGAGAAAATGCAGGTGAAAACTGCTGGGAACAGTGGGGCCAGAGACTCCCTCTGTTTTTTCACCTATATCATAAGGTGCCGCTTTTGGCCAGTCCAACCTGAAACAGCCTGGGACTGACCCACCTGAGTTACTGCTTTTGTCCTCATGGCTTCTTGCCAGAGTTACTGAACCCTCTGATTATAAAAAAAGCAAGGAATGGGTGTTCTCTGGGTGGACTCCAGGATGCTGGAAGCAGTTCTTTATCTTGGCCCACATAGCTGAATTTGCTAGGCGTACTGGGAATAACAAGGTTTGAAGCAGCTCCAGTTCTGCTTTCCCCAAAGACCCAGAGGAAAAAAAGGCCTGACGAGTCTTTGAGCTGTCATCATTCACCCACTCCAACCCAGGCTTAACAATACCATCTTGTAAGATAAGCACCGGGAGGGAAGGGCAGGCGCTGACAGGGTGGGTTCATGCAGCAGGGCACCGGCAGCCGGGAACGGAGCCCAGCACCTCTCCCAGGTCAATACCCTACTCGTAAAACAGCGGGCATTAACGAACTGAGCAGTACCAACGAGTTTCTGTTTGTGGTGTTATTGCTGAAACCGGCGCTCTGCATTGGAAACCTGGAATAGCTTTGAACTTGTATCAGTTTGAACAGACAGATTTTCACCCGATACGCATCTGAGCGGGTAAAGATTGCATAAACGCTGAAGGAACTGGGTACACGCAACCGGCTGGGTGTCACCGAGACTGCGCGGCGTGTCCGGGTTTGCCTCTCTCCGAGCAACTCCTGAAACCTCTGACGTGACTAGATGTAATCTGGCTTGTTCTGGTGATGCATGCTCACAGGTCACATCTTGTGCGTAACACAAGGTGACGGTTTTAAGGAAGCAGGACATACCAGTTACCCTGAATCAGCAGATTTCATTTTTAAAGTTTATAATAAAAGTTTCCTTTAGAAATACCTCCTTTTTCCACTCACTATTCCCATTTGTTAGTGGAAAAAAAAAAAAATATGTGCTAGGGTCAGCAGTGTACTTGGCACATGCCTGTCCCAAGGAAAAGGATGAAGCAATTACACATGCACGGAAAGTACCAGATTATAGCCAAATCCTGACAAGACCTGTGCAGCCATATTCCTCCAAGCGAAGCATCTCTATGACCAGACTCATTAATGCTAAATTTACAATACCTGTAGTCATGGCTAAGGTTGAAAAGTGCTCCAGAAATAGGAAATGCCTCGGTCCGAGCCAGTGTGCCGTGGCTGCTTTTGCACCAGACAAAAGGACGAGATCCCACTGGTTTTGGTGGTGGGTCAGTGTACAACTCCCACGGCTTTGCCCATTCCCATCAGGGCAGGACGGTGCACGCCGAGATACCTTCCCTCAAATCTGTTAGCCTAGGACTTCTTTTAACCATTCAGAAGACAAATTTATAGTGTCTTTTCTCTAAGCTCTCAGCTGCCCGTGGCCCTCTCTCTCCTGCCCTCCCATCGCACAGCCCTGACACCCCGTTTCCTCTCCTTGACTCCCCAATTTTTGGTCATTACCTCATGTCCTCCCAGACGAGGTCTCTCCTGTCACATCCCAGCTGCTCTCCACAGCTCCGTGCCGGCCTCTGCCATGTCTCCTACTCCTCACCCCGGCCCTGTCTCTGGGGAACGGCCCAGAGGAGGCCTCTTCTGCACTGGGAGGGCCCCATGCTGAGGGGGAACGCATCAATCCCCCTGAAGGGGGGACCCCACACTGAGGAGGGGACCCGCTGCCCCACACTGAAGGAGGGGACACACCGACCCCCGCTGAGGGGGACACCCTCCACCGAGGAGGGGACCCGCTGCCCCCCCCCCCCTCAGAACACCAGCCCCGCACCGAGGGCCCGGGGCCTCGCCCGCTCTTTTCCCCGGGGCCGCCCGCCCGGCGCCTCTTTCGAGCAGGATTCGAAGGACATGGCTGAACAGCCCAGCCCAGCCCAGCCAGCCCAGCCCAGCCGCTGGAGCTGCCTCAGCCCTTCCTCAGGCCTCCTCTTCCCCCGTGCGGGGCTGCGGGCCCAGCCCGACACCCGGCCCGGCCGCCCCTTCCCCGCCCGCGCACCCCTCGCCATGTCTCGCTGCCGGTTCCTCGGCACCTCAGCTCCTGCGGGGCTGTATTTTCCTTCACCTTCCTCACAAAAAAAGGTTAAAAACCCTAGAAAGCGTCCAAGAAAAACAATTTTTAAAAAGGCCAGACAAAACAAAAAGCCAACAAAAATAATCAAAACAAGCACCGAGACCTCCAAACCCACCCACCACCACCCCCCCATTACAGAAATACGTATTTTAAGGGTTTAAAATCACTTGGGGTAAATAGGAATTTGTTTGTTCCTTGCTCTTAAAAATCTGCAGAAGATGGCCATGTGAATGGCAGCAGGTGCACCCTCCTCATCACTGGTAGGGAATTACAGAGAGCCCCGGAAGGATTTAGCGACTTTTGCAAAAAATACAGAAAAAGAGCAGGGCCAGGCTCATGCACGAGCCTCAGAAACCACTAGGTGTCATTGTCGGTGCATAAAAAGCAAAAAAAAATGGCCAGTATTTTAGCTGAAAACAGTGCAACGCGATGACAGGTCAGGGAGAGCAGGCAAAAAAGCCTTTTGAGTATTTCTGGACAGGTTTAGCTGTATGTGTTCTGGCGAGATTGAAATTATCACTCAGAAATTATCACTCAGACTTTAGATGGAGCTGGCCGTCGGGTTAAAAAAGGAACCTGTCCTCTTGGGCTTTGAAATCCCAAGTCTCAGGTGCTTGGGAGTAGGTTGCCCACCATCCAAATAAAACACTTTTTCCATTTGTTTAATTGGGGGGACAGTACATTTTTTCCCCAGGGATTTATCTTACAGCAGGGATGCTGAGGAAATTATCGTTGATTTCTTCTTTTTTAGAGTACAGCTGAGGAAGGAGACACTTGCAGAAACAAGTTTTCAGAGAGCCAAAAACTAAATGGCACATCTGTGCCCCAAGGTGCAGAGAAGGGGGGAAAACAACAACAACAACAAAACAACAGAAAAAAAACCCACAAAAACTAGCAAGAGTTTCAGGGATAAAATGAGAAATGGATACTGCTGAGCAGAGCAGGTGGGTGAAGATGGAAAGCAGATGAAGTAACACAACTGGCAACTCGTCTCATGCTTTGACATTGGAAGCAAGGATAAGGTGGCACTTGATATACCTCACAACAGTGAAATTACCTAAATAGAATCACAGAATCATAGAATCATTTAGGTTGCAAAGGAACCTTAAAGATCATCGAGTTCCAACCTCCCTGCCCTGGGCAGGGACATCTCCCACTACACCAGGTTGCTCAAAGCCCCATCCAGCCTGGCCTTGAACCCCTCCAGGGATGGGGCATCCACGACTTCCCTGGGCAACCTGTTCCAGTGTCTCACCACCCTCACTGTAAAGAATTTCTTCCCAATATCTAATCTAAATCTCCCCTCTTCCAATTTAAAACCATTGCCCCTTGTCCTGTCACTACACTTCCTCATTAATAGTCCCTCTCCAGCTCTTCTGTAGGCTCCCTTCAGATATTGATAGGCTGCTATGAGGTCTCCCTCAATATACTAAGGGAGTAAATAGTAAAGGCTAATATAGTAAAGTAATATAGTAAAGGCTAAGATTGGCATCTTTGATAAGATAAGAATCTACCACCTGGCAGAGAGATCTGCATCTGTGGACAGATGTGCTTGGACAGAGGGACAGCATGACTTCCCCTGTCTTCCTGATGTATGGAAATGTAAGGAAAGGGCAGCAGTGGTGATGAAGGGCAGCAGCAGAGCTTGTGGAGATGGAGACCAAAGCCCAGACCACGAGTCCAAAGTAGAAAGAGTCTGGAGGAAGCAGAGGTCACCTCAGGACAGTCTACAGAGAGAAAAAAGGGTCAAAATATGACGATAAGAAAAGCAAGCAGGTGCTTTCCTTCACATACTATCTACCAAGGAGTGAAATGCTGGAAACATGCCCACAAAAGGGACACTTTCCTGCACAACTAAAATGTTCAGTTACAAGTGTCCCAAACCCCAAAAGCTAAACCAGGACTGAACGTGAGTATCTCCGTCTAACAACAGGCACAGTATGATTTGGGTCAGCATTTTCTACACAGGAAGGTCCCAAATCGGTTTTTGTTCTCAAGCGTGGGGGGCATGCCTGACGCAATTAAAGTCCAGTAGCATCATCTGGAAGACTGGGTGATTAAAGCAATGTGCACCTATTAAGAACTCCAAACAAAATATTCCTATTAATTGAAGAAAATGTATTAACATTCATGCTGCAGAAAGGGAGTAAAGACCTCTTCTATACTCGTTTACACGAACAATTCACATTAGTGGAACTACACTGATATAAAACTTTTAAAGAGAGAACTGGCCTTGTATTTTGGCAGCTTTTTTCCTTTAAGTCAGATTTTTATGGCTTGGCTAATGCTTCCGCTTCTTATTCTCCCCTGAAGAATCCTGATGGGCTGCACGTTAATTTGCTGAAAGCCAAAAATCTAGTAAAAATGTAATTTCACCCTTGCTAACAGCTGGAGAACCAAAATCAATTTCAGCAGCTTGCTGAGTAATGAAATTAGAGGACTCACAACTGACAGAAACTTCACACGACCGAGCTGAAGGGCAGTGCTATCACTTTTATTTAACCCCCTGGTACAGACACCCTTCAGACTCAGCTCAGAAGACAGCACCAGGTGTCTTCTTAATCTGAAAGGCTGTGTCTATTAAACAAAGATGCAACGGTGCATCACAGAAAGCCTGGTTTGAACTAAATGATGAGCTAGCACACAAAGGAAGATACTCGAGAAGTTTTGTAACCTGTACGTGTACATGATGTACATCATGTCCAATTCTGGGGTCCCCGGATCAAGAAGGACAGGGAACTGCTGGAGAGGGGACAGCAGAGGGCTACAAAGATGATGAGGGGCCTGGAGCATCTCTCTTACTAGGAAAGACTGAGGGACTTGGGTCTTTTTAGTCTGGAGGAGAGAAGACTGAGGGGGGATCTGATCAACACCTATAAATACTTAAAGGGAGGGTTGTCAGGAGGATGGGGCTGGTCTTTTTTCACTGGTGCCAGGGACAGGACAAGAGGAAAAGGTCACAAACTTGAACATAAGAAGTTCCATCTAAACATGAGAAGGAACTTCTTTCCTGTGAGGGTGGCAGAGCCCTGGAAGAGGCTGCCCAGAGAAGTGGTGGAGTCTCCGTCCCTGGAGACTTTCAACCCCCACCGGGGGACATTCCTGTGCAACTGCTCTGGGTGGCCCTGCTCTGGCAGGGAGTTGGACAAGATGATCTCCAGAGGTCCAACCCAAACCATTCTGTGATTCTATGATAACTAACTTTCCCAGTGAACCTTTCCTGCTCCTACAGCAGGTTTGAGCTGTGCCAGTGGCTAATCACGGAATGATATGTGGTTGGAAGGGCCATCTAGTTCCAACTCCCCAAATCAGGTAGTTTTACTCACCCCCGTCAACTCTTAAGCTGGGAAGCTGCCAGAGCTGAGTTAGCCATTTTTAAAGTTAGTGGCTGTGTTTCATTTTTACTCAAATTCTTTAAGAAGAAACTGGACAACCTGCACCATCGTTAGCCAGAGTTGCTGTCTATCTTCCCAGAGGAAGCTCCAAAGGGATGGTCCTCTACAAGACAACTGGCTTGAGTGAAACAACTCTCATAGTCACCTTCCAGCTATTACTGGACTTCCCTTGGCTGCTGACCTACCACCCTTCATAAAGCTCCCGAGGAACAATGCTGAATTTGCTATTCAGCAGGCACCACGCAGCCTGAAGTTAAGGATTTGTCTGCAGTCACCAAAGGCTATAAACAGGCAGAGGGTGAAAATAACCCCCTGAGCAAAGAACAGAGCTGGCTTCATTACTGGTGAAAGAGCCATTTTTGAAAAATAGGGCTATATTTTGCAGGTATTAGATTACTGATGTTGTTCCTACCAGGCTCACAAAATTCCTCTGAGAAAAGGGAAGGCTGGTATTTAGAACCTGTAATCTCCGTGTTGCAAAACTGTAAGCTGAGTCAAAGGCTCTTTAAATGCCTTGGCATTCAAGAAACATCCTTGAATTTGCTATTGCACTGCTGATTTGGAACAACCCCTTTCACCCAGAGGGTCCTAAAGCCTTTGCAAGGATGGACTGAGTGAAAGTCCCAGCTGTTTGAGACAGGCAGATGCACAAGGAACCCAGGGAGACCTGCAGGACCGAGAGGAAAGCAGCAACGCCTCCAGTTCCCAGGGAAACAACCCTGGCCTGAGCTTCTCCTTTACCAGGTGACCCTAGCTCAGGTTAGAAGAACAAAAGAGATTTTACCCCTGGTGAACCCCAGAAGCTGTGATCCTCTCCCCCCAGCCCATCTCCTCCTCCCTTGGGTATGGGTTACGCATGGTCCTGCGCGCTGCTGCTCACTTTCCAAGTGTGCTAGAAGCAAGAGCAGTAAGATACACCAGTCAGAGGCAAGAATGCTGCCTGGACTCAGTCAGGTAGAACAACTTCATATTTTTCACAGAGCATGAGAAGGTTTATATTTCTGAGACGCTGCAGGTGCTGGGCCGATGCTCAACATTTCTGTGAAAGAGCCACTGCCTTTTAAAAGCACCTCAAGTACTGTCCTCCGGAAAAAGGATGCTGCAAATAATTAGTGACTTGACCTTTTATGCCTTGGAAATTAAAAAAGCACTGACATATCTAATGTCTTAAAGAGAGACGACACAAAATGGCTGCTGCAAGGCTAAGGCCCATGTTACAAGCATCTCCCTTTTGCCTTCACAATATCCTTCCATATAATAAGGAATACAGGGACATCCAAAGATGATCTTTTTTTTCAGCAAAGAAACCTTTTCAGTGCAGAAGTTAGCACAATGGTGCCCTCTTCTTGCCTCTCCTCCGCAACCACCACAGCACCTCAGCCAACACAGATGATAGAACACGCTGCTCTGCCATCGCTAGCAGCAGGATTACTGATGTAGGGGCTGGCTTTATTTTATTCCCTCCAAACATGATCTGCCACGTACTTAGTGATATTGTTTTTACAGATGCTTTATTTTGTACTTCTTAAAACTGACTACAGTAAAACGTTGGATTCTGGTTGAAAGCCTCTTGAGAAATAAGGAGGAAGGCACTGATGTTATGTAAAAAAATAATGAAGTGATTTAGATGCAGAAAGGAACACTGAAAAATGACTTTAATTGCTTTTGTTATTCTCCTGGTTGCGTAGAGGTGTGTAGAGGGAGAGGTTCAAGGACTGGCTTAAAGATTAGAAAATCTGATATGGGAAAATGGTTCATGATTTTTTTTTATTTCTTTTTTTCCAAGGAGTTTTTGAGTTTGCACTAGGCTGCTTTATATGGCAGATTGTTCATTTATCACCAACGTACAAGAACCTCCTTCTACATCACCAATTAATGATTTTGGCAAAGTTTGTCCTGGGGGGGCATGCTCCTTGCGGGGTAAGTATGTTTATGGATTGGAGGAAACCCACCACTTTGTCAATTACTGTCTTCTGAACTGATGGGCGGTGGCGGCAGCAGCAGCGTTACTTACAGACATCTGATTTATGTGGCCATGGAACTGCTCATTAAAGTCCATAATGTTTATTTGCACCGTGCAGCTGGCAGGGATTCCCTGAGACCCAGTTCTGCCAGCGGGTATGGTTTTCTGCTGGGTAAGAACAGCCTGTCATCAGCAGACTAAACCCAGTCATTTTTCCATGCAAATGAAAGGCAGGTGATCAGTGTCTTTACAGGGAGAAAAAAATATTAAAAATCAATCTATGCAGCTATAAAGCCTCACCACTTTCCCCCCGCTCCTTTCCTCAGTTGTGAGCCAAAAAAAGAGCTTGGTTGGAATCAAACTCCTGACTTATTAGGCAGACTTCAATGTAATATGAACTGGGAAGGCTTCAGAACATGGCATCTATAATGCAAGTGCCCAAAAGGGCATTTCTAGCAAAAAAAAAAAATAATTTCTAGCACTGCCCACACTTGTTCTCTTCTGCATTTACTCCCCATAGTCATGTGTGAAATAAAGGCAACACCCAGAGAGCTGGAAGTTACCCTAATGACATGGATCTGTATTTGAATTTCATTCAGGTCCTAACTTAAGGGTATGTTACCTTGCTCCCTATCCCTAATTCTTGTCTAAATTATACATTTTCCTCTTCTGCAGAACAGGTGGATTCCTAAATCCCCTGGGCTCATCTCCCGGCGCCGGTGCACACAAAGCACATCGAGCAGCAGGAGCTCGATGCCGCTCAGAGCGCTCTGCTCCTCGGGGGTTCCTTTTCCCCACACAAAACGACTTCAGCCGCAGTGTTCCCGAGGTTACACAGTCCGACAGACCCGGAGGGACTGCAGAACGCAAGGTTCAAACGTCAACTTTTCACTGCAGCGCACGATCTGATCAAGGAAACCAGCCCATGAGGAAGCACAACCCCTTTATCCCGAACACGGGCATCGGAGGCATTTGGGATGTGACTACCAGAAACCTGCTTTCATATAAAAGAATAAAGAGGATGAGTAGTTATAAGTAGTTATAAAGAAAATAAGGCTATTCTTAAAGCAACTCACCATCTCAGCCTCTGTGCTTTCTCCAGCCTGGTCCCTGCCTGTCTCTTTACTCCCAACACCTTCCCTCCTGCCCATTCCTTGCCCATTTTTATGGAAGGAGGACATTGCACTTGATTTATGCCACCAGCAACACCACTCTCTTGGAGAAGGGCCTCCTGCTCCTCCTGGAATTTGCCCTGCTGTGGAGAGGAGATGCAAAACAAATCAAACAAAAACCAGCCCCAGCTGAGCAGTGCACCTTGCCTAGTCTCATGCTCTGCCTCTACAGGAAGGAAAAAAAGAAAAAAAGGCTATAAATAGGAAATCAGGTTTTAACCCAATATAAAAAAGCACAGAAAGGCATCTTCACCCACCAGTAAAAGCACTGAACTTGGTACACAGCAAAATTCTACTTGAAAAACTCTGGTTTCAAAGAAAGCATAGTCATGCAACTTTCAATACTTGGTTTAAAACTGTTACCAGGTGATAGTTTCCACTTGCCCTAACTTCTTGTTCCTGGAAGAGAAAAATAAAGATACTAAAAAGCACTCTGAGGGGTGCTCAGAGGTGTTCAGGGTGCAGAACACCCTTGCTGTGACACCACCAGTGATTCTGTCTGAGCATCACCAACAGAAATCTTTGCCTTATGTAAGGAGCTCAATCTCTGGGGCATTTCACACACACACCCCCCTCAAACAAACCCACCCCAACAACAACAAAGAAAAAAAAAAAAAAATCCACCCCCTAAAAAAGCCCAACACCACCAACATCCCAGTCCCACCATCAGGAAAAAGCCAAAACAAAACAAAAAAACAGACAAAACAAAACACACTACAAAAAACCCAAAACAACCTACTTATCTCCCCCCCCCCCCCAAAACAACAAAAAAACCAGCCAACAAACAAACAAGCAAAAAACCAACAATAAAAACAACAAAAAAAACCACCAACCAAAAAACCAAAATATCTCTACCCAAAAAAAAGAAACCCAGACAGTGGTAGGATTAATTGCACAGGTTGAGGACTTAAGGCTAAGGGGCAAAAGCCAGTAGAATAGAGCAGAAGTGAGAAATGAAATGACAAGAAGCATCTAAGTGTTACTGGCTTTTCCAAGGGGTACAATGGAGGTATTTCCTCCAGACATACTGCCGTACCCTTTATTTGTTTTGATGACATTTTCATTCTTTGTAGTCAAGAACACCCTACAAAATTTGGGACGTTTTCCCAGTCTAACCCAAACCTCCTTAGTATTTATATTCTAAATGATTTTTTCAGGATTGATGCAAGCGTATTTCTTTTTTATCATTAAAAAACAAGTCCTGAAGGTAGAAACTTGACATTCTGGCTCTCAGCCCAGGGAGCTCATAAAGATGTTTAAAAAAAGAGAATCACTTAGGATGTAGGTTATAAGAATGTACAAATAAAAATGGAAATCCAAGAGGCCTTTCTTCAGGAAATTTTCTTTATTTTTTTTTCTTTATAATAACAACTGAGTACCCAGCATCTCACCAAGTAGCGTAGTTTTGAATTACCACGGAGGTGGGCCTGCATAAGATTTACATACCTTGTAAACTGTGGATTTATGGGGAACATAGGTTGTAAATGGGCATTGTGCTTTCATGAACATGAACTTTATATTCTCTGGGCTTTAAGCATGTTTTAATCTGCATATTTGAAAAGTTCCCAAGAGGAAGTTGGATTAATTTTGCTCCGTTGATGATCCTCCGTGCACCGCTCACTCTAGCAGCCAGCATTTGCCAAATTTTAATCTGCCTGGGACTTTTTAAAAGTAAGTATTGAATAAATAAGTAACTCAATAATCAGCTTGCTTAGCTAACGACCCAAGGCGTGATTAACCTGCCTAGAGCATGAAGCTGAGCTGAGAGTGCTGAGCTGCGTTCTGTGCTGGTCTGGTCCCCTCCCAGGGCTAAGGAAACCAATTCCCCCCCCCAGCAAAATCTTTCAGCAACGAGATTATTTAGGTGGCTCTTGTTTAATGAGTTAATAGAAATTCCTTGTCATCTGAATGTGAAAACAAGTGTGCCTGGTGCCTCCTTGTGTCTCAGCGGAGCGTGTGTATCTCAGCCCACCCTCACTCTTCAAAATACACTTTCAGTATAGCTTCTCATTGGCAACAGACACCCAGGAATACACGTCTGCGGTTAAACCAGTTCATCCCTCTGTTCCGTAACTTACCTTTAAACAAAGTTAAATTGATGAAGATTTCAAGTTGATAAACGAGGTTTTCATACCTTGTTTCACCGTGGCCCCGTGGTAGTTGCCCATCAGACTCATCTACAAAGATCTGCATGTCCAGGGAAAAGGAGGCTGTGAGGAGACCTTCTCGCTCTCTCCAACTCCCTGAAGGGAGGGTGTAGCCTTGGGGGGGGTTGGTCTCTTCTCCCAAGAAACACGTGATGGGACAAGAGGAAATGGCCTCAAATTGCAACAGGGGAGGTTCAGATTGGAGATTAGGAACAATTTTTACACTGAAAGGGTTCTGAAGCCTCGGAATGGGCTGTGCAGGGAAGGGGTTGAGGCCCCATCCCTAGAGGGATTTGAAAGATGAGTTGACATAGTGCTTAGAGACATTAGTGATGGTTTTATCAGAGTTAGGTTGATGGTTGGACTAGATGATCTTAAAGGCCCCTTCCAACCGAGACAATTCTTGAATCATAGAATCACAGAATCATATGGGGTTGGAAGGGACCTCTGGAGATCATCTACTCCAACCCCCCTGCCGGAGCAAGTCTACCTAGAACACATTGCACAGGAACTTGTCCAGGTGGGTTTTGAATGTCTCCAGAGAAGGAGACTCCACCACCTCTCTGGGCAGCCTCTGCCACAGCTCTGCCACCCTCACAGCAAAGAAGTTCCTTCTCACATTTAGGTGGAAATTCTTATACTCAAGTTTGTGCCCATTTCCTCTTGTCCTGTCCCTAGTCACCACTGAGAAAAGATCAGCTCCATCCTCATGACACCCTCCCTTTAAGTATTTGTAAGCATTGATCAGATCCCTTCCCTTCCCTTCCCTTCTCGCCCAGGACTGCCTCTAACCATTTTTGGAGACAATTAATAACTGTGCCTAGTTATTAGTGAGTTTTCAACACATTTCAACAAAAACCAGTTGTGGTGGAAATATTACTTCAAGCACATTTCCGCAAAGATAAGTACAGACCTACTGATCTGCCTTTGGAAGCCCCCAACACATGTCGCTGCAGTTCTTGGCTCTCCTAAAACCCTGCATGGAAGACAACGGTTTTTTCTTTACAATTCATCATGATCACCTGCAGCAAAACAAAGCAACTCTGGTCCAAGGAGTGGGAACTTTGAAAAGCCCCACGGTGAAGGGAGGCCACCTGAACCACTCTGTGCAAAGACTGTGCCGTTCTGGATGCAGCAGCGAAGCAGAACCGTTCACTAGGTGGTGGTCGTGAACCACCACAGAAGCGTGCAGCGAAGTGCTTGGTTAACGATGGGCTCTGAAACACAAGGGAGAGGGGAAAAAAGCTAAGTATTTAAAGTAATAACATTTAGATTGAAGGTTCAGGGCTTTATTTCAGAATGTTGTCCCCAGGCGCCTGGATGGATGCTTTGGTCCGTCTGCTCCTCAGGAGGGAGGGTGGCCCAGGGGCACAGGGCTTAGCCAGGATCCCTGGGGGCTGTTTGGCTGAGGTGGATCTCCAGGTCCCATGTTTGTGTGCTCTGTGCATCATCTTTAAGCTAACAGCTCAAAGGTCTTCTCTGAGCATCCCACCAGTGCTGATACATAGGGGGGAGGGGAAGAAGACAGGGCCTTCTTCACCACTTCACGGTTATCTGTCTGATGGACATGTTGATGAAGGAAATGCTGGCATGGTGTCTGCAACTGAAGAGGGGTTACGCAGGGTGAAAGCCCTCCATCTCCCACAGCGACTGTAGATAAACCGTGTGTCAATGTTTTCCTAGAGGCCCTGGCTCGGGAGAGAACAGATGCAGATTTTCACTGGATCCCTCAGCCTTTTGTTCAGAGTAGCAAAATGTGCTGCTTTGTCACGTAGAAAATGATCTTTCTGCCATTAGCTATTTCACACTGGAACCAAAAAAAAAAAATGACGGTAGGGCAGGAGCAATGCAGTGAGGCTGCAGCGAGAAGCTAAATGACAAAAGCAGTCTGTTTGGCTCGATTTACATTTCAGTCCTCACATCAGAGACTACAGCAAAGCTGAATGTGAAGAGCTGATAAGCACTCTTGAAGGGCAACCCATCCCCTGTCCAGGAGACACCAGAGGGTTAGAGCAGCCAAACGATGGAGCAGCCGCTCCATCCCTCCCTGTACCAGCTGGCCTGCTTTAGTAATTCCAGTAGGAGACAGAAACTACACCAGAATGGAGAGTGGTGCTATCTTGAGTCATCTACAATAGCGTATTTCAGCCTACTCCTTTGTTCCTTCCCTTCCCTTGCTTACAAGGGCAAGTGTAGGGTGCTGCACCTGGGGAGAAATAACCCCCCCGACCAGGACAGGTTGGGGGCTGACCTGCTGGAGAGCAGCTCTGAGGAGCTGGTGGACAACAGGATGCCCATGAGCCAGCAATGTGCCCTTGTGGCCAGGAAGGCTAATGGCATCTTGTGGTGCATCAAGAAGAGCGAGGAAGGTCATCCTGCCCCTCTGCTCTGCCCTGGTGAGGCCCCATCTGGAGCACTGGGTCCAGTTCTGGGCTCCCCAGTTCAAGAAGGACCAGAAGTCCCACGGAGTTCCCCAGGGAACTGCTGGAGAGGGGACAGCAGAGGGCCACAAAGATGATTAAGGGCCTGGAGCATCTCTCCTATGAGGAAAGGCTGAGGGACTTGGGTCTCTTTAGTCTTGAGAAGGCTAAGGGGGAGATCTGATCAATTCTTACAAATACTTAAAGGGTGGGTGTCAGGAGGACAGGGCTGGTCTTTCCTTAGTGGTGCGCAGTGACAGGACAAGAGGAAATGGGCACAAACTTGAGTATAAGAAGTTCCACCTAAACATGAAGAGGAACTTCTTTGCTGTGAGGGTGGCAGAGCCCTGACAGAGGCTGCCCAGAGAGGTGGTGGAGTCTCCTTCTCTGGAGACATTCAAAACCCACCTGGACAAGTTCCTGTGCAATGTGTTCTAGGTAGACTTGCTCCGGCAGGGGGGTTGGAGTAGATGATCTCCAGAGGTCCCTTCCAACCCCATATGATTCTATGATTCCCTTCGTTGATGTCGTGCCTTTCAACCTTATTGATGGTGCCCTCCCCGGCCCCGCACAAAGTTTCACTTTGAGCCATCTGCCCGCCAAAGCCAGCTGAGAAGACAGAAGACATCTGGATGTCGCAAAGCCCAGCAAGTATTTTCAGCAAAACATTTTTTCACACACTCCCAGCCTGTCTTCGGAGGAAAGAAATTCTGAAGCGGAGCCCGTTTAGCAGCAGGAGCAGTAACGGGAGTAATAGGGTAGCGCGGTGCTAACTGTGGCGCTTAGTGACCGTGACACCCCCTGGCATTGATGGATTAAGAGGCTGGAACTCTGACTGTGGCACTGGGCTGTTAAGAATAAAACGAACTTTCACTTCTCATTCGTATACATCCATCACCAGCAGAGGGGTTTTAGCAGTTGTAGTAACGGCTGCGGTTTCTTTTGTGTGAGAGAGACAGAAGTACGAGATATAAATGCGGGTTTTTTTTTCTGTGCTCTCAAAAGCATTTTAATTCATCAATGTTTTTTGAAAGGATCTTTAAAGAAGAAATAAAACCCCTCAGCAACACAGCTGGATTTCAGCACGTTCAGCATCTCGGCTACCAAGGGCTCGTCCTCGTTTGGCTAAGAACCTGGCTAGAGATTTGGAAGTGATTTTTTTTGTTGTTTTCAGGACTGCCTGCGATGGGAGCTGTGTGATTCAGGGCCCTGCTAACGGGAGTGCAGGTGGGAAAGGTCTGGGATTAGACACGGACAGTTTAATCCCCCCCGCTCAGGTTTCTGCTTTAGGGGGTCTTCATGCCGGTAATTCCTCCTATGACACCACTGCGGCCATGGGCTGCTGTGGGAAGATGCCGGAAAACTTCATCAAGACAGCAAGTCACCACCTGGAATCAGTAGGAACAAGCCAAACCAAAATTCTAGAATTCAAAGATTAGGAATATTTCAAAGATTTAGGAATAACAACAGCACCACAAATTTCTGCAGAGGTAACCGTCTTCAGCAGACACTCAGGAGGACCAAATTACAAAGTCATTTAATACTGCGTTTTGAAAGCGTCACTAAATAGAGACAGTGAGAATAAAAGCATAAAGACCAACTCATCTAAATGTTTAAAGAAGCAAATAGTCATCAGCTGAACCACGGACTGCCGAGACTGGCTCACGTGGAAGTGATTTGCTGAACCAAATCTCTCAGTTCTGGTGGCATTGCCATGAAGGAACCCTGTCACAGTGTCCAGCACTGATCTCTCTTGTTCGTGTCATAAAATGACTTGGGTTTTTGCAAATTAGTTTGACTTTCCCCTTAGCTGCATTTGGCTCCAGTCTACTTCAATCTCTCTCTCTTTGTCCTTCTATCCAAACTCTGGCCTGCCTTCAAAAAAAATATATGAATTTACACTGTGGTCAAGTTAAGGCACCTTCAAGTATTTGCCGTTTTGTGTGGCTTATTTGCCTTTCCAAAAATAGTGGGGGGAAAAAAACCCAAAGCAAACCAAAAATCTTCAACACAAATTTCAGGAGAATTTAACCCATCCATCCAGGACCTTTCAGTTGTTTGAAACATTCAGTTTGTTGTTGTTTGAAGCTTCCAAACTCCATCACCCTCCCGGCAGCACTGCCGCAGCATCCCGGCGAGATGATGCCTTTGGAAAAATGCTCTCTGAGACCACCAGCAACTGCAGCACCGCTTGCTCCTTTCCCCTGCCTCATCCTCCTCGGTTCCTCTTCTCATCTCACTCATCTCATCCACTCACTGCGTCCTGTCATAACCCATTCTCCAGCCCCTTCAGGGAGGGACAGCCTGTCACACCGTTGCACGCCGGCCGATGGTCCGGTGCTGTGCCAAAGAGCAGAGGGTCTTCACTGCACGTGAAAAATGGAAGGTCCCCAAGGTTAAATGCTGCTCCATTCAGACCTGCATTAGCCTCAGATCAAACACCGTGCAAAGGCAGACATCAACTGGCACCGTTTGAACAGTCCATTTATTTGTCAAGTTTTACTTTTGTCCTAAATGAGCTACCCAAGTAGGTAACGGCACCTTCGATTATTCCCCTGGCGCACACGTGGCTCTAGTTCCCTAATGAGATGAGCATAACTTTTTATATTCTTGATCAAAATCACAGAATCACAGAATCACCTAGGTTGGAAGGGACCTTTTAAGATCATCTAGTCCCACCAAGATCCAACCAAATCCAACCAAAATAGACCTCAAAAGCAAATCTAGAAGTCACCATTTCCTGGTGTCATGCTTCCAAGATAAAATTAGCTTGCGGCGAGCATACCCACAGCAACCCTCCCCCCACCCCTTTTTTTTTCCTAATGCCTATATGTTCCTAACAGGGGGAATTACAAAGAGAGCGTGAGCATAGCCAGAGCTAATCCATTCCCAAAGCCAGGCAGCTATCTGCGGAACACTTCTGGGGGGTGCTCAATCAGCGCCGACAGCCACCATGCTCTCCTCTTCAAAGAATGCCAGCCTTTCATGTGGGCTGCCTTTGTGCAGAAGGAAAGTATTTTTAGCAATGCATCGAGTGATTTGACATTGGGAGAACTGAGGGACATTGTCGAACTGGGAAAACTTGGATTGTTGGTACTTGTCTTGTACTGAAGACTTTCTGGGCCTAGAGGACAGCCTTCTCCTCTGATCCCAGCCTCGAAGTGTTCATAGACATGGTAATTATTTATAGTTCCACATTTATAGTTCTTTTAAAATCAACCCCTATACTCTCATATTGTTGTCCAAGCTTCCCAGAGATTGCTAAAATACTCCCATGTGGACATCCCTCCTCCTATTTCAAATTCAGGATTTAGGTAGACATGAGGTCAAAGATGCTGGAATAGGAAACTGGGTATAAAACACAAACAGAACCAAATTTGTCTGCCAATATAACCCGGTTCCCCAGGGAATGCAGAGCCAGCACAGCAGCTGCAGCCTTGTGGCAGTGGCGGCCTCTGGATCCCAAGATTTCATGAGTAAAGGTGGTTTCCACAGAAAACCCTCTGTTCCTTGGCCATCCCTATGGCAGGAAACAAGCCTTTGGAGCTGCAGCATCCAGGTATCTTGATCTAATGGGGGTGAGAAACCACCCTGTCCCAGCAGCCTGGTGATGTGCAATATTGAGAGGTGGGGTGGGACGGTGTCCTCCCCTTGTTGTCCCCTCTGAGCACAACCTCCCTCCACCAGAGACACCCAGTGCCCTGAGCCGGGCAGATACTGCGAGGACAACGCTGTCCACCGCTCCTATTGCTCCTGCTATTGTATACTGCTATTGGTACAGTCCTAAAAGAAGGTACCAGGTAGATGTAGGCAACATCTACAGTTATAAACTTGCATCTTCACCTTTGCTACCAAAGTTTTTAGCTATCACATTAATATTACGCCGCTGCAAATCCTGAATTCTGTACTTTGCTAATTAGGAGCTGAGTGTTATCTCTACCGTATAAAGAAGGTCTATGCCATTGCTTGCTATCACATGATGAAAACTTGCAGTCCTTAAAAAAAACTATTCAAAGCACAACACTCTTAATGATTAACTGAAAAATAAGAGAGAACTGATCAATATGCACAGCATTCCATGAACCAGAAGTCTTAAATTATGACTGGTATTAATTGTATATAATTGAAATTATAAACTCCCCAAGATAAATCATATCTCACTTGTAAATCTTCCAGATATTTTTTCCTAACATTTATAAATAAGTTCTCATTCATAAGCATTTACAGATTAATGCAGAGCTATGGATGTAATTTCTTTGCAAATGAAGCTATGTCAATGTCGCTGTTATTTATAAATCTCTAGACTCCTTTTTTTTTTTTTTTTTTTAATCGAGTGTAACAGGTTATGAATCAAGGCATTTTTTATTGTTTGGTGGCTAGACCCTAAGAATCAGAAACAGGCTCCACAATCTCATTTCCCCAGAGATTAAGTTATAAAAGTGATAAACTTATAGTTAGTACAGCGATGGTTTTGACAGCTATAATTTTCTTCCCCAGAAGAAAGTAATTTGAATTTAGATTAAGACACATCACTATGGCTTCCCTTATAAACTGTTGGATTAAGTTTCTCGATTGCTCTGTACGCACGTTTGCCTGCGCAAACCAAAAATGTGGAAATTAAAAATGTAGGAAGAGAGGAGCTTACGCATTCCATTGACCTTTATATTAGTTAAGCGTTGGAATTTTAATATATGTATGATACGTGCTTTAATTAAAGTGTAAATCAGAACTCTGAATCCCTCAGATTTATGAGCCATGTATCTCCAGAGCTTCATTCTCAAACCTTTCTGCCCACAGGCTCCTAGTGGCAGAAGCGCCGTGGCCCGTGTCACCACGCTGGAAGCTGACAGCAACCTACAGCACCTAAGTTAAAGGTGGGAACTTCCAGCCATCCTTATTTTTTTTAATTTAAATTCGAATAAGGTGACAATCGGAAGAAAATAGTAGAGAGAGAGAAAAAATTTCTAGCAGGCTGTGACATAGGTGGTGACATAGGAACAGAAGTCCTCTCTTTCTGCTTGTACCTAACCATTTTATAGTGTGATCTGTCTGTATTTTCCCCCAACCATAGGGTAGTTTGTACCCAGTGCCCCAAACCAAAAAAAAAAAACCCCTTGGCACAAACTGCTGCAGAGAACGTGATGCTCAGCAGCCTCCCTACATACGTTTTTTAATAGAAGTGGAACACAACAAGAACATCTTTCACAAATAACCACTCTGGAGGATGTTAAAAAAGATAATAATTCCTCCGATTTCGTGTTTATTACCTTCCCTCGCAGATCTTTTCAAGTAAGTTGTGTATTTATAGCAGCTGAAATACATTCATCACAATTACCATTACTCACCGCAGCGTTTCCAGCATGTTCCTGTTCTCCCCGAAGTTTGCTGTACTGCAAGCCCCCACAACTCTAAAAGGTGCTAAAAATTAAATCATTCTGCTTTTCCACTGGCTTTAATTAGATTACCCACATGAATAAATGAGTTCTAGAACACCAATTTGGATGGAAGACTTCCAACAACCAGTGTCTTAGTTGGATTGCACCTGAAGAAGGGGTTGTATGGACCCCAGGATCTGAAGTACCCCGATTTGAGAGCCCAATGAGACACTTACACAAGAAAGCAGGGTCACAGCAGGAATTAATCTCTGGCTGGAAAATTCCTGGAAGTTCACTTCATTGTGAAAGAAACCCTTGAGGTGTGAGGTTTGCTTGTACTGCTCTTCTTGTCTGCGGTGGTGGTACCCATTGTCTTTCTGACTGTTCCTGCTGATGAATGTAATGTGGTACTGTGAATTTTATCTGGGTTTAGATCAGCTGATGCTCCTCTTTAAAAAGAGGTCTTTATCCTCAGTCCGGAGAAACAGTTCTCGCAACAATTTGTCATGAATGACAAAGATCTTCAACAATACCATTCTCATTCTGGCCTATCTGTAATACTTAGATGTTGTTTCCACTCAGAACCACGTCATCTGAGAAGTGTTTGGTTCTCAGAGAACCAATGTCATCTGAGAACTCGTTTGCCATGAAGGCAAACACAGAAGCTGAGCCTCAGTCTGCTTCAGGACCATGGCATCGGCACAGGGAAGGGACAAAGGTCCCCAGGGTGGAACTTCAGGGATGAATCATAGAATTGTCTAGGTTGGAAGGGACCTTTAAGATCATCAACGTAACTCTGTTAAAAAAACATCACTAACCCATGTCTCTAAGCACTGTGTCAACCCGGCTTTTAAATCCCTCCAGGGATGGTGCCGCAACCCCTTCCCTGGGCAAGTTCAAGGCTTCAGAACCCTTTCAGTGTAAACATTTTTCCTAATCTCCAATCTGAACCTCCCCTGGTGCAACTTGAGGCCATTTCCTCTTGTCCCATGGCC
>JAOQGH010000003.1:22496209-22525703 GCA_025769975.1 Gallinago jamesoni | reverse complement strand
AGAAATTCTTTACAGTGAGGGTGGTGAGGCACTGGAACGGGTTGCCCAGGGAGGTCGTGGCTGCCCCATCCCTGGAGCAGTTCAAGGCCAGACTGGATGGGGCTTGGAGCAACCTGGTCTGGTGGGAAGTGTCCCTGCCCAGGGCAGGGGGGTTGAAACTCAATGATCCTTAAGATCCCTTTCCAACCCAAATGATTCTATATCATATCACCTCATATCATATGAAGTAATATCATATGGAAATGAGAGGCTTCCCGTAACACTGGAGTTAAATGAAAACTAGCAATTTTGCGCTGCCCATCATCTTGGAAAGTTACTTGGTGCCCCCTGCGATTTTTGGCTACTTGGTTCACAAGACGATGCAGGTTCAGCACAAACCCCAGCTTCCAGGTTGCTCCACCTCAGCAGTTTCACGCTGTCTTCTGCAGCCGGGCTACACCGATTCCATAAATTCATACCACAGCTGAAGGCAGTGGTCACCAGCCATACTTTTATTTTGGCTCATAAAAGCAACAACATTTGCACAGCTGGAGGGAACGATGAAACCAAGAGGGGAACGACTGTAACGTTGCCTTCTCCCATCATTGTGCATGAAACAAGTCTGGTGTGAGAGCACCACGCTAAAACCCAACGCCTTTGGCACAGCCTCGCTCCGTTTGCAGTCGGATTTAGCACCAATTTATGCAGCGCGGTGAGATAACGAGGCGAGGTCCCTGTGGGCATAACTCTGCCAGGAGAGCAGACTGCATCAGGAGGGACACGGGCCCCGCGTGTGGGGTTCTGGCCCGTTCCCAGCCCGGCTGGGGCTGTGGCCAGGAAAGGTGGAGAGGTGCAGGGGTGGGATGCAGCTCCCGGGAAAGTGCTGCGGTAAGAGAACTGCTAATTAATTCAATACCAAAATACTCACTTAGGTGGATTACAATCCGCTGTAATCCGTGCGGATTGAAGTGGCCAACTTGCAGCTTCACCATCGCTCTGAGGTTTGCGGCACTTGGCTGAGAGACTCTGAGATTTTAATCACAGAATCACCTAGGTTGGAAGGGACCTTTTAAGATCATCTAGTCCAACCAAAATCTTTGCAAAGGAGTGAGACAACTGCAAACCAGCTCCTCTCAGTCGTATGTGGTGGTACCCCCCGTTCTGGCCCGCGCAGCAGATCCCACTCCTGTCCTCACGTCTCTTCATCACGGGGTCCTCTCCCCATCTCTCCCCTCCATCTCGTTGACGGAGCTCTCCTCACTCCCACTCAGAAGGCAGCGGAAAACATTTGTTTCCATTCACATACCTATGGGGTAAAGATGGTATCACTGACACTGGCTGGTAAATGGTATACCCCTCAAAGGGGTAAATAATTTGAGGAGCGCTGGCATATGTTGGCACACTCAAAGCCTTGGAGAAGTTGCATCTATTTTCTCTACCAGACCCTAGTTTTCTCCGAGTCAATCTTGAGGGCAGAGTCCTCTTTTCACTGGAGGCTTCTTTCTTTGGGCAGCTCAGTCCCCTCTCCTGCTCCCTTGCTCTGCCCTCCCTCCCCTGGCAGAGCGGTCCCGTCCCCCTCCTGCTTACAGCTGGTGTTGCTGCCTTTCCACTCCCCATCATCCAGTTTTGTACTGGGAAACACTGGGCAGACGTAGCTGCACCAATCAGCCCTCCAAGAGCTTAAACCAAAACAAGAAAAGGGATTTCTTCCCAAGTCCATTCTTCTTCCTCCGTGTTACTGCGGGAGCGCGGGCGATGCTTTAAAGGGTTTAGCTCTGGAAAGTGTCCTCCCTTTCGTCTCAGAGAGCAGCAGAAGGGATGGCTGTAGCCCAGGGCCACGGGGAGCTCCCCACACTGCTCCACAGCCCTACCACAGGACACAGGGACAGTGCCAGAACCCAAAGCAGAAGACACGTGTCAGTTCTCCACATAAATACCTAATGATGCTTCACGCAACAATAGGATTTTGAAAAGTTAGTGCAAAACATCTAGCAAGCGCCAATTTTGTTTCCCTGTGAGCTTTCGAAAGACATCGGACAGAGAATCCCCAAGGCTGTCGTTTCAATCAATTGGTCTGGGTATACATTTTTATTCCTTATTACTAATAATTCCACTTCTGGTCTACGGAAGATGGATAACATAAGATTCAAACCTATTATGATTGTGTTATTCTCCAGCTTAACATACAGACAGAGTGTATTTTCACAGCCCTTGTACGAGACAGAAGAACATTATTACATTTCAGTTTGTGTCTGAAATAGTGAGCCTGATGGACCTGACAGGCAATAAATACTTCTCAGTCTGAATGCTTCATCTAATTTTAGGAAATAAAATTTAAAAAAAAAAAAAAGAAGAAAAAAAAGACAGACAGACTCTCTCTTGAAAGCATTCTACAACCATGAGCTAGTTGTCTAAGGTTAGACAGGATGTCTTCTGCAAGATGAAATTAAACCCAGGTTTCCCAAACATCGTGAGCATCTTGTTACCCATCAAACCTGACAGTTCTCTATGTAAAGAGCAAATAAACACATTTCTGCCTTAACAGTAACCATACGGCCACGGGGCAGCATTTGAAGAAGAGGAAGGGGAGAGGGGGAAAAGGCAATTGTGTTCTTTCCTTGCTTAGAAGAAAACCAGTCACACCTCTTCCACTGTCTTTTTGCCCATCTGCTTCGAAATCCCACATGGAGGCTGGTAATTGTCCTTGATAGCAAATGAGTTTATTTTTGGTTTCAGCTTACGCTGCTCCGTAGATCACACGGCAGGATCAGTGCCTGCTCTAACGTCGTTAGCCCGGACGATGCGCTTGCGGGGTGCAGCCGACCCCCCGGCACCGGGCTGCCTAAGCACCTGAAGACACTAGCGTTTGCTGTTTGTAGTTCTGTTTTTACTTTATAACAAGGTCTTTCTAAAGATTCCGTACGTTTGTCACGGTTACGCCAAAACTGGCCGATGTTGTCTCCAAGAAAATACGTACGCTTCCTGCATTCCTCAGTTCCCACGCCTGAGGATGCTGTCAGGATGAAGGCCAGGATTCGGGAGAAGCTGGAGGGAGGTGAGGGGCAACGAGCACCAGTAAATCCCGACCCATCTCCTAGTGATACTCTTGTCTTCCATCAAGAAAGCAATGAAGGAAAAAAACCCCAAGCATTCTTGTTCTTCGAATACATTACGTTACTCTGCACCGATGGTAAAGATGTGATAATGAGGCCAGTTTGTCCATTTACAACTCAATGTTACCCAGCGCAGCCCTGACCCTGTTCCACCGATGGCTTTGGTGGGATTCAACGACACCAGTAAAGGGGTGGGAAGAAGACTGGGCAGAGCTCCTGTGAGGCTTCTGGTAGCTTCAACAGGACTAACAGCTCCCTCAAAGCTTCAGTAAGCTGAACCGTGCTCTTAATTGCCCATCTGATTTAATAACATCCCAACATACAGCTTACATTAAGGGCATCTATTTAAGTTAGAGCTTGAATGTTTTTCAATTCTCCTGCAAATAAATCATTAGATCAGTATCCATCATTTACCAGCCTATCTCTGCCTGTCTGAATAAGTGACACGTGGCATTTATCACCACCTTCTGCCATCGTTTATCATGGTGCAGCCTGTTACCATCCTTGGACAAACCTCTCCTCCGGACTGGGGAGCTGCAGGATTTGACCCACTTAAATTTAATAACAGAGACAAATTCTTTTGGAAGTCTTTCCGATGTTAGTAACTCAAATGGTTTTCTTTTTTTGAGATTTGGTCTTATTGCCCTGTATTTAAGGCTCAGATAATTAAGGGGATTTATATTTATATTGTCTTACTTATTTACTCATGCCTGATATTTAAAAACCTAATAACAAAAAATGAAATTATTACTCAAGTACTCAGGATATCCATAATCTAAATTAAGATCCAGTACAAACGACCACTTATTCTGCCTTGATGGATAAACAAACATCCAGCACTAAAAACAATGAGGACAGCAGAATAAACCCTTGCTCTTCCATCCTCTGCCAAGTGTCAGGACATAGAGCTTGCCTTAAAACATCGACATCAAGCATGGGACAGGAGGTTAGAAAGGCAAACACTATCAGTGTAATCTTGGATGTGAAGGTCTTGGATACAAAGACGACCAGGTTTGAGGGAAGAGAGAGCACCTTTTTTGCATCTAAGAATAAACCAGTAAAAAGAAATAAGCATTCAGGCTCTAAACGCTTTCTCAGCTTGCATGCTCTAAAGCTGCTTTTCCAAGTATATCATTATATCTCAGAAACGACATTATCTCTCCCTGTAGACGTTATAGTGCTTAAAATGTCAACTCTTCTTGAAGATGTCTGCTTTGCACTTCCCATCTGTTCCCGGTGCTGAAGCTGCCGCCGTACCCGTGGGGAAAGGTAGGCTTCTGTGGAGAAGAGTTCCCAAATGAGTTATGGCTTTTTGGGTGAATATTAACCTCATTTTAGGGCAGAGACCACAGAGCATGGGTATTATATACTTGCCATATGAAATTCTATTTATAGGACCCAACTCTCAGACTAGGCATAAGAAAAAGTTACCAGTTGTTTCAGTGTAACGTACGTACAGCAAAATCAGTCTAAAATCCTTAGGAAAAGTCTCTTACTAGAAAAAAAAAACCTCTAAGAGATAAGTGTTGTTGGGTGTAGCAAAATTAGTTTCAGTTCTTCCCAAAAGAAATAAGAACTAAAGCAAAGAGGAAATGCCTAAACTCATATTTTGGGTGTTCAGGTTGCATTTATTTTTATTGGAAATAAAATATTAATTAAAAAAAAAAAAATCAGTCTTTTGTGTACATGCAATGTGGGTTAAGGGATGGAAAGGAAAGCAAGGAAGCCCTGGGCAAGCAGTTGCCCAGTCACACTGAGCCCGTTGCAGCAGAGGAAATGATTAAACCTTGGACCCTTCCCAGGGATGCGCCCATAGCACAACCCGTCTCTGTCCCTTGGACACACCATCCCCATGGAGGGCTGAAGTCAAACCAGTGCTCTTGGCTGAAGTCCCACCACAGATTTACAGCAGGCAGAAAGGAGGAGAGGCCTTTTGGCCAACCAGGCATCTTTTTACACTAAACCTGCACCCCTACAGGCTTGGGGAGGTGTGGCTGGAGCTGCCTGGCAGGAAGACCTGGGGGTTCTCATTGACAAGCAGCTGAATATGAGCTGGCAGTGTGCCCAGGTGGCCAAGAAAGTCAAGGGCATCCTGGCTTGGATTAGAAATCTGCTTGTGACCAGCAGAAGTAGGGAGGTGATTGTCCCCCGTACTCTGCACTGGTGAGGCCACACCTGGAGTGTTGTGTCCAGTTCTGGGCACCTCAATACAAGAGAGACATCGAGGTGCTGGAGCGGTTGCAGAGGAGGGCAACGAAGATGATGAAGGGCCTGGAGAACAAATCGTATGAAGAGTGACTGAGGGATCTGGGGCTGTTTAGTCTGAGGAAGAGGAGGCTGAGGGGAGACCTCATCACTCTCTACAGCTTCTTGAAAGGACACTGTAGAGAGGTTGGTGCTGGTCTCTTCTTGCAGGTAATTAGTGACAGAATGAGAGGGAATGGCTTCAGGCTCCAACAGGGTAGGTTTAGTCTGAACATTAGGAAAGAATTTTTCACAGAAAGAGTGGTCAGAGACTGGAATAGGCTGCCCAGGGAGGGGGTTGAGTCCCCTGAGTCTCCCAGGTTGTTTAAGAGTCGTTTAGATGTGGGATTGGGGGAGATGGTGTAGGGGAGAACTTTGTAGAGTAGGGTAGATGGTTGGACTCGATGATCCCAAGGGTCTTTTGCATCCAAAATGATTCTATGATTAGGGGCTGAGGGCACAGACAAACAGCAACATCCCTGTGAAAGACAGCCATCTCCCTGCCAGGCACAGATGGAGAAGACACAGTCTCCTGGCCACATCTGTGCAGCCTAGCCTCTCACAGCCCCCTCCCATCACAAATACCAGCCACACTCACGTAGGCAGGAGTGCCAGCAAGAAACCCACCCCCTCTCCTGGCTCCTTTCTTCAACATACTGTCACGGCCTGCCAGCTCGCTCCCCGTCAAAGCCCTGCGCTCACGCAGGCAAAAATATTCCTGCCTTCTGCTGCTGCCAGCTTCCAGCAAGGGGGAGTCCTGCTCTGCTCCAGTTTTTCATCCAGCCACATGCCACACTGCCAGGACTTCGTGGAAGTCTACAGGCAAACCATGCCACTAACCCAAAGCTGAGGTGCACCCATTGAACCCTGGCAGCCCTCAGCACTCATGGTTTGATGGACACAGTTCCTTTCCAGCTCTTCACGGTGGAAAGCCTCCAAAAGCATGTCTATCCCAACGCTCAGTCCCCAAGGTGTTCCCCACCGCCTGGTGAGCAGCTCGTCCCTTCCCCATGGCTTTACCGATGTGCTTTTCTCCTCTCTGTGCCTGGGGCAACGCGGCACGGCAGAATGAACAGATAAGCAGGAGGTACACTACTTCCCCGACTGCTCCCAGTTAAAAGTAGGTTACGATCCATCCAGTTGATTGTTTTAGGGTTCTTAAAATTTTACACCATTAAGTACGCTGGTTCTGAGCGTTTATTACACCTGCTGGCAGGTCATTAGCTACCAGCGTGGCTGGGACAACCACAGCTACTTCAGCCATTGCTTTTACCAATTGCACTTAGAAGAAAGTCTTCATTTCGTGGAACTGGCACTTTTTTGATGGATGAGACTCCCTCTTTGTTTTCATTTTCATCTGGTTCTTCCATTTACTCCTTTATGATGGTCCGCTCTGGCAAACTGATCACGTTCAGGTCAACCACCCCAGAAAGCAACGTTTCCTCCTCTGCCGCTCTTCCACCCACCAAAGAAAGACAGGATGGAAGGTGCTCATGGATCCAACCTATTCCCAGGTGCTTCTGCTCTTCCTCTTTTTAAGCAGAAAGACTGCACTGATTTCATCCCTGCCAGGAGTTTGTTGACTTCAGCAGGAGCCAACTGTAAGTATGGGACCAGGCAGGCACAGAGAGTTATAGCAATCCCCACTGAAATTGGGTCAGGTCATCAAATCTAACTTCCTCCATACTCCAAAATAACCACCCAACGTGGTGCCATCTCAAATCAATACAGACTATTTTAGTGTTTTCTTCTCTTCCAGCAAGTATATATTAATACTTTCAGACACTTTCGCCCTTTTGTTCCAAGTTGAATAGTTCACTGTTTCTAAGATGGTCCTTCAGTACACAAATGAAGGACAGCAGTAATTGTGCCAGGAAGCTCATAAAAATCCTCTTTTAGTCTATTCCACAACACTATTCCATGAAAGAAAGAGCAATTCAGAGCATCTACCACACGTCTGGGAGTCTTTACGTGTATCTTGAGAGGATTAAATGCTACTGAAGTACACAGGGAGGCTTAGAATCATAGAATCATGATTCTATGATTGGGTCAAGTTGGAAGGGACCTTAAAGATCATCAAGTTCCTGGGCATGGACACCTCCCACAAAGAAGCCAGGCTTCTACCAAAATAAGCCAAGGTTCAGTCGAGATTAAAAAGTTATCTTTCATCTCAACATTGAATTAAAATAGGAGGATTATCAAAGATGCCGGCATTTCTGCGAAGTGGCAAGGAGAAGGTCCACACGGCCTCAGCCAGTGGCCATGCCATGGCATTCCTCATCCCAGCCCAAACCTTCCCTGGGAACTTCAGCCCCCCCAGGCCATCGTGGGGAGCTCCTGGACCTTCCCCACCCAGCGGAGGATGTTCTTGGCAACAGCCAGAAGGGCACTGGAACCAAATAAGGAGAAATCTAGAAGCCGGTTTGTCTCGGCACTCTTGCAGCCAAGCAAATCCGCCAAAACTCACGGAGCCAGACACAGGGTGGGGGGGTTGGGGGGGGAAAGAAACCCACAAAAACCCAAATGAAGCAACAGCTTGAACTTATGACTGTCTGTCCAGCCAGCACGAGCAATATCTCATTACAGATCAGCGATGATGAAATACAGCAACAGTGAGTGTGACACAGCTGACGAAAGACCTCAAAATATTTACGCTAACGCAAAGCTTTGGTTTCACCTTCCCTACAAGCTTTGCAACCAAGAACAGTGACAGAAAACACAGAAGAATGATTTTAAGTTTTACTTTTTTTTTTTTTCCTCCTTTTCCTTTTTCCTGACCTCCTTCCTTCAGGTCAGACCTTGGTTTAGAAAGTGGGGAGACAACGTGGTCCCAAGGAGCCGCTGCCCACCCGGGTTGTGCCCCAGGGAGGGACCACCCTGTCACCGTCCCTGTCCCACATGTACTCACCAGCAAAACACCCCAGCACAGGGAGTGAATCATTTAGCACTTTGGAAACAAAACAAAAACCCAAGGAAAGCTCTAGTCCTGGTTCTACTCCAAACACCTATTATTTAGTCTGACTGCCCCCATTCTATTTCCTCCTCTTTGATCAACTAATGACCAAGAAAACCTATTACCAGCAGAAGAAAAACATATTCCTGCTATCTTGAACTGCTGCGGCGAGTGCAAATGCATTGCTTTCTATGAGAACAGAGAAAATATTTCTTCAGTGGCTAGCATGAGAAATGAGGGGGGAAAAGGGAGGAGAAGGAAGGGAAGAAACTATTATTTTATTAACTAATTAGATAACTGTTAAAAGAAAATGAGCCTGCCTGCGAGTCTCTGCATTATCGACTCTGGGGAAGCTGCTGTGGTGTACAACAGAGACAATGAAACACCTTGGTTTGCATTAGGAAATGGCTATCCCTGCCCGGAGAGGGAACACAGCGATCTACAAAATAACCTAATTATTGTAATGAGGCAGGGTGGGGGGAAGGAAGGTGGGAAACCACTGCCATCTGGCACGTTTGGGGAAAGAGCGACTGCAGGTAACAACTGGTCTTGGACTCTGTTTTTCAGTCTTCCAGTACCACCGTGGGAAAGAAAAGAAATCCTCCTGCCATTCCTTTGGTTTTTGTGACCAGCGGATGAACCAACTATTCCTGCTTCCCACAAACCTTCCCGCTTCTGCTGTTCTGGACAGTCCACGAGGTCACCACCATTAAAAACAAAACCAAACCAAAAAAAATCAGAACAAACCCCAGCAGTTCTGCAGTCACAACGTTTTGGGAGCCAAAAACGACTCAACTACTAGGACACCAGCAGTGGGTCGGGCCAGCACTGCCACTGGTCTCACACCATCGCTTGGGTTACCCCACAGCAAAGATGGTGCCTAAGGACATAAACTGAAAAATCCAATACTCTCTCTCTCAAAAAAGAAAAAAGTACCTTAAGAACATGTGGGAACAACTATTTAGCATTAAACTCTCCGTTTGATTCCTCCTACAAAAGCACTCCAAGAAAGAAGGAAACAATGCCTTAAAAAAAAAAACACAAAAATAATCAGTGGAATTTGGGAAAATATAAATCATCCTTTATTAGTGATTTCCCAGGGCGCTCGTTCAACACCGCACTCTGCGAAGTCCCAGAAGTGCACGGAGCAGCTGCCTCCCAAACCTGCAACACGGCACAGCTTAAAGCCCTGGTGTAATTTAGAATAATATTATTCTTTGGATTCTGGCCGGGCAGCTCGATGGTACTGCCAGCGGATTAGCGAGTGCTAACGCCGGGGCCGTCTCCAAGGCAGCAATGAAAAAGGGTTGATGGATTTTTGGACGTTTCCCTTTCTGACCCGTGCCCTTTTGAAAGGGCGAGAAGCGATGAAAGAAAAACCTCCTGGCAATGGGGTAAAAAACTGACAGGAGGCGGCTCAAGACGAGGAGGAGCTACAAGTGGAACTCACAAAAGGAAAAGATGAAGATTGGTGCTGGGTCAAAAGTACCAAACTTACCAAATATGAAGTGTGCAGGGATTTCTAAGGGTGGGGAGGTTGTAAAGTGGTAAAGTTGTAAAGTGGGGGCAATGGGGGCTTGCGAGGTCCTGAGCAGGGAAAAAAACCACATGGAAAAGCAACTCTGCACCACGTGCCAAAGGGTATGGACTCTCCCAAGAAACCATGGTGACCTGCTCAACACACCCGTGGCAGAGATGTGAACACCCGCTCCCTCCTTCCTGGAGGCTCACAACCCTCTGAGAACACACACAACCCCCGTCCCCAAACCCAACCGCCACCGACCAAACGTCCCCACACACCATCTTCACGGAGGCACAAGGCAGATGGAAGGGTAGGGGGGGTCCATCACACGGCTCCACACTCTGTTGGCTTTTGAGTGTCCTTCCCAGAGTCCTGGCCTTCACCCTCTTCCGAACACTCAATTTACAAACTGAAAGCTACTTTTTTAGAACAACAGTATGGGTACATACATGGAGTAATCATATTCTTAAATGGCCTTCATCATGATTTATGTCAGAGTCTTCCAGATGCCATTCAAACAACATTACAAGCATCTGCCACATGTGTCTCTATATTCCTCTCCCCAGAGGAAAACAAAGTTATGATGAAAGCTGTGAATTCGCTTCACCGGAGCTCTGTGCCAACAGCTGCTGAGAAACTGTACAAAACCCTTTCTTACAAAAATTAAGTACTTCTCTTAAGGAATCATTATTTTCAAGGTTATTTGGGTCAAGTTTTTTGTTGTTTGGTTGCTTAGGGGTGTTTTTTAATATATTTTTTTGTCTTTTTAGCGCTACTGGAGTTAGCAGAAGATGCCCCGTGGTGCGTGGCACAGCCCACAAGAGCCGTATGTTTGTGACACCCTAGAATACACTCAGCCCCTCCAGCCACCAGTACCACCTCTGGTGCCTGGTACAGGAGATCCTTGGGTGACAGGAACAGTCAGCAGGATTTCTTCCAGCCTCTAAAGTGGTAACAACAGATCTTCAACCCCAAAGTACCCCGTTGCTAGTACTGCTACAGTGTGAAGTAGAGGGTTTGTTCGGTAACTCTTTTACCAGATGTAAGGACCCATAGCCACGTGCATCACCATTGCTTCTCCTCCAGTTATCCACTTGGACAGAACCCAGAGCAGACTCCAGCTATTCCAAATCTCAGTCGAGCACTCAAACCTTCCCAGTTAATGGGATTACTTGTATCAGCAACTGCTACTTTTGTATAAGTGGAAGGCGCAGACTCTTGCCTACGTGAATCCCAGTTCAGAGCAGCATTGTCTAATGTATGGGAAAATCCCAAAGATGCCCCAAATCCCAGTTAGATAAACACCCACAGTTCAGTTATGATGACACGTAGCCGGTGATTACACTAATGGGGAGGCACAGACCTTCCCCTACTCCTAGCAACTTTAATGTATCATTACTCCAGAATTCCACTTTTGCATCAGTCAACCTCCAACTCCGTCTGAAATATTCCCAGTCAATGCAAAACCTATTTCTCCAAGGTGCACCTGAAGAGGTAACAGGATTAACTGTAACAGACTTTTGCAAAAGATGAGATTAACTTGGATTAGTCTTTTATGAAACTACTGCGACGAAGGTCCGTAAGAGAAGAAAATGATCATGTAGCATTCTGATGGCTGCAGCACTGGTGTGGTACAAGCTGCTCCATCGTAGCTACAAGACACTCTCAAAATTCCCAGTACCAGCATAGGAAGCATGTTCTCATCTACCATCCCCACACCAAGTGGTCAGTGGGCACCTCCTCCAATGGCCAGATTGTGTGAGCTCCATCTGCTCCATGGCCCAGCCACAGGCAGATGAGGGAAACAGCCCCCTCAGTCTCCCAGTCACACACAGCAAGGTCCTCTCACTGCTACAATCTCTGTCTGTTGGTGACAGCATTTGCTTTCTTACCACCAAAATTTCAAACTTTACACCATGGTGATCTTTTGAAGGTATCAACCCTGTGTCAGTCGTTTATATAGTTTATTCAAACTCCAAAAGGGCAAGGCTCCACTCCAAATGTGCCTCATTGAAGATTATCAGGGTTTTTTTCCCCATATTGAAAGTATTCCACGTACGTTGTTCTCTCCTGGCCATCAATGCTGGGGAGGACCTATCCTCTTCTGCAGTGCATCTGGCTGGAACCTGTGATTCTGTAAAGCCAGGGAGCCCTCTCTGGAATGGAGAAGCCCAGTAGAGCCCATTGGACACCCTCATCAACACAGAGAAAGGCATCTCCATCTTCCCATTCTCTCAAGGCATTTAGATCTCTGTTTTGGAAATATTTTCCTTAAATTGGATCAGTTATTGTTACTAACATGTTCCACAATTACTTTCTAGAAATGATGGCACAAAGGAGAGCTTAGGACTCTGCCCATTTTGCTATTATTTCAAAATAAAATTACATTTTAGATCTCCCGCCCCTCGAGGACAGCATTCACCACTTGTTCTACTGGGAACGGTTTGTTAAACACACACTCCTTCTGACTCTATCGTTAGTGTTTCTCTGTAGAAACTCGGTATTTCTCTGGGAGATTCGATTTAATGCTTTAGTTATGGACTGTTACCACAGAACTACTTTCCATCCCCCTTCTCAAACATTGCGTGTTGACTAATGCAGCCCTGGATCACCTGTAAGCACAAGGTATCTCCCCCACAACCAACTCTTTCCCAGGAACTGGGGGTTCCTGTCCCCTTGGGCTGGCCTGTCTCCAGCAGATCAGACCACCCTTCCTGCCCCAGCAGCTCCCCCAGGCCCTGCGTCACCAGTTCAGTCCTTCCAGCCCACTGTCACCATCACACCACCCCCAGCTCCAAGCAATTAAAACATCCTGCTGTGAATTTATGCAGTTCCCAAAATTCTTGGCTACGACACAGAAGGCTCGCTCATGTACAAAGGACCTACCCCTCCCCCTCCCCTCACAGTACGCAGGGCACCACAATGGCATCCTCTTCCTCTCCAAAACCAGCTATAAAGAGAAAATCCACAGCAGATGTTGGGATTTTTAACCCCGCCATAACAGGAGCCTCACGGGAAGTCAATGTCTTGCTCTGAAAGAGTCATGTCCCCCCCGCCCCAGTCTCTGCACTGGGATGCAACTGGGAGAACCCACTCTCCCCGTGTGCCAGGGGACATCCGGCAGGAGCCCTTGAAGGGTGACACTTACCTAGAGGGCTCCCAAGCTCTGGAACAGTCCTAGGCATCAACTGCTATTTCTAGAGAACGTGCAAGAGAAAGGATTGTGTTTCAGGAGACAAAAGGCTCAAGTTTGTGACTTCAGTTTCAACATTGCTCAAACTGGGTATAATTAAACCCTGATTTTCAATAACCACTTCAAAATGGATGTCTCTGTGATGCAGAGAACACTGAAAATGGGAAGACGCTTTTTATTTAACCTCAAAAATCTATTTTTGCACAAAAATCCTAATTCTCCCTGGCTGGAACTTTCTCTTCCTCCTGGCATGGAGGGGAGCAATGGAAAGATGAAGGAAAAAAAAGAAAAAAATGAATGGGGAGGAATAGCCAGGGCCTCTCATGTGAGCTATAGAGAATAAAGAAGGAGACAAAGGATCTGTAAGAGATTCCCTGAGTCCTGCAAACCAGGGGAAAGCACCTCCTCGCCCTGCAAAGGCCTGAGGAGAAGCACAAAACTTACCCCCACACAAAGGACACCAATTTTAATCACACACTCCAGACAAAAACCCATAGTCAGCCCCATAACTGCCTACCCACCCTAACAGAGAACTGCAAAAATCTTACTTTACTTCCCCTGTTTGATTCCACTGTTTTGCTCCCTCGCTTTCCATCTCCCGCACACGGTTTTCCACACTCCTGCTTCTGGGTGGGCAGTGAAGAGCGGCGTTTTCCCCAGCCCTGCAGCCCCCAGGAGGTGAGGAAAGGTGCAACCACAAGCCATGAGCCAGCAGGTGTGGGTTCCCACAGCCACCAGGCGCCCAGTTCCACCCCAGAGCTGAGTGGTGCCAGGTGCTGAGCATCCAACCTTGAGGAGCAAAGTCTCACCACCTGGGAGCAGCCTCCCCAGCCACCCTCTCTACGGGCAGAGGGGTGAGGAGGGGGCGCAGCATCTCCCCTGCTCTCTGAAATACCATCACCTGTGCTGAAATACCAGTAGCAGGCATTTCAGAAGGGACCTTTGCAGAAGAGACTCTCTCGTGCTCTGATGTTAAAGCCACTCTTGTAGCACGTCCTTGCTACAACTTGAACCTCAAAGGATGATCCAAAGCACAAACCTCTGAAGTTTGAAATCTGCTTCTGTCCTAAGTCACTAGGGAAAGGAATAACTGATATAAAGGAGAAGAAAAATAAATGTGATTGAGGTTCTGTTTGTGGGATCTCGGAGCTAATGGAAGAATTCTGGCCCACTAGAGTTAACAGCTCACCCTTTGGTGACAGGCTCGCCATGCTCTGGTCCTCCAGCATGAGGAGCAAGACCCCAGCTGCCTTCTCTCTCCATCAGGCTCACAGATAAATGCACAGACTAGTCAGCACCTGCAGTAATCCACACTGATGTGTGTTTTTTACATTCAAAGATACTGTAAAGTCCTTCCTCCCTGGTGCAGAAAGGAAACAATTCCAAATACATCACATTTTTCTCATCCATCTGCTGCTATTTCAACTCTGTCATGTAAATTCCAGTCAACAGAAAAGTTGATGTTTCATTCTGTAATAGACACATTCAAATTTCCAGCAAACACACAGGTTTTAATTTCTTCCTCCTTCCAGTCATATGCTTGATGTTCCTCAGACCCTGAAATCATTGGATCTCCTGAGGGACACAACAGCTGAGTCCAGAGAGGCCACATTTCATAGAGGCAGGACCTGCAAAGCCCAGCAGAGCAGGCGTCTTTCAGTCAGGTCACATAAAGGCCATTTCCAATTTTGGGAACATACATAATAACCTGACTTTTTACACACAGATAATCATGTGTCCCAAGTAAACTATAGTTCTGTATTAAGTTTGCAGCCCTTGTCTTCCTGGTGAATTTATCAGCTCTTGAGTAGCTGTTCCTAATTCACCTCAAAGAGGCAAGAGGTGGGGAGGGCCCTGAAGAAGCCGAGAGGGGGAAGAAAATGCTGCTTAACTCACTTATTCAAAGTGGAGAAAGATAAAAAAAACAGAGAGAGAAAGAAATACATGGGTTTTCAAGAGGGAATTCAATAAAGCTATCACTGTTTGAAGAAAGCATAAGAGGCCACAAAAGTACAGTCCAGGCCTGAGCCCTTCTCACCGAGAAGACCTCTTGTGTGTGAGTGGATACACCAGGTTACCAGCAAATGAAGCAGAAGGAGCATTACTGAAGGTGGAAACTGGGCCTTGCAGGAGCTACAGCAGTCGGAGGAGACAGAAATTCCAGCCCAAAACCATCATGACGGAGTGGAAGAACATCCTCAGCTGTTAGTGGGTCTTTGGGTTCAAGTTCCATCATTCGCACTGTCCTAAGAAAATGCAAAGGATGACATAGCCTTTGGGTTGATAAGAGATTCCTCTGGTTATTTTTGGAACAGAAGAATGTGAAATTATCTACAATAAGCCTTTCCTTTGCTTTGACCAGTTGCACCGAGCAACTACTTCTACTCTTTTTGGATGTCTCCTGGCCACAGTGCTGATGAAGACATGTTTTTCATAACATAGCGTTTTACTTATAATAGTATGCAAGAGCCTTTCCTGCAACTTCCCTCATCAATTACCTGTCTAGAAAATGAGAAGTCGGTGTTAGAAACTGCCAGATCCTTAATATGATTGACTGTGTCTGGTTTCAGTCAGCGAAAGACCTCCACGTAACAAATGGCTTGACAAGAAAGGCTGTCGAGGCCTGAATATCATTTCTGCTCAATCAAATCCTAATGCTGATGGAAAACCCTGGGTTTTGGTGACTCTCGGTGTGATGTGCCCCCACTGGGGCATGGGGAGATGTATCGCCGCTCTACACGCACAGCACCTGGCGAATGGGGAAGGCTCTCCTCCTCCTCCTCCTCCTCCTCCTCCTCCTCCTCCTCCTCTTGCCAGGCCTGGAGCAGGAAGGTAGGCGGTCACTGCCATGACAAATCACATCAACGCCTCTTTCTCAGTTGGTGCTTCTATGCTAAACGGTAACGAAACTGTTAATTATGGGAAAACAAAGAGATGGATGGAAGAAGATCACTTCCCCCAAATGATTTTTATAGGAAAAAAAACCAAAAACCAACCAAACAAATGAAATCTTGATGTACGCAAACTCAAGCTGGGGAATAGCAGTAAATTTTCCCCGGTAATGGGTCTTCATGATGTCAGGTACAGAAAGATTTGCACTTTATTATCAATAAGAGAGTCCAAATTAAAGCAGTGACTTGAAGTGGCAGAAATGGGCCTTGGGATACAGTGAATACAGCACATCTCCCCTCTCGCCAGACAGGTGGTGTCTACAAGGTTTTAAGATGCAGTTCCAACAAAGATTTTACCATATCATAAAACTGTTGATTACGGCATAAAGAAAGCCATAAGATTTGATTTCTCCTTTTTTTTTTTTCTTTCTGTGTACACACTGGTCAAAAGAGGATTGACTGTAGAAAAGAACAGATTATTAAACTGTGGTATAGTAAACACCAACATATTGTAGCTATGCTTTTCCTTTAAAACATTTTGTAGAATAATTATAGCTGGAACAAAGGAAGCTCAGAAAATTTCAACACTGGAGCTTTTTTTGCTTTTTTTGGGGGGAAGGAGGAGTGGAAAAAAAATAAAAGAAAACAGCCATAAAGAAGTTCCGATATTCATTTCTAAATTCTAACAAATACTTTGATTATACTATGCTTTGCTACATCTGGCCTTCAGCTCTGGACCTCATCCAGCTTCCTGCAGAACCCGAGGAAATCCAGCTCAAAACTTAAGTTATGTTATTTTCTAAATGGCATAACACAAACCCCCGATTTAACTGGCATTTTCCTCTCCATCATTTAGTGACACAACTGAGGCAATTCTCCCGAAGAAGAGAAGCAGCTCCCCTTTTCGTTTATTTAAAATCGCGAGTGCTTCCTCAGCGGCACGCCCAAGCTTTCAAATAAGGAACAGCAATTGATTATTTCCCTATTTCCGTGTTTCTCTTCGACATTCCTTTAAGAATTATAACGCATCTAATCTCTGCACTCCTAGTTACCTAAACAGAGAGAGTCTGTGTAAAGGGGGAATCCCGGCAGCTATAAAGACAGCGGCTGAAAATGGCAATGTGAGATTTTACTCTCAAGCACGACGTTCTCTTAAGGCCTCGGTCTTGCAAATATTCAGCCTGTGAGCTGTCCTACTAAAGCAAGACTCGGTCATTGGCTTTTTTTCGTTGGTGGAGTTTTTTGTTTTGGTTTTTTTTTTTTTTATTATTCATATATATTTTTAGGCAACATATTATGCAAGTCGGAAAGAGGCAAAGAAACGGGTAGGAGGAGGAGAGCCCCCGGTGTGCACGTGGGGCCCTCGACACGGCACCGCGGCTCAGAGACCCCAGCGACCCCGGCTGAGCCGAACCCCCAGCTCGGGTGACCAAGGGAAATCGCTGAAGGTTCCCCTCAGTGGCAGAAGCCAACACTTCCCAAGCGAACATCCATCCTTCCTCTCTAGTGCAATACCCTGCAGACGGGACTAAACCTAACGATGATTGCTAAGAAAAGGTTCCAGCACTTAACACAACCTACGTGCTGCTTTTCTAACCCTTCCTCTGCTCATTCTCAAATGATGATGTAAAGAATTACGTAAGAAAACCAAACCAAAAAAAAAAAAAAAGATAAAAATTAACTTAATTTACACAACCAATAAAAAAGTTTAAAGCAATGATAGAAAAATAATATAAAGGCTAGATACATTAAATGCCAGTTCAACAGTATTAAGCTTTGGTAGATCAGTTAAAGAGCATAGCACCAATAAAATCCAATGTCAATACAGGCTTCAGTATGCATGAGCTGTGATGAAAATGTAAATTTTGGCAAGAAAAGTAGTGTATGTTCCCTGACGCCACAGCTTCATTTCAACATCCAGCAAAAAGTCTTTAGGCTCTTTCACTTGTCGCTGCAGATAGACGATGCCCGTGTAGGAGTTCAGCCTCCGAGTGCTGAAGTAGTTTTCTTCGTTCCCCTTGTTGATAGTCAGGATTATGTTGTCTCCAGCATAGGCAGGCGACGGTCCAATACGGAAAATATGAGCTGGGACCACAATATTTGTTTGGAAGTTCAGCTGGTAATAGGTAATGCGCACCGGGGTGTTCTGGCAGTCCAGATAATTAAAACAACTGATTCTTTCACATCTCCTACGAGACGAGAAATGAAGCACATTCAGCGTCCGTGTAACAGCAGGTGAAAACATGTGTAGTTCAGAGCAAGACAAACAGGAGCCCCAAACTTCAGCTGTGTCATTACCAGCTGCTTGTTCTGCTCTTGCGGCACCCATAAAAGCGTTTGGAAATGGGGTAATTGTCAGAGTCGAACACTAAGGAAAAGCTCAAGGACACGGAGAGCTGCTTTGGGAAGCTCCCCCATGAAGGAAGAGCCAGAGTCATGCTGGAAGCAGCACGGGGCCGGGGAGAAGAGTCTGGGGTTCATCACAGACAGCACAGCCCCGGGCCAGAGCGCCGGGAAAATAAAAGCCATCACACTTAAAAAGGTAGCTACAATGTGGGGATGGGAAACCAGCTCCTCAACTTGTACAGCTGCTCAATTCTCTAAGGCAGGAAAAATCCGTTTTAGGGTGTAAGCGGCAAAATACGGCTTCCCCCAGCCCCGCCAGCCAAGGGGGAGGAATGGGGCAGGAGATTATGGGGCTCCCGAAGCCTCAGCTGCTGAGGAGCTGGGGGGATGTGCCATCCCCAGACCCCCGCAGCCTGGCAAGGGAGCCCCCCGTACCATTTCATCCGTCTCAGAGGAGCTGCAGCCCCCCCCAGGGCCCACCCCCCAGCCACTGTAAAAGCAGTGCACTGAGCAGCCTGGCAGCCACCACAATGATATAAGCAGCAAAAAAGATCTTCTTATTTTTTTTTAAAAAAAAAACTTAATTATAAACAGAGCCCTTTTAGAGCTGCAAGCTCCGATGACTGCAGAGTTGGAGGGCAAATGGGGGGCTCTAGGGCTTGGAAGAAGGAAGAGGCAAAACCAGACAGAAATTCTACACGGGGGAAAGTCTGTGTGCTCCAGGCATCAAAGCATCTTCCTAGAGCTCCGAGCACTTACTCCCACCTGCAAATTAAAGCACTGCTCTTGAATCCACCGCCAGTGGATAGGGCTTTGTGGCGACAGCAATACTCACATGTCAGAGACTTTTCTGTAGTTGGAGGGGCACTCGAAGGACAGGCAGCGGAAGCTGCCCTGGATGTTGTAGCAAGTCTCTGCTGCTGAACAGTTATGGGTTCCTATGGCACACTCATCGATATCTAACGAGAAGAAACACAAAGTAAAAGACATGCTAGAGTGCAAAAAATAAGACGTAATCGCTATTTATGGGCTGTGGCCTCATGGAATCATAGAATCACAGAACGGTTTGGGTTGGAAGGGACTTTAAAGATCATCTAGTTCCAAGGCCCTGCCATGGGCAAGGACACCTCCCACTAGAGCAGGTTGCTCAGTGGTCTTCAAGTCTGAAGTTGGGGCAGGGGAGGGTTAGATTAGATATGAGGAAGAATGACTTTCCTGAGAGGGTGGTCAGGCCCTGGAACAGCCTGCCCAGGGAGGTGGTGGAGTCACCATCCCTGGAGGGATTTAAGAAAGGTGTAGACATCGCACGTCAGGCCATGCTCTAGTGCCCGAGGTTGTGGCTTTGTGTCTGTTTGGGGGTGGGGCTGGTGTGCTTCTCGTGGGCTTCAAACTCCTTAGGATGGTGAACTGCACTAGGGCATGATCACTGCAGCCCAGGCTGCCTTCCACTTTGACAGCCCTGATGATTTCGCTTGCATTTGTGACCAGCAGGTCCAACAATGCATCTCCTCGAGTAGGGCTGGTGATTTCTTGTCTCAAGAAGCTGTCGTCTAGGCACTCTAGAAGCTTCCTGGAGTGCCTGCAGCCAGCTGTGTTGCATGTGGTGGTTCTGGGTTTGCTTCTTCTTTTTTTGGGGGGGTGGGGGGGTTTAGTGGTGGGACTCGATGATCTCAAAGGTCCCTTCCAACCATGAATATTGATGATTCTGTGAAATCACATGTTTATGAGGCTCTGTGTGAACCAGAAGCAAGAAGAGCCCATGGGTTTGGCTCTGCGAGCTGAGGGCTTGTTTTTTCACCACTCAGTCTCCATGGGTTACCTCTCCCGTACCTGAGCCCGGTCCCTGCGGAGCAGGACCCTGAAGGAAACACCCATGAATGCCCATTCAGGTGAGGGGTGTCGGGTTCATCTCTGTGCACAGACACTTTTTGGCATTGGGAGCCACAGGCGAAATCACGGTGATTCCAATTCTGCTAAAATTCCTATGTCTTGTGCAGAAAAAAAATTCCCTTCCTTGACTTTATCAGTTCATAAGAGCTGACAGTACCGCTCGGCAGTGTGTGCCATGAAGGAGGGAGCCCACTTTTGCCTACACGATCCTTGTCTATGATCCTTTTCATGCTGTTGGATAGTCCTTCCTCTCCTTGGAGAGAGCCTGGCTGGCTGCAGCCACCCCGCGTGTCACCAGGGCTGGCCACCTACCCCCGGGGAAGGTGGCCTTTACCTGTGACTCTGCAAACATCAGGCCCCACCCGTGGACCTCGCTGGTCGCATCCCAAACACACCTGGTGCACCACAGGGTTTCACCTTCATAACCACGAGAAGGGGAAAAAAGTTCTCAAAACCCAATTTCCTACTGCAGTAAAACCTAAACATGAACACGTTTTGGTTCAAACCAAACACCGTTTTGGTTCAAACCAAACACGAGCATCTCGACAGAATCGCCTGTGTTGTCATTGGTCCTGAGGTGTCAGAGATGTGTTTTAAGTAATATTATAACCCAGGCTGAAAGGAAACAGAATAAAATGCCTAGATAGCAGTAGTCCAAGGCAGTAGAACCCTCAACTTCTCAGACCAGCCGACCTGTCCATCCCCACGGCTGCTGTGTGAGCTTTCCACAGTTTTTCCGACTGAAGATCGTTTTTTAAGTAGTTTCCTGAAAGTGATGGGCCAATTTTTACAGCTTCACAGGTCACTGGTGCTCCCTGAAGCCAGGCTAGCTCTAAGCAGGGTACTACGTCGTGTGTTGTGTCTCTAAACAAGCCATCCAGCCCGTGAGGACAGTGCCTGTGAGCAGTGGGATAAGCTCCATACCCAGGGAAGCTGACTTTTTGGGAATGGGGAAAGCTGGGCTGTGTAGGGAGGAGAAGTTACGTATGCAGGAAGGATGCTCTGGATAAATCCCGGGGCAAACACAAAGCAAAGCAACTGCTGCTGTGAGCTCCACCAGACTGGTAGGACATCCGGGAACTTGGGAACAACACTTCAAAACAAGGCACGCATTTTCCAATTTTTAGGTTAAATATAAATACACCCCAGTAACAAGGAGTAATGTTGTGGAAGACAAAAAAGATGCTTTATGGCCTAGAGCATAAACATGGTTACCTAAATAATACATACGCACAAGCCCAAGCCATGGACCTTTAAATGCTGAAAACCAGATGCAAGAACAAGGATCCAGCTTGAGCAGAAAATACTGGCAAAGATCTTGCAGTCACATTGTGTACTCCCAAATGTCTAGACAACACACGGAGGCTTTAAAATGAAATAAATGCTAACAGACAAACCACGTGGACTGTGTAGGGCCCCGCAGTTCTGCCGATTGTCACAGAGGAGAGAGACTCTTAGAGGAAAACTATAACCTCCCACTCCCTCCATTCCCTTGGGATGAGGACTGATCTCATACACGGAACTGACTGGTTTAAAAGCCTTGTGAAGAAAAGTATACAATAGGAAGCAGGAAAGAATCAAAGGAAGTTAAGTCCCTTGCTGATTCTCAGAAGTGCCCCTAGGTGAAAAGAAAATTTCTTCCATATTGCAATCATCGTCATGAAAGCACTCCCTTCACCAGTTTGGCTCTGCTGCAAAACACCACAGGCAGCTCCTCCAAAAAGATCCATATGTTGAGACACTATTACATGAGGAACAACTCGTCTGCTTGGGGAAAAAAAAAAAAAGAAAAAGGTACAAAGAATGTACCACCAGTAACTCCTAAGAACTGGTCAGATGGGGAGCAACTGGAGACAGAGCCTTCGCCGGTGGAAACCAATATAGTCTTTTTGTGTTTAGTGCAGCTGACATCAACTCAGACAGTTGACATAACCCTGCCCAAATGTCTGTCTACAAACTTACAGAGCTCCAAGGACAGGCCTGTACCCGGGGGTTACTCCAGTGCCCGACTAAATGCCAGCTTACCCAGCCATGCCTGGAGCTGCCACACACGTGATGAGTTTGGCAAGGAGACCAGCCTCAGCCTCCAAGTGTCCAGGTGGCACGGGGACCTTGAGAACCTTCTCCAAGTGTCACTCAGCAGGGCCAGTCTACACAAGGGGAACCCTCTCCCCACGGGGCCAGCCTGCAGGGAGGATTTCCCACCAGGCAGAGGATGGGATGAGATCCACAGATCCATGTGGCAAATCTTCTCCCTCCGCCTCCTCCGGCTGGGGAGAGGCCAGTTAAGGCAGTGACTCACACCACGGGCTCTGGAAGGCTTCCCCAGCTCCAGCCACGCTGCTGGCAGAGATGGTGACGAACGCGCCAGCGCTCAAAGCGGGGGGAAATTAAAAAACACTAAAAAGCCCAAGGAGCGTAAAAAGCCCGAGGAGAGTTATAGCTGCGGTTTTCTAAAGGTGACTCTTACATAAGAATCTAAATGCGTGTGGATATAACTGCACGCTGAAGTCATACTTAAACACACATTAAAAAAAAAGCTTTTAAAATCTTTTAAAAATACTTTACTTTTAATTAAGTCTGTTTCTCAGCTCCAAAGTCAGCACCAAGCGTGCTCGCGCCGGTCACGATTTACACAGTGTGAATTCCCTGCCGTTACCACTGAGAAGAGAATTTAGGCAAAGGAGATACTGAACCAAAAGTTACGTGAAGGGTTCCTGAAAAACTTTAAGAGCAGGAAATGCCTGGCAGTTTGTGTAAGCGAGGGCAGGAATGCCTGCGGGGTACGTAAAGGTAATCAGCTCTTCAATCATCGTTATGCGCTCAGTGCATCCTTTGGAAATGGGTGGGGGTGGGGGGGTTTACTTCAAAATCAGACAGCTGTGCACCAGACGAAAACCACCCGACGCCCAGAAGGCACTTTGATGATTCTGGAGAAAAGAGGAGTGTGGGAGGAGGATAGGTGTCATTTACACCAACATAAGCTAACGCTAACCTATTTAAGCTTAGGTGGCAGACTTTGGGATGTCCAAGTCCCTGTTCCAGCTCCCACATTCACTCTCCCAGTTTTCTGGGGCAGGAAACTCCCAGTGAAGCCAGGGATTTCTACATCTGGCACCTCTAACCAGACCAGATCACTTACTGCTGTGCGAGGTGCACATACAGCTCAGGCAAGTAACCGAGTGCCCCAATTTGAATGATGAAGTGGGCTCCCTTAGGAATTCATTTAAACAATTAGCTCACACTGACAGCTGGGTTGCCACAGTACATTTCCTAACAGAGGAGAAAGCTGACGTTGCAGATACCAATATTTGGCAACTTTGTCAAATGCCGGCTTTTTAACAGTGACTAATGTAAAAAAAATGGAGACTCGACTGAGGAACTGTAATGGCTTAGATCATTCCAAGGATTAAAGCTTCACGATATAATCCTTTCGGTTCCTAAACTCCCCATTACCTCGACAGGTTCTTCCATTTGCTGCCATGGTGTATCCCTGCTCAGGACAAGCACACTGATAACTACCAGGAACGTTCACGCAGCGGAAAGTACAAAGGATGCCTGCACTCTGTGTGCACTCGTCGATATCTGGGGGGAAAAAAGCACAATTACAAGCGTATGAAAAAAAAAAACAAACCACAGAAATCTGAAAAGGGAGGCTGTAAAACAGAAGGAAATTCTTATCTTATAAAAGGCACATTTATAACATATTCTTAAACAGGAATGCAACCATGAAGGTCTGACATTACTCTAGGACAGCTGATGGTGCTTTCTGAAACGCTGAACACAAGATCGCTCCCAAAAAGCCTGGTTGCAAGTAGTATGGACTTAGGGAAAAGAACAATAAGTCTAGGGCACACCTGAGTCTGGAACACTCTCTCTGGTACCTCTGTAATTCTTCTAGGATTGCTTTAGGGGCTTTCTTGTGCTGGGAAGAACATGAGTTCCTTCACCATTTCTTAAATAGAGACTCTCCAAAGTACGTGTCAATGATGGTAACTTCAAGAAAGCAGGTAAAATCCTGCCTTTCTCCATTCTGATTGCTCTACCTCTCATTCACCCACCACAGCCGAAGTTCGAGCAAGCCTTCATTCAACCAGGGCTGAGTGGAGGCTTTAATTGATGCAATATAGGTAAACATATCTTCCTTCCTAATTTTTGCAGTCATAACTCTAGCCCCATGAAACAACATCACCGGTTCAATGGTCAGACGAGCATATTCCAGCCCCAATCATGAAAATAAACTGATTTTTCCAGTAGCTGGAGCAACCTTTTGCAGCTTCTGCAAAACTTCTGTAACTCAGAATCATCCTTAGGCACCACCTGCAGCATTAGGTGCTGCCAAGGGTTCAACAACACTGACTGTTGAGTTGGCACTGCTCGTTTAAGAGTATAGACATATTTAACTTGACCTGACAAAGCAGGAGCCTTACCTTTACAAGAGTGCCCGTCTTCTGCCAGCTGGAAGCCTTGCCTGCAGTAGCACTGATAGGAACCATAAACGTTGGCACACTCCTGGCTGCAGGGACTAGTGTCACATTCGTTCACATCTGTATCCAAAGACAAACCCACGGACATTGGTTCAGAACCCACAATGGTTCAAAACGGTATCTGCCACCTTTTCTCGCCCCTGAGAACAGCTACCAGCCCCTTCATGGTCAGCATGAATAAGGATGGACTAATTTGTCCCAAGAAGATGTTTCTGCTCCATGGGCAGAATGCCAAGGAGCATGAGGATGTCTGCTCCACCGGAATTTCACGTCTATCTATGTCAATGAAACAATGACATAGAATGACAATGAAATATACACGCGCAAACACGTGTTTCAGACCTTACATCTTACAGTTGATTAAAAATACGGAATCATGGAGAACTTAAAAAATATCCAGTCAATTCAAAATCAATTATTTCAAGTTTTGTCCCTACCAAGTTTCATCTTTATAAAAATTTGAATGAAAAGACTTCTATCCATTCTTTGGTATGTTCTCCTTTTTTCTCATCTGGAAGGAAAGGAAAAAGTATGCAATTTCTTTTTCAATGGGAAAAAAAAAAAACATTTGGTACCTTCACAATGCTTCCCATCGTAAGACAAGCGGAAACCAGAGGAGCAAGTGCAATGGTAGGACCCGGGGGTGTTCTCACACGTGTGCTGACACAGGCGGCCGGGGTAATTCCAGCACTCATTTATATCTGCCAGCATAAAAAAACAAATATACAATCAACTCGGAAACAAAAGCATCGAACAAGATGCAGGAGGATACTCTTTTTAAAGAGTCAGGGATCGATCTGCAGAGCATGGGATGCTGCAGCCTCAGGTTTTCTGCTGACTTTGGGCTTTAATTGGTGTACGGGAGGGATGAAACACAAAACGCTGTATCATAGTCTCTTACGAGGAAAGTTGTGAAATCTCCAGGAAGATAAATTTCTACTGCAGCGGAAGCGTAGCCCGCTGGGAAGCGCTTTGCAGACGACCTTCACGGATAACCTGCTGCTAAACCAAACCCAGGGCACCTGGCCCAAAACCTCAGCAGGGAGCGGGGCAGAGCTCCCCACGGCCGGTGGAGCCGAGGGCCGGTGGCTGGGGCGGCAATGCCATTGTCTTTGGAGGCACCGCGCCGCAGAACCGGCAACGGCACACCAGGAGGGCACTGCGTTCTGCCTTGAGCTCCAAGGCTCAGTCAGTCAGTCCTGAGTAACATGCTCTGGGCAATCCTGCTTCAGCAGGGGAGTTGGACTAGATGATCTCTACAGTCCCTTCCAACCCTAATAATTCAGTGAAATTCAGTGAAATCAGTCGTTCCATCTCGTCTCACGCCGTACATACCAATGCAGCTCCTGCTGAAGGCATCGTACTGATACCCCATCTTGCAGTCACAGCGGTAAGATCCAGGAAGATTATGACAAATCTGCCCCTCACCGCAGCGGTGTACGCCGGTCTGACACTCGTCCACATCTGCAGAACCACAGAAGGTAGTGAGTTCAATTAGTCTGCTGAAAACCCACTTTTACAGACAGAGCAAAATAAATTAATTAAATAGCAGGGATAGAAACTGTTGGGGCTGTCCCCTGGACAGAAGAAAGAATATCAGCTTTTCCCATTGTGCTCTTCTCAGAGTCAGCTTTACGTAGCTCTAAGTCAAAAAGCAAAACCTTATCTTAAAAGGGGAAATGGTACGTGTAACTGGAATGGGGCTTTCCCAGCACATTCTGCATTTCAGTGTAAACACACTTCGATTCTGATCAAGCCATGACATTTAAACAACCTATTCTGCTGTTCTGCCATTCCCTGAGTCACGGCAAGCCACTTAAAGCAAAACAAGAACTAGCCAGAAATTCTGCTCATCCCTTCAATTAAAGCAATTACTATTTACATCTCGCGTTGCCCTCTCCGTCTCGCTTCTGCTGTCTACCTTTTGCTCTTTCCCAATGTTGATCTTTTTAATTTTCTCAATCAACTCGCATTTTGATATTCCTCACGGCCTCTCATCCAAAATCCAAAACCAACAAATCAGTTGCTTCTCTGCTCACACGCATCACTTCCAACCTCGTTAAAAAAATCCTCAGATGAAGATGAGAGTTTTCAATATGCGCTGATTTCCAGAACTTGCAACATGACTAAATAGCTCATCAGTATCTAACAAACCCCTGCTACCATCTGTGACAAGAAGCATCAAAAAGTCTGATTAACCCTCAGAAGCTTGTATTTCTTCAAATATTCCGAGTTCTGCCGTTTCCTAAGCCGTCGGAGCCTGCTTCCTTCCTACTATTCACACCTTCGACTCTTTTACAACCCAAATCCCTTTTCATGTAATATTAATTAGGATGGCAGTCTAAGGCTGAGGGTTCTCCATATTGCCCTATTTGAAGTCATAAATTTGAGCACGATTTCATTTCAAAGGGTTCCTGGGCAAGTTCTTCATCAAACAAGAGCCTTGGAGAGAGCTCCGGAAAGCAGGCACTTGCTGAGAAAATGATGGGGAAGTGAGAGCAAGTTACTTATCAAAAAAAATTGGATTTGGAAAAGTGGAGATTATACCAACCCTGGTGAGAGGCACAAGCAAACACTTTGTTCAATGTTTCAGCCCCCATTCCCCCCTACACGCTCCCTGGTGGCACCAGGGTTAGGGACGGCAGGGAACGCCACGCGCCAAGCAAGGGGTCCCCAAGAGGCTCACAGGTTGCTGCTCAAACACCATCCCCTCATTTTCTTGTAAGATCAGAGGTAGCATCAAACCAGGGAAGTTTCTAATGCAGAGACAATTTTGTAAAGTAGTGGTTTTCTTTGCAGTGAGTCCATGTGTGCCACCATTTCATTAGTTTGTCCAAAGTTATGTATTCCATTGTGTTCAGACTTTGCTCAGTTGTGGGGCAGAAGTGTGCTATATTTCACAATAGTCACACTAGCTTTCAGTTAAATGTAAGAGGTAGGTTTTAATAACTCATTGACTAAATCAGAAAATGTGAACGTTTTAAAGAGAGATGAAGCCCCTAAAGAGAGAAGGTGACCCTACAAGTGCAGATCTGCTGGAGAAACACGTGCAGAATAAATCTGAATCGGGAATCTAATTAGCTATTGTAATGCCTTAAAAAAACTAGTCTTTATCATAGGGAGGGGAAATTAGGACCATACGCTTTTCTTCTTTCTTCCCCATGCTTTCTGCCTACTTAAAGAAAGTCAGACAAAAAAAAAAACAACCAAACAAAAAAGATACAGACTGCAAACAGAGTGCACCCAGCAAAGACAGAGAAATCACCCATTTACGTTAAACATTTGTTTTCCCAAAATCAAACTAGAGAAGCTTCCTTAGACCTTCTCCTTAGAAGCATTGTCAGTCATGTGAAGCAGAGACAAAGTACCATCAGTAATTACAGTACATTGTGTTATCTCATCAGGCTTTAAAGATAGAAATGCTGTATGAATAATGGGAATTTCCTCCTCTGCCACATATTTACACACAATCTGGATGGTCTTGGAGTGAAATCATGAAGGGAGATACAGAGAACAAAAAGAAGAATGAGGAAATTTATGCAGAAATAGGCTATTTTTCGCTACCAGTTGCTAGTCATGACCAACACGGCTTCCACCCACCTGTAACATCACAACAGCATCTTTTGTTCATTTTTTCATCCTTCCCTTCATTCAAAGGGAACTCAAGGAGCAATTATTAGGATATCATCACTAACCAAAATACTGATTTAACATCTTGTTATTTCTTCCCCTGCCATTGTTTTACGATTTCTTACTTCATGTAACACAGAACATAGGGAACTCAAAAATACACAGCCAGCCCTTCCTTGGGCACCAAGGCCCAAGCTTGCAATTCCTTTGTGCCAAATCTGCTCATTTACAGCACAAATGCTAATAAGAGATAAAATCTGCTATTCTGAGTCAGTAACTCCATAAACACCCTGGAACAAATACAAATCAGTATCAAGCTGTGTGCCAGCCGTATGAATATTTCAACATTCTTTTCACAAAGCAAGCAAGAATTTATCCTGAACATGCCCACAAGTGGATGTAGACGGGGAACACCATTCCAGAGAACATCTGCTTAGTGCTGCTCTCCTGAGCCCACACAATCAGTGTTTTGCTGCTTCAGAACCCATCGCTCACAGTGACACACGGTAAGAAACGGCAAAGGACCACGGTTCTGACTGATAGCATGAGTTTTAAAAAGTAAGTAAGTCCCAATCACTCCAGAAGGAAGTCAGTAAATCCCATATCGAGTCAAAACCAATGCCATCCGGAGCCCCACGCGGCGCCCAGACACGGGTGCAGCATCCTGCAGCGCCAACAAATCACTGAGCTGCTGGGACAGAAAACAGATATAGCCAATTCCCATTCCTCAAATAAATTTGGGAATCTGGAGGTAAATCAAACCCTCTTTTTAGAGCTGAAATGTACTTAGTCCTGTGAGAGGGCTTGTGAACAGACACTGGAGCCCAACCTTACCGACGCATCGGGTTCCCTCCTCGTTGGAGTGGTAGCCTCTGCTGCACGTCAGCGTGTTCCTCTGGCAGGTGTAAGACCCAACGGTATTGATGCAGTTGAATCCCGGTTTACACGGCTCAGGGAGAGATGTGCATTCATTAATATCTGGGGAAGACAAGGAATTAGAGTAGTGAGAGAAGCTATTTAACCTTTCTCGTCTGTTTTCTTCCAGCTGTCACTTCTTTTCCTTCATTTCAATTTGTTGTGCTACAAAGAGAAGCTGATGAATCACAGAATGACATGGGGTTGGAAGGGACCTCTGGAGATCATCTACTCCAACCCCTTGCCAGAGCAACTCCACCCAGAGCAGGTCCCACAGGAACGTGTCCAGGTGGGTTTTGAATGTCTCCAGAGAAGGAGACTCCACCACCTC
>JAOQGH010000003.1:22434956-22450196 GCA_025769975.1 Gallinago jamesoni | reverse complement strand
CAACTCCCTGAAAGGAGGGTGTAGCCAGGGGGGGTCGATCTCTTCTCCCAAGGAACAGGCCATGGGACAAGAGGAAATGGCCCCAAGTTGCACCAGGGGAGGTTCAGATTGGAGATTAGGAACAATTTTTACACGGAACAGGTTATCAAGCCCTGGACTGGACTGCCCAGGGAAGGGGTTGAGGCACCATCCCTGGAGGGATTTAAAGGACGGGTTGACATAAAGCTTAGAGACATGGGTTAGTGATGGGGTTTTTTTTATTAGAGTTAGATTGATGGTTGGACTAGATGATTCTAAAGGTCCCTTCCAACCCAGACAATTCTATGATTCAATGTGCGACTCAGTGCTACTTATGAGTTGGACAAGGAACCTTTGGACCAGTAGCCCAGACCAACATGCTGGGCAAATACTGAGAGGAGGAGGAAAGAATCGCTTGTGCAAGAGGCTTGACCTTCCGCCTTGCACGCATCCCCATCACCCACAGGATTCCTGCCAGAAATTTTTGGCATTGCTTCAGGATCAAAAATTTCTTATAGCCTTAAACTAACAGCAGAGGTAAAGTCTTGAATGCGTTATTTCCAGCCAGGTAATTCTAAGAGGAGTTATACCCTTATGGCGCCTGCACCCTCCGCTCCTGTAGCCCAAATTGCAAAGTGAGAGTCACAAAAGCTTCTGCTGTGTACCCCAAAGCTGACAAACATGTCACACACAAAGCACAAAGCACAAACATCACCAGAGACCTGCCTACAGCTGGACCAGGGCTCTGAATTTACATCTGCTAGAACATCCCGCATGGAGGCCATATAACATAAAGCCCTCTAAGCCAAATATTCAACAAGGACCTCTCTAGATCCTGTGGGTTTGTTGCCTGGTACGCCATCTGCCAATTAGCTTTCTTTAAACTTTAAGTTTACCTGTAAACTTCAGTAAGAGGATCTCAAACCTCGTAACAAAGGCAATATTGGGCACGCACAGCCCCATGCACCACCCTTCTCTTTTAGCTCCTTGAAGGAAAGCTGAACTTTCATGGTACCATGCACGGATCACACGGCGAGTTTATTACACCAGCAAACTACTCGCAGAAAACCTGAGAGACAGCAAGATTTGTTCCCATTATAGACAGAGGTAAGGACTCGGAAGCATACATTTTCACCATTCGGGCTTCTAAGCTGCAGATTCAACACTTGGGACAACTTGGAAACATGAAATATGAATTTTTAACCTAAAACTTTCTGAAAGCTTGAGTTAAATTTAACTTGAGTTAAATTTAAAAGCGTAGCCAGCAGTGCTAGTCGTTTCTAAGCTGGAAGGGGGGTGAAGTCCTCAGCGAGGCATACATTTCCATGGCACAAGGGCAACGAGAGAAGATGCTGATGATAAAGCAGCTGAGTCAGATGAGGAACAGACAGCTTGGGAGCATCTGCGAAGCAGAATGGATGCAAACTCTGCTGTGATGAGTCACCAGAGACATGCAGGAAATGAGGATTACTCAAAACAGGGACAATTATCAGAGCAACATAATGTTTTTAAATGGGAAATTAATGTTTTATTCAAGTGATGTTTGCTAGATGTAATTCCTTGTATCCAAGCAAGTCTAGAACTCCAGCTCCACCTTTAAGACTTGGATCTGATTTTCTGCTGGTGTTATGAGTTATGAACTCCCCCAGTTGCACAACCTCTCGACTGTGCCTTTTCACAAGCTGGGAAGCTGAATGGTATAAATCCGATTTATCATACATAATGTGATATAGACGTGGATGAATGGGGTTTCTTTTTCATAGATAAAAGCTCTTTGGGAACAAACATTTATCCCAGAATACGGTATAAAAGATAAACAGGCACTATAAAGGCTTCCATAGATTTGGAGAAAGACCGAACCACAAAGAACATTCAGCTCCAGCCTTATTCAGAAATGTAAACAGTTTAAGGAGGCTGGTTGTTGTCCCCAGCCTGCAAGTAATTAAGCACTAATTCTCTACCACCTACTGAGCAAGAAATTGAAGAGGAAATACGACACAATGTTAAGTATGCACTTTTCGGGCCAGACTCAACTGATGTGTTCTGTGTATCTTCACCACCTTCATCGGATCAGAGCTGATCTGCACCCCCTCGTCTCAAGGAGGAGAGACGAAATGAGAAATCTCCCAGGGCAGAACTGTGGATGTTTTCCTCAAAGTGAGGGATTTCCAGTTTTGGCTGCAATTGTCCTGATACAGCCAATGCCACCCACAAAGCAGGACAGGGCGAAACCTTTCCCATTCCCTCACCTGGGACTCACTTGTGATAACCAAATCCTTGAAAAGACCTTCATACTTTTCACCCAAACATTTTCCACTTTGTTTGCAGATTCTTTTTCACTGAAAGAAGATGAAAGGCTTAGCTGCCTTATCTGTAATTAGACACACATTTGCCACACATTCCTGGGACAAATAAACTGAATTTACCTTAACAGGAGGCTTTTACCCAGCTGAACTACTTTACATTTGCTGCTGCTTTGTTGCATAGTAACATTTTAAAAAATCAAAATCAAGCCCAGTCCCCGGAAAGCAGCATTCCATGGCGTTTTTTCTGAGCTCTCTGAGGACCTCCCGGGGCAAAGAAAAAAAAAAAAAAAAAAAGGAGGAAAACGTTTGAAGCATGAAGGATATTCTTCCCTTCCCGGAGTCTCCGGGAACCACGCGACCCCTTTGCCGGAGCTGCTGGGTGATGTCAAACACATCCCCATCCTCCGCGGCGCGGCCGATCGCCCACTGCGCCAACGCCGGCTCTGGCTTCGCTTCTCCAACCCACTCGGGCTCCAGCACTCAGGTCCACGTCCTGCTTTGGTGGGCAGACGAAAAGCTTGGTCCCAGACCACTATTTTCCATTTAGAGAAGTATCTATGGCAACCGCGATACTATTTTAAACCGTTCCTATTTAGCCGCCTCCAGGTGGAAAGGAAAATAGAAATACCAAGCCCACCCCAGCACCGGCTCCACCAACAGCTCGGAGGGTCTGACAAAGTAGGAGGTACCTGTCTGCTGATCTTCCTTCCCTTCTCCCAACTTTCAGCAAGGCTCCATTTTCCCTTGTTAGTCATTTCTGTGGGTGTGAGCAAGAGAAACGCCTTAATTTGGCTCTCCTAATCCCAATTTGACTGGCTCTTCTTGGGTTCCTCCTTGCGACCTTCCTGGGAAGGTGCTCCAGGTGCACACACTGAGAGGGGCTCGGAAAGACGGCTGCCCCCAGTGTCCCAGCCACCCCACCGTGGTCCTGCCACCCCACCGTGGTCCTGACACCATGCTGCCCACCCAAGAGACACACAGTTGAATTATTTTAATTTGCTTTCTATTTACAAGGTGGGGTGGAGTTTGTTTTTAAACACTTGAGATTTGGTTTCTCTTTTTAAGGAAGACTGGGTGGCTCTCCCAGATTTTTTATTTTTAAATCTTTTAAATGAAGAAAGTGATGGTTTTGGGCAGCCACATGACTCCGGGAGATGGAAGCTTACAAATAACCTGAAATAGCAGGTTATTTGAAATACGTTGTAGGATTTGGCACTCCTTCCTTAACTTTGTAGGTGATGTCCAAGCATTACCATGCTGGAAGCATTTATTAGTCTCCTGTACTAGGATGTGTGGCACAACCCTTGACGAGCAACGTTACCGCGTGCCAGATTTTCACTCTTCCTTATTCTGAATGCGATTCGCTACAGAAGGCAGAAATTTGTCAAATTAATCAATTGGCATAACTGGCAGTTAAAAAAACCAAGTCTAAGCCGTGCGAAATGTTGCAGTAAAAGGTGAAAGCAGGGGAGGTCTGTTTACATACCCTTATTATCAAGCTACAGTTGGAAATGCGTTCACTGGGTTGGGTTGGGTTTGCAAACCAGGACCTACTTTGCATCACTTTGAGGAGTTTCTGAGCCTCAGGGCTCAGCTCAAAGGCTCCCCATCTCACTAAGGATACCTTGCAACAAGGCTTGATCTACCAAACCCAGGGCTTTCAAGGGATGTGAATAAAGTTACTGCTTTATCACATGCTGAGTCTTTCCACTGAGCTCACAAACATTCCAATAGCATCATGCAAACCTGGGGAGTAGTTTTGCCACTTATAAAGTCCCGCTTCCAAAACTTCTATTTTTTATAGCAAAGGCCATCACTGGGAGCTGAACTCTCCCCTGCTTGACAGACTGATTCGGAGAACGTGGATTTTAGTGTCAGACTGAGGTGGTTTCTTTAAGTATACACAAGTAGTTAAAAGTTGCGCAGCGAGTGAGTAACTGAGTCTTTCTACCAGGGAGTAAGAAAGGAAGAGGGCAAACAAGATGAAAGCATTCTCCAGTCTCATCACACAGCTGCCCAGCACAGCTGGAACCTACTTTGCACCTGGTTTAAGGCATTTGATACCGACAGTCACACACCATCTGTAAGCAGTGTTGGCTGGATTTATGCATTCCTCCCGTGTGCTCTCTGTGTGTAACTCCTGTAATGCACACCCACTTTTTAAATTCTATACTACAGCTCAGCCTGCACGTCTATGCACCTTGGTACAGCGCTTCCTTACTCCCCACCAGCTGCACGCACAGGCAAGCCCAGAAACTGGTCCACAGGAGCCCACACGTAGCATCTTCTCCTAATTAGATGAAGATAGGGCATAGATGAAGCTTGAACTTTACCTTTTCAGTTCCACGAGAGGCACTGCTGAACAAACCTGAGCTGTACCACTAGAACTACCGGAGCAGCAGAGAGGAGACAGGTTATGAAAGCGGATAATCTGCTTCCCATTCTTGGGGAAAAATTCAGATAGCCTGGGTACTGAAAGTGCCACGGGCTATGACACCAGAAACATCGGTCCTCTTAACACCCGTCGCTAAATTGCATCCTTGCTCCTTCTTATTTGTCATCACCTTTGGCAATTTTCAGGTTCTGAAGAGTCTGGAGCAGATTCAAGCAGCAAAAGAAAAATCTCAGCAAGGTGGCAGCAAACAGCCAGCCAAAACAAACAAGGTGGCTTCAGAAAACCTCTCCAGTTCATCTCTGAGAATGGAAGCAATCACCATGTCAGCAGTGGGGTCCTCCGGCCTTCCAGGAAATGGATTTACTCTATAATCTTGCAGCATTTATATATTTTTGTTTCTTGCCATTAAAGAACACAAATTATGGAAGCGCTGTGAAGATTTCTTCACTAGTACCAGGACCCACCTGTGTTGCAGTGGCACCAGAGGAAGGCAAGGCTTGCTCCAAGAAGCGCAGCAGTCTCACCTGGTATGAAGGCAGCACACACGGCCGGTTCTCATACTAACATATTTGTAGGACAGTGCAATTACTCTGCTTTTACAGAGTAGCAAAATAATTAATTGGTCTCTAATATGTGAAAGACAGAGCTATATTCACCTACAGAACCGACCGTGATCCAGATACCTGGGGTGAGGCGCACGATGATTAACTCCCGGGGGGTGTCAGGGGGTGTTGGATTTGAAACACAACAGCGTAAACCTCGGTTCTGTTAAACCAGCAGGGATCAGGCATCACTGTCCATCAACACCAACTCTTTTTTCCTAAAGGAATGTGGTTTGTGATGCTGGAGCAGTAGGTACCAAGCCCTCTCCTGCCAGCCGGAGGGGAGAGGGGCTCATTCCTGCCCCTCAGCCACACGTCCTGCCGTGGGACATGTCACTGCTATCGACTGCATCTCCAGAAACATCCATTTCCCACACACTCAATTCGTGGAGTTTACAAACAAAAAGACAAATGGCCATAACAATGCATTTGCATAATGACCGCAGGTTTTATGGGGTATTTGTTTACTATACATTAACTGTAAGATCTAGGAAAGGAATTTGCGTCTGACCAAAAAAATATAACAAACAAAGTTTTGTGACGGCAAAGAAAGCCTTGTGAAGCGGGACCAACTGTTGTATGTTCATGGGAGATGTAAGGAGTTCTTTCTTAAAGACAGCATTTAATTTTTAGAATTTCTAAGACTTAAAAGTTGCCCTTGCTGTTTTATACTAATATAGGAGGAAGCAAGATGGTTAAGATGAGCATATACCTTACTGGAACTACTTGGGTTAAGGGGGCATTGACAGGACAGGATTTGACCTTCAAAGTCTTTTTTCAAGATATATTACCGGCTCCATTTAAAAGCTGAGTAACAGCAAGCAATCTCTCTGAGACACCAGATTCCAAGGCTGCGTGAAGCTGCTCACCATACCGAAACGGGGACGTTAATATTACCCAGTAAAGGTCAGATCCCCCAGTCTGACGGAGCCCAGACCTACAGGGGTGCTGGTGAAGCCTTCCACCTTTGAAGTCAGGGCCGTTCCCTTCCACCCGAGCTGTTTGCCCTGCCAGACCCTGCTGCCGTTCTGCAAGGTCAGCGCTCACCCAAGTGAGGACGGGGAAAGCAGCACTGAAGGTTCAAGGATGCTTACTTTCAGCCCCAAAGAGTTAAGCTCATTTAACTGTAATACGGGAAGATAAATAGCGAGCCTAAACTGGCCGTTCTGCCACGTGCCAGAATTTTGCAGCATACCAAATTCTTCACACTGAAAAGCAAACGTTAACTGGCCGACTCCAAAAGCGCCTATTTATTTTAACTGGTTGTTTATATTCACAGAAAATAAGAAAAACAGAAGTACAACTCTTTGTTAACTTAAACCGGTTATTTTTCACCTAATGCCATGGCATCCCTGCCTCATCCCACAATGGACCATTCCACAGTACAAACGATACGGTATAAACAAGTCATTCCACAGTATAAACCTGCTCCTCTTGTCCCCAGGGCCAAGCACAAAGGAGAACGAGTGCAGACACCACCAGGAAAACTGCTTCCCACGGCCATTGGCCAAGCGAGGCAAAAGTCTGTATTTCAAGAACAAATGTAAAGCACGTTCATTAGCTCAATGCAACAACCCAAACTTCTGAGACCAGTGCACAAGACTTGGAAAGTCTCTGGATTTATCTCCCAACTCACTTAAAGATCCAACCAAAACCACCATTTGCTTCTGAGCGCAGTCAATCCCGGCTGATTGAAACTGGGCATTTATGTCACCCAGTCACCACCGATGTTTGCTGTACTTTTCTTTTGATTTCAGTGCCATGAGTTAAGACACTGCTAATCAACTTTGATCCAGAACCAGCAAAAGTACGAATTTTATCATTAATACACGAGACATTACTTAAGTGCATGTTATCTTCAACGAAAACAGTTCCTCAGAGTAAATCTCTTACAAAATCATTTGGCCGGAATACTGTAGGTTTGAATCTGGAACTGAAAACTACTAGTAGGAAGGAAAATTAATGCACATTGCAGAGGAAGAATTCTTGGATAAGAAGGAGAACTATGCTAATCTTCAGCTGCTTATAGGCTATAAACAAGATGTTTTATAGAGGTAGCTGAGGAATTACAATTGCATCTACTGAGCATTAGAGAGAAATAGCCATCCACGAAAGCGTGACGGCCAAATCCTGACAGCATTTGGCAGAGCTGTTGGGTGGGTGTAAGGCTTTCCATGCCACCAAGCAGATAATGGATTGACCTAATACTCTTATCTAAAAGTCCTCCTCCTAGTGATTTCTCAGAATCATTATTTAAAAAAGATCCCTTAAAGACCATTAATCTAGCGGAAAGTTTCCCGTCCTGCTTGCTCCATGTAAAAGGGCTCTTTAACCATATGGAAAGAGTCATAAGAAATGACCATTATATATAGTAAGACTAATTTTCTTTAAAAAGGTAGGTTTTCACTGGTGAACTTTACTTTTTAAATGACAAACCAGACAAGTTTGAACACGAGTCTTCTACAAAACCCATGCTCAACACGACGCCTGTGCCAGGCTCATGAGGGCTGCCCGCTGCCGGGGCCAGCGAGAGAAGATGACACGCTTTTCGTTTCAGTGTTTGCTTTTCAGGAAATTCTCTTCCCCACTGAAGCAAGGTTTGTGTTTCTGGAATTTCTTTTGCGTGTGCCATGTGCTATTGGCTCACAGCAGGTTTGGTATTAAGAATAATAAATCCATGGTACAAACAACTGACGGCAAAATAGAATTGCTTCCTAAGTCCCTGTAGAACGTCTCCATCAGAATACGAATAGAAGAGATGCTTTGATTCGTGCAAGATGTATAACTCCATAATATTAATCAATTTAGCTTGTGCTCAGAAAATGATTCCAGTAAAGTAGCACATACAATGTCTTTCAAAACTCAGACAGAAACTAGCGTATACGTAGTGAGAGGTGAGAAGAAAAGGAAACTGAAGGGCAGCCAGATGCTCGTGTTGCAAGAGCTCATTCATTTTGTTCCCAGTTCCGCTCCCAGCGCAGGAGCCAGCCCCAGTCAGACCCCAGCTCCCCTGCTCCAAACGCAGCCCATCCATGGTGTTGCTCCCCAGGAACAGGAGGAGGAGGTGAGTGCTATTACAGCTCCCTGCCAGACTGCAGCCCTCACACGCTGCTAGTGACCGTATTACTCACAAAAATACACCAAAAGCACCTCAGTGACATACTAAGGCCAGAATATATTGGGTAAAATTGGCTTAAAATTTCAGGGACTATGTATGATATCCATGGCAAATGGCATTTTTGCCCACCTGGCCCTCTTCTGTCCCTTTTCCACGGTCCTCACTGATGACCCGTGAGCACCTACTCTCATTTTCGGGTTTATTTGGTTTTAGGTAATTTGTTGACTTCCCTAATGCCACTGGAGGCAAATCTTCCTCCATTTCCGTCCCGCAGCTCTCCCCAAAGAGTTCCTGTACTGGTCCCTAGTGTCTGGTGGCCGACACCAGGCCACAAAGATCCCATGCCGGGACACAAAGTCCCCATGCTGGGCCGCAAAGTCCCCATGCTGGGCTGCAGCCATGCAGTCAGGGAATGCTGCTCCATCTCCAACCTGCAGGCACCAGCACACCTCAGAGTGTGTGGACTTCAGGAGAAAGGACACATTTCCTGGATTGTAAAGCCACAAAAGTTGGCTCCTCCAGGGCTCTGGGAAGGGGAGGAGGAGACACACAGCAAACAAGGAGGGGGAAAATCCACACTGAGGTCCAGCAACAACCCAAGAAAGCAGGGAAGGTAAAGGTGCAGGAGAGAAGATGCAAATTCTTCTTCCTGAGATAAGATTTCCACACAGTGACCTCATACAAAATAAAGCTTATCCTAAGCACTGACCTTACGTATCCTTGAGACGTGCCCAATTCAAATGAACTTACTGGAAAGGCTCACAATACTGGTTCCTCGTGCAGTCCAGGTCGCTGAAGACACAAGCAATAGCGTGAATGGTAGCTCTAAGACCACAAGGTTTCATCTGATGATTTTCATTATTTTCAAGATGTGCATCGCACACAGAGCAACAGCTCACACAAGAGCATCAATTTTCATAACCGTCTTTTAAAAGTTACTGATGTAAATCCTCCCCTTTCATGCAACTGTTTATACTACTAAAAGATTTTAAGCCCAGAGTCGCTGGAGCCAAAAACATTTATTTTAGGACTCGGTAATTCAAAACTACGGTCAAACAAACCTTTTGAATGCAAAACCCTGTCCCCCCAGGCAAAGGAAAAGTGCCCAGAGAAGCTTTGCTGGCCCTAAAGATCGTGCACTTTTATTTTTTAGCTCCAACTTTGGCTCAGCACCAACAGCACCGCTGCTTGGGGCTGGCGGTTTAGGGCTTTTTTGGTGGCTTTGGAAGAGAACTGGTCACCTCAGGCACAGCGCAGAGACTGGGAACAGTCTATAAAACATAAAAACCCCTCACACATAAAGGTATCTTTATAAAATTCCAATTACTGTTCGCTTGTTACCTAAGAATCCCTAAGAGGTAAGAGATTTCGCTCGCTGTGAGGCCCAGGGTAATGAAATTACAAATCCTTTCATGAGTAAGCATATACTAGAAAGCTACGTTTATTTGGCCTACATATTTGAAACTGTTCAAAAGGTTATTGTCTCACAAAATTTGGATCAGAAATGACTACTTATATTTGCCTTTCTCTAACAAGGAGCTATATTCAGGGTCCTTTGTAATACCTCAGTGATCGATGCGATCTACTACCAACGCTGCTGCAAAGAAGTCTCATTTAAATTCTGTTTTCTCAAGAAGTAGCCAACATATAAAAAAAAATACTCTCAGATACGTACTATAAACAACCAGCAAATGCAGTCCCCTTGAGAAACCTGGTGAGCCCAACAACCTTGTCTTTTTGAGTGGTTAATTAATTTGTATGAGAAAACTCCCATATTATTTCCAAAGTTGGTCTCCAGCTTGTTTTAATTTCAGAATCAAGATCAAATGTTCCCATTGCAAACCATGGATGGAGCTAACTTTTCCCAAACGATGGTGTTCACCTCTACAAAACAGGTATATCGGGATGGGTTTCCAAAAAAAAATAGTTTGATGCCACCACAGGTTAGCGGCTTGACTCCAGCTGAATTTATTACTTCAACATGTAAGATTCCAACTATCCCGTGAAGTTAAGGATGTCTGAAAAACCTCGGTCTGTGTTCAGTGTCCCTGTGAAAACCCGTCCCGTGCAGACGCTGCGTCAAACCAGATGCTGGAAGAAAGCCCTTCCTCTTCAGAGTGTATTTAATGAAGGCAAGACCAGCAAGATCTGAAGCAACAGAGATGTTTGTCCCACCTCGTGTTGCCCGTCGTACCTGCTTGCCACGGTTCCCAGGCTCTTGTCCATAAAATGAGGCTGTTCCCCTCATTTTCAGGGCAACTCGGGAAGATAGAGCCACCCTCTCAAACATCTCTAATTACCTGACTGGCAGGTACTGGGGTTTAAAAAGAAAAGACCTCAAGACTTTCTGCAAATTGTTTAGGCTCTTCTAAATCTGTATGCATCTGTTTATAACAGGATCTGCAGACAGTTTTTAGTAAAGCACGGCACTGAAACTTGGCATTCTGCACACCAGGCTTGTGCTTGCACCACTTCACAGACCTTCACATCTTTAAGAAAGGACCCTTTAAACTATTTTCTCTACCTAAAGATCATGAGATCCTGGTTCAATGCACAGCTACCACTTAAAATGGTCTTATTGTAAGAGTTAAGGATGAAAATATCACTGTAACAGTTGGACAAAAAACTATTGCCAACCAGGAGCTCATGGCCTTTGGTTAGTATCTCCATTTTAGCATGGAGATGCACAGGATGAATGGAAGAAGGTCTGCAGTGAGGAGGGCTTGGGCTCAGCAGGGGGATTCTTGGAAAGATTAATGTTCCAAGTTCAGAGCCCGCAGCTTTGCGAGGCACCCTGAAGCCCAGCCAGCTGGAAACCCAGCAGCAGTGCTCTGGCCCAGAAGAGGCTCCCAAAAGACAAAGAGGCAAGCAGCAGTCAGGCAGCAGCATGTCCAGAGACATCAGTGAGACACAAACAACAAAACATCAACACTGGCCCCAAAAGTACGCTCCCGGGCAGGTCAAGGCTGGATACTCACAGCTCAGCCGCTGCCGGCATGCCCAGACCGGCAGGTTCCCTCAGCCCTCCCCATCCCTGCTCCAGCTCCTCCTGGGCACTGGGCAAAGCTCTCCATAGGGGCCAAACTTTGCATCCACCGCAAGGAAGAGCTTTGGAAACAGAAAGCCAGGCCACATCTGGTAGCCCAGTGCCTGGAGACTTGAGGCCTTTGGCTACTGTTTTATTTCAGAGGCTGCAAACACTTAGTCCCAATGTATGTTGGGGCAGGCTTTGGTTTCCCTTCCACCCTTCGCTCATGAATACATGCCCCATATTTATATGCGTTTAGCGCGTGCACACTCGAAATTACTCATCTTGTTAAAATGGAAAGTGCCCAGAGGGGCCATCCCACCACAAGTGGTTCCCTTCCCCTTGCTCTTCCAGCCTCAGCCCCTCCTCGTCCTTTTAGACGTGGGAAGGAAGACAAGTGAAGACACAGGGATCCCCAACTGTGGTCACCACTGCACCAAATCTTCTTATTTTTTTTAGTGTTTTATTCCTCTTCTTTCTCTAAGCATCCCACTCATGCTACCTTCCTCCATAATCTTACTCTGAACTGTAACCACCAAAGAGACGACGCTGTCACCCGGGGCTGTAACTCATGCCAATTCATATTTACTGTCCTAGAGGCTTTTTCTCCCCACACTCCGCTCCCTAGAGGTTTATTTTCACTCCTCAGTTATCCTAGTTCTGAGGGCTCGAAGCTGCTTTCCTCCTGTTGCAGAGAGAACAGGGACGGAGCAGACAACACGTGATGAAGCCTGGGGCAGTTCAAGTAAACGTGAAAGAACACTTCACCTGATACCAAAAAAGTCCATCCATGGACTTCATACATCTTTTTGTATGACTAAACAGTCATGAGGTGCTGTTCGTGTTGGGACCTAGTCTCAGCTCCAGATCTGCTCTCCTCCTCTCTCCCCTCAAACTTCTTGAGTTGATGGACCAAGCAGCTCAAGATGTTTAAGGGCTACCTAGATAACCCAGGAGGAAATACCACCGTCTAGGGAGTAATCAGCATTCTCTACTCAGACTGCAAGTATCACACATCGGAGTCTCGTGAGAACATTTTGTGCCACATCTTGAAAAAGGAGATATTACTCTTGATTTGATGAAAAATGAGTTGGAAATACGAGCTGTGCATGTGCTAATTTATAGCGATGAAGTTTGCATTCATTACAGTAATGAGCATTGCGTAAAGCGTATAATCAACATTCACTGCAGATGTCAAGAGGAATCCAGAGGCAGCGAGGAATTACATACACTTGCCACAGTGGATCATAAACATCACAAACTCCCAGCCCCCAAAAAGCACCAAGCAAGAGGCAGTCCTTTTTCTCCCTGCTAGTCCTCGGGGGCATTTGAGTGTGTCTATCAAGTCTTGCACTAACGAGCTCAGACAGCCTTTCAACCATAGGATAAATATTCCAACAAGTGCTGTAAATATTTTTGTAGCAGGAGCACAACTGTTTCACTTCCTCCCCAGCAAAAGACAAAGGCTACAAATGTGATTACATTCAGTTGGGAACTGGGGGATCCAAGCAGATAACTAATTAAATCCTTTTGTGTAGAGTAAGATGTTTCTCTAACATCACATTAGAAATTAAAAGCAAGTAATGGCAGGACAAAGCCAGACAAATCATTTAACAAATCATCACGTGAAATAATAAAATACCAGAAAACACCATCCAGAGCCTGCAAAATCAAAGGAAGGTAAGCAAGAGCGAAATGGTATCTATCATGTCAAACGAACCACAAACCGTCTTGTGAAAGAGATGGAAGAAAGCAACCGAAGGATTGGTGCACTTCATGCCCACGTGGAGCAGTGAGAAGAACAAAACTGGATACGCACCAACGATCTGGACTGGAAGCAGGTCTTACCTTCTGGCAACCTGGGGTTAGCGTGAATGGAGTTGGGATCCCCGTCTTCCTCGGGATGGTACCGATAAAGCGTCTGCGACTGCTTTTGGGACGACTGGCTGCGGTCTTCCTTCAGAGCAACGGGGGGGGAGGTTGTTGCGCTGAACTTGACCTTGGGGAAAGCATTTCCCTCGTGCGTCTCATGGGAAGACTTTGACCAGCTCGGCTCTGTTAAATTCCCCTCTTCGAAGCCTACGGACATGCTGTTCCCTGGCTCTTCCTTTCTGGCATGTTTTTTTATTTTAGAGTGGGGGGCTCTTTCTTGCTCATTCCTCTCTTTGTCCCCTGGCTTCCCTTTTGGTCTCCTCTCTGGTTCCTCCAGGTGCTTGGGTGTCTCAGTAGTAGCCGTTGTGTGCTCCGGAGGAGCACTGGTGGTTACTGGTGCTTCCTTGCGCGTCATTTGCTGGAGGGACGCCGCGGTGGTGCGAGGCACCCTCTTTCTCTCACTTCTCTCTGTGGCACTGCGAACTTCAGAGGGGACCATGGCCACCGGCGTGGTGAGTGGCGCGGCCGTTTCCTCGGTGTAGAGACCGGCCGGAGCTGAAGCTGAAGGAGCAACGCTGGCTGGCAGGTAGTCGTAATCCTCGCTTTGCTCTTGGCTGATGCTCTCTTGCTCTAGGCGGGACGAATAACTCCTGTATTTTTTTGGAGACTCCACCTGGGTGTTGTCTCCTTCTGGCGCCTCCTGGTCGTAGCTGTAGGGGTCATCGTAGTGCCTCTCTGCTTCGCTGTCCTCGGCATCTATGGGGCTTGCAGTGTTTAAGGCGAAGGCGTCGCAGTCGGGGAGCTGGTAGCACATCAGCTCACCTCCGGCGTTGGGGCAATGGCAAACCTTGCAGGGGGGCATGTGGAAGGTGTGCCCCGCTACGTACTTCTGCCCCTCATGGAGGCAACCTATTCTGCCACACTGAGGACAGCCGTCAGCCGGCACCACCGCGTCGATGCAGTTGGGGGGCAGCTCTGGGCACAGCATGAACTGGCAGCTGATCTTGCCTCCTCCCTTGGGGCACGAGCACTCGGTGCTTCCGAAGTCCACGAAGTAGGACTGCCCTTCGGGCACTTTGCCGTTGATGAAGCCCACGTTGACGCAGTCGTAGTACTGGTAGCCCTCGCAGGTGCAGCCGTGCTGCAGGCAGGTGGCACAGCACTCGCCGGGCTCCAGCACGTCCTCGATGCAGTTGTCCAGGGGCTGGCACTCGGCGCCCGTGCAGTCCCTCTGCGCACGGGAAACGCCGGCCCACAGCAGCACAAGGAGGATGGCCCTCAAACAGCTCAGCTCGTACCCACCCATAGTCTTCCCAAACAAATCCAGCTTCACTCCCGACTTGCGCTTGTAATTATTTCTTTATTTTTCCTAGAAGGCTGTAGACTCGGCTCCGAATCTTCAGTGTTTTCCCAAGTTACCTTTTCTCATGGATCCTAGAGATATGAAAGAAAACTCTGTTAAAGACCATACTCAGCACACATCCTGGTAAGCATTAGAGGTCTTTAAAAGTTGGGACAAAATCCAACATCTGGAAACGCAAGTATGAAATTAATCATAATGTCTTCCAAGCATTGTAGGCACTAAGTCTGGAGTTGCATGTTTCCCCCGCACCCCTGTTCTGAAAAAAGAAAGAGAGAAAGGAGGAAAGAAGGAAAGGAGGAAGGAAGAAAGGAAAGGAGGATAGGAGGAAGGAAAGAAGGAAAGAAGGAAAGAAAAGAAAGAAAGAAGGAAAGAAGGAAAGAAAAGAAAGAAAGAAGGAAGGAAAGAAGGAAGGAAAGAAGGAAGGAAAGAAGGAAGGAAAGAAGGAAGGAAAGAAGGAAAGAAAGAAGGAAAGAAAGAAGGAAAGAAAGAAGGAAAGAAAGAAGGAAAGAAGGAAGGAAAGAAGGAAGGAAAGAAGGAA
>JAOQGH010000003.1:22377542-22399425 GCA_025769975.1 Gallinago jamesoni | reverse complement strand
TTTGTGGTTGGACTCGATGATCTCTGAGGTCCCTTCCAACCACCACAATTCTGTGATTTCTGTGATTTCTGTGATAAAGCAGTTGGTTGCTGACAGCTGACACGCTCCGTGCTTCCTCCAGCTCTGGGTTCCGCGGGGGCCGAGTCATGGAACGGTGGGCAACCTCGATACGGACCCACCAAGAGAGGAGGGGGAAGGAGCCTCGCTCGAAATTCCGTTTGTGCTTCTGGCACGGCGGTAACGAGCGCGGTGAAAATGCCGGGGCGGCTCCAAACCTGGAAAAGAGGAGAATCTGGCCGGAATGGCAGAAAATAAAAGGCAGAGCTGATGAAGGCAGCTGCGGTGCCGGTGCCACCCGTGCCCAGGCTGGTGGGCAAAGCCAGCAGCGGGCTGTGGTGACACAGGGGATGCTGAAGAGAGCATTAAATCGGTCTGCTGTGGCAAGAGAAAATCCCCCCCGTAGCAATTAAGCACCGTGAGCATTAACAATGAGGTCTTGCCGTTCCGGGCTGGTAAAACATGTCCATGCCATGGGGAAAGGCAAAGATCTCCATCTTCTTCTGGTCCCAGCTCTGGCTCCCAGCTGCCCCCCAGCCAGGGGCTGTGCTCAGGCACCGTGCCTTCAACCAAGAGAGCTGTTTTCTATCTCTTTAACGGAATAGGGCCCAATATTAAGAAATGTTCCCTTAATATTTTGAGAATTAATGACGCATGAGTAATGCAGGAGTCCCATCCAAGAAACGTTCCAGTATGCTTTCATATTATCCAGATTTTTTCCAAACACCTAATTTCGCTCCGTACCCACAGAACATTGGAAGTGACTGGTCACCCTCTGGGGGCTTTAGGAGCCGAGGGGGCTCGGTCCCTGCCAGGCTCAGGGAGGGGGTGGCGGGGGGGACACTTCCACTCCCTGGCTGGAGGCCGTGCGGGTTCTGATCCTCGCTTTTACCAGTTGTTCACGTTCATTGAGAATTTTCAGGGAAGCCATCCCGGCGCCGCTGGGCAGAAGGCTGGAGAGGGGCAGAGTGACCCCCTTTCACTGCAGCCCCCCCCCAGCTCCTCCCACGCTGCCCAACAAGCCGCAGCCCTGCCTTCTCCAACCCTGGGATTTCTTTTAACTAAAAGCCTCCTCCTATACAGCTTTTTTTTTTTGCCTTTTTTTTTTTAAGTGTTTAGAGGTTTGGGAACTCAGAAGAAGAAGATCATATGGGGTTATTTAATGAATTCCATGTTTTTGTCTTGCATCCCATCCATTACCCGGCCTCGCTCCGTGGTGTCCATCAGCTCTGCCCACCCCTCCCCAAGGCGCTGGCGGGGCTGGGTTACAATGGAGGCCATTTCCATAAAGCCTGAAGGTTCTCACCAGAAGAAGGGCAGCAGGTACTCGGCTTCGAGAGCCCCAGGTGCTTTGTTTTGTTGAAGCGACCAGGAAAAAGAAGCGTCCTTCACCCGGAGCCACCAGAGAGACGGTCAGTAACTGAGCATCTTCCAGTTCAGCTGCATCTCTCTTCCCTTCCCCAGCCATCACTGACAGCTGCTAAACTCTGGGCTGAGGACACCAGCATTGTCCACACGAACTTGCATGCATATTTTTTTTTTTCCAAAAGAAGGGACAGATTTGGGGCTTTTCTAAAAGTACTGGCAATTTTCTGAGAAGTTTTTCAGGCAATACTTAGAACCGATCTGCCTGACTCTGCCCAGCTGGGGAGCTGGTGGTGGCACACACAGCCCGACAGGAGGGGTCACACACCGACCACCCCGAAAAGGCCCTTCCTCCTGCTCTGGTTCAGCTCAGGATTCCCACGAGTGACCTCATTTTTCCAGTGCAATTCCACCCTGCAGTCTGGGAAGCTGCCCTAGTGGGGTTTCATAATGATCTGGAAATCCATGGGAAATGATAATGTGAGCACAGTTCACAGGCTGGTTTTCTTCTTCTTCTTCTCTTTTTTTTTTTTTTTAATTTATTGCTAAGGCTACAAAACCAAATCTGGGATCTGAAAGGCAAGCTGGATTCCTTACTCCTCCTCTTTTTTTTTTTTTTTTTAATTTATTGCTAAAGTTACAAAACCAAATCTGGGATCTGAAAGGCAAGCTGGATTCCTTCCTTGTCATACCCTAGCCATAAAGATCTGTAGAAGAAAGTTGCTTAACCCTTCTGCCTGAGGAAAACCGTGTGGAGCTCTGTCTCCTGAAGCTCCTTGTGGCCAGCAGTTGGGAGGAAGGAGAGGGCAGGGCAACCAGCGCTGGCTGAGATTGTACCTTCACTGAGTTTGCACCTTCAAAAACTAGGCAGCGCTCTAAATATTTTCTAATACATGTTTTTCTTCAGCAATGAAAACCAAAAAAACTCTTTCTTGGGAAAATTCAGGTGATTATTAGACTTTAAGAGGCACTGTTAGATTCTCCACAGTTACTGAAACTGACTGGATAAAAGGCAAAAGTTGTAACAGAAAAAACTGTGGCTTCTTTGGTTCTCTCATTTCCTTGCTTTGGTCCCAATCTCACTTTCAGTCTCTGCACCACTCCCCAAGGATCTGAATCTGAATGTTTCAATTTTTTTTTTTTACTTTTTCTGTTCTTCCCCCAGTTCCCATAGTAAGTCTCTTGGCCATTTATCACCCTGAGCCTCAGCCCTCTCTTCCCAACCCCCCAGTCCGTCTCCCCCTGATTGCAAGCCATTTAATATAGATAATCCTCTTTCAAACCCTTACTATTTAACAAAGGTAAAAGTCATGGCTCTGCTACCACCTGCCCTACTCTGGCTGCCAGGGCAGTAAATAGGCAAATATTTTCCTTGGCAGACCTGGTTGCAGTAGGGACATTGTTTTGCAAACTGAATTTTATGTCCAGAGCAATGAGTCCCTCTTTATAATGCAATGCAAAATATAGAGGAAAGTACGCTCAGATTTCTGTACCTAGTATGGAAAGAAAATCCTTATAGAACCCATAAAAATATTAAATCAGTGTATCAGTTGGTGGCATTGCTCCTGTAAGATGAGGGACATGCTGGTAGCTGCAGTTTGGGTATATATGTATGAAAATCACACCTCATTATGTTCATAAATAAGGAGATGAGATTACTTGAATAGACCCCTGAAGTGCAAAACCAAATTCCCCCTTCCTCGTTATAAGCCAAAGCTGACAAACCAGTGAACAGTTGTGTTTTAGAGGTGTGCCAAACAAATGCTGAAGCTGCTGCTGTAACCTTGAAGGACAGGCACAACAATGTCCACATAGCCCATAAATCCTTACGTGGTGTGACAAATTGATGTGGTTTATTCTGCTCCCACAGAGATGAATGAAAAATTGCTCCATCCTGATCCCAGCGCAGCCCGCCGTGCTCTTGTGCAATGGAAAGACATTTCGGCACAGCGTAAACTTGGAACTGGATTTCAAAATGCTGGGGTTTTTCCCTTCAGGGTTAATCCTGCATTATGCAAAAAAGAATAGTCTTCTCTGGTACCAAACCCCTGTTGGTTTCCCAGCCCAGAGAGCTTTGTGTAGGGAAGATGTGATGCTGTATTTGTTCCGTCACACACTCACCCCCTTTACCTTTCACTTGGAGGTGAGGAGCAATTCTTGGGAGTCTTCGTAAGCAGGAACTTCGCGAGGAGACATGGATGATCACGCTACAGAACTTCTTTCTGCGCACATAAATAATTCACAGAATCACAGAATTGGTCGGGTTGGAAGGGAACGTAAAGCCCACCCAGTGCTACCCCCCTGCCCTGGGCAGGGACACCTCCCACCACACCACGTTCCTCCAAGCCCCATCCAACCCACCCTTGAACCCCTCCAGGGATGGGGCAGCCACAGCTTCCCTGGGCAACCTGGGCCAGGCTCTCAGGACCCTCACTCCAAAGAAGTTCTTCCTGATACCCAATCTAAATCTCCCTCTTTCAGTTTAAAACCGTTACCCCTCACCCTATGGCTCCCCTCCCTGATCAAGAGTCCCTCCCCATCTCTTCTGTAGATCCCCTTTAGGGACTGGAAGGAGCACAGAGTAGCCAGAGGTGCCCCATTTCTTCCCAGCCCTCCACATCTGCTGTGCAGAGACCTTCCTGCTCCTGCCAGGCTGAGCAGCTCCTGCTGGGAGTGAGAGTCAAAGGCACCATCCTCCTCTCCCCCACGTTACTGTAAGAATATTTTCAGCATGACTGTACATACCAGTGGGGTTTCCCAAGAGGCAGTACTGGCCTTCTTCTCTGTCCTTCGGTCTAACCCATTACAAAGAGTCAAAAGGCCAATTTAGAGCTGAAGGTAGTTTAGCAAACTAATTAACAACTCATAATAATGATATTAAAAAAAAAAAAAAGACATTTTTCATTCCTCCATAGGCTGCCCAGGGCAGTGCTGTGCAGTCACCATCCATGGAGGTATTTAAAAGCCGGGCAGACGTGGTGCTGAGGGACATGGGTTAGTGGTGGGTTTGTCAGTGTTGGGTTGACGGTTGGACTCGAAGATCTGAAAGGTTCCTTCTAACCTAGACCATTCTATGAGGGAAAGTGTTTACTGATGGTTGTATTCAACCAGAATGCTCACAGCTTCAGTGACGTCCAAGGCTATCAGTTCCCATTGCCACGTAACCAGCTCTCTGAAAGACCTCAGCAATCAGGCTGCTGCTTGGAGCAAAGCAGAGAGGAGATTTTTTTGTAAAGTCAAAGAACAAGTTAGTGGAGGTGGTTCAATAGTCTCATTCCCAGAGCCACCTCCTGCAATCCCATCCCAGCACTGTAACACTGGCCATTTTCCTCACCCTGACACTTCTCCACTTCGCTGAGAAGTGCTGCACCAAGACCCCTTCCCTTCCCCAGGAGAGTCAATTTTTGCCTTTCCTCCACACAATCCCTCTTCTCCTCCTTTTGTGCCCCTTACCTGATTCTGCAGCCCTCGGTGGAAGTACAAAGCAAGCTTATCCATAGCAGCTCGCTGGTCTGTCTGCAGGCACCCAGAGCGGGGAACCAGTCCCTTTCATCTCCTTTTCTTGCACTGATGCTCTGGCCCTGGGTGGGCTGGTGGCACCTCATTAGACCTGCAGCCTCTTTCTGCACCTTCTGTTCCTCGCTGCTCTGCTCCTTAGAGGAACAGGTTGCCCAGAGAAGCTGTGGCTGCCCCATCCCTGGAGGGGTTCAAGGCCAGGTTGGATGGGGCTTGGAGCAACCTGCTCTGGTGGGAGGTGTCCCTGCCCAGGGCAGAATGTGGCATTGGATGATCTTTAAGGTCCCTTCCAACCCAAACCATTCTATGATTGTATGAGTAATGCATGGCTTACCCACCAGTAGAAGCACCTTGAGTGTGCAAATCCTGGGCACACTCAGCTTCCCATGCTTTTCTTGCTGCAAGCTGATCGCGTGGCAGCCGTCCTTGCAAGTTGGCTCCCACCCTGGGCAACAGAAGGAGGAGGTGGCCACCGCTGTCACCGCTGGAGCTGAAGGAGCCCATGGCAGCAGCACAGCTGTATACACTATGGGTGTCTCCTTAGGCTTCGTGCAGCCAGAGGAAATGTTCTATGGCTGCAAAAGATTTAATACAACTTGGCTGAAAGCCTTTGGGCTGGGTTTTGCTTCTTTCTTCACGTGGTATACGGAAGGAGCAGGATGTTTGGGGGAAGGAGGTGGCCACAGAAGAAGTTTTGCCGAACAGCTGGTTGTGGAGCCACCTCGGTTTTCTGGAGGGGGGAGAAAGCTGAGGCTTTGCATACAGCGTGCTCTGAAATTCTTCTTTGTCACATTCCTGCTCCCCGTGACCACCAGCGGCGTTTCCGACCGGGCAGTGGCCAGCGGGCAGCGCAGGCAGAGAGGAGAGGCTGTCCCACAGCTCCCCAGCAGCAGGCTACCCCAGCTCCGGCCGGTGCTTTGTGCTGTGAATCGTGTGACCCTCCTCAACCCGCTGAACCAGGACCAAAAAATAAAATAAAATAAAATAAAAAAATCTTTGTCCCATCCTTGCATCTTCAAAGTCTACAAAGAGCAAAGCTATTTTTCGTTAATTGCCAGCTCTTGGCAAACTAGTTTTCCTCCCGCTTTTATTCGCTTTGAAAAAATTACCAGGAGCCCATTTACTCCAGCACTACAATGGGGCTGATAGGATATCCCTAGTTTCTCTTCCAGATTCCCAAACCAGCCCTCAAACCTTGGCATGTAACAACTAACCCAGCGTATGATCCACTTGAAATCCGAGATAACTATACGTTTAAGGGTACCATTTAAGCGATGCTTAGCGGTTGGTTAAAAATAATCCCGTGCCTCGGAGAGAGAGCAGCAAGCCCAGCTGTAACCAGGCACGGTGAGAAAATGCTGTCAATCACAGAAACACAGAAATGCCAGGGGCTGGAAGGGACCTTTGGAGATCATCTAGTCCAACCCCTGCCAGAGCAGGTCCCACAGAAACGTGCCCAGGTGGGTTTGGAATGTCTCCAGAGAAGGAGACTCCACCACCTCTCTGGGCAGCCTCTGCCAGGGCTCTGCCACCCTCACAGGAAAGAAGTTCCTCCTCATGTTCAGACAGAGTTTCCCCTGTTCCAAGTTGTGCCCGTTGCCCCTTGTCCTGTCCCCAGGCACCACTGAGAAGAGTCAGGCCCCATCCTCCTGAAACCCACCCTTTAGGTAGTGCTCAGCATCGATGGGATCCCCTCTCACTCTGCTCTTCTCCAGCTGAAGAGCCCCAGGTCCTTCAGCCTTTCCGGAGCAGAGAGATACTCTAATCTCTCGTCATCTTCATAGCCCTCTGCTGGACTCTCTCCCTGTCCTTCTGGAACTGGGGAGCCCAGAACTGGACCCAGTGCTCCAGATGGGGCCTCAAGCAGGGCAGAGCAGAGGGGAAGGAGAGCGTTCCTGCGATGACAGCACAGCTGTAATGGAGGGGGCTGGATTTTGGAAGCTGGCTTTAGTTGGCCACGTTTGCATCTGGGGCTTTCCAGGTCTCCTGGCTGTGTAGCAGCCATGTGTCATGGACTGCTCCCGACCACAGGCTCCTGCATCACCAGCTTCGATCTCCCATCGCTTCCCAGCCCCAGGTTCCACCAGGCAGGACAGGACGGACGGGAAACCCACAGCCAAGAAACATCGGGACCGTGTTTCAATGGGAGCCCAATCCTGTCACCCGCATCTTCCGTCACAGGTTGAAAAAATGACTGACGTGCTTTGGATGTCTCTGGTATTTTCCTGCCAACGCAGAAATAGAAAAAAGACTCTGCTAATTGCTCTAAGACAGAACTTCAAGCTCTGGAGCCTCCCCAGCAGGGAAAGCGCTGACTCCTGATCAGTTCTAGTCACAGCCCGGTTTCTGATACAAAATGTAAATTTCCCCTTTCCCTAATTTCATGCTAATTTGCCTTTTTACTTTACATAATTAGTTTCTTCTCACTGTTTTTTTACGAATTTAAAATATTTGTTCCTTTTTAGTCACCCGTGAACTGTCTGAATTGCCGTCAGCGAGAGCAGGAGGCAGCACAGCCAGCGCCTTGTTGCCTGGGAAACCCATCCAAGAGATATCACTGATTTCACACGTCGGTGAGGTCCCCCTCTTAGATGTTCCCCCAAAATAACGGAGGATGCCAGCCGACCAACAGCCCCTGCCCGAAACTCGCCCTCCCCTCTCCTCCCCGGGAGCTGAGGTTCCGCCGAGCCCATGAGACAAGCGATGAGAGAGTGATGCTCAAAAGCTCCAGACCATGGTATGGTTATCAAAGCAGCCCAGAGGACAGCCCAGCCCATAATTTCTCGCAGAGGGTTTCTTTTTCACCCGTCCTCTTCCACAAGCTTGAAATCACAGCATGCAAAATGGCTTGGAGACAGCAGGTGCGCCTCCCAAGTCTCCCCAGCCCCAAAAAAGGGAGGGTTTTGCAGGTTCTCTGCACCCCACACAGCTCAAGGGCTTTGTTGTAACCCATTTCTTTTTATTTCTTAATATCTGCCACTTCTCAGAGTCATTTCATGTAGTTACAGATGGCTGGGTGGTTGAGTTTTTTCTCCTGAGAGTTCTTTGCACAGCGAACACCACCTTCAAAAAGCAGCCCTTCTCCCAGCAACTGGAGTTTAAGTTTTGACTCTGGTTTGGTAAATTTGGGAGATACATTCCTATTTTAACTTATAAAATCCTGAGGGGCAAAACCCCCAAAATGTAGTTAAGAATTGTGTATCCTGAGCCCTTCATAAAGCAGCTGGTAAATGTGTCCTCACCAAGGTAAGCAGATTGGCAAAGGTAATGATGGGCTCTTTCTGGGTACTTGGCTGCTCTTTTTACTGGTTCATCAACTCAAATAAAAGTCTTTAACAATCGGTGAGCCAGGATAAACATATAATTAGAAATGCTGCCTGTTTATCAAACGTCATTTGATATTCCTGAGACACAGACTCCAAATAACCTCTTTTTTTAAATACCCCTTGATTTTGTCACTGATTAGTAACACTGGATACTGATAGACTTCGTGTCTCATATGGAATATTATATTAGGATCTGTTAGAGCAAAACCTCTCTAAGATTTTAAAGAGACTGTCGTAAATAGAATTTCCTCAGGAAGTTCCTGGAATGATTGAAACAACCCAAATTGGAAAGAGCAAAACGCTCTGTAGAGTGCAATTACACAGAGAATGCATGAAAAATCGAATGCAAAGCCAGTGTTACTGCATTTGTTACTGCAAACGTTGCTGCATTTGCCAGAAGGCCAGCAGAGGTGTTTGTCAGAGCACGCTGTGCACGGGTACCAGGCTCACCTACAAACCCCTGGGGACAAGAAGGCACCTACCAGCACCCAGCGTCGTATTTCCTCACCAGCCACCACCTTCGGGCAACATTCTATGTTCTTGTCAAGTTTTATATTAAATACATTGTACCTGGGGAACGAGAAGGATGTAAAAGAAAAATCTTGACGATTAAAAAAACAAACACACACCAAAATGTACTTTCTTTTGAGTTAGCAGTTTATGAAATGCCTCCAAGGGCTTGGCTTTAATTTTGTGATACAATGGTGGAAGTTCATGCAGCCAGCATCCTGTACAGCCCCAAGTGATGCTGGAGAACCCAATACAGTGTTTACCTGACAAGAGTTTGGCCTCTTTTTTAATTTATTTTTAATTTTTATGGTTTTTCCCCTCAGAGCTGTAAGATCCTGTGCCCTTCAGATGATTTGGCTGACCTACGCTTGCCCCAGGGCACACAGGAGCCGCACAAGGCACCATCAACTGACCCCCTTCTTACTGTAGCTGAAGAACATGACCAGGAGCATGGCCTTGCTCGTGCAAGGAGCAAGGAATTCCTTTAGAGCCTGACCAGTCACACACCTAAAAGAAAAATAATAAATTAACAAGTGTTGATCAGATCCCCCCTCAGTCTTCTCCAGACTAAACAGACCCAAGTCCCTCAGCCTTTCCTCATAAGAAAGATGCTCCAGGCCCCTCATCACCTTTGTAGCCCTCTGCTGTCCCCTCTCCAGCAGTTCCCTGTCCCTCTTGAACTGGGGAGCCCAGAACTGGTCCCAGTGCTCCAGATGGGGCCTCACCAAGGCAGAGCAGAGGGGCAGGATGACCTCCCTCCACCTGCTGGTCACACTCTTCCTGATGCCCCCCAGGATGCCATTGGCCTTCTTGGCCACAAGGGCCCATTGCTGGCTCATGGTCATCCTATTGTCCACCAGGACTCCCAGGTCTTTTTCCTCAGAGCTGCTCTCCAGCCGGTCAGCCCCCAACCTGTACTGGAGCAGGGGGTTATTGCTCTCCAGGTACTTCTTTTCAATCATGTCCAAACAAGTTACCTAATTTAACTCAATTTAGATCATACTGGAGGTACACGTTATTGGTTTGGTTCACAAATGGTGAATGGTATTTGGCCCTTTTCTTTCTTACCCAACTTCCCCGTTGCACCCTGCGTACACCGCTAGTGAGTCTCCGGTGCCTGCCCGTGGTGTGTTGCATCCGTTCAGAGCTTTAAGGCCCCTTCCCACCTTTGAAGTGGTTATGGTGCTGTGGCTCTACCCAGAACAAAGACATTCTCAGCCCCTGACACACTGCACCACGCAGGAATTCCGTCTGTCGGATGGACTGCGAGTGCAGAATCGCCACGGACCAGAAGTGATTTATGGGTTCCATTAATTCCTGCCTCCGACCACGCTAACTGGCACTTATCAGCAAGAAATGGATGAACAATTAGTCAGGGGAATAAAATCAAGAGAGTAAACCCTTGAAACGAGAAGAGGATTACTACTGTTTAAGAATCAAAGTTATATTGACTCCCTTGTAACTGATTAGGTGAAGAATTTATAGGAAAGTAAGCCAAACACTCAAATGTGAACCCACTTAATTGTGGGGAAAAAAATCATAATGTGCTTTGGTGCGTACTGTCCTACTGCTCCCAGGAGACGTTCTTCCAAGATTTAGCAACAAGGATGAATTGCCTTCAGCTCTTATTGCCAAATAGTCATCAATCGTAGAGTTATTATGGGGGGATTTTGATGTTAGAGGAAGATGAAATCCAGCTCTGGGCCAGGCAAAGAGAGCAGCACCGGCCCTCCCACGCTTCCCAATGGCCCAAATTCCCACGATCTTCCCCCAGAAAAGGACATGCTCGAATTCTGCTGTGCTTGAAAGCACTTAAACACGGTCCCATTGAGGAGAAGGCTTATTGTAGCCCTCCTGAGCCCAAGCTCATGTGAACCCCAGGGGATGTCAGCGTCCCTCACAGGAGTCCTCACTCCACACAGGAGTTTGTTTATCCCCCAAAATTCTGGTGATTTCTACAAACTACGCACAGAGCACAGCATTTTTTCAGGTTAAAAGACTGTATCTATAAAAGCGCTGATATGAGAGAAATATTCCCTGTGGGTTTTTAAAGAATTACAGAGTCTTTCCCTGAACTATGGTTTATATCGTTTTCCTAATAGAATGCAGCTGGCTTAATGAATAGAAATAGTCAAGAATAATTTATTCAGTGACTGATGGGGGGAAGTATCCCAAATTATTTATATTCTATGAAACGGATCTATTAATGAAGGCATTTATTCATTAGAAAAATGTTCAACAATGATGGTGGAAATTAATCAAACACGTTATTAGCAATTATTATTCCACTGTTTCTAATTGAGAGACAAAATGTCCTTTAGCTATAGTTTCTGTATGAAGTACACGGTGAAGAAATTTTCAGGTGCCTGTGCCAGAAATAGCTCTGCTGATTTCAGGGGCAATGGATGCATCAAACAATATCAATTAAACCCATTCTGGCTAAAAATTGCAACATTCTCCTTGGGGTTTCTGCTACTTTCTAGTTAGTTTGCATTATTAATTTGGAGTAATGCTTACACAGAATACCAACAGGAATTTGACAGGAAATTAATGTAGAGACTCCCCCCCCCCGAGATCCTAGATGTTGCTAAGCCCATTTTTCCTTACCCAGAGTTAATGAATAATCATCTCCTTGGCAATGGCTCCTGGAGCAGAGACTTGTACTTTGGTTCCTGTTAAATATAGAAAAATAAAAAGTGTCAGATAATGTAGGCATCAGGGGGATTTATGTAAAGAAACTTAGAGAGTAAATATCCTCCAATGCAGTGAGTCACTTGCTCCAAACTGCTTGGAATATTAATATAGCTATCTTCAGTTTTAAAGGAAGTTTTATGTGCAATTAACACTTACTCCTGTTTGTTCTAAAAGCACCTTGATGTCTCCTCCCCATCCAAAAGCAGCACCCCCTCCTCCCTCAGCCCTACCACCAAATCCGAAGTCCAGGGATTTCTTTCTTTCATTCTTTCTTTCTCAAGTTGCAGGACAACTCCTTTCCGAGGTGCTTTCCTGGTATTTCATGACTTAATTTATTGCAGGCACAAAAGGTGAGCGCTGGAAGTCGTTTTCCCATTGTTCTTGCGCTAAGGAGCCGCTGACCTCTGGGGCAATCTCCTGGGGAGCGAGATTTCCCTGAAAAGCCTGAAACTCCGAGCTGGAGCTTAACCCCCTTCAGAAAATTGATTAACTTAGCCCATTCCATCCCCTCCAGTGCACTGCAACGGGGCCAGAGGGGCTCAACAGCCACTTCCAGCATCCGAGCAATCTTTACCGGCCAATCCAGGGCACCCACCCCAAGGAGAGACAGAATTACAGCTTGTTCTCCCAAGGCAGAGAATACTGGCTTCTCCAGAGTAAAATTTTCATCGTGAGATGTCACCAGGTTCCTCTCGCACATCTCACGGGCTGTCAGCAGGGTATGGACCCGCTCCCAAATGTTTTATGAGAGCCATTTGCAAGGTCCAGCAATGAGCCGATGTCACATCAGACACTACATATAAATAGGGTCAACACAAGCATCAGGGACTGGGCTATGGACACACTTATGTACAGTGACGTGCTCCCAGACCCAGCCTGCATGGGCAGGTTGTGACCATGGGGATGACACACTCCTGCTATCCTCTCATGGAATAGTCTTGGTTGGAAGGGACCATTCAGATCATCGAGTCCAACCATCAACCCAACACTGACAAAGCCACCACTAACCCATGTCCCTCAGCACCACATCCACCTGGCTTTTAAATACCTTCAGGGATGGTGACTCCACCCTGAGCAGCCCATTCCAATGTTTGATAACCCTTTCTGTGAAGACATTTTTCCCAATATCCATCCTAAACCAGCACTGGTGCAACTCAAGTCCATTTCCTCTTGTCCCATGGCCTGTTCCTTGGGAGAAGAGACCGACACCCCCCCCCCCGGCTACACCCTCCTTTCAGGGAGTTGGAGAGAGCGAGGTGGTCTCCCCTCAGCCTCCTTTTCTCCACACTGAACACCCCCAGCTCCCTCAGCCTCTCCTCACAAGACTTGTGCTCCAGACCCCTCACCAGCTCCGTTGCCCTTCTCTGGACCCTCTCCAGCCCCTCAATGTCTTTCCTGTCATGAGGGGGCCAGCACTCGAGGTGCCGCAGGGGCACCCAGTGCATGTCCCCACCTGGTGATGGCAGTCACCTGGACTTGCCCAGCACATCCCTTATCCTGGGGTGCAGGGAAATACTCTACCTGCTTACCCCCTTGGACCACAGAGTGAAAATCATTTAAACCTGAAGCAGGAAACATCCAACACAAAGCTTGAAGAACTGAGAGGGAAGCAGAGGAGGGAAGGTGCACCCCGTGTTCTCGGTGCAGAGGGCACTTCCGTGGGCCCACATTGAGGTGGGCATCTTCTCATTTTGTCTTGGTTTAGCCCCAGCCGGGAGCTGGAACCACACAGCCACTCACTCAGTCCCCTCAGTTCTGATGGGGGAGAGAATCAGAAGAGTTATTAATGTTAATTATTTAGTCTTATTCTAGTAAATCTGTTTATATTTTAACCCCCAGCTTTCCTTGCTTTTATCAATTCCCCTTCCTGGGTGGGCAGGGATCATCGGGTGAAGGAATAAACATCTAAATGGCAATAAACTGTTGTGAGTTCCTCGAACCACGACAGAAACCTGACCCTGAAGAACTGGCTTCACCTCTTCACGCTCTCCCAGTAGAGGTCACCCGCTGTGGCTGTGGGCTGGAGGTGACCAGGGGGATGAAGGACCAGCAAAAGGCAAACAATGCAGAGAAGACCCTCTTGCCCAACCACCAAAACTGCCTTTTTGTAGGATGCAAAAAACCAACGGTGTTTTTTGAAGTTCAGCCATCCCTCAAACACAGGTGTAGCTGTAAATTCAACCCTCTAATCATGAAGAGCAAGAGCAAAAGAAATCAATCCAGGCAGCCCACCAGGGACAAGTGCTCAGCTGTGGGCACTGCCCCGTTATTTGATAAGCTCTTATTGACGTCATTAAGCCCAGGTTTCTGTTTGGAGAGAGCAGCCTCCTCCTCAAATAAAAACCGAGATCAAACAAAAAAGGTAAATGTACTAAAGGATTTAGCTTATCCCAAGGTCTCTGGTGGGCACTGAAGACCTCTGAATATTTCAGAGGATGGCTCTCCTCTGCCGTCTGCGTTCATCTTCCTTCTCCCGGGCACAGAATGGGGAATCACTGTCTTCACCTCAACTTCAGATCATACTCTGAATTTGTGCAATTTTTCTGCAGTTTCTCAGACTCCTTTGCAATTATGAGCAGGTTCAGTGCTAAACTGGAGATTTTTTTGCCAGGATTGCAAGATGAGGCTGGCAGAGCTTGCCAAGATGCAGGAGATAAGATTCAAATTAAAATTATTCCCACTCAGGGCAGTGTTGACCAAAGCCTCCCTGCAAAACCACTTATCACTTAAAAAAGCAAGTTTGTTTCTAAAATAATTTGGGAAAACCATAGGGCAATGAAGCTGGTGAAGGGCTTGGAGAACAAGTCGTATGAAGAGCAACTGAGGGAGCTGGGACTGTTTAGTTTGAGGAAGAGGAGGCTGAGGGGAGACCTCATCACTCTCTACAGCTACTTGAAAGGACACCGTAGAGAGGTTGGTGCTGGTCTCTTCTCCCAGGTAATTAGTGACAGAACGAGGGGGAACGGCTTCAAACTCCAACAGGGTAGGTTTAGACTGAACATGAGGAAGAAATTTTTCACAGAAAGAGTGGTCAGAGACTGGAACAGGCTGCCCAGGGAGATGGTTGAGTCCCCATCCCTGGACATGTTTAAGAGTCGTCTAGATGTGGGGTTGGGGGAGATGGTGTAGGGGAGAACTTTGTAGAGTAGGGTAGATGGTTGGACTCAATGATCCCAAGGGTCTCTTCCAACTGAAATGATTCTATGATTCTATGGACATGGAGCCAATCCAGCGAAGGTGGGGTTTTCCAGGTGACACCAGGGTAGGTGCCTGCCTGGCAGAGAGCTGGCTCCTGCCCATGCCTGCCCCACAGCCCACTTAGGGGACCGTGGCTAATCCTATGGAGCCAGCTTATTCCTCAGCAGAGAAAAATCAAGGTTGTGGCTTCAGGAGGTTGGTGAGCTGTGCTGAGCAAGGACCCAACCCCACTGGGGTGCCTGCTCTGCCCGTGCCTGGCCGGGACTGCCGGCAGTGCCAGCAGGGGCCGGAGCCAAACCCACACGCTCCCAGCACGGGGCACTGGGGTGCAGATTCTCAAACCCAGGCTGGGGCATCAGAAGAGCAGAAAAGCTGCTCCTCTCCCGGCTGCAAGACACGCCGGACCCTCGAGCAGGGACCCTGCGTGCTCTGTAGGAGCAGATCACCGTGATTGCCCCATCCGCAATCACTTCAGACCTGTCGGGAGACAAAGGCATTTTAAGTAACATTTCCATCCTGTCACAGCTCCCCAGACACTTGCACAGACCAGGGCAGCAAATGGAGACTTTGGAAAAAAAGCAGTGATTTCATAAAAGTGGCGTTGGGGAAGCAGGAGGTAGAAAAGTACAGGCACAGGCAGAGAGTGCATATGATGTAAAATTATTGTATTGTTTAATTGACATACTGCAGGATATTGTTCTAATGGTACGGGGAAAAAGAAATAATGATCAGTTAACTCATTATTAATGTTCATTTTCTTTTCCAGAATTGCCAGCGGGCTGAGTTAATTATTAAGCATGACAGTTGGGCTTTAATATATCAGCTATAGATTCCAGTCACAGCAGTCTAGTTCAATAATTGGGTTTCTTTCTGCTTCATTTTGACTAATAGCATACTTACAGCAATTATTAAAATTCATCGTAGCACAAAAATAGGCCGTTTGAAACCTCACCAAAAATGGCAGCCCAGCAGACCCCTGCTCGTTTTTTAGCAGTGAAATCAAACCAGCTCCTCGGAAAACACCGGGCACCTTCCCTGATAACTTTTCAACAGCCACAACGTGGACATTCCGTGGAAGCCAAGAGAGCTCCAACAAACAGGCAGCATCCAGCAAACAGGCTGCTGTCGCTAAGAAAGAAGTCAGACTTCCCAGGAAAATAAACTTTCCTCTGAAAATGCAAATTCCTGCGTGATTCTCCAGCTACAGGTAGTTCAGCCGAGCCACGGAGGGTTACGAGCGTTTGTGGAAAGGCAGATGTTTTCACGCTGTACCATCAGACTGGTCATTGAGACCTTCGAGTGGCTGTAGGTACCAAATGGACACAGCTTCTGCCTTGAGGAACTGGAAATCCTCGTCGCTGCCCTCGCCAGACTCTTTAAAGAAGTAGTTTAACTTCCAACGTGAGCACAGCTCTGCATGAGCACTCTAAAATTAGGACCTACAGGAAGGAAGGCACCCAGCATGAATCCATGCCAGAGAGGGATGGGGCTTACACCAGGAGTGACAATGAGGCAAGATTCTGAGTGGTGAAAGATATATAATTAGTTATCAAAATATAGAATGAAAATAGGAAACTTGAGGAAGCCTGGTGTTTATAAACAACGGAAAAAAGGATGAAAGGACTGTGAGCTGAGTATTCACCATCTCTTCCCACAAGTCCACCAGAGGGATGGAGCCAAGGGTTTGGGCAGCCACATGGTATGATGCAGGCGTCGAAACCACTGTAGGTTTGAAACCTGTTCACAAGCTATAGTAAGGGCGTAATAATCAAGTAGCTGGTTACACAGAGACTAGTCAATGCCTCGCTACTCCAGTGGGCTGCAATAAATGTGTGCTTGAACATGACCTCGTGCTTGAACAGGTTCCTCTTGTGTACATCGCTTGGGCTCTGCTCAGGAGACACAAGCCCAGCACCAAGGTGGATCTGGGAAAGGGTCGTGCTGTGGTCCTGGGCTGGCAGCCCAAGGAGGGTGCCTTTCTGCAAAAGGAATCGGTGTCAGCACACAGCAATGGGAGTAGGGAGAAAATGTCCATTTGAAGCTGAGAAGGGATCCCAGAATCATAGAATTGTCTAAGTTGGAAAAGACCTTTCAGATCATTGAGTCCAACCATCAACCCAACACTGACAAACCCACCACTGACCCACGTCCCTCAGCGCCACGGCTGCCCGGCTTTTAAATACCTCCAGGGATGGGGACTCAACCCCTGCCCTGGGCAGCGTCTTCCAAGGCTTCACAACCCTTTCAGTGTAAAAATTTTTCCTAATATCCATCCTAAAGCCCGCCTGGTGCAACCTGAGTCTGAACAGCATTTTTCCCTGCCTGAAATTATCTAAAAGTAAAAGCAGAAGACTTAGTAATTAAGCTACCCTCAGATTAATATCTAGTAAAAAAGTAAAGACTGGAAAGACATGGAAGACCTACTTCAATAGATCATTTGGTGACACACTGCTTGAGAACTGAAGATCAAATAAGGTCACACACAACCTCATCTTCCGGCCATGATTTAAGAGTCAGTAGGAAAAGATTGCGGAAGTGAAAAAAAAAAAAACAACCCCACTCTGTGAGAAGTTTTGCTCTGAATCAAAACCCCTTTGGCAAAGGAGCACCAAGCTTTCACACACGGTGCTTTATCATTTCATGGTATTGTTAAAAGCCTTGGTTGATGTGCTCAGCTGCTGCAGAGCCCAACGTTGGGCCAAGCAGGCGAGGCTTGGAACACTAGGGAATATCATTAGAGCAGTGGAAATGATGCTATAATTGCTGGTTTGCATAGTTATCTGCTTAAATGATCATCTGGGAAAAGAAATACTGTGTATAATTAATCTGCTTAGAATTTGTTGCAAATTAATCATATTGGATATTAAAAATATTCCCTGTTCTCATGCTAAGAAACAAAATAATTCCTCATTATTTTCATTCCGCTCTCAGCAGAAATTACGAAGGAGGACTTTGGTATCTTCCTCTTCTGTTATTACCTATTGCACTGCCAAAAAAAAAGTGCTGAATAAATTAATTGCAAGTTCCTGCAGCAAAGAGCTGGTCTTCTAAGCCTCCTGACATACAGATACCAGTGAGTGAAGCAAACAGAGCTGTTTGAGTGTCTAAAACGCTGTGTCTCTGGGGCTGTAGGCAATTGTTGGTCCCAGTTCAGAGGTGAGCACCTGCATGGGTGACCAGAGGAACCGTAGCCATAGGGTTGTGTGTGCTATGGGATAACTTAAGTATGATCCACCCCAAGCTACATTTTTATTTCTTGATCCTTTAATTTTGGGGTTAAAGTCTTACGTTGCCAATATCCACTGGCCTGAAAAATTCCTGAAAGATGCAAGTCCTCTGGGGAGAGGCAGTAGAACAACACAGAGATGTATCTAAGAGAGAGATGGAGACACTGTTCAGGGAGACCAGAGGAAGATGACCAAGGTAGAAGCATAAGCAGCACCAAAGGAAGGATGCTATGGCCCATAACAGTCAACAGGCCAGCATGTTCAAGGGTCTCACACCAGCACTGGGGGTGGTGAGGCAGATTTGATGCCAATGGACACATCAAGTAGACAGGGAAGTCAGCAGTACAAAAAAAAAAGTAAAAAAAAAATAAAGAAGGAAAGCACACTATTCTGGATCAGTAAAGTAGCTGTAGAATGAAATAGGAGATATTCTGGAGAAAAATAAATAGATCAAAATTAAGAGAGAAAACGAAAGGGTAAGGCATGTCCCTGAACAACACGTGAAGGTCTCTAAGTAGTGAACATCAACGCACTTGGTAAATAACTGGCTGAGACCACCAGGCAAGACTTCGCCACCGAGTCAGAGGCAGAACAGCGAGAGCCCATTTTGGCTAGGAGAAACAGTCTCGGGGCTTTACTGTTAAATATTTATGTCACTATTTTGAAAAATCGATAAGCTATCAAAGTCTGTGACAAATCTCAGTATCCCTTTTGCTCCCTTGGATTTCCCCTCTATGTAAGCAGCTGATCCACTTTTCCTAGGAAAGAAAGAGGGCAAAGCATTCCAGCCCAGCCAGCATGCTCTCTTTACACAGAGTACATAACTGGGCCAGTATAGATCATCCTGGACGTGCAGATTGAAAGTCAACAGATTTGTATTTTAAGAAAAAAAAATAGAAAACGATGACCAACAAAGACACTGCATTACACCAGAAACACAGGAACTGCTAGCAGGAGTGCAAGGAAGGAAGCCAGAGGAGAAATGGAGTTAAAGGGCTAAATATTTGTAATACCACAGTACACACGTAGAGTGTTTTTCTTTCCCCACGTGGTGAGACGTAGGTAAACAAGTCCCAGGATCTGCCGGAAAAGATGCAAAGCTTGTTTTAAATACACCCTTTCTTAAATACACTGTTTAGAGCCAATAGACGTGTGAAAACAGGGTTCAGATGATGTTGTGGCAAGAGTTAAAAATTTTCTATAGCAAGGAGCTCTCCAGAGATTTACTAAGAAACACAAGGGTTTAGATGAAAAAAACCAAACATATGGCATTCACTTGATTTCTTCCCAATTTTGGACATTACTTTTCAAATACATATTAATCCTGGCCCACCTGCTTTACAAATCTTTGCTTGAGAATCGCCCCAAGGTATTCAGTCCATTTGCATAAAGGCTTGATGTGATCTTTGAGCCCCCCAGACACTCTCTAAGGAGTGTTTTGGGGGGAGTTGTTGGGTTTGGGGTTGTTTTTACACTTCAGTTACAGTTAACAGACAGATCAGAGAAGATGTAAGAAGTTCCCCATGCAGAGCCGGTGATCTCAGGGCAGAGGCTCCCTGTTCCCCAGTCCCATCTTCATCACTGATTTAGCTTGAGTTGGTTTGGGGTTAAAACAGTCACCTTCTACCTAATCATGAGGGCTAAATCAATAGAAAATGCTAATTTTTTATGTGCCTAATGCCACAGCGTTACTTAGTTGTATTTAGTGCAGTACAAAACACTAACCCAGCGTCCCGAAGCACCGTCCAGTCTCTCGGTTTGCCCTTCCATGGGCAAGGAGAGGGCTTCACCAGAGCTGCTGGGACTCCTTCAGCTCCTCTGCACCCATGGAGGGCAAGGTGGGCTCGCTGCAGACCTCCCCAAAACCTCTTTGTGCCACTTATCCAACCCACCTCCTCACTCCTTCAGCGCAAACACTTCTTCATTTAGGTGTCTGGGGGGAAAAACATCATCTCAAGCTCAAAACAATGGCCTTTTATTTCTCCACGTCAACCTTTCAGGCTACTCATTCCACTGCAATAACCAGTGTTGGGGAAAACAGTTACCTGGTGAACAGCAGAAATTGCTTTGGTGTTTGAAAGCTCGAAGCTCAAATGCTGCTTTAGCAAACTCAGAGAGGTTCCACTCTGGCGTAGAGATGGTGTGGACCCACCACCGGGCAGTCCTCTGCACCCTGGGACACCTTCTGCACACCTTCTGCCCCTGCAACGCCTACCAGCGTGAATACTGCCACGGGAAATAGTGCAAGGGGTGTTATCTGTGCCTGAACATCCTCAGAGAGCATCAACCCCCCCTTCCCAAACCTCCGTCCCGCACTCACGGCATGAAAGCAGGTGTACGTTCTTCAGCACCCCATCGGAGCACTTGCTGGCACAGCCACCTTGCTCTAATTAATGGTTTCCATCCATGTTGCGAATTTCTGATTAAAGAAAAAAATAAAAAAGGCTTGTTGAGTTAAAAAAAAAAAGTCATAAATTATTCATGAATCTACTCAGGCAATTTCATGCCTTGCCATTATAATTAACAGTAGCAATTAGAAAATAATAAATAGGATTTGTACAATATTCCCGTCTCAGCTAGCTAACATGTAACTTTTAAATGAAGTTTGCAGGTGTGTCCTGGTTTCAGCCAAATTTACCAAAACCAGACTGACAGATGGCCCCTTCCCTCCTCCCCCCACAAAGAGAAGAGAGATAAGGAGATGATTGTCTTTAATATTGTTCCTTGTCTTTAATATTAAAACATTAAAGGATTGAAATTGTGATACCCAAGGCCAAAAGACTGGTGGTGGTGTTGTCCGTGTTCCCACCAGTTGAAAACCCAGCTGTTTTCCACAAATTCGTTCATGTTTCCCAACTGGGGTTTGTTTCCCGTTCTCACCCTGTAGACTGTACACGTCAACACTAAAAACCACCATTTACTCTTGCTCCCCTGGCACATCCAGTCCCTTTAGAGCCACCAGTCTCTCCATGAATATTATTTCTGTGCCCCAAATGCCGAAGGTTTTAATTTCTTTTGTCACTTTTTTTTTTTTTTGATAAATTAGATGCTTGTTCCAGATGTTCCACTCTACTGGACATAGTACCAGTTGAAGTGTGGTTCTGTGGAGGGGAGCACAGAGACACCCTGCAGAAATAACCAAAGTTGCAGTTTTGCTCAAATTGGCATTTGGATCAGGATTTCAGAATCAATTATTTCAAAACACCAAGTAACTCTAAACTGTTGATGCACAGGCAGCCTTCTCAGGCAGTAGGGATACGTGCAACAGAAACAGCAAAATTATTGTAAAAAGGCGTATTTGCTCTTTTCCAGGACAATTTCTGACCAAGTGCTGTAACACAAAGGCTTTTTTTTCACCTTTGCAATAGCACGTCATCTTTACAGACCCTGCAATGCAAACTGGTTGCTGAACACCATCTATAGATGGTCCTATCCCGTCACCAACCCATCTGTAGCTCTGACTCTCGTTCAGAAATGAGATAATGAAAGATTTTCTCCCCTTAAACAATGCAAGATTGCAGCAGATGCAGTTTGGCATTTTAATTAAAACCCGTGGTCCCTAGAGGTGCTCCAGAGTTAGCCAGCTCTTCTGACGAGTCCCAGGTCCCTCAAATACCATGGCACCAGCCAGGGACATTGTGTTTCATGGCCTGTGGTGGCAGAAACCCACCACGACAAGGCTGACAGCAGCGGTCCATGCTACAACCAGAGCAGACACTCTCTTCTCTTCCCAGCTTTCTTTGGCAGGAGGTGGAGGTGTCAGAGCTCTAACTGCTGAGCTCACCTGAAGCTGATCAATAGCAGCAGCTACAAAACTGATTTTATGAGCTCTACTTCAGGGCTAAGGAGAAGAAGAACCTGTAAACGTTTCCAGGGTCATATTCTGCTCTCAGGTGAATCATAGAACGGTCATGGTTGGAAGGGACCTTTCAGATCATCGAGTCCAACCATCAACCCAACGCTGACAAAGCCACCACTAACCCATGTCCC
>JAOQGH010000003.1:22339665-22350676 GCA_025769975.1 Gallinago jamesoni | reverse complement strand
ACCAGTGGAAACCCTTGAATTCATTCAACCAGTGGAAACCCTTGAATTCATTCAACCAGTGGAAACCCTTGAATTCATTCAACCAGTGGAAACCCTTGAATTCAGTCCATGTGCTGGCACGTGTTTCTGCCATGGCTCTCACCTTCCGCGTTCCCGCGTGGTGTAGCCGTTGCTCTGCATTAAACAACAGCTTCAGCAGCAGAGGGAAGGAACAACAATTTGCACCTATTAAGCAACAAGCACCAAAATAAAAAGGCCAACAATGACTGTTCGTGCCAATTCTTCCTCTCTAAGGAAAAATTTCTATAAAATGAGGCTACCTGGCCTTTCTTTTTGCAAAAATAATAAAAGATCTTAATTGCCAATTCAGATATTTCAATATTTCTTAAAGTACTGTTACTGTTTGAACAGTGGTTAATAACCATCATTATTTTAGTACTGTATTAGTATTTTTGTATGTTTAGTGTATTCAGTTTTCATTTTACAGTAACTATGAGATGAGAGCCTTCAAGTACCTTCCCTACACGCACGATTCGATGAGTTGCAGCATTCAGACAGAGAGCTACACTGCTTGCTGGCCTGTAAGAAAACACCTGTCTAAAAATAACTGTATAAACCCAGATTAATCCACAAAATACCTAGTGAGGTGGCCTGATGTATCAGCACGGTAGGAGACTCACCTTTACAGCTGAGGTTATTTTCTTGACGTTATTTAAGGTATCACAAAACTCCAGTTCCACGGGGGACACAACACATTCACAAACAGATACAGGAGAAACGCATCTATATAAAACAGCCAACTTTTGTGACCGAGTCACAAAGACTCCTGCATGTCTTGGAGAAGTGGGGCTCGCGTGGCTCACCGTGTACAATTTAGCAGAAGTTATCCCCGTCTGTAGCACTTCAGGAAATGCACTGTAACCTCGTTAACAATCGAGTCCTTTCTGTGCAGCCACGCACCGCTCTTCAGCTCCCACACACAGCACCCTAGGATTGCTCCTGACACATGGCATCTGGGAGAGAGCAAGAGCTCTGGAAAGAGGTTTTAAATAGGATTAAATCAAGCTTTGCTTTTTATCCTTGTCTTATGGCTTAGCAAACTATACATTCAGAAAAATGTCATCATTCTTTAGACAGACATTCTTTTTCTTTTTCCCCACAGCATATCATTCTCTGAACTAGTTCTTCCAGTTAACCAGCACAGAAATACAGTCCATATTTTTATTAACCAAATGAAACCAGACTATACAGTTATATAGAGTTGTGTCCACAGCCATGGAACATCTATCACTCACCAGTTTTGTTTCAATATCCTACTCCCTAAAGAGTAAATGAATGCAGGCTAGAGAAAATGTAAAATGTAGATGTAAAAGACTTGCCTTTTCATGTAGCCACTGCACATTGTACTTATTTTTTCTGTCATAATACAGTTTTTACCCTGTCATTTGTAAAACTTGTGCTTAATTCAGGACTGGATAAAACAGGCATGTATTCTAGAGATCAGTGAAAGAACTAGGTCTGAAACAATTCAGGTGTTCCAAACTTGCTACTAGAATTAAAAACATAACTCTTAGCTGGGAACTCTTAAAGCTTTCTAACTCTTGCAACAATAAAGAGAAGAAATCACAAAGAAAGTTGGCTCAAGATACACTGGCTTGTTTACCTTTGTCCATTATTTATTCAAGTTACAGTGAAGAGTTACTTTACCGCCTTCCAACTTGACGTATTTGTAAGTCAGCATAGGTAAGATGAGGGATTGGAGGGAACCACCTGGGAAGCAAATCTGGAGTGATCTTCCCTCCAGAAATCAAAACACAGCTGTTTCACTAGGGCTTCCACCCCAGAACTGCATCTTTGTGACACCGTGTTTGTGTCTAGAAACAGTAATGGAAAGGAAAGAGACAAAAGATTAGCATCATTAACAGAGCTGGTGATACTAGAAAGAATGAAAGCCCCAAGTTTGCCTTTTCTCCTTCTCAGACTTCTTTGGGTTTATGCAGTCTCATCTATTTCTACCATCTAAACCAAATTCTTTGATTGACAGTACTTATTGGTAGCCAATTCTAGTCTGGTTTTATGATCTTATCCCAGGATATTTCTTTGAGCTGTGAATACATCTAATTTCAGTAGAATTTTATTCTCTGATCCTAACATGGTATCAATAGCTTTAAGTGTATTATTTGATGCCGAAGTAACAATCCTTAAAGCATTTTCTCATCATTCCTGGGATATATTTAGCACTGCTCATACAAAATTGCCCAGAAGTTTGGGTTGTGCTTTTGTTTGTTTGGTTTTTTTAATTAAGGAAAGGCAACTTTGAGAAACAGTGGCCAAGACAATTAACCTCAGAATCCATTTCAGAGGCAGCATACAATGAAGCTGAAAAAAAATTCATCCAGAGAAGGCTAATTTCATCAATATTTCTGTTTGCATCTTCCAACAGTCTAAGCTACAGGCTGGTGGAGAGCTTGGACACAGAGCTGTGACTGCTGCTTATGATGCCATTTTAAAAAGTCTCCTTATAGAACCTGTAAGAGTAATATTACACAATGTTCAAATAATTACATTTTAACTGTTCTGGAAGAAGTAAGTAAATAGAAATTAGAATAAATATAATATTATTATAAATACAAATAAACAAATAAATGGGAATTAGAATCTCTTGAAGCCCTTACCTGCAGAACTCCACCCTCTTGCTAGTGTCCGCAGAGCAACAGGCAGGGCTGTGTCTCAGGAGGCTGGTGCTCCCCTCTGAGCCAGAGCAGCTCCATCGTGACGCAGAGAGGGATTATACAGCCCTCACATCACGTCACCTGCAGCTACGCCTGGTCCCCTCTGCACGGCTGTGATTATCACAGGATGGGGTCTTGGCAAAGACTAACCCACCTGATTTACAGTAACACTCCAAGACAATCAAAATATCTTGACATTAAGTACCATCAGACACAGTAGTTTTTGGAGGTCCCACAAAACAACCCCACGTACTTCTGATATTTTTCGACTTGTTTTGATTTTTAAAGGAATCAAATTAAAATCGGATTCTGTTTCCATTCTTGAACAAGCTCTTATGAATTACTTCTACTCAGGCAGCAATCAAACATCTCCTTCTGCTCCGGGGCCCTACTGAGCTGCTCATTCTAAAACACAAACAATCGTCAACAGGAGCTGCTGTGTTCCTGCCACCAACTCTGACACTCAGGTGTGTGTGAGAGCCTGCCTTCACACATCCATTCCCCAAAATCTCATACACCAGACATATTCCAAACTCTAATGTAGCCACCAAACAGAAGGAGCAAGCCCAAATTCCGCCAAGCCCTTATACTGAGAATTTCTAAGTAGCTCAGTCACCAAGAGGACACTGCCCACAGGAAAACCCCATCAGAAAAAAATCAAAGTGTTCTTGGTGACACTGTTGGTGGATGGTTGTCACAGGGAAGATTAGCAAAGAATGATATGAGATAGAAGTTAGCACAGAATATATAGAAGCAGCAAATAAATACCTACACGTACCAGGAAAGATGCTACTTCAGTCCGACAGAAAGCAAAGAGGCTCTTGCTGGGTCCAGCTCCAACCTCACGCACAAGGACAGCAGAGCACGGGCTGCAGCTTCTTCTTTAGGAAATGTTCTGTTTCCTTGTCTCATCTCTGCTATAGACCTAAATACACCTTAAGTCCATTTTGCCCTCTTCTGTACCTGCAGCCAATACAGGGGCAAATAAATCACAGCACAAATGACAAGCTCTCGGCTAACAGGATTAATTACAGTTTTTCTTAGCTGTCACAAGTGAAAGACAGGAGGCATCTCTCTGCTCCTACCATACATTGCAATCTGTTCTAAATCTATTAAGGACTAAATTTAAGACACTAGAAAGACAAGATGCATTATTTCATGCTGGCCTTGATTTTTTCCCTTTTATCTTTTTTGGTTTTATATACACAAATCAAACATTCATTTCCAGAATAATGAGTTCTAGTGAAGCTCAAAGGATATCTACTCTCAGCTGCAAAATAAAACAAGAGTTTAGATCTTATTAGTGAAATACATAAACTATTTGTCGTCAGATAGAAGGCTAGTTAACTAATTATCTGTAATGTTACTTTTGAAGGAAGAAATGGTTTATGGAAGTGTGCCATGGCTGCATAGACCACTGCACTGGCAAAAGGAGATACTGCAGGACTGATAACACAAGATGTACCTGACATTATGGGCAGTTTTTCATCGTTTTCGTACTTAATTCCTCTCCAACTAGAAGCTCAATCTCAGCTAAGCTGTAGGGAGGGAGGTCAGACCTGCACCAGGCTGGTAAGTCAGAACCACAGCCCCACCACAATCATTTCCTATGCCCATTTGATCTTTTCAATTAAAGCAGCATTTTTGTCTTACCACAATATTCTGCATTTAGTTTCAGGAGGCAAGTGCTATGTGCAGCACATTCAAAAGGCTGTAAGACAGTAGGGCAGGAGTTACTTTGTCCTAAGAGTTATCTACAGGTCGGTACCACACTTGCATTGAGTCAGGCTCTGAGCAAATCCAACCTCCTGTTCCCACCACCAACGTAAGCCTCGGGGAGAATCAGGACCAGGAACTAGTCCTTCATACAGCTCACCAAAATGTCACCTCTTTTTTGGTAAAAAGTGACTGGCTGTAGCACAATGATCTGCACAGCAGACAAGATAAAGAAGAGAAAATTAGATGAGCGCTGGGTGAGAAATCTGAGATGATCAAAAGCGACAAGGAAATACTAAAAACCTGAAAATCGTGCTTATTTAAAGTGTAAGCTAAAGGCTGGCACATACTGAGCAATTTGCAAGTGTGCCTCTAGAGTGGCTGGGGAATACACAGCCTGTGCTAAATTCAAGGCAAGTTCAGGACACAGCATCACTTGGGATTAGGCCCTTTATTATTGCTTCCGAGATGCTCTGGGTTTCAGAATCAGCCGTGGGGTACATGGAAGATCATCTCCCATCGGGCAAAGAGCAGGTGAACTTTCCTCTTCACCGAGGGATTGCAGTTTTCTTGAAAGAAGATTTTCAATTATTCAAACCTGGCAGTTTTCTGAACCCGGCAAGCTCCTTCAGCTCCTGGCAGCACAGCGTGAGCCAAGTCCAGACCCACAATTAGCAGCTTCATTACTTCTGGATTTGTCAGTGTGCTCCCCAAAGTGGCCGCATGCAGGACACCACTGTAGAATACAACTCGTAAACTGCAAGAAATGTCTAAGTGTCACTTCACAGACAGCAAAAACACATGTGCAGCCAGCTCTGAAAAGAACCGTGTGCCACCTCGTGTGTGCAAGAGAAGGCAGAAATGCTGCAAAACAGCTCACTCCGGTAGCAGGAGCGTTGGGGAACGGTTTCAGGACCATTAGATTCCTCAAGCCCCAAGGAACAGCCAGGAGTAGAAAATTTGGGAGCATGGACATTTATTACTCGCCAAACATAAGCATTACTTCCTCCTACCCCTCCCAATAAACTGTCCACCAATTAATTTTTGTAATATTTTTTTTTATATTACACCTCATTTCCCAAATTCCTCCTTGTATTCACGAGACAAGTCTGGGACTTAACAACGCAAGGTGTCCAAAAAAATACCAAAAGATCCTCCCTTCAGTTTGAAAGAAACTTATAGTAGCACCTGAAGGTAAGATGTATCAGCCAGGAGTATGACCACAGCACCCAGCGGTTTTAATGCCAGGTTCTGGACTTTGTGTCAACTGTCAAACAGAGGTGGGGGAGGCTGGAGCTCAATGTGCCAACTGTAAAATCAAATAGATGAAAACACCAGGTCTTCAGTTTGTTTTTTGAATGTATTTCACACATGGATGACTAACAAGAACTGTGTGTTTGTACAGTTATGGAACAATCCTCATTATTTCTTGCTTAAGTAATTTGAGTCAAAACTAACGCGTCTTATTATAAAAGAGAAGACCTGCTAGGTCTTTCTTCAAAATCATTTTTTGGTTATAAGTTAGAGGATCAGTTCCAACACATGCCTTTCTATTTCTATATAGTTACAACTGCAATTAAAAAAAATTCAAACTCCATATTTTTTCCCCAGAACATTTGTGACTACATGGCGTTGTCCTACCAGACTTAGAGAGGTCTTTGCATTCCACAAAAGAAAGCTATAAAATTTTGACAGCGGTAGATCAAGGCAAGGTTCCCCTTATGAAATTTTCAGTGAACTTAGCCTACTGATAACAGTATATTAACTATGACTCATATAATAGCTGTGATCTAAATTCCACTCCGAAAAACTTTCACTACTACTTTTCAAAAAACAGGACACATTTATATAGTTTCTTAACACATAGAAATTAGTCTTTCGGTTTTAACAACCAAGTCAAATGTGACACTAAATTAAAAATTTTGAAAAATATGAAGGAGGAGTTATCTGTTTACCAGTTCTTACTTAATAATGAAGACTGAAAATACAGTCAATAGGTCCATTGCTTAATGACCACAAATTTTAGAGAGTCTGAAAGCCAGCAGACTCTTCTGCAAACATTTGGTTCTCCCTGAAGAGATAACGACTTCTAAGAGACCTCTAACAAACTTCTGCAGCCTTAACAGAAGCTTAGTTTAACGTTTAATACCTGTAAAGATAAAATACCTAAAATAGGAGTTGGGAAGTCATCCGCTGGTGACAAACCTTGTACTATTCCCCCGTAAGATGAAACTGATGTTTCAGTTACATTTTAAGTACGAAAACCACATCATCTTGTCTTCTCAATAAACTGTTCCGCTCAAAGGTTTTGACAGCCAAGATACACGTGAGGTGAAAAGAAAAATCAGCCAGCATTGTTCAACAGCATTTTAATCTCCACCAAGGGAAAATAATATAAACATGTTAACACAAACAGAAAGTGTCTTGGAAAAGACCACATGGTACTATGACAGGGGTTTAGTTTATAGAAGTGTAATTTATAATTTTATAAAAATTATATGAAACAATAACATTTCAGTAACATCAGACAGTATAGAAAAAATAAATCTCAATGTTAATTGTACTCTGATGGTCCTTCTAGTAAGAAATTTAAAAGTGCTTTTTAATAACAGTGTTGCAACTCAAGATTAGTGCAATATGTCAAATCTGTTTTAAAGCAGATATTTATAGCAATTGTGCAAGTTCTTACAATTAACGTACACGATCGATCTAAAAAAACTAACCCTAAGTGAGGTAAGTAATCCAATGAGAATAAAACATTCCTTAAATAGCTTACACACCAACTGTACTACAAGGAAATTATTGGTGTTTCTTCATAGAAAGGCTCCAACCTAAACATGACATGAAACTTGTACTACAAATCAGTGAATACTTGAAGGTTAAAAAAAGCTCTTGCAAAATATACAGTTTAGTACGTTTACGACCCAATGCTACAAACAGCACCTAATGCAAAATATACCATCTTAAATAAACCCAAAGTTTAGAGTTAGTATACTGAATTTGCTTTTGAACACGCTATTTTGTTCCCAAATCCTCCCAGAAGCTCCCGCATAAAGTTAGCGCATTAGCTTAATGTAGAAATTGCAATGTACTTTTACCTGTAAGTATGAACAATTTGGTTACCAACTATGACTGCAACTATGAGTACCGTTATTCCTTGAGCAAGTGAAAAACACAGCACTAGTTGAGGGGAAAGAAAAAAAAGAAAATCAAAATTTATTCTTCACTGTTTTATACGTGACAAGCTGGCAGTAATAAAAGATAACCTACATTTCTACCTAATATTTTCTGCAAGAATTCTCAGAACTCTAAAATCAGCTTTCACTTTATTGTAGTTACTGTACTCTGATTTACAATGCATAGTAACTATTGCCTTTTATATGCAGGCCTCGCGTTGAGAGGCAAACACTAGACTGTTAATGCTGAGCCCTTATGGCTCACTTGCATATGGAGCCAAAGGCATTTCACATTTTATTTCTCAAGGTGTTTATAAGGAGGATTTAAGACACTATCAACAGGATTAAAATATAAATGAATGAACTTTCATTCTAATAGGGTATGGCTTAAAAGCACACCAACTGCACTGGTTTTTATAGTATTGCACTTAACTTTAACTTTAGTATTTCACTGACAGCTGAAGCCTGTACAGAACTCGTTTTATAACACTATTTCAATTTAAAAAAAGGCAATAAATAAGATGCAGTATCTAAAAAAAAAAAAATACCAGTAGGTTTAGTCCATATTTCTCCCACCACAGTCTGAACTTCATCTGAGACAGGTCTGAGACAGACTTTGGATACCAACGGCATAGCTCTTTCAACATAATAGACTACGCTCAACAATAAGAGAAGCAATTGAAGCTTTCTAGAGTAATATTATAAACTGAACAACAGTACCCTTGAGCATAAGTCTCAATTAGCTTAAAAAGATTTGTTGCCTTCTCTCAAGATAGCTTCAGCAGTTAGACACAGTTACTCCATGACCGTGTATTATCTCTGTGTTATTTTATCGGCAAGTTGAGTCTTTTTAAAATATATTAACCCTGATAATGACGTAGAGATTTCCTTCTCCTAAAATTCAGTAACTTGTCACTGCAGTGACAAGTTGGTTAAGTCTTTCTCAGAGTCTCTAATCATCTGCTCTACCTTGGGGTTTCCAGCTCCGCTGGTTGCAAGCTCCTTGTCAATAAGCCCCAGGTTGTGCAAATTGAGGATGGAATCAGCAATAATCCGCGCCGTCCTCTTCTGGTAGCCTCCAGATGTCACCATCAGGATTGGGATTCTGCGGCTTCGGGCAGCCTTGAACACGACTTCATCTCTCTTCACAATTCCCTGCAAGTTTACAAGCCACACACACAAAAATAAATTTTAAAAAAAAGGAAAAAAGAGTAGTGATACATATATATTTTAGTTCTACCTTATGGTTTATGGATATATAGTATTGGATGCTTGGTAAGTGACTAAGCCCTACAATTTACAATAGGAATAAAAAATTCATTTGAAAGTCTCTTTAGCAGGTTTACATGGATAACCATTAAAAAGGGGAAAAAAAAGGAAAAAAACAAATAAAAAATCCTTGACTTGGTTTTAGATGACACAACAAATAAAAGTCTTTAGTATTAATTCCTAAATTCCTAACATAAATTCCTAAAAAGAACTCCTGCTCAAAGGCCTTGAAGTCCAAACCAACTACAAAATTCAGAGGTGTTCACCCTGTTTTACAGGTGAGGAATTGAGAACAAGAAAGATTCAAAGTGCTTTAGTCTGTGCTCAAGTTGCACAGCACCTTCTGACAGAAGTTTAGCAACTTGATCGAGATTTCAAAAACTTACAGAAGAACCAAACATTCAAATTGGATTTTACACATTCACAATCACCAGTTGAATTATAAGCTTCCAGTTTCTTTAATAAAAGGTAATACTAAAAGAATCTATGGCTGAAGTGGGAGGTGCAGAATGTAAGTAATGGTAGATACATAGAAAGGAAAATAAACTCTAAATAAATCTCACTAATAGAGAAGGATATGGAACTGAAAAATAACAGTTTGCAGACCGAGAGGTACTGTACTGTCCTTTAACAGAACCCATACAACAGAAGACTTTGAGTCTCTTGCGTTTCAAATATGTACGCATGGGGAAAAATAGAGAATTCAGAAATGAGTGAGAGAACAGAATTAAAATCTACTTTTGTGGAAACAGGAAAAGCAGAGAGTTCCAGAGATACATAAGAGGCATAAATAATTCATTACAACTCCTCCAAAAAAAAAAGACAAACAACATAATCGACAACAGCTTACAATGGACAGCTCAAAATGTAAATAACTGCAAAAGCTGGAGATGGAGAGAGGGATTAAAATGCAATCAAATATAAAAAAATTAAGGAAGCAGCAGCAAAAGTGTTACAATAAAATGAATATGTGCTACTCAGACTGGTTAGAGGAAGACTGTAAATACATCAAGAAATATTACCCTCCCATTAAAAAAAAATTAGACCACAAACAAATGGTAAAGGGAAAGAATATAATTCAGATGTAGCTGAAAAAATATTTTGTAGAACCATAAAACAGCAATGGGTTTTGTACAGTTTGACACAGCCCTGTAAAGGAACAATGGGAGTAAGGAATAACAACTGAAAAGTAAGACAAAGGAAACTGAAGAATTATATTAGGAACAGACCCTTAAAGGAAGTAACAGAATTGTGGAATGAGCTGCACATCCCTCAGGAACTGCCGCTGGACGCAGCAAACATTATACTACCCAACAACTGGAAGCAGCCACTGTTCCCAGGAGCCTCCAGCATCTCCAGTGCCTGAGCCTGGAAAAACTGGGGGGAAAACACACCCGCTTATTCCAGCTTTTGTGTGTTAGCAAGAAAGAAAATACATCAAACGAGAATGACAGCCTGATGCAGCTCCCTCTTACAAAGATCAGAGGGACTCACCTGCTACACCTTGAGTTTTCTGGCTAAACCAATGAGATCAGGGAGACAAGAAACGCTGTCTTCAATTCAAAAAATAAAGACTTGAGCTGCACAAACCTTCTCTCCATCAGTCACTTGAGTCACTGGTTCTACAGAGAAATGGCACTCTGCTTTTCTTGTGACCAGAAGAACCATTTCGCCTTTCTTTCCCCATCCCTACGTTTTGTCTCTTTCCCTATGCAGCACCCAACAAACTACAGCAACTCGGGTTTCTTGGCTATTAACTCTGCTCCTTCTGAATGGCAGAAAATTTGTTGAAGAGCCACTTAAAGTATACTTGAAGTACTCTCTGTCTATCCACCAGCTTCCATTTCTCTGTTTTCCACAAAGCTCAGCTCCACCAAATCACAGAATCACAGAATCTTAGTGGTTGGAAGGGACCTTTGAGGTCATCGAGTCCAACCACATTAGAAAAAAAAAAAAAAAAAATCAAAAAAAAACCCCAAACCAACCACAAAAACAAACAAACAACACAAAAAAAAACCCCACACAAAACCAAACAAACAAAAAAAAAAAGCCACCCACCAACTAAACCCCACACCCACAACCCCCCACACAACACCCCACCACAAACCAATAATCTTG
>JAOQGH010000003.1:22284870-22339565 GCA_025769975.1 Gallinago jamesoni | reverse complement strand
TCAGCCTCCTCTTCTCCAAACTAAACATGCCCAGTTCCCCCAGCCTCTCCTCATAGGACTTGTTCTCCAGACCCCTCCCCAGCTTGGTGGCTCTCCTCTGGTCACGCTCCAGCGCCTCAATGTCCTTCCTGTAGCGAGGGGCCCAAAACTGAACGCAGTACTCGAGGTGAGGCCTCACCAGTGCCGAGAAATGAGATCTGACACCTCAGGTCACACCTCATTGCTCTCTACAACTCCCTGAAAGGAGGGTGTAGCCGGGAGGGTCGGTCTCTTCTCCCAAGGAACAGGCAACAGGACAAGAAGAAATGGCCTCAAGTTGGGCCAAAGGAGGTTTAGGATGGATATTAGGAAAAATTTCTTCACCGAAAGGGTTGTCAAGCTTTGGAAGAGGGTGCCCAGGGCAGTGGTGGAGTCACCATCCCTGGAGGTGTTCAAAAGTCAGGTAGACATGGTGCTGAGGGACATGGGTTAGCGGTGGGTTTGTCAGTGTTGGGTTGATGATTGAACTCCATGATCTTAAAGGTCTTTTCCAATGTAGACAATTCTATGACCCCAAATCCTCTCCAAGGTCAAACCCAAACAAGTCCAAGACCCTCAGCTCTTCCTTTCTCCTTCAACATTTTTATACAGGAATGGAAACACTACCTGGAGATTCAGAGTGGCTCCAAGTCCTTCTACCTGGGATCCATTGAGGACTTTGTAGGCAGTCAGAAAGCAAAGCGACTGCTCAGTGATAGAGATAATAAGAATAAGGAAATAAAAAACCCAGCAAGGAACTACAGTTCTGTGCAAAAGAAAGCATTTAAGAACTAAGGTACTGCAAAACAGAATGAAAGCTGAACAGATCAAGCGATGGCTCGATTAAAAGGGAATCTGAGAGCTCACAAAGCAAAAAAAGCATTTTTCTGTATTGATCTGTTGGACACTAAAAGAGACCCAAGTGTGAAAACAGAAGGGACAGAACTAAGGAACTGTCAGAGAAGGAATAATTTTTTAAAAAACACAGGAAATAAGAGATCTGTAATTTTTTGTGTATTTTGAGAAAAGCAGACCCATTGTATCTGGAAGGTGAAGACTTCAATGAAGCTATACAGAATAAATCAAAATTTCAACCTGGTACCAAACTGGGGAGACGGAAGATAAAGTGAACTGAAAAAGGGGAATTATATTTGTATTGAAAAGAATGAGGAAAAGGGAAAAAAAGTCTGTTGGTTTGCTAAGAACGCACAGACAGGCTGCACAAAATTGCTAGAACTGGAAGATACCAGAAGAGCAGCTTAGAACAGCTGGGAGCGCTACAGAGGAAATTAAGTGTAAGATACATACTGGGGACAAATGACAAAAGAAATACATCATAAAATGGGTTATGGGAAGGTAAAAGAAAGAAAGAACGAACAAACAAACAAACCCAACAGGAAAAATAGGAGTCAGGTGAAATGTGAAGATAGATGCCCCTCTGGTTACTGTCCGGATGTTCAAAATTGGTACAGTTTAGAAAGAAAAGCGATACTGGAAGAGGCACCTGAAGAATAAAAATATTTAGTCAGGAAGAGCCAACAAAAAACATCTGGTGAAACAGATACATTCCTGTTGCTCTACGTATCTGCAAGAGGAAAATGCTCTGGTTGAGTGTAAAGCATGTGCCTTACCTTCTTCTAACCACTGGCAACAAGTCACTCTCGAGACTGCCCTTGCCATCTAGGGAGGAGTGAAATCTGTAGGTATTTCAGTATTATACAAACCTGAGGGGAAATAGCAAGTCCTCCCAAGGGATCACCATCCAGAATATCAGTCCCAGCGTTATAAACGATGATGTCCGGTTTTAATTCATTTAATGCCCCTTCCACATGAGTATGCACCTTCTGAAGATACTCGGTGTCCTCCGTGCCCCACTCTAACTCCACCTTGCGTTTTATGGCACCTAAAAAAAAAAATAAATAAACATTTCAATGTTACTCAAACAAAGCATTGCTTTGAGGAAAAAAATGCAAGATTTCAGTAAGCAAGAGAAAAAAGGTAACATTTCTGGAAATTTTGTAAATAATTCGAGGTTCCGTGAAGATGCAGTGTAAAGATTATTCATCTACTTGTTTTCCCAGCAAATGTAAGAACAATGACCTTGAAAAAATCCCATTGAAGAAAGAAAATTAAATGCAAGGGGAAAAAAAAAGTCTGAGAGACACAAGTGGAAAATGTTATTGAAAAGCAGCTGATCTACATGTCCATTTACCAGTCAGCAAACAAATCACAGAAAATTATTAAGTTAAAAGTAATCTAAATAAAGCATAAGGGAAAGAAAACACTGAATTGCTATTGCAGAAGAAACAGTTGGGGGAAAACACAAGATAAATATCACTGAGAAATTATTAAGATGTTTTATTTTTATCACAACACTTGAAACTTAACAGCAAGGGATCATGAATTTATGTGAACTGCTTTATGAGCATGTAACAAGATTCAGCTTTGCCCCAAGCATTTTCAATTTAATGTTCTTACCCTGTAATCCTACCAGAAGAGCAAATATCTATCCTTAATTTAAATCAAATTATTTTGAGTGCTTCTAATAAAGTTTTAGAAGAAGAGGAGGGTTGAGAAGGTAAAGAAAAGTCAAGGTTATGCAGCGTAGTTTTGGGTGCTCTTACAGAGTTATGCATAACTCCAAAACAGAACTAATCAAATCTACGCCCGAGGTGTTTCAGGGCATGAATTCCACCTTGACGTACCCCGTGCGTTGAGGTAAATTCTCTTGGAGTCTTAGATCTTCAGAGTGGATTCAGCACCCACCAAGTGGGCATGAATATATTCAACGCAGAATGATACTTATTTATTCTTATGATTGCTGGGTAGGGTTTCTTTCTGCTTTGCATCCTCGTTCAACATGAATGAAGCATTCTTTTTCTTTCCTTTATGTTATTGCATCAACAGTAGTTTCAAACATTTTGTTTATGATATTCTTCCTGAATTCTTTCCTTATTGTTATCTAAATGTTCATGTAAGTCTGCCCAGCTGTGCTCTTCTGAACACCACTTAAAGCCTCTTCAGGGGGAAGAACCCTGAGGCTGTGGAGAGCTTTAGAGGAGGGGGTGAGCATTTTAGTATGGGGAATAAGTAAGTATTGTTCTGATGAAGCCATTAAAAAGTTGAGATGATCATGAATAAGATTACATGCCTTTGCACATCTTTATCTTCATCTCCACCGTAAAACAGAAAATTACAGTGACTAGTTTATTACCCAGATCAGGGACTACTGATGGACACAGTGATGGATCTGTAGGTTAGCATGAACACAGATTTGCATTTGATAGCCCTTTCTCCATCTCTTGTTAATTCATGAATATACTTCTGCAGCTTTGAAAACAGGTAAAATGACACTCAGACCAAAAGCATCACGTATTTAAAGCCCGAAGTTTCAGCTGTGAACTTTTTCTGCTCATCTTTCACTGAGCTAGTCCTTTTCCCCATCCATCTTTGAATCACGGGGTGGTTTGGGTTGGAAGGGACCTTAAAGACCACCCAGTTCCACCCTCCTGCCGCGCGGGCAGGGACACCTCCCACCAGACCAGGTTGTTCCAAGCCCCCTCCAACGTGGCCTTGAACCCCTCCAGGGATGGGGCAGCCACAGCTTCTCTGGGCAACCTGGGCCAGGCTCTCACCACCCTCAGAGTGAAAGATTTAATCCTGATATCCAATTTAAACCTCCCCTAGTCCAGTTTGAAGCCATTGTCCCTCATCCTATGCCCTTGAAAAAGTCCCTCTCCAGCTTTCCTGTAGGCCCCCTTTACATACTGGAAGGATGCTACAAGGTCTCCCCGGAGCCTTCTCTTTTCTCCTCTCCTTCTCTCTTCTCCTTTCTCTTCCTAAACTTCTCTGTCATTCCAAACTCCTTCCCCTTAGGGACTCAATACCCTTATGGCTAACCATTAGCCAATGTTAGCTAGTCTCCCCCCTCCCCTCCCAGTGAAGTGCATGGGGCAAACAAATGCACAGAAGAGAGTCCTGTAATAAAACACGGTGAAGGAGTAGGAAGTCCATCTGCAGAAAGGGGATAGTGGAATTCCCAGCTTTACAGGAGTTCAGCATTTCAGATTTCCTAACAAGAGCTTACTCTGCTTTGGTCTTAATCCTTCTGTTCAAAGTGTCACCATTTGATATATGAATAAAGAGATGCTTTTCTTAGGGGAAAAAAGTATCTTCATTTGCTTTCAATTTGTCTCTTACAGACATGATGTGCTTTAAATGGTCATTTTTTTAATTTAAGAACTTGAAATCCACATACTATTTTCAAAATCTACTAGTTAAACAAAAGTACAATGCACTGAACCTAACTCTTGCCAAGAATTCAAATTAAGTAGGGTTTTCAGAATGAAGAAATTCCACAGCAGAACAACACCTCCCTCGATAAACTATCATTCAGTTAACAAATGAAGCCTGTAATAAATGTCAGAGTAACAGAATCAAAGATGAAATAAACTTGGGGGTTTTGCATTCCAATTTAACTATTATCAAAATCCCTCTAATTAATTGTGACAGGTCACCAGACAGAAGAGGCACATCGCAGTAGGGAAAAACAAACAACAAAAGAATCAAGCACCAGCTCTTAACATCTGCAGGATTTCCTTTGCTTCCCAACTTGTTTCACATCCAAATGCATCCTATTTCCTAGATGCTTAGAAAACAAGTTCTAGTGGAAAGACAACACCCAAATGTATTATAATTTTATAGAATCATAGAATGGTTAGAGTTGGAAGGGACCTTAAAGATCAATCAAGTTCCACCCCCCTGCCGTGGGGGCAGGGACACCTCCTACCAGACCAGGTTGCTCCAAGCCCCATCCAGCCTGGCCTTGAACCCCTCCAGGGATGGGGCAGCCACAGCTTCTTTTGAATGGACCGCTACCAGAGTCCCACACCCAGCATCCCAGAAAGTCATTCCAGAAGCAAGAGAAAACACCACTGTGATATATCACAGGGATCATGGAAAATCCAAGTTCAATGTGAAATTAAAAAAAAATAATAATCAATATCTACTTAACATTGTTGCAAGGAAACTTATTAGTGGAAGTTATTTAACAGCACAATAGGTCTTTTATATTTTGGAATATGAATTTCAATTATACTTACGTTTAGCAAATCCATCCCCTGGATAAATATATCTATTGTACACGTCCATAATATATACCCGATGATCATCCATGAAGTCCCTCTCATGGCCATTTCCCTGAAGGAAATTTACAGTTAGCTATCCTAGCACACTAACACAAAACTAAATAGTCTGCCAAATCTAAAGTAATTAAAAGATGTAATATTTAAAACTCCTGTGTCATTCTCTTATTTATAGTCCTGAAGTTTATTATGAGGTGTAGAGTTTTGAGAGTTTTGACAGCATCAGTCTGAAGACCACAGGTATTAACGAAAATCAGCATCCCTGTATCTCTGGGAACACAATTATCACACATCTCATTACATACATAAGAAAAATAGATGAAAATTAGAAGCTAATTGTCTTCAGCAGCATCATAAAAGCAACTGTGACCACCAAATAGATCTCTCCTCTTCCAACTGTGCAAAGAAAGTCCCTTTCAGCTGCTGCAGAGACACTCATACTCTTATTCAAGGATTAAAAAATAAGTAAATAAAAACCAGACTACAGCTCTTCTGATAATTAGAGTCCTGGAGGGATAAGTAATCCCTGGAAAAAAATACAAACACTAAAGACCCAACAGTTTAATGTTTTGTTTAACACCAGAGATTCCCTACAAAAAGACTGTATCGGGTATAAAGGTGGATTCCCAAGACAAAACTCTTAGAATTCTGAATATGTCCCCCTCCCCCGTGTCTGAATTTCAATAGTATTTTTTCCGCTCTTATTTCGACTCTTTTCCACTAGTATGAAAATAATCCTTTCCCAGCAATCACAAGGATAATTGTGTTGAAATCAGTGTATGTCACAGAACCCCAGCTCCTAGCCCTAGCAGAACTTCATTTCAGCTATAGAAACAGATGTTTCCACAGATTTATCTGCTGTAAGTCAGGTACATAATTTATGTTCATTTTGTAACTCTCCCCAGACAGTTCAGCTATATTTCTGGTACAACCTCCCCTCCTAGAAACAAACCAAAAACAAGGAAAAAAGAAAGAATCACCAGGCTAATTGCTAGTCAATGTGTGTGGAGAGGAATGGGAAGCTCCAGAATTGTATTTCTTTATGCTTTATTACGCAAAAAAAAATGGCAATTCCTACTTATTTCTTCAATACCTTTGGTCCACAAAAAGAGTTCATGAACAGAAATGTAGGAATCCGAGAGGCTCTGGGTGAACCATTTTCTTACGAAAGGTGAAATTCGCCAATGCACCAAGAACTGGAACACTTACAAGGTGAGAATATCTGCATACTTAAAAAGGATCTGCTGAGCTGCTGCTTCACACACCGCTCGGTCCCCAAAGAAAGGGAACAATTACAGAAAAGGGGTGATTTAGCTGCAGACAGAGATTACCAACATGATATCTGAAAATCAAAACACGTTCCAAGAAGTTGGTTTTTTTTTAAAAAAAAAAGCCAAAAAACCACCCCCAAAAAGCACCAAAAATTCCACATCCTGACAGAGAAGGCTGAAGAGAATCACGAACACAGAATTCCTTTCTGTTGCATAATTTATGTCCTTATTTCATGGTCATTTTAGGATGCCTTAACTTGCAGTTAAGAGAAATGATAGCAGATGAGGAACTTGCAGCCACTACACTAGGCTTCCTCATTGCAATGGAGCCACTTAAAGATGATTCATTTACACAGATTAAATTCATTTCAGTGCTTTAGATTGGACACCATTTTGGTGCACTACCTGCTTTTCTAAAAATGCTATTTCCCTCCTTTCCAAGACAAGATTTGTTCTCAGTACCCGCAGTAAATCACTTTGCCAGGTGAAAAGAGATGCATTTGTTACTTCGTTAGCCTGAAGCCAGGCTTTCCATTAAAACACTGATGGTCACATTCATCCCCTGCAAGGGCTGCTGCAACGATCACTGCAATTCCGTTTCAAGAGATTCTTGTTTCTTCAGGATGCTGATCTCCTCTGGAGACTGTGATGCCTCAGATCAGTATGAAACTCAAAAAGATTTTTACATCTAGCCACATGATGGAGCTACAACTCAGTTTAATTGCATCGAACTGGCTTAACAACCTTTTGGACCATAAAGTAATTAGACAACTAACCCATTCACAGTTTCCATCTATGATTAACTCTGTATTCTACAAGTTGACAGTTTATACTACTATAAGAAAAAAGGGTATTTATCACACACTTGTATTTTGAGCAGAACAGCTGCAGCACGGAATACAGATCAGCTACTCACCTGATGGGCATCCAGATCGATAATTGTGGCTTTAGACACCCCCTGGACTCTTTCAAATAGGAACTGAATATATAAGCAAAGAAAAAGATGGAGAAAGTTATGAAGTTAGGTGTCAGGTTAAACTGGAGGCTTGAAGTATATTACTGCTCTGATTTGAATGTAGTACGTGTCCATTCATTTCATTCACCAAATAAACGGCTAAATGACTCCAACGCATTTAATTACAAAAGCTCTAGTTATTTTGCATAAAAAGATAATTTATTTTGTGTCTTCCTACATCATCCCACGCTAACCCGAAAAGCAGACTTGCAAATGAGGCACAAGTCCCAGTGACAGGAGCCCAGGGTCATCAACCCAGCTGTAGCAGGGCTGGTGCTACCCCAGTGTGGCCAGCGCATCCCTGCATCCCACACCAGCCAGGAGAAGACAGGGCCAGTGAGGGACCAGGAAGCTGGGGGCGGCACTGGTGCCATCAGAGACTGGAGTAGAACCAGCAACAGCACCAGCTGTAGGCTGGGACAGGGTCACAAGAGCTGCACAGGCCCCAGACAAGGAGAGGCCAACTCCATGAGACACAAAGGACAGCACAATGTGTCCCCTGTGATGGCATCCAACTGTAAAATCATAAAATCTACCTTTTAGGAAAATCTGCTACAGGGTATGGATGAATGAAAGCCACTTTTAGCTACAATTCATTTCTTATCCCACGTCTGCAGAGAAAAAAAGATTTTAATTCTCTGAGTCTTAACTTTGACAAGTTACCATCTTAATATAGACATGGTAAAACCCAAAGACTTTGTACAAACTGTCACCCTCTATAATTTCTCAATCGGTATTTGAATGATAGGAAAAATAGAACACTGTGGGTTACTTTTCTGCAAATTACCATCTGCAGAAATTAGGATGTTATGTCATGTAGTGTGCTGCAATCACTAGAGCTTTTTATGGTTATTACTGATACTTTATAAATATTCTAGTATACAAATACACCACAGCACATTTGATGAAAATAAGCGCTAATTGCAGAAGGCTCTTGCTTCAGCCTTTCAACAGCTAAATGCCAAATGTATTCATTCACAGTCAGGGATTATTTTGGAGACGTTCACATTTTTATTGATGAATCTGATCCACTCCGAGCTCTGTACGGCACAGCTTGATTTCGAGAGAGGATTTCTGCCTCTGCATTCCTCTTGTTTGTAACCACTGAAACTCACCGGGAATTTTCACGTTCAACGGCAAGTCTCGGATAATGATCACTGAGGATATTAAAAGACAATCTGGTTTGATTTTGAGTGTGGGGTTTTTTTGTTGTTTTTTTTTTGCAAGCAGACATTATTAATGCAGTTGTAGTGGTTCATGTTTACATTGATAATTCTGACCCCTGCAACTCTTCTTTTCCCCTTAACAACACTGCATACGCATTATGTTCTGCAGCATCAAGTACCACACCATTCTCCTGTTCCTACCCATCTATCAATGGCTTTATTTCCTCCTATTAAGATGTAAATTAGTTCTTATGAATTTATATAGATTTTCTTCCCCCCATTTACACCAACAGTAGAAAATATTGGTTTAAGCGTAGCTCCTACCTTTATAGCCAGTGTGATATCTGCGTATGCACAAAATCCTCCACCTTTGTCACTGGAACAGTGATGAAAGCCACCCCCTAAACATAAAAAACATTGAAGAGGTGAAAACTTAGATACTAAGATGGTCTTTGTAAGTGGTCTCTGAATCTTTGCATGTCAGGCACTTCTTTTTCTTTAGCAAATACTCTGCCTAGAGCTGTCAAACTCCTACCTAGCAGCACAACACATCTCACAGGGTTTCTGGAGGTACCTTGTGTGGGGCCTATGAGACATCAGGTAAAGGACCTGCAGATGCCCAGTTTAAAGGGAATTGTCCCTTTCATCTAGTGATAGATGCAGAAGATGAAGATATGTTTAAGAAATAATGGAAAAATTCCAGAATCGATGAAAAAAACTATGAGAACAAAAATCTATGAAAACAACAAGCTAAGTCTTACATGACACAAAATACTGCTTCAAATAGTTTTGTGTTGCTATTTGCTCTGAGCAGGAGAGCTGATTTATATTCACTATATTCATCATTGGTTCATTCAAGTGTTTTTCAGGACAAACAGCCAAAAATAACTAACTGGTACAGCCCTGCTCTCTAGCGTATCAACCAATCCCTTCATCTAGTATAATATATAAATTACCTGATAAGATCAATGAAATTTATTTCATAATTTAATGAAAGCAAAGATTTTAGTAAAATATTTACATTTACTCCAAATCTTTTTCTTACTTTTTCACAATACTTCAATACAAATACTTTTCCTTATACGTGGTATCGTATCTTTACAGAGTTATCTTTTTTCCTTGCCAAAAAATATTTTATTTAATTATAGAACTGCAATACAGGTGATAGTGGATGAGAAAATAAATCCAGTACTTCTTCCATTTTTTGAGTTGATTTTAGTTAAACCCAATCCAGTCATTTTCTGTTACTAAAAACAGAACACACATCACGCTAAATGAAAATAATATGATGTTAAACACACTGTTTCAAGTATTATTTAACGCACCATGTTTGTACTTACCCACGTTGATTGCCCAGCCTCTATCAACAGCAAGCTTCCCTGCCTTAAGAAAATTAGAGTGAGAACTTCATGAAGGAACCACTGAGCACCGTCTGCTTCCACCCCGCACCCAACTCCTGGCATTCTGACGTGCCCAGGGAATCCTCGGATGTTGTACCACTGCGTGTCATTCTGAACCACATCTCTGAATACAAACCATGCAAAACTATCCCCAGCATAATTAGGTGGGGAAAAAAAAAAAAAAGCTCAACGTTCCAAAAATACAGATGAACATAGTTTCGGATGGAGGTGGGGACAGAATAATACTCAACTATGAAGTGTGCTGTGATGGTTTTTATTTTTTAAAATTATATATCATGGTAGTATAGAATACTACCAATCTTTTTCCCTCCGATACAGAAAAAATGTACCTGTATCTCTCCTTCAAACTCAAATGACATTCAGAGAAGGGAAAGTATTGACAGAAAAGAGATACACAAAACTTAAATTATACAATTTTAATTGAAAAACCTGACTTATTTTGGCCAAGAAGAGTCAAGCAAGTGTTTAACTGTGGTATTCCTTAAGTGCCACATTAAAAAAAATAAGAAGATATTACTAACTATAATTTAAAAAAAAAAAACAACAAACCAACAGGTTATTCTTTTCCATAATTATGGTAAGAACATATTACATATCATAAACAAAAAGAAGTTTGGACAGTTGAGAACTCATCACCAATATTTATATTTGAACAGTTCTAATTTAGTGTTAAGAAAACTACTGGGAAGGTAATGATCATCCTGTTACGAACATGCCAACTTACACAAATTACATCTTGAGAAAGAGACTGTAGTTTCTGAACTACAAAAGCCATTAAATGACAGGGAAAGCACATTATCTGTGATTTAGAATACTTCCTAGGGATTCTTCACCAAAAACCAATCTTCCCATATTGCTAAAAAAAAAAATATCATTAAAAAGTACAGAAATGCAACAGGAATTTTCATGATAAACAGGACCATCAGGAATAGCAGAAGATTGTACTTCTGACTTGCACTGTACAAATGTTATTGTCTGATGAATCAAAACTGCTTTTAAAGTACAGGCCTATTTCCCCATAATGAAAAATAGAAAAAGGTAAAAAATAACAGCATATGGGACCAAGATCAATCCAAAAGCGACCAGCGATGTCACCCACGTTCCAGGAGGCATGATACAGAGACACAATAGACGACTAGTGGTTATCTCTGCTTCGTGATCACATTTGTAACTAGTGAATACACATTTGTGAATTAAAGATAACACAAACACAATGAAAAACACCACAGAAATATTTAAAAGTATCGACTAGTTAAAACCACACTGAAATAGATTTCACACATACGTACTGTCAAGACCCTCAAGAATTATGAACGGTAGAATATTGGGAAACTCTAGGCTCTTCCTAATTCATTTTCTCTTCTACCATTTCCTTCATCCCTCATAACTACTGTACAGAGAGACAGCACAGCCATAATAACAGAAAATTATATTATAATAAAAGAAGATATAGGCTATTCAGACAGGAATTTGCAGACCAAAGTCCCTCATCTGAATAACCCCTGACTGCACTCAGACATATGGCACAGAAGAGAGACCTGACCGGGCGTCTGAGCTGATGCTGAAGGGCTACATGGAGACACAACAGAGCTACTTCTTTCTCTGAGAATGACAACCAAAACATTTTAAGCACCTGGAACTATATGAATCATATGAAACCAGAATTCTTTCCCTCTGCTACTCCCCAGTCTACAAGATCAGGTTTTAAAAAAAAAAAAAAAACAACAACAACAAAACAACACCAAAAAACCCACAAAACAAAAGTCAAAGTACCTCCAAACTTCCCCACAGTACCTTGAAAGCAAGATGAGTACTCAGATGCCACCAAACCCAGACTGGTGCTGTCTCCAGCTCCTGCTAGTAATTTGCCAGGAGAAAGCATTCCAGGTGGATTATTCAGGTTTGCACTGGGGAGATGCTCTGTGTTCCATCATCTCTGCTTTCCCCAGTTAATACCTACTGAAGGAGGTACCACTTTTTATCTTGCCTATTCCAACAAATCTAAAGATTTATCCAGAACCTAGCATGGTCTTCCCAAACTCATATATGTATATTGTCCTTAGAGTTGGCTTAACATTTTCACAGAATCACAGAACGATAAGGGGTTGGAAGAGACCTCTGGAGATCATCTAGTCCAACGCCTTTCCAAAAGCCCCAGACATGACTACACAGTACAAACACTGCCACAAATTTCCTTACCTCACTATTCTTTTGACTTTAAACAACACACACATTCAAGATAACAGAGCAACACAAGAGAATTGAAGTAGAATTAAGAAATGGGATTTAGAAGGTGAGAACAATAGTTGGAGAAACAGAGTCCAAGGTGGGCAAGACACATACAACTTTTATTTTAGATAAGACAGCCATTTCCCACTCACTACATTTTTCACCTAGAATAGTGAAGAGCTCCATTACATACACACTGCATCCCCCCTTATAAATCATAAAACCACACAGCTGAGACCTCTACTCCAACTTTTTGAAAAGCTCCAGATTTTTAAATATCTCTGACCAGTGTTTTGGATGCGACAAAGGGAGGTAAGATAACATGCTGAAAACAAATTGCACTGTTAGACGTTTCTGAATGTTAACAGGAGGTATTTAAGCCTAGTGACAAGGTATCCAGCCCACTCTATTCCTTTCTCTACTACCTTTTGGTAACAAAAACTGGCAGAGTTAGTCTTCCATAGACACTTGCAAATCCAGCAGCTGGATGGGACACAGATTTAACACCATAGTACTAAAATACTGAAAGAAATTGCCATTTTTTGCCCATAAAGAATCAGGCATTGAGTAGTTCTATCATTAAAAGAGTAAATACAACAGAAAAGCAGGATATTTCACCTTGCCTTAAAATCTGCTAACAATTGGCTGTATTTTCATTTCCCATAGTAAAACGCAAGAGGGCTGAAAGTTACTAGTGCCCAGATCCATTTCAACCCCGCACAAATGATAGTAGCAACAGTTAATCTCACATCAGCCCCACTGAATTAAAACTTGGGGAACTGCTTCACCAAACTTTTTGGGCTGGCTCACATCAGCCTCACAGGTCAGAATCACAGCCAGATTCAAGTTTTTTCACTGTTTCCAAAAGTACTGTACTGCCTTTTATGTTCCAGTCACAGAAAAGCTCTCTGTATTATTTATGTCTTTAATGAATTCTTTATACATTCACGAAGGGATGCATTAAAAAATAAAAAACCTTGATTCTAGTGCACAGATTATTAAGTACCTACACTTCTGTTGACAGAAATGGGAAGCTCCCTACTAGCCTATTTCTGAAAATACTGCCACTACTTTATCATTCATTTATGGCTTCCCTGCCTTGCTCACCTTTAATATCTAGGGGTTGCAATAAATCCTGTTCTCATATCTGGCACAGACATATTCTGAATCATTTGCCAACCCACAGAAAAGCGTTCTTAAATAGCTGGCTTCAAATAGGTACAGAAAAAGCAATATGTGCCTCTATCCCTTTCACATGCAACTGCAACCTTCAGGAAGAATAACTTAAATGCAGCAAAGATCTATTTGTACCATAATATTAATGATTTCAGAGAGGATTATTTGTCTTCCATTTATGTAACTGTCACAGCTCACTGCCTGGGAAGAGGGATCAAGACTGTCACCGTCTCCCAGTACCACCCTGAACAGTTTCTGAACTCTAGCTCTAATATGAAAAGGAATGATAAAAAGCACAGAAAAGGTTCCATTAGTTACTGGTTTACAATTATGAAGGCATCTTTTCCTCAATACGTGGTTTAAATAACTCATTCCTGGCTCCAGCTATTAAGAGTTTTCTTACCTCCTACTTCCTCAACATATGGTAATTCTCATGCAAAATTAAATGTCTGGTGACACTTCGCAGCTCTTCTGGCCAAAGCACTCATTGAACTCCTCAGAAAACATTTCTGTTAAGGTGAACCAGGCTATGTCTCACTCGAGTTCCGCTGAGCTGCTTATGCAGCATTTACAACAGGAGCAGTAGACAAACTAATCATTAAAATGAGCAAGGTGATACCATTTTTAACCTTCACAGCTGCTACCAAGTGACAACCTTTGCTCAGGTTTAGGACCGTACATTAACTCATTCCTTCTACAGACCTCCAAGGCTCAAGCCTTTGATTTATACAGAATATTACAACACACAGGTTCACGCCGTTTCGATGAAGAAGCTTAAATATACTGAGAGTGAATCAAGAGCTCCTTACCATTATCGTGCCTCCTGTCTGGGTTCGTAGAGGTTTCAACACTTTTCTCTGAACAACGAAATTGGGAAGAAAGGCAACTGGTGGAATTTCTGTGATGGTAGCCACAACAAATGACCACTACAACAGGTAAGAAAAAAAAATTCCAATTAATTTAGCCTGTCTTAATGATGACATTTAGATCTCTCATCAGTTGCTTTTTACTGTAGAGGAGCTCAGGTGGTGGTGACCACAACAGTCCTTTTTAGTAACCTCCAAATAGGTTTGTCCTTAAGTCGTTAACTATGAGAACCATCACTTTCCATCACCATCACTAGGTTTTTCAGTTTTCAGTATCAAATCAGCAATTTTTCAGCAAGCTAGTATTTCAGAGCACCTAATATCCCTGGGATTAGGAGGAAGAACTGTAGGATGTCCTTCAGCAGTATTAACAGCAAGCTACACTTGATATATTGTTCAAACCTAAAATTTCTTTTCCCATATCAAGTCAAAAGGATATACCAAGGAGAAATGAAAAACAAACAAACAGACAACTCAACCAAGAAGTTCAAATACTGAAGTGAACACACAGGGCAAATTTTAGCACGGAGAATTGATTCAAATTTATTTAGCATATTAAACACTGCTGGAAAATGTTTCAAGGAAACTTTTTGTTAAAAAGCCCTATCATCAAGAACATGATTTGAAGGTTAGAACACAAAATATTTGCAATATGTAAATGCTTTTTTTTTTTTCAAACACATATAGATTACTTCAAAGAACTTCTACCAACATTGCTACCAGCAATACAACTTCTAAATATATTTCAAAGGATATGTCCGGAGCAAGAATAAATCTTCTTCCAATACCGAAACATTCAGGTACTGAGAATTACGAATTTGTCACACTATAGAGATTGTGAATAGATCCTATAGGAATAGGAAATTCAAGTATATTCACTACATTCGCTGCCCAATTAACCCAAGATAATCACATGCCAATTTCTGCGTCCTCTGATACTCAAAAAAACTTACTCAAAGAAAAGCTACTTTGGCTTCCCAGTTATCAACATTTCAACTACAGAGTACTCTTGGCTGGGCTGGGGGCGGCATTAGTTATAAAGTTCTGAAGTATTAAGTATATTTTATCAGCAGTTCATTTTAAGCTCTTACTACTTTTCTATTTGTAAGGCATTATTCTGTTACCGTACTCTCAGCTCTCCATCCTTAACCAAGGGATTTAATTATTTTGTAATGCAGTCAATCTTGATCAAGTCCTTTTGCGAGATATTTTAGCTTTTAAACAAGCATAATGTAAAAAACTAGATTCAGTCCCGGTGCTCTAAAAATGGAACTGATGAGGTCACATTTGGATAAAATAGATTTTGATTTCAAATATGAAAGATGATCACAAGATTTCAGAAAATTTTAATACATTCACTGCTTCAGACTTAGTCCTTTACTGTGTTTGTGTAATTCCTAAGAATCAGGGGAAAAGCCATGTGTGAGGAAAGTCTTGGGGTTTAAGAATGGAACTACAGACTAAAGAAAATGCTTTTCAAACTGAGAAATATATTGCCTTAAACAGTTTTCCAACATTTCCTGCAATAAATTCTCAGAACAGCTACATATATACTCAAAAAATAAATCAAGAGGAATTGGTTTTACATAATTGTATACTTTTTTCATGCTGTAAAAGTAAAAAAAAAACATTTTGAATAGATGGGGACTATATTAATTACATTTTCCAGGCTGTCAGTTGGCTTCCATAACACAGGGCTTCACATAGATTAGTTTCCTTTGATAGAAAACAAACCCTTCCACTTTTTAAAAAAATCAATAATTTTTGCATTCAAATTGCATACATCAGAATATCAGATATTTCTTTTGGTAGATACTTGCTCTCCCTCAGCCATCAGCAAATTCCTGATTCTCTAATAAAGTCTGCAGACATGTAATTATGTAACTTAACAGAAATTAGAAGAGTCAGTCTGGATTCAGGGAAGAGTAATAATCATATAAAACCACTATTCAATAACATGCCTTCACTTATTCTTTATAGTTGTCAGCTCCATTCAACTTTTTATTTCTATTGCTAATATCATAAGATTTTTAAAATTACTTACTTTCCTGTGATTTGGATAAATAATTCCATGTACAAATTTAAGCTTGAGTTCTCTAAAAATTTCACTCCCTGTTTTCTTAAAAAGAGTAAAGATGTCGGGTTAACCTCTAACCAGGTATATTTTTCTTTAATACTTGCCTCCTACCAAATTAACTGCGAGGCACGACCATTAAATGTGGCTCGAATATAACGCTATACCTAGGTCTTACATACAAACAAACCTCCAAAACAAAAGGGAAAAATACCCAAACCAACAACAAAACCCAACTTCAAAAGTTCTTAATTTTCCTTGCTTAAGCCCAAACTCTATAATAATATATATTTTTAATGAGGATATTCTCACAGGGCTTTACTTATAAGCTATTATTACCATTAACTTTAATTCCTTAATTATAAAAACTCCTCTTACTAGAGATAAATGACTTTACAAATTATTTTGAATTATTATTGTTCAAGGACTAAAAGTTAAACTGAAAAACTAATATTAGGAAGATAAAGGTAAAGTAGTTGCTTTCATGCTGATACATCCTGGATCACTGCAAACAGCACATTAATGATCAAAGCCAACCTCTGATGTACTGCCTTTTATGCTATGCATTCATTGCATTCCAGCATTTTAAAATAGCCAACAACACGTGATTTTTTTTTTTTTAAATATGCAATTTTGTTCTTTAATATCTAAATTTAAACTGCATTTAAATCTTTGATAAGTTCCTGGAGCTAGTCCCAGCTTCAAGGGAAAATTCACAGACTTACAAATCCAATATCAAGCAACTGATGTGATTTTCTATTTACAAGCTTGTCTGGCACAAAGCTATTTGGGGTCCACCTTCAAAAGATAAAAAAGTACCTTTTTAGCTTGAATTAACATTAAAAAAAAACATAAAGGAGAGAAGGAAGCTTGCAATTCTCACAAAAGTTTCCAGGTGAAAGCAATGACAGCCAGGTGACACAGCCAAGAAAAACAACCAGATAAAATCCAGTTTTGGTGCATCAATCTCCCAACCAATGAGTTGGAAATATTAAAAAAAAACACTGTTAACCAAATGCTACCTGAGCCTTAAGAGGTTTCCCAGTTGCTTTAGCTGCAAAGAACACCCTACAGCACTCATGCAGCGTGTAAATACCAAGACCTGTCTCACCTTCTTCCCCACGACTATTCCTGTTCAGTGCTTTCTCCAAACTTACTCAAATATCATTAATTTTAAAATAACATTTTTGGATATTCCTACAGACCTCTATTTGACACATTACCATTTACATGAAAATTTAGATAAAAGGGATCAAATACATTTATCTTCTCTCACGACCTTTTAAATTAACATTTTCCAGCAAACCACCATTCGCCTTCATAAATTTTTCACCAATGAAGCTTGAAAAAATCGAGCAAGGAAAAAGCACAACGTAGGGAGCAGGGAGAGACAGCAGGTGACAGCACAAGAGCTGCACGAACTGGGGAACTGGAACTTTTAAGCACTTCTGAAGGTGCCCACTTTATTCAAACCAAAACCACTCGCTTTCAGCTGCTGAATCACCTCCGGTCACTAAGAGAATCCCAAACTGGCAGGGGTTGGCAGGCACCTCTGAAGATCATCTCACCCAAACCCCTGGCAGAGCAGGGTCATCCAGGCAGGTTTGAGTATTCCAGAGGAGACTCCACACCCTCTCTGGGCAGCCTGCTCCAGGGCTCTGCCACCCTCACAGCAAAGTTTTTCTTCACATTGAGATGGATTTTCCCCTGTTCCAGTTTGTGCCCGTTGCCCCTTGTCCTGTCCCCAGGCACCACTGAGAAGAGTCTGGCCCCATCCTCTTGCCACCCACCCTGTAGACATTGAATAGCATTGATGAGATTCCCTCTCAGTCTGCTCTTCTCCAGATGAACAGCCCCAGGGATCTCAGTCTTTCCTCAGCAGAGAGATGCTCCGGTCCCTCATCATCTTCATAGTCTCCACTGGATTCTCTCCAGCAGTTCCCTGTCCTTCTTGAACTGGGAAGCCCAAAACTGGACCCAGTGCTCCAGATATGGCGTCACCAGAGCAGAGCAGAGTGGGAGATGATCTCCCTCCACCTGCTGGCCACGCTCTTCTTAATGCATCCCAGGAGACCAGTGGCCTTCTTGGCCACCAGGGCACATCACTGGCTCACAGGCAACTGGTTTTCCACCAGGAGTCCCAGGACCCTCTCAGCAGAGATGCATTTCTGCGCTGGTTTAGCTGAACACCTCAAACAGCCAGAAGTACCACAGGCCAAAAGGATTATTCTAAGAGGCTGCTTCTCCTGCCTTCAGCTCCGAGAGCCCCCACCGTCCCTTCCCAGGGCACAGGGCCAACACCCCCACGCCACAGGCAGGGACCACTGGTGTCCTGGCAAGAGGCAAAGCCCACAAGCCCCTGAGCACCATCAACACTCCCGATACTCACACCAATCCACTTTTCACCAGGCATAAAAATTTACATTTCTAATACAGTGGTTAACTTTTTACTTTTAAGCCTAGATAATTTGCAAATATATAAAACAGGTTAAAATTTGCAAGTCCAATTGATTGATGTCCTGTTCCAGATCGCTTTCAGGAAGGCACATCTTGCATTCCACTGACGCCCGAGCATCGTCCTCGTCACTCACATTTCAGCGCTCGCTCACATACGTTATCATACAACTTGTCAAATAGAAAAATGGTTCAAGTGAAAGACTTATATGGTCTGCAGCGAGCTTAAACCTCATTGCCTATTCTCCTTCCAAAATTGTAGCATGCTGATATGCAGAAAATCATTATTTTATGTAACACTAGAAAAAAGCAGTAAGTGGAAAAGTACCGCAAGCAAATTATCCGAAGTCCAGTCATTCCCTTAGAGACCTAAGTTCTTCAAAGGAATAACTGAGGGGGAATCAGCTCAGTTCAAAAGGCCAGATTTTGTTGAAAGGACTAATCACATTACCTGAAGCAGGGAAACAGGGAGACAACTCCTTCCAACACAGAACTGATTGCCAGTACTGTTTGATCTATTTTGTGCATACCATTTTCTTTCTCTTCAACCAATTGCCTCCCAGCTTCTTCAGCTGCTGCTGAGATACCAACCACCACTTCTCCTTGCAAGCATATGGAATTTCCTACCAAAATCATGCTCAAATTTTAAATGAGGAATACTCAAGTGATCCATTATTTTACAAGAACTAGGCATTCCCAGAAATGCAAGCACCTTGTAGTCTTCAGAGCTGATCTAAAGTAAAACTATGGCACTTATTGGTAGATCTGTACTTGTCTGGATTGAAAAAAAACAAACAAACAGCACAGCAGGCTTCAGATAAGGCAATACAGGGGACACCCAGTGCCTTTTTTATATCCAGCCATGTTATTTTTTTGTTTGGAATGAAGCACTTATGTTAGCTGCTTGGCAGGAATTTGCTGGTGTGACCCATACAACATCTTCCAGTTTCTACAGTTGCAGGAAACAGGGGAATGAGGGGAATGAGAGACACACAATCAATCACATCTGAATGCACACGACAGTCCTGGTTTTGAACACCAAGACACAAGTTATACAGACAATTCCCTCTGAAGCCATCCTGAAGGTTCTAAAAATATTATTACGGTATTCCACACCGAGCTATGCACATTACACCCTGCTTCAAAGTGGTGATTCAGTAAAAAGAGGTGGGTGGTTCCACAGAATTAAAATCTCAATATCGAGAATAGCTGCAATAAGATCAAATCTAACGATGTATAAAATTGCAAGTAACTTTATAGCACAGAATGAAGAAGCGTAAGAGAACTCAAAAAAGGAATAAGAGTGGAAAAAGTTCACACAAATAATAGAACCCTCACACAGAAATATAAAACATTCCAGAAATAGCAAGACAAGGACTCTTTCACTGTGAAAGGACAAAGATGACTCAAAATAACTGCTTTTGAAGTATGAAATGGAAGATTATTTCTCATACAAATCCATTCTCTGCCCCTCAAGTGAAGAGTTGCAAAACAAAAGCAATGTCACCGCTGCTCATCTACTATCCAATTCCACCTGCAGATGCCTGAATATATTCAGAAACAGACATCTCATGCGTTCATGTTTTAAAGTCACATGGAAGTTTAACAAATAGGTGTTTCATTTAGAAATAGCCAATGAACACTTTTTATCCCCTGTGAATACATAATCCTGTGAGTGCTGGCATTGGAAACCTTCACATACAGGCAACATACATTGATCTTTCAACTGTCTCCATATTCCACTGACACCAGCAGTGTCTAAGTATGAAGGCAGTACTTCCCCCGCAACAGAATCCCTCTGCAGATGCTCTTTTGAGATCATATAAACCCCAAACCTATAAAGCAATCTTTACATTAAAAAGCATCCAGTAATGTACTCCATTCTAGTGGTTTCCCATGCATTTTCAGAACCATATTTTACTAGAGTAAATCAGAATTTATATTTTTGAAGACTAAACCGCTGGTACTAGAGAATATTATTTACATTTCAAACAGTAAAATTTTCCTTATGCTCATTCAACTCTCCTGAAATATCACTTCAGGTCACCTATCTAACATGGTAGACCCTCTTTCCTCCCCACCCCTCTGTAGTGCCAATTGCCTACTATCCTGTTTTTTTCTTTCAGTACTCTCAATGACAACGTTATCAATGTTATCAAAATACACCATTCTATGACCTGTAAAAATCTAGTAGGATATTTGTTGCCTTTGATGCTAATTCTAGATTGATTGCTTGAAAAAACAAACACATGAATAAGTACAGCACCTTTAATTTATTAAGGTAGCGCCTTGTGTGAACAACCAAGAGATCTTCATCAGTGGCCTCCCGTGCCTGTACAATCAAGTCATCTGCAATTAGTTTTTCTTCTGAAACAGGAGAGAAATAACAATTGGCATTGTATACCATCGCTTAACATCCTATATTCCACCCTGCCACAGAAGCTACTTTGAGGTAATAACTTCACCTGGAATGTAAATTGCTGAAACAACTTTTGTTTATCCAACGTTTACAAATTTTCCAAATACATTCCCCTCTATACGTGTAAGCTATAAGTTAGTGTGCATATGATAAATATTGTCTACAGAAAGTTTTCAGAGTGTAATCATGGTAAATTCTTGTTTAAACTAACAGAAAAGACACAGTGACAGAGGATGGACAGACACAAAATAACCCTTACAGCATGATACACTGGGGAGATCTTGGTGCTCATACCATCAAACGTTCCTCACACTTGATACTAGTATTTCATTCCCTAAATCAGAGGAGAATAAAAAAAAAAAAATCTCAAAGTTCAAAACAGAATAATTGCTTGGATGTTCATGGAAGCAAATACTTATATCCTTAATTAGGATATTTCTGTCACACCTCTGCCTGCATTTAACTTTGAGATATACCAATGACCAACTATTAATTCTTCACCTTAGAGACCAGAAGATTGTTTAAAAACCTGGTTTTATAAGAGCAAGTTACAAAGTATCACCCCAAGATTTCAGAACGTGATCAAAGACAACTGGTTGGAATGCATACACCTGGATATACTTGCCGGAAAGTTCAATTTAGGGTCAACTAAAAAAAAAAAACAACATCCAAGCAATGCAGAAAACCAATGTTGCTTTGCATATAGTCACTACAAACAAATAATGTAAGGCACCACGCTGATTTTCTCAGACAAATTTTGATATTTTATTGTTACATGGTTACAGTCTTTTAAGATTGCACTTTTTCTCCAATTTGTACTTAAGAGGAAGAAAACAACTCACAAGGGTGAGAGATTTTGTTCTGAAGTGTTACAGGAGAGCAGCACCTGCAACAGTATTTGTTTTGGGAAGCCCCTGTTTCTCCTGACCCACGCCTGAGAAACATTTCATTCATCCCTGGAGTCAGAGGGAAATCCAAACTGTAACAGTTCCACTCTTGAGGAAGGAGAAGGTAAGCCCAGAATGACATTCACTGGTGATTTTCTAGAAGATGGCAGGGAACTGCGTGGGTCAGTTACTGGCAGAAGCCGCTGCAGAGACAGAGCAAACGAGCTCTGGGGTGTGCTGTGGCTTCTTTCTCCTTTACAAAGCAAGGAGAGTAAAACAATTGGAAAAAAAAACAGTTTTCTGTGAAAGACTGAGCAAAGAGTAGACACTTCACACAGAAAGCTGGAGGAATAGACTTTACACAGAGAAGGAGCAGAAAGGCAAAGGTTTTTATTAAGAAAATGGTCATGGAACTCAAGATTTCATTATTTAAGGTTGTTAGAGGGAAGATCCAAAACTCAGCAACCAAACGGAGCGTTAGAATTCATTTAACCTTGGTTAAATCAACACAAGACAGCTTAAGGTCGGCAGGGCAACAGTTAACCACCAAAGTTCATCCGCTAAAGGAATCATTAGGACCACATGAAGAGGGAGGCCTGGATCTTCAACAACGTTTGTCTTGGCAAGAGAAAGAGATTTTTATTTTTTGAGCTTGGTGAGCAAGCTTAAACTTCAGGTGAAGAGATGCCAAGAGTTCATAGGCCCTGATCCTAACCTTGGCTCATATATTTGTATTTTCTTAATGTATTTCTGCCTGTATCTTCTAATTTGTTCACGTAGCAATAGTGAGCACCATCACAAAAAGCTTTGCCTGTCACCAGAGGCGTCCCAACGCTCTTCCCAAACAATATCACAATATTATGAGGTTGAGAAAGAATGGATTTATACAAGCTGCGCTGCACTTTTCAGCCTGAAAGCCAAGTTACAGCCCATAGCAAGGTGGTCATTAGCAGCTGTAGTTTCCCAAGCCAGCAGGAATGCCCCAGCTCTTGCTGCACCGGGTGTGAAGCCACAGGAGCCCGAGGCTGTAGGAGTCTACTCCCAACCTGCAATTTGGGCCTCGCAAGCCAAGCCCTTTCTAAGTTTGCAGGTGAGATAGGAAGGATTTCCCATTCACTGATATCAAACTGAAGTTTGTGTTTGGTTTCAGATCCGGGCTTGGTCCTCAAAAGAAAGAAGAAACTGGAACTGCAAATGGCAGCTATCCTCAACAGGGAACTTAAAAGAAATCTTGTTCTCACACATTAATCTCAAACTGAATCATTAATTACCTGTTGAGTATCAAACACGGCACCCTGAACTACATCCATAAGGCTCCAGCATTCTGCACCCAACTTGGGCTAGGCTGAAAGTCCAGGCTCAGGTCCTCACTTCAGAGGTGGAAACAATTCTGAAATATCCCCCATAGATGTTTGTTGTAAAGGCCAAGCAACAAAATTCTGCTCACTTCATGCCTTAATTCCAATCCCAAAGACTAGAAATATTTTAAAATTAACTAAAACATCGCTCTGTTCATGTTTCTCCTCGCTCCTTTTTACTCAGAGTCTTGCAAAGCCAGACTGAAACGAACCAAACTGGTTACTCTGACTAGTATTATTCACACCTCTGGGGAGAGCAGGCCATGTAATGAGCATCAATTTTCAATCCCATTGCAGTTTCACTTTGCACAGACACCATGACTGAGCTGACACCAAAACTGTGGGTTTCTTTAATGGAGCGGGCTAAAACACACATTTTCAAAGGACTGTGGAACAAACCTTTGTATTAAGAAAAATCCTGTTGTAGGATGTTTGCTCTAACACTACAATTTCATCTTTTAAATATTTAATAGGTGAGAACTTCAATAATACATAACACATGACATTCAACCCACCTCAGAAATCCTACAATCAATTTAACTTGCCAAGATTTAAGTCTGCAAATATGAAGAATCCTAAAGCACTCCAAAAACGATTAAAGAGTGTAGCTTAAATCTACACAATGAGCAATAAAGACATACAGTCACTATTATATTGGCAATATTTAACATTCAGTCTGCACTAACTACATAACTCCTATTAGCTTCTGTGCAACTGTTGGTCCAAGAGGTACCTTTGTTATTTTACCTTTCAAGAAATTGATTACTTTTCCCCATTTCCCTGCATCGAATGGGTGCAGTTTCTCAAGTCCCATGAAGGTGATGTTGTAGTCTGGGGAATACACAATAGGCCAACATGCTGATGGAGCGTCCTCGTACAACTCAGTTCTGTGAGGCCTTGGAAAGCAAAAAACCAAACGAGTCACCATTTTTAGCAACTATTTACAGAGCCAAACGTAATTCCAAATTAGGGTCCTTATTAATATCAACGTTACACCAAGAATGAGCCCTGAAGATGCTTGTTCCCATGGCTGCTGAATCGTAGAATCACAGAATCATACAGGGTTGGAAGGGACCTCTGGAGATCATCTAGTCCAACCCCCTGCCAAAGTGGAAGGAAACGGTTGTTTAACTGGTCTTTGGCAGTAGGGCCAGGGAGATCCCTCACTGCTGACCAGTGCAGTTAAACTCTTGAACTAACCAGTACCGGGGGGGAAAAGAGTAACTGAAGACCAAAGAATAACATAATGAAATATGCAGTGGAAGCTCGTTGCAGCCATTAATTAATGGAAACATTCCCTTCTCTCCCTTCGTCTTCCCAAGTTCATCAAGCAGCACCCCGTCTTAGAAGGTGCAACCCATTTTACAGACATAACCTTCAATAAATGCCTCACCAGACTCACACCTTGGAAGTAAAACAGCCACAGGGTGTGCTCCTGACCCTGGACTTCGTGCCTCTAACCCTTGACCAAACTCATGTGTTTTCCAAACCTCAGTGGCACAGCCAGCCCGGAGCCCTCCCTCACACCCCGCGGAGGGGACAGGCGGGGAACGGTGTGCTCTGCGCTACAACCGGACAGGCTGGGTGTCGGGAGGCCACCTGTGCACACACACGGGTCACGGCCAGGCCAAAGCCCTGAGGATTCTCCATGTTCACACCCAGCTGGGGCTCCTCTGCCCCGTGACACCCAGTTATGCCCAGCCCTCTCTTGCTCCCCGAAAATTCTGCTGAACCTCGCGAAAGTCTCCGGGAGACAGAATGGCCCTTTGTCAGGTGAACAATGCAAACAGAAAAACCTTTATTTCCAGCCTAAATGTGCTCAAAAATACCCTTTTCAAATGCAGTTAAAAACAAAACGAAGCAAAAAAAAAACCAAGCCAAAAAAAAAAAACCCAACTGGAAGACAATGGCTGTTTTTCACCAGTCCGCAGCCCCGAGCCCACACACCGCCCACAAACACAACCGGGGCTCCCCGCATCCTTCCCTCCTCCCACCCCGCAATAAAAGGCGGCTTTTATCCGGGGCGAGCCGCCACGCCGGGCCCCGGCTCGGCCTCGGGACTGCGGTGAGGGGACGTCTCTCGGCGGTCGTCCCAGGCCAGGCCCGGGCTCCCCCGGCGCACCTTGCGGCCCTCCCCCGCGGGCAGGGCCAGGCCTCCGCCGGGCCCGCTCGCCGGCACAGCCCTCCCGCCGCCCCGAGAGCCACCCCCCGCCGGCAGAGCCGCCGCTGTCCCGCCGCGGTACTCACATCCCCCCGCCTTCCGCGGCCGCGCTGACCGGGCCGCGGCGGGACGGCACCCACAGCCCCGCCCCGCGGAGGGGCGTGGCCAAGGGGACCGTGACGCGCGGAGGGGCGTGGTCAATACATTATGAACCGGGGAGGCGTGGCGATAGGGGCGTGGCCAGAGCATTGTGACCCCCGAGGGAGCGTGGGAGTGTGGGCGTGGCCAGCGCATTGTGATGCGGGGGGGTAGGTGGGCTGGCGATGGGGGCGTGGTCAGGGCAATGTGACGCGAGGGGGCGTGGCTCTCCCGAGCCGGGCCCAGGGCGCGGGTGATTTTATAGGGAGGGGCCTCAAAGCGTCTCCGCGCAAACAGCGTCTTTGGTGAAAAAAATACGATTCTCATTAGAAAATAAAATTAACAGGCTGGCGGGAGGCGAGGAGGCGGAGCAGGGCAGCTCCAGAGTGAGGGCAATCGAGGTGAAATAGTGCTATCATCCAACGCAGCAGCAGAGCGCCCGCTGATTTTGTCAGGTTCACTGCAGGAACACTACCCCCAAGTTCAGGCAGCCAACAAAAAATAAGTTAGTTTCAAGTCAAAAGCCAATTTCTAAGTGTACTTTGCTAATCCTGCCCAAATATATACAAAGAGCATTCCTTAGGCGGCTGTACAGCTAAATCAATAATACCATCGTGAAAAATGCTCCGTCAATAGCAGCAATATCTATCAAGCCAAGGATGAACACACAGAAGCCCTCGTTTCTCATGAGGAATAATGTGTCTTTATGAGAGTTCCAGATAAATGTCTTTCTTCTTAAAATATGCTGGCTTGGGCTTGGCATTCAGTTTTGATGGATGCCTGGACTTCACCTTGGTATTTATTTAGCGGCAGGAGGCTGTTATCCCAAGAAAACATTCCATCCCTTTGACATTATCTTTTAATTAACATTTCTTTTTGTTCTGGCCCTTTGTGCCCTTGCCTCAGTTCAGCATATCTACCTTTCATTCCTTGTTACCCACTGCTTAATGCTCGGTGCTTAATTAGAGTTTCAGCATGGCTTGGTTAACTAGTTACAAATATAACGTGTTGTTATTTCATTTTCATTTAAATTAACTTTCAAACTTAAATTGAAATTAAACTCAGGGGCTAGTTTCCATATTTGTTGGATGTTGTGAATTGAGTTTCATATGCACTTTCTCGTTAATCGTTCACTTCTGAACTCCGATGCTCACACTTCAAACAGAAAGTTTCCTTCATGGTTCCTTTTTTCATCACCAAAAATCAAAAGTAAATATCTACTCCGCTGTTTCAGCTGCCCATGAGATCTGTTGCTTTTGTTTTCATAGAATCACAGAATGGTTCGAGTTGGAAGGGACCGTAAAGATCATGGAGTTCCACCCCCCTGCCCTGGGCAGGGACACCTCCCACCAGACCAGGTTGCTCCAAGCCCCATCCAGCCTGGTCTTTTCCTTCTCTTGTGCCACAGTAAGTTGGATTCTTACTTTCAGGCTGATTCTCCTGCCTTTTCCTTTCTGCGTCGGGGCAGCGCTGAGCTCTCTTGGAGGCTCCCCAGGGAAGTGCTGTGGATTTACAGTAGTGCCTGGTCACTCTTGCTGGGCTACGAGTCTTCCTGTCTCCAACAGAAAAAGAAAAAAGAAATACAATCAAGACTTGTACCTATTTCAGCACAGGACAGACTATTTATTATACTTTAGAAAATATTATTTTCAACTGTGGTTGCAGACACCAAACAACTGCAGGTGGGAACTCCTCACGCCAGAGGAGGTACAGCCCTGCTGCGGAAACACTTACCGTTAGTCTCGTTTCTAATAGTTTTTAAACAAACCAGCTGGGGCATAACATTGTTGTTCAGTCTTATCTTTTTGGCTAGGAAGGCAATTGCTTCCTCGTGAATTAGGCCCAAGATACGCAAAAGAGAATGACCCGTGCTGGATTTTGGACATTCTCCGAGCTCCGGTTTTCTGCCAGCAGACTTTGCCAGGCAAAAAGTGTGGTAGAAGAAACAGAGCTGAGGAAATAATAACACTTTTGGTTCACTAATCACTTTGAAAAAAACTTTTTTTAGGGAAATTCAGGGTTTCTCATTATTTTTTACAACATTGCAACATTTTTTTCAAAGTGAATTTTTTTTTCAAAAGTCAGTCTGTCCTGAAATTGCATTTTAAATACATATAAATGAAATATTTTGATTTAAAAAAAACCCCAACAAAACAGATCCAAGCAAATAATAAACTTTTAAATTAATATGCATCCACAAAATGTACCAGAATAGCTGAATCCATACTGTTGGCTGAAAGGTATTTCCTTTAAATGTTCTGCTCAGTTCAAAGCTCTGTAAAAATAAGGAAAGTGGGGCAACAAGCTTAACTCAGCAGCAAACATGAGAAGACGACATAAGTCTCCCAGAAGAAAAGCCCATACTCAGAACAAGCAGAAACTAGTTACGGACCATACAGAACCCAGCCCTCTCTAAATTTCTTGGAATCCTTCAAAATTAGGCCCCAAATACACCAAATAAAGTGGGGAAATAGATGAATTACAACCATTACAACCCAGGTTGTGCAGACAAAGGGAATGTTTTCTCCTTATGCCATTTTGCTTCTGTGAGACAAGGTGCAATGCGAATGGTTTTGAATGTCTGCCGCTGGGGTCCTGTGGTAAGGGAGTTTATTAATTGCTGCTTACTTGAAAGCACAGGCATATCATTGTTATAATAAATAACCAGCAACCTATTAACTCTCAAGGTTTGGCCTGTTTAATATGCTCTTTGTCATCCAGGAGATCAATTTATCTCATGTTGAAAATCATAAAAAGCACCTCTGGGAGGACAGACTGCCTTCCAAAGAGAAATACTTTTTTACAACGGGGCTCCAGTTCAAAATTGTTTCAGATCCTGCCCCTGTCCTGCTGGGGCACTCATTTCAGGCCATTCATGTGACTGGTGCCTTTAAAGTCCAGGGATCCACTTGTGCAGATCCCTCTGAAGGTGGGTTCCAGAGTCAGAATTGTTGGCAAAACCAACTTCTAGCAAACAGAAAATTGATCCTGACTGATGTCCCGTATGAAACATAGTGGCCTGCCAGGAATCATGCCAGTTTATTAAAAAAAATCTGCTTAAGTAATTAGTTGCACATCCATTCTTTAGTAGAGCAAGGGAATTTGGCAAAAACCCTTTGTCACCTTCTCAGCCTCCCACAGCATAGAAAACTACTTCTTAGTTCTGGTGTTCCTTGATGGTGAAATGACTTAAACACAATGAACAGCGAAATATGATAAGGGCTTTTCCACATCAAAACCAGTGCAGTTAGAGACAAAAGTCGGTGGTAGCAAATTCATGATACTATGAAAATTTGGATTACGGATCCAGTCATCCATAATCTACATCAGTGAGGTAACCTGTGGATCACTTGCCTCACAGGTGAAGCAGTGCAAATTAAGAGTTGTTGCAATTTATGGTATTATTTTAACCTCCCAGAAACTTTCCTGGAGCTGAAATGACCAAGAGTTGGAATATTCCCAGTAGGTTTGCTCCGGCCTGACCTGTGCAGCTGCCTCCAAGGTCTCACACCCATCTCTTGTCACGACAGCCTGTCCCCTATGGGAAAGAAATCAGTGTGAAATCAGCTCATTTTATTTCAATTGTGAGATGCAACACATCTTTCCTTAAAGGGCAAGACAGCCTCAGGATCGAAATAAAAGCCACATCACAAACAGCTTGGTGTCAAACTCCAACAGGTTAACGCGAAGGGATGTGCTACAGATAAAATCAGTTCGGAATCACTTTTACAGGAACATAAAGAAATAGGACTGTTATTTACATACTGCTTTCTCCTGTAAAAATTTTCACTACTAACTCATTACATGAATTTCTACAGAAATTTTAATTCGTGTTTTTTAATCAGAAAATAATACTGTGAGAACCTGCGCTACTTTAATCTCTTTGATCCTGAAGGCTTTGATCTTCCATGTAGTGACATGACTGAGATCAGGCATTTACTTCCATGGTGGGTAGAAAATGTAAAATTATTGATTCCTGTAATCCAGCAGAGCAGAAAAAGGTCCGTGCTTTTTATAGCTCAGAAACTGATAACAGTTTTCTTCCCTCACTGTTGCTCAGAGCAGCTGGAAATTCAAGGCCAGGATATTGCTTAAATATATCATTATTCTCCTCACAGTCTTATCTTCAATCTTATTAGCCTAAGTCCTTCTCCCTCGTGGAATTATATTGAACTGAAATCCTCAGTTTTTAAAACAATAGAGCATGATACCACTAACTGCCACTTTGTGCCTTCACTGTCATGTGATTTTCAAAATTAGATATGTAGGCTATTGCAGCAGAATTCATATTATGCAAATCCCAGCAAGGCTTTATCCAAAACAGACTTTAATGGCCTTTTCAAATTCACTAGAGGGACTCAGTTTAATGCCCTGAGCCCACGACCAGGGAAGGAAGCCATAAGACTTGATTTACTCTCAGATGCTGTAAACATCTGCAAGTCACTAGCAAAATGGAGAAAATTGTGTTTAGTACAACGAGGTGCTTTCTGACGCAAGAAAATTGTTCAAAGAAGTCATTAATTTGCAGGTTGCTACTTAACAGCATGAACAGAGCACAGGGGAGAAATACAATTAAGTTAATAACACATTTGCTATTACTACAGATTTGTCTCCAAATTAATTTGTATCCATTTTCCTAGAGCATATTTATAAATGTATGTACGGTATATGATTTGTAATTTCATTGCCAATTACAGAAACAACCTGATGTCTACTCCTCTAATATCTAGCCAAATAAACAGGGTTGTGTATAACACAAAGTTTTCATAATATTCAACCAGATATACAAAAACTCTTTTCATCTAATTACCAGTGTGTTCAACTGAGCACAATTGCTTTGCTCTGATTTTTAAGTGCTTTGATAATATGAGTGATATTTAGTCTGTTGATAGTAAGCAAGAAAGCAGCAAAGTAAAACACAGATTTGTGTCCTGTATTTTTCAAGTACCTTCAATAGAAATTCATTCCGACATCTGGAACTCAGCTGGGGGTAAGAGTGTAACGGAGATTAGCAAAATGTTTAAAAGTATGCTATTCCTTCTACCACCGGGAAAAAATTAAATCTCAGATTTTGGGACATCTCTTTGTTTCTGAGGCCTCAGGCACCTTGCCCATTAACAAGGTAACAATTGCTACAATTTTCAATGTAGCAATTTCCTAGTAATTAGTATTGCTACTTAAGCAAATTGGGGGTGGTGAGGTGGTGAAGGAAATGCAGTTTTACAGAATATTTCTAAAGATATCAGTAAGTAGAAAGGAGAATTCCCACTGGAATAAAGTCTAGGAAGGGACTAAAATGTCCAGTCCAACAGCCTAATGGGAAAAGATTAATCAGAATCTTTGATATATCCATTATATACACATTACACATTCCTTGGCATGGCAACATTTGTTAGAAAAGGTACTGTACAATAAGTAAGGACATTCAAGCTTATGCTGGTAAACAAATGCACCTGAAAATTCGAGTTCCTTTGAAATAATATTCTCTAAAAAGATAAGTTAATATAAAAATCTGTTTTAAATATATACGGCAGTTATATTACTTTGCTACAGATTAAAGCCAGGCATGTAAAGCATAACCAGAAACACGAATTTTCTGCCACCAGCAGCACAATCAGAATTCGCAGTGAGTGGAACACTTCTCCTGTCCCAAGAGAAGCCAGGGGTTCAGCGAAGGAGGTGAGGGTCTTGGGGGAAAAAATCATCACGACACAAACCACACCTGAAACATTTCTAAATCCACTATCCCCTTTCAATATTTCCATACTTCTGTACTAGTTTTAGATTCACAAAGCACAATGTAAACACCTCAAGAGATACGCCGAAGGAATTTCATTATCAATATTTACCTGAGCACAGCCAAGAAAAGCAAAGGAACTATAACAATACGAACCATTGCTGAACAACCTGGCTTTGTTTCAGGCTTTGTAGGTTTGATAAGCTCAGAACTATTCAGAAACTCCCCTTCAGAGTCAGAGGCTTCAGATAAAATTCCTCCCCAGCACCATGAGATGTTTACATGCTTAGATAGGGATGTCTTGCCATAACTAGACTGGACGTTTTATTTGTTCTCAAATATCACGGCACAACTTAGAGGTGAATTACCAGATAATTGGCACGCAAGCTATATTAGGCATCAGGAATTAATATCAACATTCTGAATTGCTTGTTTTAGCAAACAAGCAGCTAGCGCGATCCAGCTCCGTATGGCTGGCATTACCCAGCAGATGTTTTGGCTGTTGGATGACGAGGATGGATGATCACAAGGCAGACATGGTAAAACGTAGTCAAATCAGGCCACGCAGCTTCCGAGATAATTACCCTACACCGCTGTATTCAGCCAAGCTGTGGTTATTGGAGGAAAGAACTAAACTATTACACAAAGCATTTCAAAAGAAAAGTGGCATACGTGGGGGATGCTAGGGCTATCCAGTGAAGGGTGAAGAATGCTGCTTCAAATCATGATGACACAATTCCCTAAGGAACTTCCCAGTGGTATTTTATAAAAACCTTTTTTCAGTCCCTTTAAGGAACATTTTTTTTTTAAAGGACTTAATTACTATTGATCTGGAATTGCATATACTGCTCACAGAAACTATAGGGAGCAGAGAGGACTCTGTAACAGTGCTTGCTCTGCTTTGTACCCAGGGCACACTTAAGGAAGGCAGAGATCTCTGAAGTGAAGATAAACCCTACCAGCAAGAAAAGAAGGGTGCCAAAGGACAGCCTGCATTGGCTCTATGAGGCTACTGCACGACTCTGGGGTGCTCTGGTGGGTGGCCAGAGCAGCTCTCAGCCCAAACGTACCCAAAATTCGTGGTGGCAAGTATTGCCGCATCACACTCTTACATCTGAGATGTGACCCATGCTAATTTTCTCTAGGACAAAGTAATATTTCTTAGTTGTACTGCAATAAAAATTCCTGGTAAAGAATCATAAGAGATATATATGCATATATTTATATATAAAAAGATAATAGAAGTAAGATGGGAACAAAGATGGATGTAGTGCACCCTGATGCAACTCCAGTTTAAGAAATACTTGCTTTTTAGAAAGTATCAAAGCCAGGGATCCTTCGTAATGTCTCACAGAGGAAGAGAATTTCAGAGAAAGATGAGCCTCTTGTGTTTTCTTCACCATCTTCCATCTGACTAACACTTAAAATGACAGCAAAACAAACCCACATTTTTCAGCTATCTCAGCAAAACTCCTCTTAATGTGTGAGGAGCCACTCATTTCTTATTTTGATTCCACAGGAAGTTATTCTGACAAAGACGTGCAGATCATACAACGTGATAGCAATAAACTTCCCTCATTTCTAAGGCTGCTCATCAGTGGCAGTATGTCAATGACCAGCAATTAGCACCCTTCTCATTCAGCTACTGTGATTACATCAAATCTTGTATTAGTGCTGCATTAATTGCAGTTTATATCATCTTGGCTTGGGGTGTGTGGGGATTTAAAGCAGCAGCAGGGGGTGGAGACTTTTCTTATTTCCCTTATTGCCAGAAAAGCTGGAAAAAAATCACCAAAACAAGGGGTGAGGCAATTGAGCTCCCTCACTGTTGTATCGCAGGCTTCCAGTTCTGCTTCCTACTCAGGCCTTCTCTCTAATCACTAACTGGAGTATTTGCTACTTCCTCAAGCTTAACTTTTTTTTTTTTTCCTCATGAAATACAGGATTAACATCAAGGTAAATTCTGTTGGGTCAGCTTGATCTTTCCAACTGCAAAATTATTTATCTTGGTAAAATCTAGACATCCTTGGCTTATGTGGCTACGAGGAGGGAATCTCCCAACTGGGACTTGGCAGAGCCCTCAAGAATTTGCAACTTCACATATATGCTAAAAAAACCTGCTATGGTGCAGTAGGGTAAACCAAAACATGCAAGGAAGTTTGTTCTTTCTGGGCTCTCCCCAGCCACAGCACTATCAACCTTGCCTCTGAAACCCAGTTCTTAATAATTAGCACCAGAGCTATTCACGGACGCTCGCTAATAGTGTGTTGTTTTGGGAGATGGCACTCTGTAGCTGGTATTACAGACTTGTTTATACATAAAATTAACAAAATTAAAATCTAAACGTAACAATATCAGAAATCCTTGAGTGGATTTTGAATGAGTAAACCAGGGCATTTTGAATGAGTAGTTACTTGTGAATGGTGCATCTATGGCTCAGTTATCCACCAGTGTATTTAGTATTATTAATACTACTACTGCTATAACTACGACAAGTACAACTTTTCTGGCTGACAGAGACACTGAGGAGATCTGTTGACAAGTGCTGCCTCTTGGATGGGTAGACAGAAAAGGAAACTAATTATTCTTCTCCATAGCATTGTTTGAATCATGTGCAGTAGATAAGACTTCAGGGCATACCTTGAATAATGAGGAGAAAACAAAACAGCTATGTATCATCCTTCCTGTGCCCTTGAGTAGGGCAGGGCTTCTTCTGAAAGGCCCCTGTCCATATTCCAGCGCTGTCTGGACAGGGAATTAAAGATTACAAAATCTTAACATGTGACAAAAAGAAGCATATTAAGTTTGCCCAAGTAATCTTATTATGGTAATTCCTGACGTTGCAGAGTTATTTTAATTTTTTACATAATTTTTACCATATTTTAAATTGTCTGTATGTTTTGTAACAGCCTATCCTCTGGCAAACTATTATTGGTTTATTTGAACATTTGCATGAATCAAGAGTGGCATTAGTTAAAAAAGAAAGCAAAACTGAACAGTGTTTTGGTTTATTTTTTCCCCTGAATAGATTACCCTCCTTATAAAACCCAATATTCCCCTCTCCACAGGGCAAAACTAACCCACCTTCCTTAAAAGCCCAGCTGAGCAGTTCCAGTGTGCTCCATTCATTTAAATTGTCAAGACAACTAAACCTTTGGGGAGGCACCTTCTCTGTACTTCCCAATGTCTTTAAGCTGAAGGCCAGAGGCAGGAGATCATTCACCACAGATTACTTCTATTTACCCTGTAAATTCTCCCTGCATTTGGTGTGATGCCAGTGTCATACTGAGGAGACCACAAAACCTCATAGCATCTCTTGGAATCAAGATGAGCCTGACGGATATTTCAATTACAGAAAATCAGAAGCAAACACCCTGGTAAATACCTAGCTCCAGGAACAGAAGAGTGTGAGTCTTTCTGGCTGGGTTTGGAATCAGCTATGCTGTAAAGCGGGACACAAGGAATAGCTGGGAGAAAGGGAAGGAGGAAAAGGGGTGAAGGACAGTCCCATGTAAGCACAAAACTTTGGGCATCTTCTGTTTTTCACTATCAGATACACAAACTGCTGGTTCCCTAATCAAAAAGCAAATCCTTATGCTTTACAAAAATCTAAATTTCAGCAGTTTGCAAAGTATATCTGTTTATTTCAAATTCATACTAAGCCAAGGATGTAATATCCATTTGTGATACCATAGCTAAAATGTAATTAATGTTATTCAGTCATTATCAATGTAGGTTAGTGCCCTGGGGATTTGCTCTGTTATCAGGCAAAAAGGCGACACAGGTGAAGAGTAAATGAATAGCAGCCAAATGCAAACACAGAAGGTATATACGTACATAACTGGATATAATCAATAGCCAGGTATAAACTCAGGTCACCAGCCCAAAACAGAAGTCCTGTCTTGCAGGTCAGATTGGGAATTGGTTTGGGAATGATGTCTTCTCTCCGGTTGTCTCTAATGCGATAAAAGACAGACTTCTAAAAAAAATTTTAAGTAGAGAAAACATTTAAAAAACCTTAAATTTTCTGCTTAGCAATTCATTACAGCCCCCCCTGAGAGAAAAGTAGGTTTATCTGGTTAAAAAGATATCTTGCTTGGTCTTCTAACTGATCAAAGTTGAACTTTGGTCTCTACCCACACCATCCCAGTGCCAATGGACAGGAAGGAGAGTCCGTAGCAGAATTCTTGACAGGAGTTGCAAAATGTAAGAAAATGTGAACTCCAGGCCATATATCCACTCCAGATACGCTCACCTCCCAAATCTAGATTGATTCAGAGCAAAAGATGCAATTCAAATATAACAGTATATATATTATATAACAGAGGGCATGCAGTGTACACGGGTAAGTACGTCCATAAATCTCCTGAGGGGCAGAGCACCTGTAATTATAATGATGCAATTTCTTAAAGAATTTGGAAAGTCAATAAAATATTTAGATCCTTTACAGATAGATTTTGCACTGAAGGAGCATCTTGTGCTCTACTGAATTGTTTACAATTAAATTATGTCCTTTACAAGAAGATCTAGGATTAAGAGCATAGTTAAATGACTGAGATTTTGCTTAATATTTGAATTTTGAAGCAAATGATGTTTATTGCAGGTACAGTACTTGTACACACACATAGTCCTGCAATATAAGTCATGTTTAGTTCATTTCAAGATGAAAAGCAGGCATAATTTGGAAGGAAGAAATCTATATGGAGCTTTCAGAGTTGGTTTGTTTATTTTTGTGCTGTTTTTTGTTTTCAGTGGAATAGAATTACAGTCCCTGAAGCTAAGCAGATGCAAGATCGGATCTGAAAGAAAGCTCCACGAAGGTCAAACAAAATGTGATCTGAAGTCACAAAAACACAGTACGTCATAGTACAGAGCTACAGAATAGTGAGTGCAGGGTATTTTTATTTTATTGAATTTGAGGGTTCAATTTAAAAATCAGGGCTATTCATTATTTGTACAGAAAAAATCTCATTTTCTTCTGCTTTTCACCAAGTGCTTTTCAATCTGAAAGGGTCATTTGATCATAATTAAGCCAAATGTTAGTGAATAATTCACTATCTTTTCCCCTTCATCCTGTCCTAATAATTACTTAGAGCCAAAAGGCTCAAACTTCCAAATAATAACAAATCTTTATTCAAATAATTGGTAATAATCAAAGACTCAAAGCTGTTACAGCAGTCAGTTATGAACAAAGAAGATTCTGTTTGTGAAATGAAAATTAATAAGTGAAAAATTAATTTTTCATTCACTTAAATATTTCCAAAAATTTAGGCCTTCATACAATTTACTATTGAGAATCTCTGTGTAATTTCATTTGATAAACACAGAGCTAAAAGTGGCATCTTTGTAATTCATTTATGCAATTGCATAAAAAAATAGGGACAATAATTCACAAAGACAAATTACATGCTGCAGAGTTGCTTTAAATCTTTTTGCCTCTTTCTATGAACAATGTCAGACACCTAGTTATATAAAACAGCACAGCATTTGGGGAGCTCTTATAATCTGAAACGCTTAAAGAATCTTACACGTTTTACATAGAACTCAGGGATTGTAAAATAAGTATTGGGCTATATGGAAATTCTTCGAATTTTATTCATGTGTTTCACAGGACTTGTTGCAAACCTCTTCTGTGAGAAAAGAAAGAACAACATTGGTCTACTGCTACTAAAATGAGCCGAAATCTTAAAAATACATTAAAACCTCTTGAGAAACACCCTACTGGGGTTTCAGTTCTGGGTTACCACCACAACTACAAAGGACTGTTTGGCAGTTCCACTGGAGAAAAAGTTAAAAATTGCAATTTCCCACTGGCACAGAGTTCATCTAACGAAACTGTTCAGTCCCATAGGATTACTGTTGCTCATGATGCAACTAACCTTGGCTCTAACCTCAAGGTGTGTAATGCTAATGAACTTAGAAGTTGATCTTCCCGTCTCTTTATCCCCCCATTAGCATGCACATTACACACAACTGATCTGAGATAGTGAGAACTTACTCAAAAGGAACCAAAACCAGTAAGAAAAGCAAATGGGGAAAAAAAGGAGAATACAAATGAGTCTCTGGGATCCCAAGAGGAAATATTTATAAAGACCATAAAAAACTGTGTCATCAGGATGCCAGCTAGTTAGGAAGAATAAAATGGAAGATTGATGTTGATGTGCTCAGGGTGATCAGAAACAAATAAAAGCAGACTGATGACATCTTGTAGAGAGCAGACCTCCTCTTGATAAATCGACAGAAGTACATTCAAGAGCGTATCGCCAAATGGCACTGAGCTTGATAATGAAAAGCAAAGGGAGGCAAACGATCATCACAGATTCCTACACAACCCCGCACGTCTTATGACAATGGCCTTCCAGCTTCTTGGGTCAGAAACAAAATAGAATTGAAGATGGATTTAGGAATTATTAGAGGCATGGCCCTCTCCTATCATATCTCATGTGAGACAGAATGACCCTGGCTTATTGTGAAGTTTAACGTAAAACCGGAATTAGTATTTTTTCACTGTATTTTGGGTCTTTTCTATGCTCTTTTTTGTATCACAACACCTTTTTTAGATTTGGACGCTGCAGGGCATTGAGAAGAGTTTTTAATTGTGCTGGGTGCTCTCTTCTCCTCAGCAGTTAGCAGTAAGTTAGAACAGGGCCACGTGTCCAAGCAAATTTTTCTGTCTAACGTGCTCTACCCTGCATTTGTTAATGTCTGCATTTCAGCAACCATCATGCTGCCAATTTGTCTAGTTCAGTTTCCATGAAGGTCATCCCAGCCTTCTCTCATAAAGACTTACATTAAACAATTTTGTCATCTGCATATCCTGCTGACCTCATTTTTTTTGTTCTACCCCTCATTTCTGCCTTTCTGGATAACTAATGAATGTATTAAATACTAACTACAGTACAGATCCTTGGGACATACTAATATTAACCTCCTATTGAATTGAAAACTGACAGCCAGCCTAACAAATTAAATTCCCTACATAGGAACAACGGTGTTGAGAGTGAAAATCCGGATTACTTGTGATTTAACCCTAATCTGATTTAAAAAAAGCAACCCCAAAAAAGCCAAAGCAAAACCCAATCCAACTACCAAAACCCCTGCAAGTACAAGCACCTGCAATTTCCACTGACTTTTGTAGGACTTGTGAAAAAAACAGGCTAATTAAGGGAAAACCAAAACCAATTAAAAAAAAAAAATAGAAGGAATAAGCCCTCTATATACCTGTTTCTTTTGCTGTTTACAGCATCATTGGGCTATTGAGCAGCATCTTAAGCATTTTCTCCCTATGAAATTGTTAAAAGCACCTCAGCTAGAATATCTTTGGAACGTCAAAACTTGTTTAGGCATTTGATCCAGAGAGGACAAGGTATAAAATTTCTAGCTAATCAAGCCTAAAGTAAAAGATGAAGGAATTGAACTAAACTGATGACTGCTATAGCTATAATCGTGTTGGCAGGACATGCTTCCTTGTCAAAGTCATTTAGTTTTTTCTAGATAGCAGAAAATTTCTCACGCTTCTCTGACACTTCAATACAGTATCTGTAGCAGACATTTCTGTAAGCAAAAAATACATTTGGAACAAACATCACCAAGCCACACAAAAAAGAGCAGTTTCTTAGTGTTCTGCCACTGATCTAAAAACTAATGTATTAAAACTTAGATGTGTTATAAACATCAGCAGAACTTCAAGTTATTTCTGAGCCCATTATACTTCAACATGTAAAAAAGTGTGTAGTTCATACAGTGGCTTTAAAACTTTCTAATTAGTGTCCTTCAAGTACAAATCCTGTTGTTTGAACTTTGTACCAAAGCAGAGTTGGAAGAATAATATAAAAAATACCAATGAATATTCACATGCTCTTGAAATGAACCTCCTTCATTCATGAACATTTTGAGAGATCAAATTTTCTTAGCACAAATGCTCACAAAAACTATAAGGGTGTAATAATGCATTTAAATTATCAACATTTTACTACTCTAGATTACTGAGCTAATAGGCCTTTTCATAGGAAGCCATACAGTTCTTTGGGAAATGTGCCTTGTTTTACTAAAGTTTTCAGTACAGGTTCTAGACACAGCAGATTCCTTTATTTATCTTAGAAGAAGATTTAGATCTGCTAAAGTTCAAAAAATAAAATGGAGTATTCTGCCTTTTAAATCCTATTGGATGCTATCAGCATCATTAGTTATATACACATTTGGATTGACAAATTTAGAAATTAAGACCCAATCTCAAATAATTAGGATAAATGAGGAGCCTAAACCTAAGTGAAGGTCCTTGTAACCACACTAGACTGTACTTTCAGTGGTCGTGCCAGAACAGGGCGGCATTCAGTGAGTCCTAAATCTTCTCCATACATCCACCATGGTGATTTAGATGTTTGTGGTTCGGTAGAACGTTGGGCCAGATAGTAGCCAGATTTACTGTACTCAGATCTGTACAGGAGATTTTAGCACACACAGTGTCTGTGTACAATATTTCCAGGTGACAAGCAAGAGCCAATCTAATGTGCTCTCTGAAGAAAGTCCTAATCAACCTCCAAATTTCACCAAAATCACATTTACAGAGATAATATGGGTCATCCAGGAAACCCAAACAAACAGTAGACTGGGAAGGTGCATGGTGTGTTAGAGAGGGATGCTGGACATTAAGACTGGAATTTCTAGTAGGTGGCAGTATAAGATGCAGGACAGAAAAAGTGAAAATCAGGCTTGCGAGTAACTAGGATGAGTCAGAGTCACCACAGAAACAGAAATCAAAGAGGAAAAAGCCGTAAGCAGGCAGAGATGGCTACAAGCAGCACAACTCAGACCTCAGTTTCAAAGGCCATGGGGTTTAGGTTGCTGTGCCATACTTTGCCAGCCCAGGCACAATTTCACTCATGTGAGCCGTGTCCATGTTGCTGGGACTAGACCTTGATTTGCCAAGATCCTGAAAGTATTTATGAAAAACAAGAGACCTTTAAAATGTCTGTCCAGTGCCTCCCTATTTGCACTGAATTGGTCTCAGTGAGACTATATTTTTTTGTTACAAATCTGCAGCTGCAAATTTGTATTGAAATAAGCATTCCATTCCCCAAGGCAACAATTGCCAAGTGGCCTACCTGGAAAAGTGACCCTGAAAGGAATTCAGGAGACAAAATAGAAATCAGTTCACTTCAGTGCAACGTGTACGTGACCTGGTATATTCAGATGTGTATTAGAGCACCTCCTGCTTTTCAACTATCATTCTTCTGCTGAAAGTGAAATCTCCTTTGGAAGGACTTATTATACACACAACAAAATTTGTGTTAGGTTTCTTCAAGGCCAGGAAAGGGTGCTCAATTTGTTGTACTTATGTATATATTCAAATGGAAAAAAATGGAATTTATTTTGAATTAAAAAATGTAATTTTATTGTTGAAATGCACACTATATACTATCAGTATATATGTAAAAACAGAGGAAGCCTGACAGCCTTGCTGTGGGGTAGGGTACAGAAGCCCTCTAGATCACTGCAGTGCTGAGAAACGCAAGGTCAGCAGGAAGAGAATGGGAAAAACAGAAAAGATGATGGAGTTTTACAAATCGTCCCATGTTGGTGTTTAAAGCAGAAAAAATAACAAACCAATTCAGAACAGTGTTACTGCTTAAAAAGACTCAGAATTATTGCACTTCATTGCCCACTTAAAAGTTCTGAGGTGTACACACCATAATTTGAAACCAAGTCACCTTGAAAAGATCGTAATTCCGTTTCCATAGTACTATTAACTAAGTCATTAAACATATTCACATGCCTATTTATACATCGTAGTAATTGTTTTCAAGATTAAAGACTACTATATTTTCCTAAATTTCCCTGATGTGTTTCAAGCAGAAGGAAAAGTTGGGATTTTTTTTACTTGTCTGTTTCTTGTGGGTTCTCATCACCCATGCATTCATTCAGTTGTTTGGTGAATAGCTCATTAATGTGATTTCTATCTGGGGATAAAGGCACACAGCAAAAGCACTATTATGTAACAGTTTGAAAAGACAGCTATAAATAACCTACTTTAATAACCAAAAATTTACATTAGAAAGGTAGATAAACTCTGAAGTGAAAAACATTTATTTTTATCTGATGTTACTGTTTCATAATCTCAGTGTTATCAGACTCATCCTGAATAATTTAGTAAGGTCTTGGGGTTTTATACCATCTGGGAAAGGCTTACATATCAAATTCATTTATACAATAGCAACAGACATTTAAAAAAAAAAAAAAGCTACATTTCTCTTTTGGGACGCAGACTTACTTACCTGGTCCGCATTCAAAACTCCCAGTGACATCCCTGCAGATTAGACTTTGCAAAGAATAGCAGGTTTGGCCATTCTATTTCCAATTTTCTAAACACAAGTGCTCCTTCTGAATAATTTGAAGGAAATCAACCTTGATGGAGCTGTGTCCTTCCTTATTACCCTTAACTGGCTGCTTGAATTTTTGAAATTTAGTGCATTGTGCATTTATGCCTTCCTTTGGCCAAACTTCTTTGCTTGTAAGGGAAGTGCTGGCAGGGATAACCAAAGTGTTCAGTTTTACAGATGCTGTCAATCCATCATTATCTCTGTCGTAAGGCTGAGAGGATGTTCTCATAAAGTCTTCAACAGGAGTATGAAAATGCAGAAAGTCTAATACAGTAAATGGAATGTGATAACTCTACTAGTAGAGAAAGCGATAAAGAAATAATTGAAAAAGGAATGTTGTTTTATGTACTCTGGAAGACTAGGATACTTATTTTAAAGTAATGAAGTGTAATGCCCCCTCTTGCAAGTAGATCTCTGTAGGGAGACAGGAGCAGCTGAACAGACTTAATGCAGAAGCAGGAATGTATCCCGTGTGCTTCTGGCAGCAGGATCAATGCCTAATTAATGAGTTTTGCCAGTCAAGCTTAACCACTGTGTACATTTGTATGTATGTAAGATCTTCGATTGGCTTTTTAAATAATGGATGGTTACAACCACATGCTCAAATACAATAATCTATGAACTTCTAATTCCCACAAGCCTTTTGCTAATACTAGGGGATACCAGTTGTAATCTTGTTCCTGTATTGAGTGTTTTTTAAGTGTCTTTTCGTATATTGGACTACTTTAAGTGATTCTTGTGATGATGTTTTCTTTGGTGGAGATATTTTGCAAGACTCTGCAGTTATGAGGATGGAACCAGACAGCAAACTAAGCAAGAAAAAAAGCACAGTGATGAAAGCCATAGAGCTGCTCAGCCAGGAAACACACATAAAGCACCGCACTTTGAGATCAGCGATGGGCAAGAGACACAAAGTGGGCAGCTGAAGTGTTACAAGATGCAGCCTGGTAAGGAAGAAGAAACCATCTTTCCCAGCATTTTTTGCAGGATACTTATTCAGCTTAATCGCAGACAGAATCAGACACAAAAAAGGCCCATCACTGTTACTCTCAACATAAGTTCCTGTTCCCAGACCACTTTCTTTCTCCAAGTCTATTAACTTGCCCTTTTCAACTCTTGTTCAGCCTGTGTATGCAACTCCCTGTCTCTTCTCAGCCACAGCTTCATCCCTCGAGGAACAGTCTTTTCATTAAACATGTTCGGATTATTTGCCCGTCACTCTTTAGCCTTTAAATCAAATATTACTTTATTTGAGAGGTTCAAGAGCATGAGAGAGCAGCATATTTTTCATCGTTCTACTGTGGCAGCCTTGTTTCTTCCAGTCTAATGAGACAGTTCTTACAATTAAATTGTACACAAGGCATTTAGCTGCTGATGCTACACAGAGCCATCCCTATACTGTTAACTCATGAGTACAGACATACCTGCAAGGCTTCTGCTTGGAACTCTTTTGAGTTAGCTTGACCTAGTACACTTTAAAATAATCTTCCACAACTCATTGCCTCATCATTTTGCTGGAATTTCACCTTCTGAGTTGCAATTATTCGGAGTTGTGGATTTTGGTGGTTTGGTCTGTTTTGTAGTTTTGGTTTTTGCCCTTTTTTTTTTTTTTTTTGGTAGAGGAGACTTGGGCCTCAACCCAGGAAAACACATATGCATAACCCTAATATTAGATACACGCCAAGTACTCACATCAAGTTGGTTTAGCCTTCCCGAATATGATGAGACCTGTAAGTCCTTGTAGTGCCCAAAGACATGAGAACACGCATTGTACGCCCTTGAGATCTGTGGCCTGGGGAAGCATCGAGGGAACTCAAAGGGAAGACAGGCAAACAGTTGCCATCATTGCTCTGCTATTCAAATACTCTCTTTTTTTTTTGAGCAAGGATTTAAAATTACTTAATCGTGAACAGATCACCTCATGATATACAGATACATGTTTTGTCTAGCTTCATAAAAAAATATCTTTCCACCAGAATATGATTAATTTCAAAGATTTAATACAAGTATATGTCTCCTTGCTTCCCTGGGAGTATTTTCAAGATCTTCAGACCAACCAATTGAGTTCATAAAAACTTTCAGTAATTCTCCCCCTTTTATTTTTATATTTCAGTGGAAACATTATCAGCACCTGGTGTTTTGTTATTTACTGCATGTATTTTGATTGCCTCTTAAATCTCTTTAAAACAGAATTCTTCCACAAATGGCTCAGCTGCTTGGAGAATAACCATTTATTGTTTGCCTTTATCCCTCTCACAATTAAGCAGCTCATTAAAGTACTCCCTCTATCATTGTATAATCGCCTTCTTTGTGACTAAGAAATTTCCATTTTTGTTCTTTATCAGACTTGCTCAGGTGTACATTGATATGCATGTAAAATTATCTTATATTTCTAACACGCCTATCGTGTTCCAACCCTCTGCAGCACCAGCTGACCGCCCCACCCACTGGAGGTATTTTTACCTTTTTTGCACTCTCATTTTAGTGTGAAGGATGCGCCGACTCCACACGGATCTCATCACTGCAGTATGGAAAAAGACTGCAGCAACTGTGCTAAGTCAACCCATGATTTCAGGACCTTCTTGCTGAGCATGCAGCTGCACTCTCTGCCTCCTCGCCCACTCTCCTCTATCCAAAATAGTCTCTAACACTAACGCACTGTTGCAATGCACGACTTTCCATTTCAGTAAGCAGAAAATTCACTTCATAATTTTACTTTGTAACAGAAGCGGCAGAGTTGTTCATCAGTGTCTCCTGCCTTACAGTTGTTTACTCTTACAACTTTGTAGCATGCTTTTGCGTATGTGCTGAAAGATGTCAGATATTTAATTGCTGCACTTAACTATCCTGTTTCATCAAAAAGCTTTAAGGTCCTAAGTGCACTTTGCTGTTCATTATGAAAATCACTCAAGTCTAAGAAGTATTTGAGAACAACAATAATTTTCCTGTTACACACTGAATACTCATCACCATATACTGCTGATGAAAGAAAGTAAAAACATGCTGAGATTGCAAAACCCACCTTTAAAAGGTAGGAAGTACTGGAATACAGACATTTTCTCACCTCATTCGCTGCACAGGATGTAAGGTACTCGCTATCTACATCTTATCTATGCAGTTGTACTAACAGTAAACACATTGTATTGATTTAATCATGGGCAATTTTATCACATCCCTCTCTAATATCCAACTCTTTATTGAACTTATCTTCATAATATGTCTATGAAGGAAGGTTATAGATTGATTGACAGCGTAAAGAAAAAAAGTAACTGAATTTAGGGGGGCGATTTAAGGTGTAGCAGCTTGATTTGCCAGAGCTTTTAATAACATATATCGTTCTGAGCTCAGCTCCCAGTGACTTAAACTGCAGCTGTAAAGTTCAGCTCTTCTGTAAATCAGACCACACAATTTCAAGATGTGCATTCAGAAATGAGTAATATACCACGAGAAGCCGCAGTGAGAAGTGAACTGTCCAGCACACAGTCTTCTGGGATAGCAAATGGAATAGTGTTGCTGAGGTACTGATAAATAAAACACTAGGTGAATAAATATTGAAAAAAAACACACTAGTCCTCTGTAAGCATAAAATAAAAAGTCCTGTATATGTTTACTCACTTGTAATAGATGAGTGCTTTCAGGTGTGTTCAAAGTTTCTAAAAAAGCAAACTATTAGATACACAGAAATACAGAATTGTGTTTATCCCTACATAAATCACCAGCTCATTTAAGACTTCAGCAAAAAATCTGTAACAAAGCAAACTGAGTAGTACAATCTCATCCATGACAAAGTCTGATCACCACCAGGAGATAAAAATATACATTTTTGTAGTATGTTTACAAAATATAGGGTAAAAAAAATAATTGAGACTTGCAGATCCTGAATTCCATTCCAAGCTCTGAACACACTCACATGATTACACATCTGTCAGTGCTGGTTAAAACTTCCCTCCTCCTTCTTCTTTCTACAATGTCCTACTTCCCATGCCATCCCACCACACTTTTGAGCAATATGCAGGAAAAGGCCAAGCTCATGTTAGGCTGGCTGATGAAATATAGCTACTTACTGTGCCTCCTGGAGGAGCTCCAAGTGGCTCAGATCAAGGCTACTTGTGGCTTCACCTGGTTTGCAGAGTTCGCCAACCACCAAGTTCCTCATCTCAACTTCTTCACCTTTTTCTGCACTTTGTTCTGCCTACATTTTTTTTTCTTCCCCTAGGACACAAAGAATACAGGAAAATACACACTTAAAGAGTATAGCATGTAATGTAACCATACCCTCGAGGGATTTATTTTTCAGGGTCTTCTAATCCAGAGGATTTAGGATTTAATCTATTTAGGTGTTGAGTTGTGTTTTTTCTTAATCCATAGGTCCTATTTTGGGTTTTTTTAACCCCATCACCTCACCTCACTCTACTGTTACCACAAACAGGCAGATAAAACTTTCTAAGACTCAATTTAAAGTTCAGAAAGCAGGCATTCTTTATTGCAGCACCGCGAGCACAGGGGATAGCTCCTCCTACTTGCACACCAAATACTGTTGTCAAATTAAATTTATATACAACAGGTATACATAGTCAATTTAATTCCAAGAAAACAGCGTATTCATTGCATATCCAAGAATTCATTTATTATTCATATATTGTGATATATATGAATATATATGAATAATATAATAGTAATATAATATATAATAATATATAATTATATTTAATTCATATATTATAATAAGCTTTTGGGCATGCATAGTTGTGCCTTCTGGTTGTCCTCATTTTGAGTGAGGGTCGTTTCTTCCTCAATCTTCTTCACCTGTCCTTTGGCTCACTTTTCATGCTGGCGGAACATTCTAACAGCTTAATTGTTCATTAAAACTAACGATCTCCCTGCTACCACCTGTTTGTCAGACAATGTCCGTATTTACTGCATCCCTGCCTTTGGTCACTATGTTCTGATGGCCACACACATCCTTTCTTATTTTACCAAGTCCTTGAAACCATTTGGGACAGTCGCTAAATAGCTACATTTCTTCTCTAAAAGAAGATTCCCTGTAGCTTAACCGCTTATAAACTACATAAAACCTGCCTTAGGTATCACTGCCTTCAGCAGGGCTTGGAGAAGGCTCACTCTGCGTGGCCTGACACCCCAACGTCCCCAAGCGGGGTGGGAAAACAGCACCCGAAGAGGTGAGAAGTTCACCTAAAAGACCCCTCCAGGCTTTAATCCAGAGGTAAAAGCCACCAGCGGCTCAAGCCCCTTTCCCAACACCATGCAACCCCCAAAAAGCAGGCGACATTTTTAGCCGCCCAAACCGGCTGCGGTTTGACTTGGCGGCCACCCCTGTCGCCGTTGGCGCCACTAGAAATTACCTCAGGGGAGGCGCCACTAGAAATTACCTCAGGGGAGGCGGCCCCGCCGTTGACGTCCCTCCGCCGCCGGCTCAACCGCCCTTTCCCGCCCCCACCGGAGCATGGCTCCCCCCGTACCTCTCCTCCTCCTCCCTCTCCTTTCCCTTCACCTCACCACCGCCTCCTCCTCCTCCTCCTCTTCCAAGCTCAACATCCCCAAGGTGCTGCTGCCCTTCACCCGCGGCACCCGCGTCAACTTCACGCTGGAGGCCAGCGAGGGGTGCTACCGATGGTGAGTTGCAGGTGCCACCGCCCTTTATGTCCGCCGCCGCCGCTTCTTCTCCTCCTCCTCCTCCTTCTTCTTCTTCTTCCTCCCCCCCCCCCGCGGCTGCCCGGATGCACCTGCGGCGTTTCCTCAGCCCGCGGCGGGAAAACGCGGCCCGGCGGGGCCTGGTCTCTCCGTTACCCCCCTCCCTCCACCCCCGCAGCCATTCCCCGGCAGCGCCGGCCCGGCTTCACCTTACTTCAGGGCAGTTTTTGGGGTGGCCCAGCAGCGCCTGGGCAGGAACGGAGATAATCCCTGAGGGGAAAGGCTGGACATAACAAACCCTGATGGAGTTTTTTGGGGTTAAACCCGCTGGAGAGGGGCTCAGGCTGGAGGTTGGGGCTGAAAAGGCCCTGAGGGGAAAGTCCCTGCTGTGAGGGAGCTTCCCGCCATGGCTGGGTGCCCCACAAGTGTTTCACACCCACTTGTGCCCATCTTGCCTCCCCACATGCTCGAGGCATGCCCACCCTGCTTCCCTGGCCACTCTCAGTAGCCACCTCAGGCACCCTCATTGCCACTTTGGCCACCCTCAGTGCCATCCCACATGCCCCCAGTGCCTCGCCAAACAGCCTCAGTGCCACCGCAGCCACGCTTGCCCCTCAACCCCACATGTGTGGGGGTAGCAGCCAGGGCTCTGGCCTCCACTGCTGCTGTAGGAGTGCCCCTTCCCTCCCGGTGGTCGGTAATGAAGAACAGACCACCTTGAGTTTGTGGTGTGGAGGTAAGGAAGGATTGAGTGGCAGCACCTGGCTGAGGTGAGAGCCTCTGGGTGCTGCAACACCCTGAGCATGTTGCCTGGGGAAGGCAAAGTCAAGGTTTAAAAAAATTCTGGTTTTCCTGGGTTTCTTTTGGAGGCCTCGGCACTGAGCATGTGGGATGAACTTCCGGCTGGAGCCCCCATCCTGGGGGGCACAGGGCTCCCAGGAGGCAGGTCTGGGTCAGCATCAGAGGCTAAAGGCATATACCATGGTATTTTTGAGTCTGTGATTCAAAAACTGTGTTGCAGTCTTCATGTTAAACAAGTGATACCAAATCCTCATGCTTCCTTGAACGTACCAGAATTGTAATTTGGATCAGTAATGAGCAGGAGGTACCCACCTGAAAAAAATGTGGCAGTCGAGATATTTTTGGGAAGATACTTTTGTACATGCCAGATGGATGCGGGTAGCAGTTTTCAGTTGTTATATTGTGCCTGACAGTTACTGAAATACATCTTGTAGGGCTGTGTTTTCACTCTCTATTGGTTTAGTTACCTGGTGGTCCTACAGCTCTCATCCCTGGGCTGTGGTTACAAGCCTTTGATCTGTGACTGCTGACACATTGGAGGGTGTTTGCACACAGGAGCAGTAATCACAGTTTCTCCAGAACTTGAAAGGAAGTTACTGGAGGAGCTGCACGTGGTTGTGTAATTTCGTTTATATGGATCATTTTAGTGAAAATCTTTCAATGGGTTTTTTTTCTTTTGCCTTACTCTAATCTTTAAAGGCAACCGAGTATTTAAAAGGATTTGGTTGATGTGGTAAGGTGCATTGTATGAAGGTAAAAATCAAACTCGTGAAAGCACTATTAAAATGTAGGAGGTGTAGAAGGTCTGACCTATTTTGCCAGCAAACTGCTGGGTGATGCTGGGCTGCCTGCAGCCATTCCTGCATGCGCCGGGTTCTACCCAACTGTCAGAAGTACCTAGATCTTTGTAAATCTCACTGAGATCTATGGATTAAAATACGTAAGATTGTACTCTGGGGAAGTGCTGGATTTGGTCCACGTATGTATCTCTAATGAGAGTTATTTGTAGGCACTTCAGAGCATGTTATATTGGTGCCAGTTCCCAGCAATGGGCCGCATCCCTCATGCAGATAGGCTTCAACATGCTTTTCCATCTTCTCCTGTCTGCCCTTCAGAGATTAATTTTGCTTAGCAATTAAGGATGCTATACCAGCTTCATACAGAGTGTGTTGTCATTTTCTGTCCCAGGGTTGTAAAAGCGTGTTTATTCACTTCTGTTTTGCAGGGACTGGCAGGATGTGGGTAGTAGAACTCAACTTGTGCTTATGAAACCATCAGAAGGAAGCAGTAGCTGGGTGTGTGTGGCAGGGCAGGAGCAGTAACTCTTGTCGTGGTGCTCAGGGCATGTTTGCAAGATTGCATCTGTGTCTTAGGCAGGGGATTAGAAAGAAGCATACTTTGGAGGGGCAGGCAACTCCACAGCTACTTGCTGACAAGTTTCCTGTGCTTTCCTGTTCCGGCCGTCAGTAAGAACTATTACTGGAAGGAGGCCTTTAAACTGGAGAAGTTAGGAAGTACCAAAGGTATTCACCTCAGAAGTTGTGACTGTTCCTCACCCAGGGTTTATAAAATGATGGGTGGGTTTGCAAGCATGACAGCAGGGATTTGGAATGGAAATGATGAGGTTGTGCCTGGAGAGGGGAGGGGGGTTGTATAATACAGGTTAGAGGTAGTATATGAAAGCTGCAGCATCTGTCTTCAAAGTAAATCCTTCCACTACATAAGGAACTACCTTCCTCATCTCAAACATTCAGAATTCACTGAGGCCCTGAGCGTCCGATTTCGTGAAAAATCAGCATGTTGTGACCGTACTTCTTTCCAGTTTCCCTTTGGGGCTTAAAGTTTACCTTTGAAAGCGGGAGGTTTTCAAAGTGAGTGTAGTGGTGTTTGAGAATTCCAGTGATTCAAAGGGAAAAGGTCAAATTTCATCATTATTCCAGCAGATTGGGAGCAACAATAAAGTTACAAGCATGGCTTTAAAGTATTTTTCTGATTTTTCAAGATGCTCATGCCTTCTGGCGTTTGGGTTGCCTTTATGTTGAAATTATTTTTTGGTTAAAACTTTGTTTTCAAAGCATACAGTGCTCCCATCTGTAAATATTGTACATGGTATTATCTTTGGGGATAAAACACAGTCTGTGCAGATATATTTAGCATTTAAGTTACATCTGTATTTATCTTTTAATTACCTTAATCCAGAAATTACACCTGGAAGAATGAAAGCATTCAGAAAAAGAATTAGCTTCTTGAAATCTATCTTATTGGAATAATGTCTTTTGGTGGGGAAGGGGGGAGCACACGAAACAAAAACGTTTCCCCCCAAGGTAAATATACAGCATGGTGCAAGGTATTTATAGCAAAAATTGTATGTAGTGTATAAACATACTTACATGTTATTTGATGTTTTGTGGAATTTTGTGGAATCCTCACCAGGTGAGAACTGGTGGGAAGTTTAAGCTTCAGGAGTCAGCTTTGAGAAATGAACTGGTTGAACTGGACCCGTTGAAGTCAGAGGGTTTGCTGCGGAAAGGTCACGGCTGCAGGAGACTGCTCACAGGTGATAAAGGCCCTGTACAATGTTGTTTGTTGCAAATATAATGAAGGAGAGTTTATTGCTGCCTTAAGTAAAAGTGTTTCTGGGTGCTGCTGAAACCCTAATGATGAGGATCCGTAAAGCTAATTGCCATTGCAAGAGGAGCAGAGGGCGGAGTGCTGGGGTGAGATCCAGTGGCTGAGCAGTGCTTGAGCTGCATCCTCTCAGGTGTTTCCAGAGAACCCAAACCCTATACACAGCACTGCTGGCAAAGTGGCTTATGTGTTTTAAAAATATGATAAATGGAGTGTTGCTAATCAAGGTCTGTTACTTTGCTGTAAAATTGACAATCTCATCTCTGATAATCTGGGGATGGTGGTGGTGTTTCTTGGATTACCCCTTTTACCATGGGTCTAAAAAACCCTGGTTTTGACTCTCACTGAAGAATGTCTTGTGTGAGACACTGATTGTTAATTGCCATATTATGAAATGACATCTTAAATAATGATTGTTATCCCCTGCTATCCTTACCCCTTCCTTTGGTTCTCACCTGCTCTGCATTTCCTATTTAATTACAGCAGGCAGCAAAACGTTGTCCTTTTCTTTGGGAGGTGCCAATGCTGTCGAGTGCTGGGGAGGCTGGTGGCACTGCCACTTTCCCAGCATGGCTTCAGGCTCCTGTAGATGCCAGAAGGAAATGAGCTTGAGGTGTCCTCATTAGGAAGTGAGACGAGCTGTGCTGCTGTGGCTCAAGGTGGCATTACCTGAGTGTGTTGGCTTAAAACCAGAGTGGGTAACGTGAGGCTGCAGCGTGGATGTTCTGCCAGAGTCAAAGAAGCAGAAGAAATAATCGTGGTTTTAGTCTTAGCCAATGTGTCAACCTGCGGTGCAGGTTTACTGTTGAAAAATCCTTTCCTGAATCCCAGCGTAACCTGCTTGGGAAGGAGGACAGAAAGAGTAAGGACTATGGTGGCTTTTGGGCGGCTTTCATTGCTGAACACCTGTGAAATACTTTAAGACTTTTGCTGGTTTTGGTTGTGGGTCTCGCCTGAGCAATTGAAGCTTTAAGGTTGTGTACACGTGAGAAGGTTTAACAGAAGGGATAATTTGAAACAATGCAAAATGTGACATTTGTGTTTTGGAACTAAACTGCCATTTTCTAGCTTTATTTTCTAACTTGAAATCAGGTCAAGCTAATTTTAGACCAGCTTGTGTAGACCAACCTTTATTTATTGCCTTTTTTCAGTTGGAAGATGACTGTCAGTAGTGTGCCATGCCATTTTCCTTCATGCAGTTAGAAAAGGTACAAAGCTAAGCACTTATCTTAAAATGCTTTGGGCCACCAGTTGATTTGACAAAATATCCAAGTTACTGTTGGGCATCTGGGTTGGATTTTGAGAACAATCATCACTGGCTTAACTCTGCTTCACTTCCTTTGAAGTTAACGGGCACACCAGCTGATTGCCATCGTAAAATCCCAGGCTTCATCCTTGGCTCACTCTGTGCTGTGTGATGTTTCCATTTTGCTTTTAAAGCAGAACTGGATGGAGGATTTTTTCACTGCTTCTTGTTTTCCCAGTACAATAAGAAAGATCCTAGGAGAGGATTGAGTGAACAATAGAGAGATAATCTGCCACTGTGTTGTTAAAAATCCTGAAGAGTTGAGGGAGCTCTGCCAGGCTCCCTCTGTGTTTTCTTTGGAATGGGTTCAGTTCCCATGTCCTTGGTTCTCTGGGAATGTGGTTTTTATCATACAACTACAATTGCCTGGATGCTGCTCCGGCTCTTCTCTCCTCATTTTTGTATGTCAGCAGTGTTTGTCCCAAGAGTGACTGGAAATAAGGTACCTAATGGATTGGTCAATCCAGCCTTACCAAGCTCCTGAAAACCTTTACCATCCAGTTTCCCTCTGTCTTCATAACTGCCCGCAGGCCTGATGTAAATTCTAAAAGATTAGCTCCAGTGCCAGCCATGGTGCATCCCCACAAAGGTGGGGTTCTGATGATTTAGTCAGTTGGGTTTAGTCTGAAGAGCTGACAAAACAATATGAAACACCGAAGCAATAAGAATCAACAAGAGTATTGCTAGAGTCAGGGAAAGAATAATACTTGCCTGATCTCTAAACCAGCTGATTAGTAAATTAAGTATAATCCTTGAAGTATTCACATGTGATATTACAGAAGAGTTGATTTAAGACTGTGCAGGCCTGGTTTTGCATAGTTCTGTAGATATACTCTTGGCACACAATTCTGTGTTCGGGGGGGGGTGAAAATCATGAATGAAATGGAAGTCAGCAAGAGGGCTGGCAGTCTTTATTGCAAGTGTCATTAATTCCTCTGCAAGGAGGATTTTATCCTGAGGGAAATAAATATTGGGGTTTTTGTTAGCTTTCCTCCCCGCCTCTTTGCTCCTTTCTGTAGTCCTTCCTCCCCGGCCCTGCTCGCTCTTCCAGACGCTGGCATGGGATCGAGAGGCAGTGCCAGAAAGGCTTCCCATTACTTTCTCCTCGGGATCTAATTTTGACCTCTGACAAGCCTGGTTCTCAGTATCACACACGGGCATGCTGCTGCTGATCTGCTGTAATTGGCAGAGGATATAAATTACAGTCTTTGGTGTCATTTTAAAGCCAAAGTTTCTTTTTAGTGTCCATCTAGGACAAGTGGCAGAGTAATGCCACTGTAGTATACAGCCTCTTTGATCAGGGCCTTATCCTTTCTGTGCTTGACCCTGGATGGATATAGCTGTAAATAGAACGTGCTTTTGATATTGTCGAATAATGTTGAGGAGTCATCAAGTATTTCATGAGCTACAGTGTAAAAAACAATAGTTATGCAGACAGTTTTTGGATACAAATCGCTATAGTAAACCAAGCTTCTGAAGCATCCCACTTCACCTGCCCAGTTCAGGTAATTGCCTAAAATAGCAGACACCTATTGGTAATAAAACTAAAAATGTTCTTGTATTTTAAAAAGTAAGAAATTCAGCTGATATTCTACCTTCTTTTTAAACTACCCTCAGGCTAAATAGTATCTAATCTCAGGTTCCCTATGCCAGTGTCTACTAAGAGTTAATCAGCATTTAGCTGTAAAAGCTTAAAAGTTCCTTTTTAATTGTGGAGTGTTATGTGAGTTTACAGCTAAAATTTAATGCAGACTTTTAGGTTGTCTTTCTTCCTTTCTTTTTCTAGTCTCAAAAATATCCTGTAATTAGATTTAGTTTCACAACACTGCTATTAGTGCAAACTGTAGAGGTTATGTATTACAATACCTAACCATATATTAAAAGAACAAATACAAAACACAGTGAAACCCCTGTTGTGTTGCAAACACAATCAATTTCAGAGGGGAAGAACACAAAATCCTCAAATTACTTAAAAAAAAATCTAATGTCAGAGAATATTAAGCAATGTAAAGAACTAAATAAGAAAAGTAGAAGTCAATTCCATAGGTATAATGATTATTTTAAAATACCCGCATGCCTATTAAGTCAGATCTGCATACTCAGCTTAAAAAGCCTGCCAGCCAAGTACAGAGAAAGCCTTGCTGGTTGTGAATACTAACCGTGTTCAAAGAAACTTGCTAAATGTTGGGAAAGCGTTTCGTGTGTGCCTAAGAATACTGCCACTGTTTGCCTAAGATACTGCCACAGGCTTGGTGGACAAGGGCAGAGCAACAGATGTCATCTACCTGGACTTCTGCAAAGCATTTGAAACTGTCCTGCATGACATCCTGGTCTCAAAATTGGAAAGTCATGGATTCGATGGATGGACCACTCGCTGGATAAGGAACTGGCTGGA
>JAOQGH010000003.1:22206691-22284770 GCA_025769975.1 Gallinago jamesoni | reverse complement strand
GGAGGGGTTCAAGGCCAGGTTGGATGGGGCTTTGAGCAACCTGGTGTGGTGGGAGGTGTCCCTGCCCAGGGCAGGGTTGTTGGAACTTGATGATCTTTAAGGTCCCTTCCAACCCAAATGATTCTATGATTCTGAGAAGATACAGAATAACAGGAAAATAACTAATTGTTCACTCTTAAATTGATCACTCATATAGAAAATAAATCATGCTATTTTAGAAAAGGTATAAACCTTAGTATTAATTAAATGCTCGTATTTATATACATTGCTTTGATATCTAGAATATAACAACTCTCAGGTTTAAGCTTTTAATTGGTATCTAATTGTCCATTGCATACTGCTGTGGGTTGTTTTTTTTCTTGATCAGGTGAAATACTTTGAAATTTCTAGGTGAGCAGTTGCTATTGTTGTTTCAGAATCCTTTAAAACTATTTTTTTTTTTTTTGCAAGTGAAATATTGTTGGGAGCACACCAGTATTACAAATTAATAATTCATTGAATTAATGAATTTTGCCCAAGACAAAAATATGGTACTGCTGTGCACTGCCTAATGAACCTGTGTGCCGCCAGTAGCATGCACAATTAAAAATGTTCTGCCTTCTTAATTGCAAGCTTTTGGGGTCTCGCTGTTTGGACAGTATAATACGGTAACATCCAGACCCATGTGTAGGCAAGCGGAGAGCTGACACAAATGTATTTTTGTTTCATGGTGGTTTCTGTGAGAAATGCAGTGTTTGGTGTCTTACTGACTGCCTCGAACCAGAGGGATCATCATGTCTTGCACGATGGGATTTGTCTTCAGGATTGTGCTTTTCGTGGCTTAAGGTTGGATTTGCAATTTTCGTGGCTTAAGGTTGGATTTGCAATTCTGTTCCAGTGGCTACAACCAGACTGGTCCACGTTGACCTGGACTGCAGTGGTTAACTCTAGGATGGCCAAACATATTGTGATATATTATTTTTTGAGATGGATACAATTTTAATAAACAAGAAATTTTGTTCTTTGCTGTTTTGGATTGGTTGGTTCTGCCAGTAACAACAGTAGGTAAAACCCTTGTTTGGGGAGAAGGGAGAAGTGTGATATAGAGGTTTGTTTGGAGCTCCCTTTCAGCTCTTTGCTGAGTTAGAAGAGTTTGCCATGGATCACAGATAGACGTTTTTGAAAATCTTACAGAAGAGAAGTCTAAATGAATCCAGTTTCACCATTTTTACCAGGTGGGGATCTAGTGCCCGATTTAGATTGCGCTTTCCGGTTATGCAGTGTTTTCATCAGAACTGCCGTCATGTGGGAGAAGCAATTCCCAAGCAGCTTTGTCATCAGTGCTTGCTTTCATTGTTTTAATCCTTCAGAGGACCCTTGTGAGAGAGCTTTGACACAGAATCCCTGAGCAAACAGCGATGGCTGTTTCAGGCAGTTAATTCATTAGCGGCTTAAGCAGGGTGCTGGGCACTGGGCTGGACTTCCCCCTTGCTCTGTGGGAGAGTTGGGAGGGTTCAGCCTGGAGAAGAGAAAGGTCCAGGGAGACCTTAGAGCCCCTTGCAGTCCCTAAAGGGGCTCCAGGAAAGCTGGGGAGGGACTCTGCATCAGGGAGGGAAGTGATGGGTCAAAGGGGAACAGTTTTACACTGAAAGAGGGGAGGTTTAGATTGGGTATCAGGAAGAAATGCTTTACTGTGAGGGTGGTGAGAGCCTGGCCCAGGTTGGGCAGAGAAGCTGTGGCTGCCCCATCCCTGGAGGGGTTCAAGGCCAGGTTGGAGGGGGCTTGGAGCAACCTGGTGTGGTGGGAGGTGTCTCTGCCCAGGGCAGGGGGTGGGACTGGGTGATCTTTAAGGTCTCTTCTAACCCAGACCATTCTGTGATTCTGTAACTCCTGCAGGTATAGCATGAGCAAGCAGTTGTGTAGAGCAGCCACCAATTAGTTCTCCAAAACAGTTGGCAGCTCATCCCCTGATGTTCTTTAACTATTTACAAGTTGAATATGTTGAATCCCTGCTTGATTATTATAATTGCACTCTACATTCAGGCCTCAGATGCATATTGCTACTATCTCAAATTTAATTACGAGAGGCTTCATTTTTAATAACTTCTAAGCTTTTTTTTTTTTCCTCATTTTGACATATTTGGCACACAGGAGGCAAGAACTGGGCTTCATGTCCATGGTGAGCTTCCCACAATCTCCTTCCTAGAGCAGTTGTGTTTAGAAAAGCCATGCAAGTCAGAACAGAAGGTAATAGATGCATCAATTTTTAGGTTAAAACTCCATGTTCACCAAAGATAATTATACAACTTCACATGTTTTACACATAAGTGTTACATACTTCAGCTAACCAGGCTAAATTCGTGGGGTTCTTTTAATTTCTTTGTTAAAAAATGTTGTTTCTTACTTGTTCAGAGCCTCTACTGTAGCAAACATACATAATTGTGATGTTCTCTCATCAGGGAAAACTTCCAATTTTTGCAGAACTTTGTTTCAAACTTGTTTTGAAAATGCAATCACAAGTGGCGAATGGGGCTTTAGCTGAGATTATTTTACCTTCTGCTTCAGTGTTCTGTTTGTGGTTTTGCTTGTTTCAAGCTTCTTAGCTTATAAAAAATCAGACCAAATGCTCTTCAACTTCATTAGGTAGGTGGGCAGAGCTCTGAACTGACGGAATTGCCTTCAGCAGTGAAGATGCCATGGCAGAGAGTGTGCTGTGTTTTGGTGGCTTTTTAAATCAGACATTTGATTTCTGCCTAGATGTAACTGAAACCTTGCTAACAGAGCCGTATAATCCTGTAGGTTTTCCAGCAGGCCGGAGGTTGCGAGCATAGAGCTTCCAAGCGAGGATGAGCGCCAGTGCTCGCAGAAAGCTGTTGTCCAGGCACGGTCCTCACAGCCCACCCGTCTGACAAGTATCATCTTTGCTGAAGACATAAGTAAGTTTTAACTTTTGTAAGCGTGCACACTACTTGCATCCTGCCATCCTCCAGATGTAAGGATGAGAGGAGAGATGTAAGTGCACAAACCAAGCAATTTCCATTCGTACGCAGTCATTTTAGACTTTCTACAGGCATGGGTTTGTTACAGTCCTCAGATAAATGTTAATGATATTAGTGACATACCCAGGTAGTTTTTAAAAAAAAAAAAAGAAGGGAGGGGAGGGAGTGGTGCATGAAAATAATGTTCAGCACATAGTTTTTTTATAATGCAAATTCAGATGTTTTGCATTTAGCAAGCTGGAAGTTGCCTTTGTGTCCATCATACAATATACCTGGTTAGTTTCTGTAATGGCAGGTAGGCAAAAACAGATGGTCCATTAAATATCTTGAAATCACTGAAATAAAGAATTATAGGGGTTTATTGTCTGTGGGTAAAAGTCATTAATCTCTCTAGGACATGAGCCATGTCTGACAGTTGCACTGTAGAAACTCTTAATATGTAGTCAGAGAAAACATCTGTAACTGCCAATGTAGATGGAAATCACAATTTTTTAAGATTTCTTCTAAAGTCCAGTGAGGAAGGGAACTGCTTTTTCTTGCTTGTGTAGCCACAGTCACTATTTGATGAAGAGTTTCTTAGTAAAGGTCGTGACCCAGTTTCAGTTCCTTCAGTGTCTTGTGTCATTTGCTAAGTTTGAGGTGCATTCGGTCTTGGTGCTCTTGATGAGATTGTCCAGTGTTGCTGAGTTAATGTGCTCTTTCTGATGTCTCTTCAAGTGACTGGACAAGTCCTTCGTTGTGATGCTATAGTCGATACCATTCACAGCATCCAAATTGTATCCACAACAAGAGAACTCTATCTTGAAGACTCACCACTGGAGCTAAAAATTCAGGCTTTGGATTCTGAAGGTAAGAGATTTACTAGAAAGAGAGAAAAATATATATTGAAGCTCTTAATTGTCTGATATGTGCACTGGTTTTATTTGCAACACAGTTGAATGTTAGAAGCCAAGCTGAGTTTAAATTGAGTTCCCTAAATAATACATTCAGTAACCTATTGTTTTTGTTTAAGTTTAAAATCTACATACCACCTGAATCGGAAAATCAAATACTGCTTAATTTCCAACAACTTTTGCTTGCCTTTTTTCCTTATTTTCCCAAAAAAACTTAACTCTAGTGAGAAGTATTTTTTTAAAAATCAGAATTTAAAATAATTAAATTAAAGATGCCAGCTCTTGGCAATTGTACCTCCAGGGCAGGAGTAAGAACGTAATGGAAAAACTCCCAACACTTGTCCTGTTGAAATGTCCCATCAGCATTTAACTGGGTCCAATCAAGCATCCAGCAGAGTGTTCAGAGATGATGTTGGAGACCAACCACCTATTGCTTGGATTAATATCCCTTCATTATTATAGAAACGTTCACTTTTGAGATGTACCATTTAGGCTCACAAAAGTCAGTACATTTGGATAGAATTCACGATTCTTTAATAGGAGCAGAGAGCTTCTGCTTTTCATACTGTCTGTAGCATCTGAAAAAAAACCATGATGCTGGTAAGAATTTAATGCTTTGGTTTCAACAACGGATTTTTATGCACACATCAACACATAAACCAAGTGATTTTTTAGGACAACTACTGGGCTGAAAGGAAATGATATGTAAATCAGCTATAAAAGATTGAATTGCTTGTTTCGGGTGGTTAATGAGCCCATCCTATATTTGTTTGTAAACTATGAACATCAGGTTATGTATGGAAATATGTGAATAACGAAAAGTAATTTTGTGTTCTTACACTGTGCGTAATACCAGATTGTTGGCTTGGTGTTTCTACAATCTCTCAAGCTTGCTCAATAGACAAATTTACCTTGGAAGCCACCCAAGTGAGAGTCTGAACAGGAGCAATCGTTAAGAACCCACAAAGAATGCGTAATCTGCATGTCTGAAACAAGGTGTTGGTTCTAAGCCATAGGACTAAACTTCCCAATCTAAGTTCAGGGGAACAGGACACACTCAAAAGCTTTGAAAATCAGTTCCTTTTGACCCAGATAATCTTGGGATCCATCCTTGGGAGACCTTTGGACATGTTGGACTCTCAGTGGCCTTTCTTGGCACACTCAAAAAAATAAATAAATACAAGAGCAGTAGCAAGTTTATTGAAGGACATAATTGTTCAGGAAAAGTCAGAGAATTGAATAAGGGACTTCTGAACAGTTTTTTAGTATTCAGAAGGTAAAAAAATCAGTATAAAAATTATCCAGTTAAATGAATATTGGGAGATATCTGCTTAAGTTTGCTGAAAACCTGCACGAAGAATGGATGTCAGGGCTGTTACTGCAGCCTGGGTGAGGGAGCAGATGCTTTGTATCAACCGTTGCATGTGTGTAGTGTTGGAGGGATGCAGCTTCTTCCCACATGTATAAAGTAGTTAAGTGAGCCCTAAGGGTGTACTGAGTGCTGATGGTGATTATTGCAACTGGTATGGGTCAGACCATTAATTAATATTCATGATTCTACTCCTGTATCGATACATCTTCACCAATAGTTCATTTCCTTATTATCTTCCATATATATATAAAATCCAGTTATTTTTTTTATAAGCTGTGTTTTTTAATCAGTTATATTAATGCAGATTCCTTTTTGTACATGTTTTTAATAACACCCTCCCTGTATAAACTTGATCCCCAAAAAGTACTTTCCAAAGATTACTAATGCAAGAGAGGAAGGTGATAATGGAGATCTTTGGCCAAATTAAGTATGGAATGGGGGGAGTAAGGAGGGGAAGTAATCCATTGTTTTCTTTTATCTGTTTAACTTTGCTCAAGTTATTTCATTATGACTTAGCTAGAGGTGAGTTAAGTAAGAGAAGGACTTAAAGCTGTGAGTTTGCGATTCTTTGGCTGTGAGTGTGCAAAGCACAGTGGCTTCCTGCCCCAGCGATGGAGCAGGGCTCATCCAGCCAGGTCTCCTTGTTTACTGGCTTTTGCTCCAGCCTTACGAGTGAGAGAGGCTTTTCTGCCCAAGTATCGCAGAGGAGCAGCTCAGGTGTTACAGCTGTGGAGCAGGAGCACAAGTCAGGGGCTAAGTTGACATCGGAGGAGACTGGGAGGGTAATGTTACAGCTGGTCTGCAGCTCCTGTGACAGCCCTGTGATGCTGCAGGGAAGGACAAAGGCATAACACAGATCTACTCTGATCTGGTGAGACCCCATCTGGAATACAGTGTTCAGCTTTGGAGTCCCCAGCATAAGGAGGGCATGGACCTGTTGGAACAGGTCCAGAGGAGGCCACAAAGATGATCTGAAGGCTGGAGCACCTCTCCTATGAAGACAGGCTGAGAGAGTTGGGGGGGGTTCAGCCTGGAGAAGGGAAGGCTCTGGGTAGACCTTAGAGCCCCTTCCAGTCCCTAAAGGGGCTCCAAGAAAGCTGAGGAGGGACTCTGCATCAGGAAGGGGAGTGATGGGTCAAAGGGGAACAGTTTTACACTTAAAGAGAGGAGATTTAGATTGGGTATCAGGAAGAACTTCTTTGGCGTGAGGGTGGTGAGAGCCTGGCCCAGGTTGCCCAGAGAAGCTGTGGCTGCCCCATTCCTGGAGGGGTTCAAGGCCAGATTGGGTGGGGCTTGGAACAACCTGGTCTGGTGGGAGGTGTCCCTGCCCAGGGCAGGGTTGTTGGAACTCGATGATCTTTAAGATCCCTTCCAATCTAAACCATTCTATGATCAGGGCAAGCTATGTGTTATCTGTCAGCCTCCCTGGGTGCTGCCTCTGGTAGCCTTAACCTGGAGGTAGCCACTTCCCTCTGTGCTGTGGTGATAGCTGATCCTGTCTTGGATGGGCAAGGCCCTGCATTGTCTGGGGTTTGTCTTTGAAAACCTGACTTTGCCTTTGTAGTGGCCAAGAAGGCCAACAGCATCCTGGCCTGTGTCAGGAGCAGTGTGGCCAGCAGGACTGGAGGAGTGACTGTCCCCCCATACCTGGTACTTGAGTGCTGCCACCAGTTTTGGGCCCCTCACCACAAAAAAGACATTGAGGGGCTGGGGCAGGTCCGGAGAAGGGCAACGGAGCTGGTGAGGGGTCTGCAGCACAAGTCTTGTGAGGAGAGGCTGAGGGAGCTGGGGGGTTCAGCCTGGAGAAGAGGAGGCTGAGGGGAGACCTTCTGGCTCTCTCCAACTCCCTGAAAGGAGGGTGTAGCCAGGGGGGGTTGGTCTCTGCTCCCAAGGAAGAGACCATGGGACAAGAGGAAACGGGCTCAAGTTGCCCCAGTGTTGGTTTAGGATGGATATTGGGAAAAATTTCTTCACTGAAAGGGTTATCAAGCATTGGACCAGTCTACCCAGGAAATTGGTGGAGTCATTGTCCCTGGAGGTATTTAGCCGGGCAGACATGGTGCTGAGGGACGTGGGTTAGTGGTGGGTTTGTCAGTGTTGGTTTGGTGGTTGGACTTGATCTGAAAGGTCCCTTCCAACCATAACGATTCTATGACCCCATGAGGAGACAGGACACCCAGGCCCAAAGGTGGCTCAGAGGTGGCTCAGGATGGTGCCTTGTTTTTGCCACCAGTTGGCTGTGGCACTGGCTATGTCCAGGCGCAGCCTCTTCATGCTGCCATCTTCTGCATTTCTCCACCAGCCTTGTGATTTTCAACGGGAGCAAAACAAAAGAGTTTAATACAGCTTTGCAAAGCTAAATCATGCATCATGAAAAGGAAGTTAGACTTGAATTTTAATTATATTGCTTTGTGTGTTCAGAGTTTTATGTTTTAAATCATATTTATTTAGGATTTGGAGCTTTCTGCGGTAAGTTGTATAGAAATGGGAGAAACTATGTAGGCTGTGCGTTGTGTTAACTTGTCTTCAAATATATTTGTGGCTTAAAAATGTCATAAACCTTTAAGTGTAAGAATTCAATACCAAATTTGCTTTGATTCTTACTTTATTAATAATAAATAATAAATGTCAAAGTGAGTAGCACAAATTGAAATACATTTTAAAACATTGCAGTTCAGAGCAAAACTCACCTTGAAGATTTTAAGATCTTTCAGATTAGCAGCTTGTTACACTTAAATGTAACCTTTGCTTTCAGTCTCTTTATTCCTTTCTGTTCCTTTCTGTCATTTGCAATTTCTCATCTTCTAGTGGTTCACAGTTTCTAGGAAGAAGGTGCTCAGTTTGGGTTCTTTGACTGGAGACTTATTCCCAGTGTGGGGAAATCATGGTTGTGCCCCAAAAGAAAGCAATGTTTGTGGAAAGTGCAGTGAACTGTGAACTCAGGTTACCCAAATGGTATCTCAGATCCACATATTTCAAAGTGAAAGATTTTTTAGCAGGATCTTTTTTTAATGTCCTGCTAATATCCAAGTAATAATAAGGTTTTTGTGGCCAAAGGGGAAAGGAAATGGTGGGTGCCAAGGATCTCTCAGGGCTGATAAGCGGAGGATGAGTGGTGTGACCTGCACCTACCTAGTGGGCTGTGTGAGAGACATAAAGTGGCATGTGCACAGAAAAGCCAGTTAACAGAAACATCTTAAATTTGCCAAAGTCAGAAAAGCAAGGTAGATGGTAATTTTTAACTAAATACAGAGAATGCTTCTTTTAGAGATAAGACAGAGAAATTTCCTAGGGGAGAAAAAGTCATAGTTTGTCTTCCAGGAAGACACTGTGCTTGTTATTTATTTTTGTTTTCATCTGATTGTTTGATTTCCAGGAAACACTTTCAGCACACTGGCAGGGTTGGTCTTTGACTGGACAATAGTGAAAGACACGGAGGCTGATGGCTTCTCCGATTCCCACAATGCGCTACGGTAAGGTCATTTAACTGATTTAACTGGGAAAGTGCATGTAAAGCCAAAAAGATCCTGTGCATATGGAAGCTGGCAGCCTTTAAAACATGGTCCTCTTTCAGCTTCTCTCCTGTCCTTTACCCATTCATGGCAAAGTCCTTTCTTTTCTGTTGTCACGTCATTGAAACTTCAAACAGCTACTACAAATATTCTGCTTGTAGATTTTTTCCCAGTCATTTATTCTTCATATAGGTCAAAGTTATGTTGTGGTTTGTTAAGCTGTTGCTTTTATAAACATAAGCTTTGGGTCTTTCACATCAGTTGTTCCTCAATAATCTAGAGAGTTTTTGCAGTCTACACCTACTGTGGAAACTGGAGGGATCATTACAGACAACATGTGCAGGCTTCTGATATCTCTTGAAAGCCCACGAACAAGCTTCAAACAAACTTTTATCAGTCTGAGAAATTAGCTGCAGATATCTTGAATGAGTAAAATTTGGATATCTGGTCCCAGGCAGGCATTTTAAATTTGCTTAAAAATGGAAATAGCTGGGAGTAGGTGCTGCTGTTGTTTCCCTGTGGGTTTACAAAGATTGGTCAAAAACTTCCTCTTTTTGGTTCCCCTTTCAGTATACTCAAGTTTTTAGAATCTGCTTACATTCCACCTTCCTATATATTGGAGATGGAAAAAGTTGCCAAGCAAGGAGATACCATTTTGGTGTCTGGAATGAAAACGGGGACTTCTAAATTAAAAGCAAGAATACAGGAAAGCGTCTATAAGGTAAGAAACTTACATTCTTTTTTTTTTTTTTTTTTTTAAATCATTTAGTCATATAGTCCTGTAAGTTTGCCCTGTGGTATTGTTCCCATTGTGGATGTCAGTGCTGTCTTATTGAGTTCACCCTGCAGTCAAAGGTTGTTCTAAACCTAGCTCTCTGACAAAAGGCCCTGCAGCAAAAGAATACATTTCAAATACTTTTGTACAATTTTATTATTCCTGATAGTCATTCATATTATATATGTAACTAGAAACATGCCAGATAGGGTGTGATTTTAGCTCTTTATAAAAATAACCAACTAGAACACTTCAGGTCTTTTTTTTTTCTTCTTTTTTTTTCCTCCCAATAAATAAATAACTAGAACAAGGATAGCTATATTGGATATACCTTTATTTCCTGTTGGGCTTGAAATGAGTGTCATATGAGTACTTCGTTAATATTTCATTCTGCCTCATTAGGTTCTGGTCTCCCAGGCAGGGTTTGGGATGAGGATGCCAACGCTGGAAGGGTGTTACACTGCGGCGTTGGCGGCTTCCCAGCTCTTACCTAGATCCATGCTGGCTCTTTCTTTCTAACTTGTGGTGACTGAGTTTTTCACTCTATTAACAGAGTTGTTTTTTCTCTTAATGGAATTTACAAACACCTGAGAGAGTTTTTATGGGTTATCGCTTACTTGGCATTGTGCTAGTATCAACTTAATACTGCACCTTAAAAAATCCTTCTATAAAATAGTGGAATTTTTTGGAAATTCATATTGTATCTGCAGTCTGGTTTGGCAGATTCATATTACTACATGTTGTACTTAATGTTTTTGCTTAAAGCAGAATTGCCTTGGACTATCTAACCTATACCTGTAAAAAGTGTTCTGTGAAAATATTATCTAAATGTCTGTAATACTAGTAACGTGGAACAAATAGTTATGCACGTTAAGAATTGTGGGTTTATTACAGATCTGCCTAATTGTGCTGAATATAGTTACTCTATGTGATATCAGTCTGGCTTTTTTTTTGTGAATTCTTGTAGCTTGGTTAGTTTTCTGTTTTAATACTTACTATTTGGAATTAGCTTTAAGCTGATACTGTAAGGGAAATGAAAATAATATTGTTCCATTTGCAGTTTTTTATGGCTTTCTGGTTAGTAGTTCCTTTTAAATAATTCCCTGCTGCCAGACTTCACATTTTCAGTAAACATCTGTCAAACTGTGACAGAATTTATACAATTGTCTGTTGTATTCCTAATTAAATAGACCAATGGGTTTGATACAGATTCCTCAGTGAATTTCCAGTGGATATGTTTCATGGAGGTAGGAAAAGTAAATTTCTAGATATCTATAATTGTCATTGTGCATCTGTCTCAAGTTTTTCTGTATTCTCCAGAAGACTGAACCAAAATGATATCCATACAGACTTGAGTATATTTTTTTCCTCAGCCTTGCACAACATGCCCAGAGCCAATCTCTATACCATTCACTGTCCCTTCCATTTCCCCATTGTGACAAAATTTGAGATGATAATAGCCAATTACAGCAAGTAATATTTTTAACTTATAGGTTATAAATTATTGCTTCATGGTCTGTTTCAAACAAATGAGCTGCTGTAAATGTGGTTGCTTTTCCTTCTTTTTCCCCCTCAATCAATAGCATGTACCTCCTGCAGAAGTCAGATTGCTTATTTTGGAAAATATCCTTTTAAATCCAGCATATGACATTTATCTTCTGGTTGGAACATCAATTCAGTACAGAGTTCAGAAAATAAGGCAAAGGAAAATCACAGGTTTGTCCTGTTTTGTTCTTTTTTTTAAACTCTTTGTGTGAATTTTTAACTGATGAGTAATTTTTAATTGTGTTTAAACTACTTTATTAATATTTAATACCATCTTCCAAAACCGCATGATGATACACCAATTTAGTTTTTTCTGTCCAAAAAATTGTGTCAGTAAAGGATATACTCTTGCAGATTTGTCAAGGACACAAAGGTAAGGGTAACTGAGAGCAAGAGCTAATATTGTCATTTTAGATATACTCCTTTATTCCACTTTGACTAAGGAACCGTGTCATACTTCCTTAGTTAAATCAAATTTAGATTAGTAACTTTTCTAACAGAAAATGTTTTCTTTACAATTGGATTTGCTCCACTTCTACAAGTGTGGGTTCGCTGGCTTTATGTCCATTTAGAAGTGTGGAATTTTGTCATTGCATCTGTTGCTTACAAGGAGCCTGTGCTGGTAATGATTGACTTTTTTCTTTTTTTTTTTCTTTCTTTTTTTTTTTTTTTTAATAAAAATGGTCTACTACTGGCTAGCAGTGCAGAATGGAGCAGTAGAAATTGTAACTAGTAGAAAGTAATTTGACCACTTTTGAACCTGGGAATGAATTGGATGCTTGGTGTAAAAAAGTGGGATGATGTTAGTTGGAAATTAAAGCTGGGCAAGAGGCTCGTTTTGTGTGTGTGTTAATATAATCACAGAAATGCTATTTCTACAAAGTATTGAAAATACTGGTTTAACATGTGCACCAGGCATCAATAAAAATTAATCAGCAATAATTAGCAACATTGAAACACTGAGACACTTGCTTTTATTGTTCCATATGTTGTCTTGTTTTATGTCCAGAATTAACGATGCCGTCTGAGCAGTATGAACTGCAGCTACAGAACATGCTTGATCCAGAGGGAGAACCATCATGGTCAGTTGCCAAGTTGGACCAGGCAACATCGGTTGTAACCGCGTTGCAGCAGGGACAAACCAACCTCGTACTCGAGCACAAGAGTATCCTTCCTGGGTGATGCTTTTCCAGCCAGGTCCTTGTGGCAGGAGACAAACTCTCCACCCTTTGCAGCAGAAAAAAGATAAAATTATCTGCGTTTGTAGCAGCAGCCTTGAAAATCGGGAGCACCTGGTGGAGCCGTAGAAAGCAGCAGTGCTGTGAATTTGGTCTCAACAGAGCTGCTTGGTGCCTCAAAATGTTCTAAGAAATTAGGTTGGCAAAAGATCAATTAAATCATGTCTGTTCCCTTCAGTCAATGTGGAAATGTGATGGGGCTCTATTTAATTTTTATGTTTAGAGCATTAAATCCTCTAGTGGAATCTCTCTAAAATGCTCACTGTCTTTCAGGGTAGTGGGGATAACAGTAATTTGCTGTGTACAATTAGCTTTAAATATCCAAAGAGGCATAAGGAGCCCCAGGAACAAGCTGATCTTTACTTGACTTTTGTCAAAACTTTCCTCTTCCTTTACTGAGATTTCAGGTATTCGCATGCAAGGGGTTTCCAGGCTACCCAACAGCACTATCTATGTTGTAAATCCTGGGTATTTAGGTTGGTACTGGCTGCAATTCTCCTGATTTGCTTAACATAATTTGTTGTCTTGCTTTTGTGTTGGTGCTTTTCTGTGTTTATATACCCAGCTTCCATTTCTTATATAACTTTCCGTAGAAAAGTGATTATATTCATAAAGGTTGCTCAGTATGAAATAGGTTTAGTAGTAAATATTTTTATTTTTTTTTTCATCTCTGAAGCACCAGAAGCAAAATGCTTATATCCATTACGTAAAGAGGCTGTTGGTTTGTGCTGTTCAATGTTTCCTGTTTTGTAGGATTTACAGTTCATCCAGGTGACCGATGGGTCCTAGAAACAGGCAGACTTTATGAAATTACAATTGAAGTGTATGATAAATCAAGCAATAAGGTCTATTTATCTGATGTAAGTTGAAACATTGATATACTTCTCAGTGTCTGTCTCCTAGATCCTGGTTTTCTTTGAAATTAGTTGCACAGTTTCTTTTTTACATTGTTAGTTACATTTCAAAGCATGTTGTTTCTTGCCTTTTCCTTTTTTTCCCTTCGTGTTGTTGGCTTGGTTTGGTTTAAGAAATAAAACACTCTGAGTGATTCATGTGAAAGTGCCTTTGGAGTCTAAGTGCTGTAGAAAAAAACAGAAGTTGGACAAAGCACTTCAAACATAGTGCTAAAACGTTTCACTGTACAGTAGTTAAATTAAATGAATTCTAGGTACTAGGTACCAAATATACACTGCTATTAAAAAAAAATAAAGAAACCAAAATTTAAATAGTTCATTTGCAAGCAGAAAACTTTTATTAATTTATTGCTTTTCAGAATATCTAATTAGGTGAATGTTATTTTATTTGTGTGTATTTGCTACCTGAGATAAAGATGTGAGTTTCAGCTAGGTCTCAGAAATGTTCTGTTAGGGCAGTGTATTTGTATGTTCTTCCCTTTTTGTGTTTAAGTGTGACAAAATTAAGAATTTACTGTAAAATATGGATTATTTAGTGGTATAAATATTGGTATTCTTCCTGTTAAATTACATGTAGCTGATAATTTTAAAAAGTAAATATTTTCTGTAGAGTTAATGTTGTAATGTTGTGATAAAATCTTGTTGCAAGACTGAAACTTTCATACAGAAAAATTTTTACTCAGTTTCAGATAAGTTTCTTTGATCTGTGTTATTAAAGAATTGTTTTCTTGCTAATATGTCTATGGCTGGCTGGACAGCATTACTGTCAGTTACCTGTGGCAATCTCTGTTTCATGTTACGGTTTTAGAATATCAGGATTAATACAGAGCTGTCCAAAGAATATTTTGAGGTGCAGAAATCATCTCTGAATGGATCGTACCATTATGTGAAAGCAATAAAGAAGGGTCAGACCACTATTGATGCTGCGCTGACATCAATAGTAGATAAGGTATGCTTTTATAATAACTCTTCTCCTTTACTGGTAGGCCTAAAAATAATTTACTTGTGTAATAGTGACCTAATAGTGACATAGTAAAAGGAAACCTAAGAACTACATGAGCCTAAGCCATCTTTGTTTGAACAGATTAAGAACCAAATTCCAATATCCTTACGTCAGGAACACTCTCAATTAAGTCAACAGAGGATTTGCTTAAATAAAGCCTGGCATTTTGCTGGTGAGTGCCTGGCAAACACCTGTTAAACCAGTGGTGCACAGCACTGATTTGTTTTTTCATGGCAGATACTTTTGTGGGCACATATAGTTCCTGTCCTTGTGCTGATGCAAAGGTTCTCTCAAAGCCTCTGAGTGAGTTTTACAATTTATTGTGGTAGGATCATCAGTGTCATACCCTGGTCTTGTTCTGCATTCAGTTACATTTGGGAAGTTTTCTATCATTCGGTAAGTGATGTTAAATGCTGGAATGAAAATCTGCCAAATGTATCAGCCTGCACATTTCTTCCAATTAATATTCATTAACTTTCTGCTAGTTGGGCAGGCTGCTGAATGTATGGCTAACTAGGGCACGTGGTGCGACAGTCATTTGCTTTGGCTTGGAACTTGGAAAAATTCAACATTTCAACCCGTTTGCTGTAAAATCGTTTTAGTGGTTCCTTGAGTAGGATTTAGTATGTCCTTGTATAGGATAAGCCATGCTCGTTCTCTGTGTCGAAGAGGTGCTCTTGAGTGAAATGAAGTCTGCTGAGAGCTTATGAAGTTTTCCTTCCAAAAACCAGTAAGAAACAGCATGTTGTGCCAGAGAGGGTTGTGGCATTACAAGAGCAGCAAAGCTGTAAAGGCCAGTATTTTGGGATGAATATTTAGGCTTTTTGTCTTCACCTGCTGCAGAGGAATGAGCAAAGAGTAAATGCAGTTGTGGAGTTACTGAATTAGTTCTCCAGACCAGGTCTCAAAAACCTTTTAAATAAACGTGGGAACCTGTATCTCTGTAGTAGTACTACTTATTTAACACAATAGCACACTGCTGCGACGAGCGGACTGTTTGCTCACAAGTAACGCTGTTCATACGCGACCCTAAATGCTTTCCTTTCTCTCTGAGGGGTTTTCAGCAACGCTCCTATATATAGAAAGGACTAAACGTTAACTCTAGGAAACACTGCGGTGCCATTTATAGTACTCTGCTGTTGCTTTTTGCAGGATGGTGGTGTTCATACGTTACCAATTCCGGTGCAAAACCAGCAAGATGTTGAAATATATGATCCCATAGTTCTTACACCCAGCATTTTGACGTTTCCTTGGCAGCCGAAAGCAGGAGTCTACCAGTACACCCTACAGGTATGCCAGAGGAGGATCTCCACATGGGAAGCGGTCAGGCCTGTAACCACTTAGAGATGATTTTGGGTCCTTCGGGCACAGTGATATCCAAACCTTTATTTGGAGGAATTTCATCGGATCTTAGTTGCAGGAATTAATGTGTAGTTTAAAAAAAAGCACACAAGAAACCAACAAATGTTAAAAGCCCCACCGAGTTTTACCTCTTGTCTTTCATTCGCTTCCTCCCTGCCTCACGTGTGCGCCACACACAGGCGCAGTGTGGTTTGGAATTACAGAAAACATCCTAGGTACGAAACTTCATATTAATAATTAGAGGCTACTGTGTACTGTAAAGGGATGGAATTACGGGAACATGAATCCGAGTGTGAAGTGACTGCAAAAAGGGTATGGCAAGATGAATTATCAACCTTTGGCATCGGTATCCTTCACTCACCACACATCTTGTGCTTCTAATTAAAAGTTAAAGGGAGGCAAAGGCCACAGTTTCATTTACAGCATGCCCTTCTAAAGAGTCTTTTTTTTTCACTTTTCTTATGTGTGTCTTTGCTGCCACGCTACCAGTCCTTCCATACACTTCATGAAGCAAAGGGCTTGTCTTCCAGTACCCGGAGTATGGTCTAACTGGAGAAGAGAACGTTGTGCTTCCCCAGCCTGGACTTCTATCCTGGTACTAGGATACCCAGCTCCTGCACTCAAGTGTTTCCTGCGCAGTTCCTACCGCTCCCTTTTAGCATGAAGTAGCACTGAGTTTGGGGTCTGTCTTCAAGGAAACACTCTACAAAAAGAGGCAGTGGGAAACACGGTGCTGAAGTAAACAAATCAACCTCACAGGGATAAAATTGCATTCTCCAGTATAAATCTGAACACCGCCATTGAGTTTAGCGCCGTCGTCTGTACTTTTCAGTTTCTGTGGGATTAGAGTTTAGTTTAGTCCATGTTATACCTAACCACACCAGCAGAGTGTGGTAAAAATTCTTAGTACAAATAAGCATTGTCAGTACTTCATCATAATTTCTGCTAGTTTGTCCAGTAAAGGACATGTTTTTCTGTTTCCCGCCTCTTTTACAGTTCTGCTCTTGTCTCACCTTATCTTAAATATCTCACTGGAGAACATTCCTTTGTGGTGCTCCAATAATCGCATCGGTATTCTTATTTTTCTGGGATTTTTTTTTTCCATTTAGAAACAAACCCATTTTTTCTCTGAACATTTAAATGAGTTTGCATTTACTAAAACTGAGAATGCTTTTCCAGTCTGCCCATTCGACATTACTGGTGGTTGTTTTCAGTAGCACGCAGCTTGACTGTTGTTCCTGCCTGTAGATTAGTGTTTGTGTTCTACTCCATAGTGTTTAAGTCAGGCTATTTTCAATTGGTGAATAGACTTTTTCTGAAAATAAGTTGAAAAGGGATATTTGGATCTAGCCAAATTCTATTTATATCTAAAGTAACTCCTTCCAGATGGTATCAGAATGACTTTTAAGTTTTAGTTTGTCAGCTGTTTGGGTTTTTTTCTTGATTGCTTTGTTCATATTTGTGCTAATAAGATAGCTTCTGTTTTAAGTAAAAAAGGGGAGGAAAAAAAGTTTCCTTCCTTCCCTCCGTGCATTAGAGAAGTGAAGTGCCGTCTTTGTGAAGTTACATGATGCGTCTGGTTTCTGTGGCAAGGAGATGTGAATCCATAGAATTATTAAGAATTAGGGATTTGTATTTTATGTCTTCTGCTCATTTCCCTGTTTTGACTGAAAATGTTTAGAAAACACTCTGAACTTTTACATTCTTTTAATGTTTCTGATCACATCCTGTGCATCTCCTTCTGTCAGACGCTGTTACCTGTTCGTCCATTTGTCGTTGTCTGGTGCTCTTTCTGTAATCAGGCTGTGCCCATGCTCATGGGAAGGAAATACAATACACGTAAACAAAGAAATTGCTCTGATGTTCACCCTTTTTTTTACTGTGATGGAACTCTGAAATTTATTTTGGAGTGTGAAGGTCTTTTTTTTTTTAACTTTTAAAAATGCATTACATTAAGTATACCTTTCTGCACAGTGTTTGTCTTAAGAGATACTTCTTATATCTTACAATATTGATGTCTAAAACCTATATATTTTGCAGCATTGTAATGTTTGTGTCTTTTCAGTAACTAGTATGACACATCTAGGAGGACAACACTTTACTTGTGCTGGCAAAATGGGTTTTGGGCATTCAGTTCATAAAATATGAACCTTCAGCAGGGATAACCCTGTCTGGCTGCCAAGTGCTCATACAGTGGAGATAATAATCTGTTGCTCTTGATGTGGACCATAATCTCAAGTAACTAGACCTTACCCTTCTGTCGGATAATTTCACTCACTTAGCTCTTCTATCCCTCATTCCATGACTGATCAGTTGCTGGAGCAGCACGTTTATTGAATGGCTGCAGGTAGACATGCTGACTTTTAGCATTAAAAAAGTGATGATAATAATAGGGTGATGTTTTGTTTTTCTTTTTTTTCCACCTCTTGCCTCATTCCCTCCCTGACTCCTACCTTCTTTTTCCTTCCCTTTAGATCCCTTACCAATTCCCAGTGAAAGAAGCTAGCTAAGTGTCAGGTTAGTAGCTCTGAGACCCAAAACAGCGCTTTGGCTGTCAGCAGCAGAGAAACAGAGTTCTCACAAGGATGAGAATCCCACGTGCCAGGGCTCTGGTGGGACGATTTGTGCGGTGCTTTGCAGACTCTTGGCACTATCAGTCACTGGGGGTTGTGAGCATCAGACTTCTGCTGGGAGAGAGAGATTTGGGTTAGCAGTGCTGGTGAGTGCATAGGATATGCGTGTGAAGAAAGCTGAAATTCAAATGGATGAAGGGTGGTAATCTTCTCATCTCTCACTTGGCCTTGCTTATTTGAAGGTTCTGAAGTGTTATTTTATTTGTATTTCCTCAATAGTAGCGTTGTTGTGGCTCAGTTTGTCCCTGGGTTTCATACAAGATATTCAAAGGCTTGACAGCAAAGAAAAGCAAGAATCATATACTCTATAAAACATTTGAAAGATTTTCTCTTTGTATTCCAGGCTCATGGTGGAAGTGGAAATTTCAGCTGGTCCTATTCTAACCAGGCAGTTGCTACGGTGACGGTCAAAGGAGTAATGACAACTGGAAGCGATATTGGCATCAGTGTCATTCAGGCAATTGATGTTCAGAATCCATTGCATTATGGAGAAATGAAGGTAAAACTTTTATTTTTTCCCTGATCAGTCTTGCATGTGGTTCCTGGAAGTAGTGAAGAAGCTGATAATGCCAGAGGCATTCCCCTTTCCAAAACGTTCCCAAGAGATTTCCCTGCCTGCCCTGTGCCAGGTTAAGTGATCTCTTTCTGGGTTTGTGCTTCTGGGGATTCAAGCTCTCCCCACTGCATTAACTTTAGTACTATTTTATCCCCTTCCTGATTTCCGTGGCAGGTTTTTTTGCTTGCTGAGAGTTTCAAGTGCAAGAAGGAAATAGTGATTTACTACTGGCTTAGCCATCTGAGCAGACAAGCTAAACTAAAAATGCTTTTGCAGGGTTAGAAGTGGGTGTTTTCCATCGATATAAAACGATGACAGATATCATCAAGATGTGCAGGGAAGTTCCTGCCTGGAGAGGTGGCTGAAATGCTATGCCGGGCCATAGAATGAACTTGGAAACCAAAGGCCAAACAAAAGTAACTTTTAAGGAAAATTAGAACAAAACAGGAATGAGAAGCACACGTTCCAAGAGGGATTGTGTGGTCTTTGCAAATCATATCCTATTCTTAGGATTTGGAGAGGGTGATCAGTGTGTGGTATGGAGGAACAAGATATGTAATGGCCCCACAGGAAAGAGCGTGCAAAGATTGGTGAAGAAGCTGCCCTGGTAAACACTGTAAATCTACAGTCTTAAGTATTTTTTCTCTATAATGATACTGATTTGGAAGTATCTTCTTGTGTCCTTTGCACACAAACAGTTTTGCTTAATGAAGCTGTATCAGTGCTTACTCTCTCTTAAGAACTGCCAGACCATAAGGAGAGAATAGAAAAGAAAAATACTGCCATGTGGTATATTCACTACTGTGATGTAGTACTGCTCTGCTACCTTCCCAAAATTAGGCATTTTAATATATGTTTTAACTCTGTGCCTTTTGCAAAGAGCTGAGCATTGGGATAGAAACCTGACAGGGAAGAGGAAATGTGCTTCTGATGTCAGAAAAACTAAGAGATTGTGCACTGGGTACGTGTGACTAATGTGCGACCCAGAGGCTGTACTTGTCCAAGTGCACCGGTGTAAATGAAACAGGTTGGTTTGTGCCAAGTGGATGCTGTTGAGGCTGGCAGACACCCTCCATCTGGTGATGGCTCTGTGAAGGTGATGCTCTTTGCTTCTGAGGGAGCACAGAAGGTGATTTAGGAAACGCATCTTGAAGCTCAGGGGCAGTACCCCTTCGTTCTAGGATATGTGCCTGCAATTTAGCAACTGGTGGGGAACAAGCTGATTGCATCAAATATACAACCATACAAAATGCCTTACAAATTTTAAGTGTTCCCAAGTGCAGCACTGCTGTAATTGTACTGCACTTCTGTTGCACTGGAGTCCCTTCTGACTAGAGTGTTAAAAATGTGTTTGGTCAAGGCTGTGAAGTCTGTTCCATAATGAAGAGAGAGCAATGTAAGCATATCTCTCTCCTCCTCTTTGTAATTATTATTTATTTTGGTTTTTAGCATGTGTGTTTTGGGAACAGGTTTTACTTGGAACAACTACATCTACTAATACTGTTTTTTTTTGAGGGGCACGTTAGCTTAGGTTTTCTGCTGAGATTACTTAAGTCAATTCTACACACTGGATTTGAGAGAGGTACTAAACTTCACGCTTAACATAATTACTTAAAACAATGACACAAATTAAAATTTGTGCAGAATTGAGTTTACAGCCTTGCTCTGAAGTTATTGGCCTGACAACTGAGGCTGCTGGTTTTTAGTGCCGTGACAGTTACCAGGAGGAGACACAGGAATGAAGATCTTCAGTTAAAACTTCTTATCCTCAAACATGAGTCAAAGCCTGAAGAGAGAAAAAAATCTTCTCCATGTGAACTTTTGGAGCAGCATATTGCTCAGTCTGAATAGGTTATTTTTGAATGCCTTTGTCCTTCTGCTAAGAATTGCGTTCTTCATAGAGTAACCCTGAAGAGTTCTATTGACTCACCTCGGTGAGCAAGTTTTAGGAATAGTTAACCCTGTTCCACAAGGATTACAGCTTTAACTCAGTACCATATGGTTCAATATTCTATCCTCAAGCCATTTGCAGATGGTTAGGAAGTTGAGATACAGCAAATGAAAAGCTTTGGTCATAGTGATTGTTATGAGATATACAGTAAGTCTTTGTGGATTCTTTAACATTAATGGTAAAGTAGCAAATCAGAATAACAAATAATGCAGTTGGGGCTTGTTCATCGATGTACCAGCTATGATAGCGTGGAAGATCTATTTCTGGCAGTCTTATTTTTGAAACTTTGGATTTTAAAAATCCCTCTCACATAAAGATTACTTGTTGAAGCAGAAGGTTGTTAGATTAGTAGATACTTGTTCACTTACTTTAGATTTCTGACAAATTACTGAACAGAAACACAAGTGTTTTTCCAACAAAAATGCAAGAAAGAGGAAAAAAAAAAAGCCATTGGGGAAATGGAAAAGTTCCTTTCGCTTCTACACAGCTGCTGGTGGGAGTGATGGAGACTGCGGAGCCTTCCAATGGAGGCCTTCCAGTACCTAAAGGGGTCCTGCAGGAGAGATGGGGACTCTTGATCAGGGAGGGGAGAGATGAGACGAGGGGGAAGGGTTTTAAACCAAAAGAGGGGAGATTGAGATGAGATCTCAGGAAGAAATTCTTTGCTGGGAGGGTGGTGAGAGCCTGGCCCAGGTTGGCCAGAGAAGCTGTGGCTGCCCCATCCCTGGAGGGGTTCAAGGCCAGGTTGGAGGGGTCTTGGAACAGCCTGGTGTGGTGGGAGGTGTCCCTGCCCAGGGCAGGGGGTGGGACTGGATAATCTTTAAGGTCCTTTCCAACCCAAACCATTCTCTGCTTCTATGCTGGCTGTGGCAGATCTGGCTCAAATATTTACGCTGTGGAAGTCAAGGGTGGATACTAAATCTGTCCCTCTTTGAGATATCATGCAATATAGTCCACACTTTAAAGTCAACAAAGCAGAAGAGATAATTGTAGAAGTAGCAATAAAATGATCACCAAATTAATGTGCACTTAGACCATTATGGGAAAAGAGCACTGAAATAGTAGTGAGCTTTTCCTGACCCTTTCTGGTACCCTTCTGTAGCAGGTAAGCACAAAAGCAATGTTGAATCTGGTAAGAATTGTGTCCAGCCATCAGCTAGGAGAAGTGTATGAGAAGGCTAATTCAAATAAGGAACATATTGAAATCTGGCTTTTCTCTCTTTTTTTTTCTTTTTTTCTTGTACAGCTTTGTCGAGTTGTGTTCCTACATCTCTGTCCTGTGTTTCTCTCCTCCCTCAGGTGTACGTAACTGAGCCCAGTGGGATGGAGTTTGTACCATGTCAGGTTGAAGCACGTGTTGGCCAAATACTGGAGCTGCCCCTGCGGATTAACGGCCTAACAAACGTTGAAACCGGCGAGACCGTCCCACTGAGTGACTGCTCACACTTTGATCTAGTTGTGGAAGTGGAAAACCGTGGTGTGTTCAGGCCACTTCAAGGTGATTTGACTCCCTCCCTGTTTTGAAAGTTAAATTAAGATGTTACCAAGTCACACGCCTTCTTTAAATCACTGTTTGAGTGGCTGTGCACAGTATTGCCAGAGAGTGCTTAACTTCCGAGGTGGGCATTGGAGTAGTTTTATTTTGAAGATGTATGTACTTTTTTATGCAGAACTTCCCTTTGATATTTTTGATGTTACAAGGGGTAATGGCTTTAAATTGAAAGAGGGGGGATTTAAATTAGATACTAGAAAGAACTTCTTTGGTGTGAGGGTGGTGAGAGCCTGGCCCAGGTTGCCCCAAGAAGCTGTGGCTGCCCCATCCCTGGAGGGGTTCAAGGCCAGGTTGGATGGGGCTTGGAGCAACGTGGTGTGGTGGGAGGTGTCCCTGCCCAAAGCAGGGGGGTTGGAACTTGATGACCTTTAAGGTCCCTTCCAACCCGAACCATTCTATGATTCGAGGCACTCTCAAGCATTTTCACAATTATTTTATCTGATATCATGGATTCTCCTGTATGTCTTTCTATAGATTTAGTATTTTTAACATGCTTCCGTAACAAAGCTGATGAGTTTTCCCCTAAGAGAGGTCCATACATACTGTGTTGTGAGGTAGTGTTGGAAGACTTAGAAGAACAGTAAAGGTTAATAACTGCTTTGCCCAAATTGTCCGGTAGGACTTTGAGTTCTCTAAAGACACTGCTCATTGTTTGCTCACAAGGAACTAAGACCATCAGCTGCCTAAACTTTGACAAAGCTCTGTCATTGTTAAGCTCTGCTTTAAGAAATGTGTCTCGACAGGTCTGTATGAGTGTGGACAATGGTGTTATTTTTAAAGCTTGCCATTAGTGTTGCTGGGCTGAGTGGACGTTGGGCATCATGCTTGTTCCTGTAGGTGCTGAATTCAGTCTGGTACTCGGATGTACCATTCACTTTTTCCCAGTGCCTCTTATATGGCGCTTTTTCCCAGTGCCTCCTGTGCCAGTAAAACCAGTCTGCATTGTGACATCTGTTTGTCTGAGAGGCAGCTATTTTAAATGTTATTATGTGGTGTGCTGTTGTACTGTTTGTTTCAAAAAAAGAAAAAATAGACCCCTCCCAAGCCCCAAAATGACCTCTGAGTAAGCAGAGAAATGTCATTAAAATACCTTACCTTCAGCTAGAGAAATGACATATTGCCTACAGTTGTTCTGTGCAGGAAAGCTTGTCTAAGCAGTGTGACTTAATTGTGCTTAATTCCAAGCCAGTTTCATTTTAGAACAGCAAGATGAAAATATTCAGTGAGAGGTAGAAGCTATATTAGCTTGTACCAGAGTAAAGACTCATGTCCTCTTTAGGGCAGTGTGAAACTAAGTTTGTGAGACACGGGTTCCTTGGTGAGCGTTGGGTTTGAGATGAAAGATGGTACTGAACATTTTTACCCATTTGGTTGGGAGAACATATCTATAGTTATGGAAATGCCTGGGAATTTCTTTCCAAATATGTATTTATATATTTTTAATTCATCGGACAGGAAGACTCAAGCCAACTGCTGATTTTTGTAGTGGGGTCAGAGTGAAAGCTGAAGCTCAAGGATTCACAGCACTTGTTGTTAGTTACACCCACGGTCACGTCCACCTCAGTGCGAGCATCACCATTGCTGCTTATCTGCCACTAAAGGTAAGTCTGGTTTTGCTGTTCCTTAAGCAATCCATCACTTCAAATGCCTTTAAATGCCAAATAGCAAGTGTGTGTATATATAAAATAGATATCATGTAATAAGTGTGTTTCTAAAAAATGTGGGTGGTTGATTCACAGGAAAAAAATTGTATGGACTGTTTTGGGGAATTGTGTTTTTAACCCTTTCTCTGTGGAGCATGTATGTAGTAGAGTTTGCTTACATGGCCATTGCAAGGGAACTACAGAGGAGTGCCAGAGTGAACTAACAGATTGTTGCAACTTCTGAAGTGGGATTTTGGGATCCTTGCCTGTTTTTCAGCCTCTTGGCAAAAGAGTCACAGTTGCTGTCAGCTGAAGAAATACACAGGACAGTAACAGGAGTCAGTCTCATGCGAATGAGGATGTATGTTTTGTTTTGCACAGCACACCTGAATTAGTGAATTACTTTTCAGCAGACTCTAGATAGGTTGGAAATTATATGAGACTCAAATAATTTGTTTCTTGACTGCCCACTTTACTTGATTAAAAATTGGCTGAATAAGGTAATAAGGTGGCAGTTACAATTCTGTGTCCACAATGGCAAATGAAAGTAGACCTCGGTTATGATGTCTGCTTTCACAGTATATAAACTGGTTTTTGCAAGAAGGCAACACTGACTTGCCTATAGGGCGGTGAAAATGTATGCTTTTTCTTATGAATGGGAGAAATATATTTTGCTGTTGGACAGTTCATTAAAGAAGACAGGAGGAAAGAACCTGAGTCTAGTGTCAGTATATGGAAATATCAAACAGTATGTTTGTTACCCTCATCTTCAGAGACCTCTCACTAAACCTGCAATGTCTAGTACATTTGACCAAGGCTTTATTCCCCAAATCTGGAACGAAGTTTGTGCAATTCACACAAATCTGTGACTATAATGATTTTAACTTTTCAATGTGCTTTTCCGTCAAAGATCTTAAGAAGTTGAATGTAATACTTTGAAGGTGCTGAGACATCCTGAGCAGAGTGTGTAAACTTTTCTATTTTTGGCAGCCCATGGGAGAGAGAGGTATAGTCCCTTTAATTAGGAATTTTTCAAATATATGTAAGTGTAGAACAGTGACTTCCACATTCTTTTCCCTCATTTCTGGTGAATGAAATGTTTATAATGCCCAGAAACAGGGGACAAGGGCATTTTTCTGTGAGATGATATCTATTAAAAAAATTAAAATTATAAAATAAAAAGTGGAACAAAAATAAAGAGGAATCAAAAGGCAGGTAGACGTTCAAGACTAAATCTCATATTTTCACAATGGGTTTTACCTTTATATTACAAATATAACCAGGGAGTGAATGGGAGGAAAGAGGAACATTTATGCCAACGCTTCCCATGCCTTCTCTCTCTTCCTACACACCTGGGGAAAGAATGGAACCATCCTTTATGTTAGCTGCTATTTTTTGCTTCCTAAACTTCTGAGTAATATGATGTTGTGGAATACAAGCTACAAATAGTTATTGTGTATTAAAATGTCAGGTTAATTTCTGTGATGATAAACTTTACAGGTTGTCCCAGGGATGCACGTCGATGTAGAATTTGTTGTAGAGATTTGAGGGAAAACTTGTATGGGTGAATAATGGCATGCACGAAACTGCGCTGGAGAGCGCAATGTCAAGTGAAAGGAGTTTTAAAGCGATAGCACTTTAAGTGAATTAAATTTTACTATTTGACAGATGTAGTAGAATACTTTCTCTCTAAATGTGCTTAGAAGAGTATAGTTAGCATCGTCTTGTTGCTGTAGCTGTTCATAAAAGAGGTTTCATTAGAATGTAGCGTACGCTTTTCTTTGAATCCATGGTTTTCAGTGAATATAATCCAACGACAGATTGCATCACTAGGTGATGCTAGTTATTTTGATACAACTCTGTTCTTAAATAACCACTGTATGGGAAAAATCATGGCCTAATCAAAATAAATACAGCTCTTCCATTAAGAAGGAAGTTTCTTTTGCAAAGTACAACCAAACTGCATGTAACTAGACTCATAAATTTGTAACTGTCATTTATTACAGGCTATTGATCCTCCATCTGTTGCTTTAGTGACTTTGGGTTCCTCTAAAGATATGTTATTTGAAGGAGGACCTCGACCATGGGTACAAGAACCTTCCAAGTTCTTCAGGAACATCACTGCTGAGGATGCAGAAAGTATTAGTTTGTCTTTACTTGGACCTCCTACATCACGAAATAACATCCAGCACTGGGTTAGAGCATCTTGCAAAAGCCTGGGAGAGCAAGTAAGTGCCAGAAGGTATTTCTGTTGTCTTCCATCAAACACTGAGCTAAGGCTGTTGAGAACAGGCAGATTTATGATACCATTTTATGTAACGAGTAGTTTTTATAATAAGCCAGTAAAGAACGTGGGTAAGTACATAGTTTATGCCTTGTAATGGTGGTACAGATTGTAGAGTGAGCATTTCATAACATTATGTTATAAAGTGGTTTATGATGGATTTATTGCAGTATAAAGCCGAGTCACAGAAACCTTATGTTGTAGAATGTGTTAAACAGACCCTAATAAGAGCAGCTCCACTTGCACAAATAGGACAATAGCAGAAGGTTACTGCAGTAGATGGACTCCTGTCTCTGACCTGCTTCTAAGTACCTTCCAGTGTGATTCTGTTTATTCAAACAAACGACAACGGTATGGATTTACTGCTCTGATACTTGTGCAGCCTTTGTGATAGTAGCTGTAGTCATTTTCTACCTGATCTTGTGTTCTCCAGCACACAGAGGTGATTTATCCTGCTTTACTCACCCTGACCGGTTTATAAAGCATTTAGCTTTGATTCAGTGTTTTTTTCCTATAATTCTGCAAGGCCTAAGCATTTTGGTGTTGCTGCTAAATTGTTTAAGTGGTTTCCTTAGCAGACGCTGTGTGAAGTGTATCTGTTTCTGTAAGTGCAAATTCAGAATGGAACAAGCATTATTTTTTTTTTTGCTATCTATGACTGTGGTTGGGTTAGCTGGCTCTCCTGGCTGTTCTCCAGCACAGATCACATCTGCACGGGTGGATGAGGCCTCAGCCTGCTGGGATGGCCTTCTCCGGGTTTATATCGCCTTTGTTTTGTTGAGGGCTAAAAAAGGAAGGTAAAATAAAACATGAGATGTTTTTAAAAACCCTAAAGTGGCTACAGATACTGTTCTGTTCTCAGTGTGTAAGAAAAACACCTCCCTGTTAGCTTTTTTAGGTCACACAAGATTTGATCTTTCAAGGCCAGGTTGGACAGGGCTTTGAGCAACCTGGTCTAGTGGGAGGTGTCCCTGCCCAGGGCAGGGGGTTGGAATTAGTTGATGTCTAAGTCCCCTTCCAACCCAAACCATTCTGTGATTCAAGTTTGATAGTAATAAGCGTGAATACCTAGGAAAAGTTCCCAGGAATAGTACTTTAATAATGGTATAGAACTGTTCTTGAAATACACACCTCCTTTTGCATCTTTCTGTGTCTTAATGGTGCTGTAAATTCCCAAGAATCACGTTTTCCCTTGTTCATTCTGACATTGGAGCATGACTGAGATGTGTGAAACAGAATATGCCTGAACTCAGTAGTCACAGAATCACAGAACTGTAGGAGTTGGCAGGGACCTCTTGTAGTCCAACCCCTTGCCAGAGCAGGGTCACCCAGAGCAGGTTGGACAGGAACCTGTCCAGGTGGGTTTGGAATATCTCCAGAGAAGGAGACTCCACACCCTCTCTGGGCAGCCTGTTCCAGCGCTCTGCCACCCTGAAAGGAGAGAAGTTCCTCCTTACATTGAGATGGAATTTCCCCTGTTCCAGTTTGTGCCCGTAGCCACTTGTCCTGTCCCTGGCCACCACTGAGAAGAGTCTGACACCCACCCTTTAGCTATTGCTCAGCATTGATGAGGTCCCCTGTGTCTGCTCTTCTCCAGATGAACAGCCCCACGTCTTTCAGCCTCTCCTCATCACAGAGATACTACGTTCCTTTTCTCTCTCCTCACTTGCCTGTTTTCATAATCGTACAGGTTATCGCCTTAACAGTTGGGAACAGCCCCACAATCACCAACCCGTTTCCCGTGGCCGAGCCTGCTGTTGTGAAGTTCATCTGTGCTGTCCCTTCCCGGCTCCCTTTGACTCCTGTTTATGGAAGTCCTCAGCTTGGTCTCTCCTGCCCTTTGCTGCAACAGAACAAGCAAGTGGTAAGCCTGAGGGGTGACAGGAAAAGAATGTGTTCTTAAGACTTAAAAATCAGCGTTTGGACCTTCATGTGAGATAAAGCATTTAATTTGCTGCAAGAGTAGCAGTAACTGGTGTAAGGGGCCACACTAGTGTCATCTACTTCTGCAGAGAGAAGTCTCTATGTGAATAATCCTACAGTGATCATTCAAATGGGTTTATAAAAGGACCTACCAGGAGATAGGACCATATAGAAAAGCATTTGGATTGTGGCTTCTGCCACTGTGAGGAAGCCTTTCTGACACACACACACACACCCTCCCCCCCCCCCAAAAAAAACCCAACCAACCCTTGCAGTTGAAGTACAGCTTAATGACTTTGAATTCATGGCTCATTTTAATAAACATTACTCATGTAATGAGTGTTATAATAAATCTCATAGAACTCAGCAAACTTTCTTTTTTCTTTTAATGATTAAAAAATCCTCTTGCATCTGTTCACTTCAAAGTATTCGTTCTTTTTCAGGTTCCTGTTTCAAATTACCGCAATCCAGTATTGGATTTGGCTGCATATGACCAACAGGGCAGTAAATTTGATAATTTTAGTTCTCTTAATGTTGTCTGGGAATCAACGAAAATGTCCTTAGCAAATATTGACCCCGGTGTGCCCATGGAGCTGACTCTGAAAGAAGATGGAAGCGGTCAAAAGAAAATGCATGGTACGAATTAGTTTAAATGAGCACTTCATTATTTGAAGAAGGTCAGGATTAAATGTTGGGTAATGTCTGAGCTTGATTAAAGAAATTACTGTAATCTGCAGTCATATTTCAGTTTATCCTCAACATGCATTTGAAGTGTGTGCTATTTAACGAAACAAAATGAAAACCAATGCCTAAACCTGTCTTGAGAGAGAAAATCCTTGTCTGTTTAGAATGATAATGGGAGACGTTAGCAGTATATGTTTCATCTTTTTCTTCCCCATAATCAGTTCTATTTGACTTTTTATTTGATTCTAGGCTTACAAACTGTTTTAGTTCATCATGAGTCTGGAACAACTGCCGTCTCTGCAACTGCAACAGGGTACCAGCAGTCCCATCTCAAGGCAGCTAAAGTCCAAACGCCGGTACTCAGAACTCTGCTTTTTTGTTGCCATTTTCCTATCATGCCTAATGTATAGTCTTCCCATGGATTTATTTCCTAGATGCATAGTACTGTCAAAATTAGTAAAGCAGTAGTTGATTCTGAAGATGGATTCACATCACAAAGTTTTTATAATGTTCATGGCTTTTCCTGCTTTCCTCTGCACTATTTGATCCATATCAAGTGTATCCAATTCCCTTTTTTCCTTTTTTTCCCTTTTTTTTGTGTTTTTTAAACCATCTGGGCACAGGGATGACAAAGAATTGTTTCAGTTGGTTTTGTTTCAATTTAGGGTGTTTTTTTCATGAATTGGTGAATCTCTGCTGCTTGTCCTTCACTAAAGCAACCATGTGCTTAGTGCAGCTGTCGCTGGGGAAGGCAAATGTATTATTTCCACTGCAAAATTGGGTAGAAAAGTTCTGCAGGAGCAAAGCAAAAGCTGGCTGATAGCCTCATATGGGCCATATGTAAAATCTGGGCTCTGACTAATACTCTTTTTAGTTCATTTGGGCTTGCATTGATCATACAGAAGGGAGAGACGACTCGTTTGTACAGTGCCAGCCATAGGCCCGGGCTCTAATTTTACAAGTCATTAGCTACTCCCTGAAATACTTCAGTTTGTAGATACTCAACATAGGGAAGAGCAGCAGAAAGTAGTGACGGTGAACAAAAGGCAAGTGTAAACAGAAGGCAACTTTCTGTTTGTGTCATTTTTTAAACTGAATATAAGGGCAGGATTCAGCCTATGGAACAGTCTCACATACACCATAACTAACTCTTAAACTATCCAACTTTGCTAAATTGAATTTCTGTTTAATTTTCTTAAGCAAGATTTAAGTGGCTTTTGACTGTATGCGGTTCTGAATCATGTACCGTGAAAAGAAGAGTTGAGGCAAAGAGTAAAATATAGAGTTAGAATTTACAGTGTTTTTAATTCAGAGCAGGTAACAGATGGGCACTAGTAACAGGAAATATCTATGGCACAGATTTCTGTCAGTATGTCCATGGGTTGGCATCTGGATAGTACATTTCTTTAGAAGATCTATATTATATTGCCAGTTGGATCTTGCCTTTTCACTGAGGTTTCCAGTCAGCTCTTATTGGGAAGCTGTAGATGCATTCCACTGAAGAATTTGACTATAGCTTAGTTGAAGTGACTAGATTAGGGACACAGTTAGTTTGCCACCTAGGGTGCTCGGTTCTGTATCTTTTTTTCTCTTAGGAAAATTGAGCTGTAATAAGAACACTTGGTGTTCCGCAATCATTTTGTAATTCACTGTGCTCTTTTCTTCAAGCTGTATTCAGTAGTCTTTCTTGCATACAGAGAGGTAATTTTCTCTGCTTTTTTCAAATACATTAGAAATGGATGCTATATTCCCTTTTCAAACCTGTCTATGCTTACACTTCTTCCATACAGACAAAAGCACAAATAAAAATCTAATAGATGGTACATTAAGATGTCTTGATCATTGTTCCATGTTTAAGTAGAGCATCCTATTATGCCATTAGGGAAAGAAGACATCCTTTCTACATCAAGAAATAATTCTACTAATTAGGTGAAATGGGTACATAATAATAACTTCCTCTAAAAAATATTTTTGCTTTCTAAGCTAATGTTATTATGAGTGAATGATTAAACTTGCATCTGGTCCAATGTTTATGTACTTACGTTTAAGGAAGAAAATTCTTTTGGTGGCCTCCTAAAAATACGAGCTTAAGGTGAAAGAAAACATTCCATCTCTATGCTTCATCATTTTGTACGAACTTATAACGTGTCTCAGAGTTAATATCCTGTCTGTATATGTCAGACCTGGTTAACTGATCCCACTTTAATGTGCAGGCCTTTCTTCTCTGTCTTGGTCAGAGATGCAGAATACAAGACAATGTCCTGGGTATGACCTCAGCTCTAGAAAAGAGCTTGTAGTTGAGCCAATTGCCAGATCTTGTGGACATTCTATTAACCTAAACTTCTCCAGCGCTGGCTCTTTGTTCATCTGCTTTAAGCATACTTCCCTGCATATACAAGAGACTCGCACTGTTGTCCGACTCCTAGTGTTTGCTGTAACAGCTCCAATTGCTTCTTTCAGTATGAACCTCTTCTACCAGTGTCTGCCACTATTGAACTCATACTAGTGGAAGATGTAAAAGTGGACCCTACTGACGTCTCCATTTACAATCACCCTGACATACAGGTAAGGAATTATTCTGCTACTTTCTAATCGCAGGGAGAGAAACATCAAAAATTATATGATACGTGTAGGGCTAGCACTTCTAGCAATGTACTAGAGGTACAATCTAATTTTGGATGCTTTTCTGGTTTTGCAGGCAGAACTTTTCATCAGAGAAGGTTCAGGATATTTTTTCATTAATACCAGTGTTGCAAACGTTGTGAGAGTGACGCATGAGGAAACTCGAGGTGTTGCTTTGGTGAGTGAAATACTTTTTTATTTTATGTCTTTTTGGCCATCTGAATACCGTTCTGCAGTTTCATTAGTATTGGTTGTTTTCCAGTACAAGTGGACAGAGAGGCAGTAACTGAATCTTGGATGTGTTCCCTGTCACAGCCAAGCTTCAGGCAGGTATAATTTCAGGTATAGGAAATAGTTTCACTGCAGCTGTGATGCATACGTATGCTCTCTACAAGATAAAAGGCAGTACTTAGTTGTTCCTTACCCATTAGAATTTTGCAGTAAAATGCTCCTTATTTCATAAACACAAAATGAAAAAATAATGTTGACAGTTATTCAGAAGTACCATAGAACAGATTAGTTGGTTTCTAGAACAATATTGGAGTATTTCCTGTAGGCTAGTACTTCTGAAACCTTCACATTCTTCTTCCAATGCTTCAGGATATTTTGTTATCGCAGTATTTCATCATGATTTTGTGAATCTATTAAATATAACTATCTATTTATATATAAAAATATTTTATATAAATATAGATATATAAATATCTATTAAAGAGTAGATTTCTGATCTCCATATTAATTTTTTAATGCACCTTTTCACTAGAAGGTGCAGCTAAACTACAGTTATCCTTGACTTCACCCAGACCCAGGATATGAGGTGCATTCTACAGTAAATGACAACAAAACTATATATTTGCATTGTAGTTTTCATTAGACAAGATCTGGAAGTGACATAAGTTGTTTTAAAGAGTAGTCTTCCTGAATTTATGATTTACAAATTTATCTTAAAATCAATATTGTTGATAAAGTTGTGAAATAATGATGATAAAGGTGAGGGGTTTTTTTTCATTGTAGAGAATGTGGAAAGTATGGGTGAAACATTTTGATTAATTGTTCAAAGTGTAAGGTAGGAATATTTTTCAACCATGTCGGCTATGCGCCGAGGTGGGGGGAAAAATGGAATTGATGAGCTGATTTTTGTACATTGTGCACTGTTTCAACTCTTAATAGTGTTTCAGTCAGATCTCCCTCTTGGGGTTAGCAGTGCTCTAATTGATGTACACAACGTCATTTCGGAATAGAGCAGTGAACTTCAGTGTGACAGTCCAGTAAGATAGGCTTTGTGAAGTACAAAAAGAGATTTCTTTTAGCTACCTGTCAGATTAAAGGAGAGAAAACTCCACTTTTTAACACACTTAAAAAACATTTTGGAAAAAAACCCCACATTCTTAAAGTTTGTTGGTCCTGTGTGCTCTGTTTGAGTTAAATCCCGGTATCGCCTATGGATTTGTCTTTCTGTAGGAGCCAGCAGAATGGTCTGTGTAGAAAACCAGCAAATTGCAGGCTGAGGTCCCAGGCTGATGCCGTGACAGATATCAGTGGAGCCAGCTTGATATAGGATAGTTTGATAGTAAATGATTCTGAGAAACTAAATTCAAGTTATCTAGAGCAGTTGTTCTCAGAGTTTTTACTGGGGCTGCCAAGGATAAATTCTATACCTCTTGCTCTCTTTTTGACGCAGCAGCTTTTCTGGATGCGGGTGGTATCGTGGGGAGAAGAATGAATAGTGATAAACAGTGAAATGCACAGTGTACTGTGGAGCTGCTGGACACCTAAGAGGAGCTGAGAAGAGGTCGCTGGCAGAGGAACAGATTTCTTAAGCTGTAGTAGCCCTGCTTTCCCTGTCAGCCCTTGGGCTGGGAAACCAGAGAAAAGCTCCCAGAGCAAAAGTGAGCTCCATTGCATCTTCTCCCCTGGTCATGCTGGCTGCCACCTCCTGGCTGCATCCCCCTCTCCGCTTTCCATGGCTGTGCACTAATTAGCCACCCGCTCTGGGAACTGCTGCCGTTCTGAAAGCTGACATTTATTAAAACTTCATATTCCCTCCTATTTTGAGACAAAAGTTGAGTGGTGCCCTGGAAGAACAAAATGTCAGCTCTTCCCACTGCTCTTAGCGCTATCTCCTGTAGCGCTCCCAAATCACGTTATATGAATTTTATTAAATTCCTTTGAACCAGGGGGCCTGGCTGTCCATCACCCCGTGTTTAGAGCTCATCTTCCTCAGCCAGAGGAGTGCATGGAACAGGACACCCAACGTCTGCACTGCCTCTGGCCAAAGGGAAGGTACCTGTGATGGTGAAGAGACTAGTTGGATAGAATAATAGTCTATTCTGAAGAGTTGGAATACTTCTGAGGGCTAATCTTTGTGGGCAGAGGTCTCTTTCTTCATTGTTTGATTCCCACTGTATTCTGAGAAGTGCCAAGTGTGCATTCTTTATATGAAAAAATTAATAAAATAGTAATAATAGTTGTATCAAACAAATACCTGATTAATTCATCATCCTTTTACTTGGGAAGATCTACCACTAGATTTTGGGTATTCATTCAGATTAAAACAATAGCTGTAGAGTATGAATCTTGTAGGAAGCATTACCAATACTTTATAAGCTCTGTGCTTGAGTTCTGTTTTCCTTATTTTGTTTTTCATTCCACTAAGAAATGTTTCATTGCTCTGAATTATTTCTTGTGAGTTTTTTGTCCCTCTGATGGCAGAAGGAGAGTAACAGGATGCCAGACTGCTTCTAGATTAAGATCCATTAATTCACCTGCTGCCCAGAGGCTGTTTGCACTAGCATTTTACAATCAGTTTACAGCCTTACTTTTACTTTGGAAGAATTATCTATGTCTAAAGTTTGGAGACTTCTGCATCCAACTGTGTCTGCCCCGAAAGTGACATAAATTTCATCCTGTGAATGATGGAAGGGCTATAATAGAATTTTCTTTTGGCATTGCAGGTGCATCCTCTGCTTCCAGGATCAGTGACCGTAATGATTCATGACTTGTGTTTGGCTTTCCCTGCACCAGCTAAAGCTGAAATTTATGTATCTGATATACTGGAAATGTACGTCCGAGTTGTTGACAAGGTTAGTGGCTTGGAAACCAGCATTATTAGTTGATTCCTGGTGCTGTTCATAGACATAAAGGTGAGACACATACAAGATAATTCGATGTAGTGGTAGGGGCCCTCTGCTGCAGCTCCATGACCTGAGAGAAGTAGTTTAATCTACATGTGTTTCTGTTTCTCTCTCCTGAATTTATCCTTTTAGGTTATAAGCCTTTCAGAGTATGAAGTGTCTCTTACTTCACGTTCTGTGGGGCAGTGATTTCAACTCTAGCATTTACACAACAGTGCTAATTCATCATTTATATGAACGCACTAATTCACATTTCCTGTTGTTTAAAGCGCAGGAGAGCCATTCTTTTAGGAGCAGGTTTTGCCCCAAGGTCATTTTCCATATGTGGTGTTTTAAAAATTAACAAAAAAAAGTTCAACTCATTTTACTTGCCAGCTTGGATGCGTCTTATACAAAATAAGTGTTGATATTTCTGGATGTTTTAATTATGCCAGCTGAAAGACCTGAATTATTTATTTAATTTGATGCTAACCATAGCTGGCAGAGATTATTCCTTAAAATCAGTGCTAATCTAACCTTGGGGCTTTAATACTCTACTAAAAGTGTAATATGAAATATAATGAAAATGTTAATGCTAATAAATAAGAATAGTTTAAATGAAAAATGACTGAATGTGACTGTTTCAGGTGGAGATAGGAAAAACAGTTAAAGCATATGTCAGAGTTCTGGATGACTCCAAGAAACCTTTCCTGGCAAAATACTTTGCTGTCATGGATCTCAAACTGAGGGCAGCCTCTCAGATTGTTTCACTTGTGTAAGTTCACGGATTTTTTTTTTTATTATTACTTTTTATTTTTACTAATCTGCAAATAAGTTTATAGGCAGAATAAGCAAAAAATGACTCAAGGTGTTGGCTTGGAGGCATGGTAGTATGCAATGACTGAATTTGTTTTGGTTTTGTAAAGTTTTAATTACCTGTTAAATGGTAAGAAATGTTATTTGTCAGGAATGTTGCCTAAACTAACAGTCTAAATCTAGTTGGCTGATGAATGAGACAGTATTCATATCCTGTAACATTTCATGGAGCCTTATGCATCTTGGAAGTTGGTAAAAGGCGTCAGGTGAAGAACTCTGTGGAGACCTATGTGGTGTTATCAAACTCATTCTGTCTGTTACTTAACCTTTCAGAAACAGGTAGGCTAAGTCATCCTATTGCCTCGAAGCTCCTTTTTTTCCAAGCTCTAAACACAATGATTATCAGCATGGAAAAAAAATTTATTGGGCTGTTGTTCTTCAGTGTTGAGTGAAAATTGCTTAAGATATAGTCACTTATTCATCCTTATGATAAAACTGCCGTGCCCTAAATAAGTCCTTTGAGGTTATTAATGTAATTTTTTTCAATGAACTGCTCTATTTTAATGTGTTTCCTTGCTACAGCCCGCTGACCGAAGCTCTTGATGACCATACTGCTGCTTTTCTAGTGCATGGTGTGGCCATCGGCCAGACTAGTCTTACGGCAACTGTGGCTGACAAAAAAGGACAAAGAATCAACTCTGCTCCACAACAGATTGAAGTAAGTAATTTCAGATAAAATATAAGTGTAAACAAAATGTTCGTTATGATAGAATAGGGACAGTATATTATAGTTAATTTATATAGTTTAATTTGCCATGAAAAGTAAACCTATCATTCTGTCCAAAAGTTATTCAAATGCTTGTCTGTTTTGGATTTCATGGTGGTTTTAACTCCATGTGATCAGTTAAGCTTCAGCGCACTCAATTCACTGTAATTAAGCAAGTGAAGACCCAGATTTACACTTGTATGTACTGTTTTGTGACATAATTTATCTGATTGAAATAGCATGAATGCAAGTATGCATATTTCTATTTCTAGGTTTTTCCCCCATTTAGACTTCTGCCAAGGAAAGTGACCCTAATTATTGGGGCCACGATTCAGGTAAGGCATCTTCTCACATATTTTCTTTCTTTTGTAATTTCTATTTTAAAATAAATGTTTATAACTTATTTTTCAGGAGTAAATATTCAACTTGGCAATTTAGCTCCATTGACACTGCAGAATCCTCCTAACAGGAATAGTTTCATTCTTGAGCCACCTTCTATTTTACTGTATTGCTGGATCAAAGGTTTTGTATTTGTTTGTGTCAAGGGAGTGTCAGCTTTTCCAGTGTTAAATGCCAGTACAGCATTAATAATCTGTCCCCTCTGTGAAATTAAGTGTAGTTGGGCTAGTTCTACAAACTGAAGCACAGAGCAGAGCTATTCCATGTGGGGTGAAGGGAAAATGAGGAAATTTCTTTCTGAAACTTTCTAGGCTGGATGTAGCATCAGTCTGTTACATTCTAGATAGCCCATAGTCCACTTCTGTGCTTAGCTCACTTATTTCCCATTCCAACATCATGCAAGGGCCATTGTGCAGGAGAAATAAGCACTGAGATGCCCTGGGAAGGTGCCTTTTCTTCCTTCCATTGTGGTGCTGAGCGCAGGAGGAGTGTACCCTTTAACAAATACCTGACGAGTTAATTTTAGTTGATCTGTGTGCTGTTAATTATAGATCACTTCAGAAGGAGGCCCTCAACCTCAGTCCAACATCATTTTCTCCATCAGCGATGAGAAGATTGCGTCAGTGAACAGCACAGGGCTTGTCAGAGGACTGGCAATCGGGAACGGAACAGTAACAGGACTGGTGCAAGCTGTTGATGCAGAGACAGGAAAGCTTGTCGTGGTGTCTCAGGTAATGATTTATGATACCGTTTGGGTTTGGAAGAGGCTCTTTTTAAGTAATGGGTTTGGCTCAAAAGGGATGAATAGTCTTTTTTGCATTAGTAATGTTATTGTACACTTGATTCCTGATTTCCTTAAGGAGATGCAAAAACAGTGTTTCTCAGTCCCTGGCCTGTGGAGTTATGCATGTGCTGACAGAGCTGATACTTTCAACAGAGCTAAACCTTGCTGTACCTTAAAACAAAGTTCTACTGATAATTGGGAGACCTTATAAGAGGCCTGATATCTTTGGAATTGATGAGTAAATCTAAAAAAGCCCATCTAAAGAAGCCTTTCTAAAACAGCAGAAGGTTGTCCTTGCCTGTGTCACCTTAGGGTTTAGCAGCATTTTATGTCAGTGAAAGTCAGAGGGTGACTGTTGCCTAAGAAACATGTTGTCCCCTAAGCTGTAGGCAGGCTGGACAGAAAGCTGTCATTCCGTGCCGTGGTCTGAATCCATCGACAAAGTTCAAGCAGTGAATTCCTGATGTTCCATCAAAATCTCTGAGCGTGTAATTTCCTACTAGCTGTGCGCAAGGGAGCTGCTGAGCAGGCCTAGGAAGGAGCACGAGTCTCTGGGACTTGCATGAGACTGAGAGCAGTAGAACTTGGGCCAAATCTTATGGCTCTTCATTTGGGGTCAAGGCGGGACAGCTGCTGTGCACCACAAAGCTCTGCTGCTTGAAAAATGTCACCACAGGCCAAACAGAGACAAAGTAATTTTAAAATAAATAAATAAAAAAGTGTTTTATAATGTGGGGGCAGCAGACTGGCCTGAATCTGAACCAGAATGAACTTGAAAGCTAAATTTACTGCCCAATGAGGTCCAGGTCTGACCTTTCCTCCCCAGAACGCAGTAGGAATAATATCTATCAGGAACATCAGGATATGTGAGGAGGAGACATCAGAGCATCACATATATCATACTTTTTATTCTTGATTGTCCCATTTGCTCCTTACCATTTTTATTTTCTTCTGATTCTCTCAATGTCTTCCTTTACCTTCAGGGATTATTCAGCCTTCTTCTTCTAGGGGTTCCTATGATCTAGTCCCTTGCAGTCTGTCACCTCTCAGCTCCATCATTCATCATCAGTAATTTTGAGCAGAGGTTTTTGGTTTGTTTTGTTTTTTAAGTTAGGTGCCATTTTTAAATGCCTATCAGTTTACAAAGTTAATGCTTTTGTAGTTTTTTACAGTCCTACTGAATTATGTCCATCTGTATTTTCTGTGATGTCACAGGCAAATCACATGGCAATAGGTGTTAAATAATGGCAAAATAGTGGATAGATCCTGAAAGTCAAATTTAGTTCATAGTTGACAAGTCTTTACAATGTCTCCTTCCTATTTTTCAGGACAAAGTGGAAGTTGAAGTAGTACAGCTGACAGCCGTTAGAATTCGTGCACCAATTACACGAATGAAAACTGGTACACAGGTTAGTAGATTTGTGATAAGCTTTTATTAACTCAATTTTGACCTGCGAGCTGTGACCATTCTGGTTAGGCCATCTGATAATCCCACTCTGGCTCTCTCGGTGGTTGCCTACTCTGAAGGCTTTAATAGGTCTGTTTTTTCAGAGTCTGTATTTCCCCAATTGGTTACTCATTCCAAAACGGCTAGCTCAATGGTCCCAGGTGAATGGAGCTTTGTAGATAAAAAGTAAAAACTTGCAAATCCCTGTTTTGTGTTTCTGTGTTCTGTTGTCTTAGTGTGGAGAGTTGGAAGGGGAAGGTTGATGTCCGGAGCGGAGTTAATCAGGGAGCTTATCTAGAAAAGATGTAGAAAACTTGAGAGTGTATGGTTGAAGTAAGATGAAGTGATTTGATGCTACAAATGGAACAAATGAATTATTCAGCTTATCTTTTCTGATGGAAAACTGGCACTTGTTTTTTGTAGAGCATGTAGCAAACGGGAGTAAATCCAAACTTACTTTTTACACATGGGTGGTTGAGTCTTCTGCATGACACATCCTTGCAATATATACAGCAGCCAAGCCATTTCCTTCATAAGAAATACCATCTCTTGATCAATTAATTTTAAGTTTAATTAAATTTGCTATGTGCAGGTTTGGTTGGCATCTGAGAATTACCTAAGTCAGTTGGTTTCTCTATTCCTAGATGCCAGTTTACGTAATGGGCATCACCAGCAGTCAGACTCCTTTTTCCTTTGGCAATGCAGTGCCAGGATTAACATTCCACTGGTCTGTCACAAAGAGGGATACTCTGGATATCAAGACACGACACAGTGAGGTAAATTGTGTATGTATGTGTATGTTGGGAGACTGCCACATGGTGGCAATTGAGAAAATACTTTTTCAACTCAAAATCAAAGAGCGATTGTCAGCACTGGGTGAGATCTTTCCTCTGTATCAATGTCAGTTCTTTCCATGAGTAAAATTTCAATCACTTTCTCCCATCCAAGGCTTCTTTTCAGCTTCCTGCGAAATATAACTTTGCAATGGATGTTTATGGCAGAGTGAAGGGAAGAACAGGCCTAAAAGTTGTGGTGAAGGTCCTTGATCCTGCAGCCAACCAGTTTTACAACATGGCAAGAGAGCTCTCCGATGAAATCCAAATCCAGGTATGGTGCTCTTCCTCAGAGTTAATGGTTTGATACCTATTTCAGAGCTGAATTAAATTTTGTTTGAAGTCAGGAATTTAAAATGGAAAGGACTAGTTCCAGGTTTGTTTTTTTTTTCTTTTCTTACTCTTGTGTCTATAATGTTTGGCTGTTTGTAAACCTCCAAGTTTTCCAAATGTTGGTAACGTTTACGCTGAACAGTCACACATTAGTGTGATGTCTGAGTGAAGTTCAGGAGTTAGGCTTTTTTGTAGACTACCTGAAATTGAGGTGACGTGGATAAAGCAGTTAGTTCCCCTCTACACAGTAATACTTCTTGTTTATAGCGCTTACCATACATGTCTATGCAAGCATGTTAATTTGGATCAGGAATTAGCTTCTGAAATTAATCTCCTCATTCCCACCCACCATGCTTTGGGGAGCAGTTTCAGAGTATGTGAACTGGATTCCTTTTAGATGGAACAAACTGGAAAATGTGCTTGAGGAGTGCACCTCATGTGGTCCTTTGGTTCATGGGCTCAGACTTGGGGTAGTCTAAAATAACTCGGGTGAATGTGGGGTCTCCAACACCGTTTCACTTGAAAAATCTTTTTTCATAGTACTCCATAATATAGCTCTAGCCACAGAAATGAATGTTATTCAGAATAATTTGTAGAAGATACTGCCTATCCCATTCTCAAATATTCATGTTTAGTTTTTTTAACCACATATATTATACAAGGTTAAAAAAAAGTGCGTTATAGTTTTATTTGGGGTGGTTTTTTTGTTTTGAAGGTGAAATAAATGGATACAAATTCCTTGCTGCACACAACAGTAGGATAAAATGCCTTTTATTTTTCAGGTGTTTGACAAACTGCACCTCATCACACCAGAAGTAGAAGCAGAGCAGATCTTAATGTCACCAAATTCCTTTATTAAACTTCAGACAAACAGGTTAGTGATCAGTTTTCACGCTGTGGTTTGTGTCAACAGTTTATCAAACCCTAAAGCAGATCTGTTTGAAGTAATAAGCTGTTTCAGTCTTTTAAAAAGACTATCATAGTACATTCATATAATACACAACTTATCTGGTGATTAATAGTATCTTATCTGTACTCTTGGGCTCTGGCAAATCTTATATTGATTAGATTGTAGCTAGAAAATTCATTTGGTATTTGAACTTTTGGATCCTTATTTTAAAAGATGCTGGTCCAGCTAAAGCAGTAGCCTCCTTCCACTGGAATTTTTTATGGGCGATCAAGGCATTATGGTATATACTTCTCTGTGTTTCTTACACAGAGGTTGTGTGACTAGATTATGAGATTAAAATGTCCCTTCCAAATGAGAAGTCCTTTTTACATAATCTGTTTTCAAAGACTGACAGTTCAGACTCATTTCAGGCTAGAAATTTGGTTTTCCTACTAAAGAATGTACAGATGTAGACCATAAGAGATACTCTTAGAGTGAGGCTTTAGATGCATTTACTTTTTAAGAGAACTATTAGTTTCACTGGAGCTCCAGTGACCGTAGTCATCTGCTTTTGGAATAGTTAGATGGGAGCCCTGTCACTTGTAGTCCCTTGCAGTCCCTGCTGTTGTTTTGCTGTCTCTCCTGAGCGGTTTCTCTAGTTAAGTCACTAAGTTGCTAGGTACCAGTTTGTACATTTCTTTGTCCCATTATCTTCACTCCAATGTTGGAGCCCCTGTACTGAACTCTACCACCAAAACCAATTACTCTGCTGCCAAGAAAAGGGCAACTGAAATCCAGCTTAAATCTTTTTTTTTTTTCCTAGGATAAAGTATTTCTATCTCATTGGAGAAGGTTGGGGAAAAAAAAATCATTTACTGATCTTTTGGAAGATGTGAAAAGTGATATTTATAAGTAGCTAATGTCTCAGATTGCCCACTAATTACAGCTTGTGTATTTTCTCACTTCATTAATATGCAAATACCATGGTGAGAGTTATTGCAAAAATTAACCTTGTCTACAAAGCTATTTCCAGGAATCTTTGAGATCCACTTAATCACATCCCTGACTTTCTCTCTAATCCCGGCATTGGCCCTGACAGACTAATCTCCCTTTAAGTATTGTTTACAGAGAATGACTGGAGAAGCTGCGTGTTGCAGTCTCAGCCATTGTTATTTGGAATCAGTTTCCATCAGTGACTGATGGCACTGCAGGGCTCTGGATGGAAACTACATTTCACTTAATGCCTAAACCCAGCATAGACCTCCTTCCAAACGAGCTTTAATCAGAGCTTAAACGTTTCTTTCTTAGACTAGAGCACAGGCTTTTCAACTTTTATTGCAGACATGTGGAAAAAAACATACCAAACAGCAATCTTATAGATTTGCATAATATATTCGTGTAAATATGGTTTTAAGGAGATCCCCTGCTTATTTGTTTTTGTTTTGCTTGTTTTCTTAAGGGACCGAGTGGCTTCACTGAGTTACCGTGTCCTGGATGGACCAGATAAAGTTCCTGTTGTAAAAATCGATGAGAGAGGTTTCCTTAACTCGGGGTCTTTGATAGGGTCATCAACAATCGAAGTGATTTCACAAGAATCATTTGGGATCAACCAGACCATTGTAGCTGCCGTTAAGGTAGTATCATCTCTCTTTTCTTTGTTGTTTTCTGTTACAAGTATATCTTTGCTACTGCAACTGGGATGATTAACTGCACATTTTGAACTTGATTTCTGAAAACTGTGAAGTATAGGAATTAACAGTCAGTTCTGAGCTTTTAAAAAAAAAAAAGTTTTAATATACCAAACTAGATGGATAAACATTAAATCCCAGCAAATTCTTATATTTGGTTCTTTTTATAAAAAGGTGTGTGCATGTGCCTTTAAAAACTTTTTTTTTTAAAAAAGTTTGTCCTAAAAATTTCTTAGAAGGCTGATAATTACAGAAGTTCAAATAAAAAAAGTTCTTAATGTCATAAATATGCATTTTGCAGAGTGTGAAAAAGGTAAATATCATCTGGAATAATGAATATAAAGGCAGCATCTGTTGTGAGGTACCAAAGTGATACCTAGATTTTCAAGATATTGGAGATGTAACTGCACAGTGCCCAAAAATTTCATTTTCTCTGCCTTTTCCCAGCAGTTTTACATATAATATGAATCTCTGCAGGAGAAAACCTGTTTTATCAGATGCAATAATTCAGCTGCTGTTGCCTGTATCAGTGAGCTGCTGAGGAGCGTGTCTGAGGCTGCCCCGTGTGCCTCAGCCACGCTGAAATGGGGATGCTTTGGGGAAGGACAAAGCTGTAGCAAAACTCAGCAGTTTGTTTCCAGGCTAACGAATCATCTTTTCTTTCTCAAAACTTCATCTGTTGATTGAATGCTGTTATGTGAAGTCTAATATATCCTATTGGTTGGGCATTTGGGACATAAGGGAACCTTCATTTCTGCTCAAAAGTCCTTGTGCCAAGAACTTCCTACATCTGGCAACATGAGCCTTGAGATGCTGCTGCTCCGCTTCCTCTTACCCCTTTTTACGTTGTCAGCATCGTTCTTATCTCCAAGATAAAGGAGAAAGACATGTGATGGAGTGCTGGCTTAAAATTATTAGTAAGTTTAATTATTAAACTCACTGTGAAGTGGCTTTATGGGTTTTTTAATTTTAATTTTGCTTTTTGCCCTGATGTTCAGCTTTGTCTGTAGGGCAGCGTGTAGGTCTGTACTTCTGGGTGGAGCACGGAAGGAGAAACAGTGGCTTAGTTTCAGTAATGCTCAGCGGTGGCAGTGAACTTCTACAGCTCCCTTTATAGGTGACCTTGTTTCTTCCCTTCACTGCTGGATCCGGCGAGCAAAAGACACCTAATGAGTGGGAGGTTGGCTCAAATGACATTTAGTCAGCATCTCCTGGTACTGAAGTTAAATCCCCGCTTTGTGCGTTCGTTCCATAGGCAGGATATCACAGAACCGTGGAGGCAGTTAAGCTTGGGAAGTCGTTGTAGTAGGAACCACCTCACTTCAGCATCTTGTACAACAGATTTGTTTTCCTCTAACTACTTTTATGGAAATAATATTTTTAACCCCTCAGTAACCTCGTGAGGTAACACTGTGCTGCTGCCTTCATTTTGAGGATGAAAGACTGAGAGTTTGAGTGGTTCTGCTGGAGGTCATGTAGAAAAACTTGTGACAGAGCTTGAATCTATTGTGTCATTGTAAGGCAGAATTCTCTCCTTCACTCTGTCCTTCCTTTCAAAAGCTCTTGGTTTGTCTACTTACAACTGTACACAATTAAGAACTAAAATACTGCAGTAGCATCACTTAACACTTAGACCTTCAACTTTGCTCAAAAAAAAAGATGATCTTATATAAGGTGAGGAGGAGGGTGGAAGTATGGAGTGACAGTGCTTGCCATGGGAGCCAGCTAAGCACTTGCCTCTACCATCTGCACTCAGCTCAATATTTTTTTAAAAAATAAAAAATACTTTAAAAACCAAGGTGTTTTAACAGTAAATAGCTGTTTTCATCAATGTTAAATTTAGTAGCTGTCCCTTGTGGGACAGTTTCCGAGATTTTAAAGTAAAGCAAACTTGAAAATGTGTCAGGGAAGCGGTGTTTTTGTTGGCTTGTAACCTCAGCTGGTTGGGCAAATGACTACATGCACTGATATTTTCACCAATTATATCAGCCTGTGGAGTAGACAGTTGTAAATACTGATATTCTAGCCACTTTTTTTTTTTCAGATTCTGCGAAAATGCTATTTGCTTGAGGCCAAATTTGTCCTTTCCTTTTTAAGTTTTGACATGTACATTTTCAGATTGCAGAGTTTTACATTTTAACTGAACCTCTTAGGTCAGAAAAAAAAGGGATTTTCCTACAAGATAAGCTTGAGGGCTTCTTTTAAAATACTCTTCTCTCTATATAGAGGCTTTCTCTATCCTTCCATTATTTAATATCCAACAGCTGTAACAGAAAGAACAGATACAGCTGGTTTTGTTGGGTAATTTTGCTAGTTAACCTAGATAAGTTAGTCAAGAAAAGTAATATATTATTTAAAAACAAAGCAAATGATTGTGAAGTCTTTGTCTTCGGACAGACTTCCTTCATTGGAGTGTTACTGCAAAAATGGGGGGTGTGCACATTTGGATAATCTCGCAGACTTGGCTAAAGAATTTGGAGCAGTTCCCAACTTCTCTCATGGTTGAGGGAGAGGCATTTAGGCAACCAAACGCAGCCTGTTGACCAGGTAGGGCTTGTCAGATCACAGAGTCTCAGACTGGTAGGAGTTAACAGGGACCTCTGGAGATCATCTAGTCTAAACCTCTGCCAAAGCAGGGTCACACAGGGCAGGTTGGACCTGAACATGTCCAGGAGGGATCGAATATCTCAAGAGAAGGAGACTCCACACCTTCTCTGGACAGCCTGTTCCAGGGCTCTGCCACCCTCACAGGAATGAAGTTTTCCTCCTTGTGTTGAAATGGAATTTCCCATGTTCCAGTTTGTACCCATTGACCCTTGTCCTGTCCCCAGGCACCACTGAGAAGAGTCTGGCCCCATCCTCCTGCCACCCACCCTGTAGATATTGAACAGCATTGATGAGATCCCCTCCAGTCTTTTCTCCAGGCTGAAGAGCCCCAGGGCTCTCAGCCTTTTCTCAGCAGAGAGATGCTCCAGTCCCTCATTGTTTTTGTAGCCTCTTCTGTACCCTCTCCAGCAGTTCCTTGTCTGTCTTGAACTGGGAAGCCCAGAACTGGACCCAGTGCTCCAGATGTGGCCTTACCAGGGCAGAGCAGAAGGGAAGGATGACCTACGTTGACCTGCTGGCCACGCTTTTTTTAATGCCCCTAGGAAACCACTGGCCTTCTTGGCCATAAAGGCACATTGCTGACTCATGGGCAACTTGTTGTCTACCAGGACTCCCAGATGCCAGTTCTGGCTCCTTTTGGCTGTTGTTCTAACTTCTCTCAGCCCAGCCCTCAAAGGACAGCCTGACTGCAGCATCATACAGCCACCAGTAGCATCCCCTTACTCTCACAGGGACTGCATGTTACTCCAGTTCTAGTAACTGGGGAAGGAATTATACTTTTTATTTCAAGAATTACTGGAAGAAGAGTCTAGGGGCAACTTGTTCTCATGCATATCCAGGGAGTCTTAATAGCTTTAATTTATAGGGTAATAATGTAGTCTCTGAAGACTGTGATGGGTGTTTCTACATCATCATTGCTTGCTTCAATTCCCAGTGCTATTAGAGAAAAATACTAAGCGATGTCTGATGGGAGTATGTAAAGAAGCCAGAGCCAGGCCCTTCTCAGCTCTGCTCAATGACAGGGCAGGAGGGAACACACACAAATTGAAAAGTGTGAAATTCTGCCAGAACATAGAAAAGCATGTTTTTAGTGTGGAGGCTGTTGAACACTGGCACAGATTGCCCAGAGAGATTGTGGAGCCTCCATCTGAGGAGATGCTGAAGACCCGACTGCGTGTGATCCTGGGCAGGTGGCTTTAGGCCAGCTTGAGTTGGGGGGTCTGGACTGGACAATCTCCAGAGGCCCCTTTCAACCGCTGTGAAATTCTGTGAAGTACATGTATTTATAATAAAAGCACCGTGTCACACCAGTGTTATATGGCTAAAAAAATATAGCAAGTGGTTCCTAAAGGAAGATTTGTATACTTATATAGTAAAAACCCTCTTAGATTACTATTTTATAGAGGTACCAGAAAACCCAATTTGATTTTGCTTTTCACTCCTGATGTTTTTACAGGTCTGCCCCATCTCATACCTGAGAATCTCCATGAGTCCTATTCTGCACACACAGAACCAAGAGGCGTTACTGGCTCTCCCCCTGGGTGTGACACTGACATTTACAGTCCATTTTCATGATAACTCTGGAGATACTTTTCATTCGCATAATTCTGTGCTCAACTTTGCAACCAACAGGTAGGTACCTATCATGGGCGGTAATTACAGAGAACAAAAAAGGCCAAATACACATAGCCCAGCCACAGCAAGGAACAAAGATTGTTCCAAAGGTGTCAAGCAAAAATAGAGTATGGAGTGGGATTAGCAGAGAAAGGGTTTGGTCTCTGAGGCCTTCCGAGGCACTGGAGCAGAAAGAAGAGTTCCAGTCAGCAATCGATATTCCCTAGCAAATGGAAGGTTGCCCAGGGAAGCATGATCTCTAGCAGGGCCTGCTGGGGTACGTTTCTGCTTTAAGTGACTCAGTCATCAGATTGTATACATCAGGGGCCTGTATAAACAATTGATCTTAATAGCATTTGCCTCATCTAGCCTCTCTGCTCCTAGTGCTTCCTTAACACTGACTCACTTCAGCCTTACAGGAGCCGGTGAACCTTCTGGATCAGGGGCTGTTTCTTCAGATACGCTTCTACAGCCTCTGCTCTTGGTCTCTGCCACAAAGAATAATAAATATTGTAAGCCAGCCTCCTTTGGTCATTGGTCAACAATCACTAATTCCATTACTATAACACAGCATGTTTTCTGCAGAGCACTCTGCAGTTATAATGCAGTGATCATGATTAAAAGCGGGGAAGAAAAAGGGTGGAATACAAGATTTTCTCCTCCTACCAAAACAATCTGTAGTAATTTCTGTAGCCTACAGAGGTATAACAGTGCCTTACCTTCCAAAATCCACGTGACAGAGCTGCTTCAGCACCAGGCTGATGATCAGCCTGTGACCCAGCTTTCCCGCTGTGGAGACCTTTGCCATCTCTGCAGGGCACTGCCAGGGCAGCAGTCCCTCTGCTGGGGGCAATTCAAGGGCTCCCGGTGTCTGTGCGTCCGGGAACACTGAATTTTGGTACATCTCGGAACTCACAATCAAATGGGATTTTAGCTTTGTAAAGCTGTGGCTGGAAAGCTGCATGTTGGTGTTTGAATTTGCTACTTAACTCCATGAGAAAAGGGAAAAGAGAGGGATGACTGCGTTCTAAAGTTCTACAGTTCTTAAAATTAGGAAGTGGTTCTCACACATCGTTAAGACCTCGGTATTTCCTCAGCATAACAATGCGAGAGCTGAAATTTGCCTCAGTAGCACCTAAGTCATTTTTGTATTTTCCTTATTTTGTCAGACTCCATTAGAAGATAACCATCGCTGAAAACAAGAAGTGAGCCATCTAAAAAGAGTTTGATAACTACTACTTATTGTCGAGATAATAACATTAAGAAACTCACCTTAATGTTTCTTTTTGCCTGCAGAGATGACTTTGTACAGATCGGGAAAGGAGCCACAAACAACACATTTGTAATCCGGACTGTAAACGTGGGTTTGACCTTGCTCAAAGTCTGGGATGCAGAACACAGTGGGATCGCGGACTATGTCCCCCTCCCTGTGCAACACGCCATCTTTCCTGAGCTGGGGGACATGGTGGTGGGCGATGTCCTCTGCTTGAGCACCTCGCTGAGGAACCAAGAAGGTAAGCGGCACTTGGGTCGCTGTGGTTCTGCAGCTGGATAATTTGACATCAGTGTGACTCTTTCTCATTCTCGGGGAAACTAAATGCATAATTAATGATGTTTGTTCAGAATCAAATGTCACACGTCTTGTTAATGATAAAAATAGATTTGATCAGCTCCTGTGATTCTAATCATACCGTGCAATATGTCCCTTGTGTTGTATTCATGAGTATCAGACTTTAGGCAATTCCATTCTGTTAACGTGAAAGGCTTGTTTTTTATGGGAATCGTGCAGAGTCAGGACTCTGTAACTTCACTCCCTGTATTTGATTCTTGCTATTAATGCGCTTTTGTCAGAGTAACCACAAGACAGTGTGGTGGTGGGCTGTTGGCCATCCACCATGAGGCCCTGGAGCCCAGTTTCTGTGAACTGGGACACGTGTGTCCCCGCACTGCATGGATACCAGCACTAGTGTGTTCACCACCTCTGCTCCCCTTTGGTGAGACCCTACCTGGTGTACTGCATCCAGCTCTGGAGTCCTCAGCATAAGAAGGACATGGATCTGTTGGAGCGGGTCCAGAGGAGGGCCACAGAGATGATGAGAGGACTGGAGAATCTCTCCTATGAGGACAGGCTGAGAGAGTTGGAGGGGTTCAGCCTGGAGAGGAGAAGGCTCCAGGAAGACCTTATAGCAGTCTTCCAATACCTAAAGGGGGTCAAGGAAAGCTGATGAGGGACTCCTGATCAGGGAGGGGAACCATAGGATGAGGGGGAACGGTTTTACACTAAAAGAGAGGAGATTGAAATGAGATTGCAGGAAGAACCTCTTTGCTGTGAGGGTGGTGAGAGCCTGGCCCAGGTTGCCCCAAGAAGCTGTGGCTGCCTCATCCCTGGAGGGGTTCAAGGCCAGGCTGGATGGGGCTTGGAGCAACGTGGTGTGGTGGGAGGTGTCCCTGTCCAGGGCAGGGGGGTTGGAACTGGATGATCTTTAAGGTCCCTTCCGACCTGAACCATTCTATGATTCTATGAAATCCTTCAGGTAGCATAAATGTGTTGAATGGTGTCCAAACGGTGTCTCTCCTCAGGCCTGCCGGGTGTGTGGAGCTCCTCGTTAAGCAGTGTTCTTCAAGTGGACTCCAAGAGCGGCGTAGCCATTGCAAGAGATTCGGGCGTTGTCACTATCTACTATGAGATTCCTGGATTACTTAAAACATACAGAGAGGTGAGGCATGGTTACATCCTACCAGAAGTGCTGACGCTGGTTTGCTTCATGTGGACCCTCACCAAAAATGGATTTTATGATTTTAATAAATATTTAGAAATGTCCAAACACATCACGTTGGGTTTTTTTTAATCATCTATGTTAAGAAGGTAAATTTAGTATAATAGTCTATCTATAGCTTATACTGTTCCTATATTGTACATTCAGATTCCGTTCCTTGGCTTGGTTCTTGCCAGATGCCAAACAGTTTTTGAGTACGGCTGGTTTTATGAATGAAGTTTGACTGTAGAACTTTCTGAGGTGTTGTGTCATATTACTGTGCATCACTGATCAGAACTACTCAATTAAATTATTTTAGCTCCAGTGAAATCGTACTGTTGACACAATTACAATTCACTGGATCAGTTAACATAAGCACTAGACAGTCCTTCACAATTAAATTTAGACATAGAGCTTTATGCCTATTAATTTATGGGGGCTGGGTAGAAAGGAAAAAAAAGTGGTTTTGCCGGTTTAAATTGCCTTGAAAGGCAGTTTCTAAAATTAGAGAAGTGTAGGATTTCTTATAAAGAGAAATACAACCTTGGAGTCTTCTCTTCTATTTTTCATACAAAAATGTGTGCAGTCAACCCACTCTGGTTTTGCCTTAATTTTTCTTTGTTAAAACAGTTTTTGGTAACAATGTACATCATCCTTTTTTCAGATATTGATTAATATACCTCAGAGGACTACGGCAATGCACGTAAGCGGAGGGAAAACAAGCTTACAAGGAGTTGCAGCCTCAAAAGTGATAGTTTCAATTGGGGAAAGAAATAAAAATTTGAAAGGTATGATGAAAAAAAATTGTTATGCTAATTGTTTATTGTGTGTTTGTGTATTCATGATCCTTGGGGTTTTGTTGTGTTTTGGTTTTTTCTCTTTGTTTTTAAGGGTCCGTGAAGCTGGTGTGGCAAGATCTCTATGAACTTGTAGTGCCATTCCAGAATCCCAGGAGCTCTAGAATGTTGCAGAATTTGGGGGGTGGTTTTGGGCACTAAGACTTCAAAACTAATAAAATCAGTAGATAATAGTGTAATTTTTTTATCATATCAATAAAACGGTTCATAGGCAATCAGCTGATTGTTTGCTTACACGTTTAATTCCGATTGCCTTCTTAAAGTTACTAATTTTATTTATTGTATTTAAAATAGTTGCCATCCTTACATCTTTTACAGAAATTATCAGCAATTAGAATCAATACAAACATTAAGCATATTGTGTCCTCTAGTTAATAAGCTGTATTTTGTTTGATTATCCTCCTTTTATTTTTTTATCTTAACACTGAGCTCTTGTTCAAATAGTATTTTATTGTGCCTTGTGTAAATTATTAGCCTACCGAAACCCCATCTTGTCAGATACTAAAATATAAATCGAGACTCCCAAGATCATATAAGTTATTCAACAGACACATCTGAGCTGAAAATTCTCTCTCTTCCCTGTAAATAAATTATTCCTGTCAAAAAGAAAAACCCTACAACATATAAAATTTTCATTTGCTGTCTCTTTGGGCTTACACCTGGGATAGGACAGCTGTCTATGATTTCCAGCTGGTTTAACATCATCATAACCTTGTGAAACTGTTTCAGAAGGTGGCAGAATAACCTGACATTTCAAGCAGAGGTTTTGCTTTTAATTAATTAAGAATTAATTAGTTTAGTATTTTCTTTTCTAATTGATTAATTACAGATTAATTCATATTTTTTTTCTTCTCCTTAGGGGAGTGCTTGCCTGCTCAGATTGAAGCCATTGCTGAATTACAACCCCAGTCCCTTATCAATTGCCATCTAGATTTTAATAATGACGCATTTGACTTCCTAGCACATGACATTTTTATTGCAGAACCTGGATTTGATGCAGTTTCGGGTAAGATGAGACAAGATGCCACACTCCAGGCAGACGCTTGGAATTCTGCTCTGGTTTAGTCCAAATGCCCTTCAACCCAGCAGATTTCCTTCCCGAGTCTCTGAGCTTTGCTATGCAGGATCTGAGGCTTCACTGTATTCTCCTTATGTACTTCTGGGGTTTCCTGCATATGGCAAAGACATTTATTTTTTAGAGAAAATCAGAAATGAGTGACAGCCCATTTCATGTGGTTTGCAGAGTTGTAGTATAAGTCAGGAGGAAGTTATGAAGCATTATTTTACTGGGAGGGGGAAGAGCAAACTTTGATACGTTCCTTGACCACAAATTTTAGGTCCTAATTTTGCAAATTATTACTCGTATATTTGTAGGTGTGTAGCCAGGCCAATGGTACCTTGAATGTAGATGTAATACACTGGGGTCACACGTTTTATAGCAGCTGCCACCTTTTACTCCAGCTGAACTGTACAAAAAATAGATGGCCTTGTGTATAACAACTTAGAAAAGAATATCAGGCCTTGTATTTTTTAAACTATGGTAGCAAAGCACTTCCTTCACCAGCTGCTATAAATGAGCACTCAGGTGACAAATATTCCAAAATTGGTTATTTCTGCAGCTGTAAATATCCAGTGACTGAGGTATTTTCTTGCCACACATCAAGGCCTTTACCTTACACTTAACTTGCACTGCCTTTGAGACTAGGGATAAGAGAAGCAATCATGAGTTTTAATGTCAGAGGACCAAGGATGTTTAGATGTCACCAGTTTATGCTTTACAGAGTCATATATTCTTTGTGTTTGATGCTGGCCTTATAAAAGCCCTGCCACTGTAGTTATTGCAGTATAACTAACCTCAATGATTAAAATGAGAGATATAGCTTAAATGTCAAAATCTGCTGAAAGTAATAAGTTTTGAATTCTTCATGTTTGTGGAATTTATCATGCTTTCAAACTTTCTGCCACAACCTGAGCGCTGTAATTTCTTATGAAATGTAGAATTCTTATGTATCCCCAAAACAACATGAGCTGGGACTTAAAACAAGGGGAAATTGCTAGATACTGTGGAAATGGAAATAAAATTGTGAAAGTCTACAACATGTTAGTGTTTCATAACTCTAACATAATTTAAAAAGAACCAAAACACCATAGACTGTATGGAAATAACGTGAATTGTCTGTTAGATTAGTCCCTGTACCCATTGTGTAAAACACTATTATACCTTGTACAATAGAGGCTGCCTCTGTTACTTCGTTAGGGAGAGAAAATAAGGGAAAAAGATGTACCCAGCAAGTTGTGCTTGTTACTTATGCTTTCTATCTTCCATACTAGGGCAATGCTTTATTATCTTTATCACTAATAATAGACAAATAAGTCTCGCAAGAGACTAGAAACATGGTGAATCTCTAGCCTTTAAAGAAGCTTTTATGAATAATAAACCATGTCTTTACAGAATTGATGATGGTGAGAGTAACCAACTAAAATTTTAACATTACGTGAAGAGAATATGGAATAGGATGTTAAATTTTGTGTTCAGCGAAGCCTTTCTATCAGCATTAGCATAAATGTTATATTCAAAGTGGAATTGAGTCTCACTGGCATACTGGAAACTACCATTTTACGGGTTTTATCATGCTGAATACTTTGGGAGAAGATATATGTTCCGTTGCTTTAGTAGTGGGTTAGTCATGCTTGGACCAGCAGACAGTGTCCCATTCACCTACACACCTGATCTTGCTTCTGTTGAATTTTACCATCTTCTCTAAAGATGCTACAGAAATCTCACTCTACGTGGAGGAAAAAAAACCACCATTAAAGACAAGCAATTATCTGTCAAACTGCTTTTCTTTTCCTAGGACACTACACCTGCTCGGTCACGATGCAGAGGCTCACTGACAAGCAGCTGAGGCATCTCAGCACCACTAAAACCACGCTCAGAGTCACGGCTTCCATCCAAGGCAGCCACTTCTCCGGGGAGCAGATCAGCACTGAGGTGCCGTTCAATCCTGGTTTCTATGCTGACCAGACGGAAATGCTTTTAAGTAACCATTACACAAGCTCTGATGTGAAGATATTCGGTGCCACTGAAATTCTTGACACCCTGGAGGTGAGTATGGCTGGAAAGCATCACAATGCAGTTGAAAGTGTTTTGAACTGTTACAGGCAACTTTCTAACCAAAGGCCACTGCCACCTCTACTGTGTTAGGATTCATAGAATCATAGAATGGTTCAGGCTAGAAGAGACCTTAAAGACCATAAAGTTCCAACCTCCCTGCCATGGGCAGGGACACCTCCCACTAGACCAGGCTGTTCAGGATTGTTCCTGAGATCATTTGGAAATGCTCATCTTGGAATGTTTTTCTCCTTAGTCTTCCCTTTTGTGTCGGGGCAGTAGAAATGTGTGAAGCTTACGTGTGTGGTAGGTGGGGAAGCAGAAAATCTGCCTGATTTCTAGCAAAAGGGATGGGTTCTTACGCACTTGCCCATGGCTCACGTTGCCCACCAAGGGCTACTTTGATTTTTGCCTCTACGGGTGTAGCCCAGAGCTGCAGAACAGCAGCTAATAGGACAACTGTTAACAGTTAAGTGAGGTGAAGTTACAGCCCAGTCTGACTCCTGCTGAGGAGTGAGTTGATCTGGTTTTGTGGAGTAACATTTCTGAAGTGTGACCTGGAAAAGACAGATGTGTGCTGTGCTTTCTCAAACGGTTGCGGTTTGGTTCTTCTCCCCTCGGCAGGTGAAATGTGGGTCACCAACACTGAAGGCTTTTGAGAAAGAGAAGTCCTACAGGCTGCCAAGTTACGTCGTCTACACTGTTACTCTGGCTGATCCGAGAGTCTCAGGCCAGGGATCCCTTTCAACCACTCTGACTGTCTCCAGTCCTATGACTGACCAGTCTATCACTATCCCAGTGACGGTGATTTACTTGACTGACAGAACTGGCGCACCAGTGAGACGTAAGTTTTATCTCTAGATTTCATATGCCAGAATAAAACCTCTAACTTCCAGTAATGTTCATGAGGTTATAAAATTTGGTGTGTTAAAATCGGAGCTGGCAGCTAATGTTATTGACATGTAAACTGCTCTCTGGGCTTGTGTACAGTTGCTTGTTATGACTGAAGCTGAACATATTTTCCTTCTGGGTCAGCCCAAAATGCTCTCTTGAAGTGGGAATAAATATCCCAGTGCTAAAATGTCTGCAAGTAAGTTTTTTTTGCTGTGCTTTTGTTTACACTCAAATGTGCCTTCTTATTTTGAAAACAGATTAGCATTTTGGGGCTGAGGAGGTAAAGAACATGCTTAAGATATGGCATATCACTGTCTTAAGCTGTTAATTGGCAAATTTTGAAGACTGCATTGGAAATAGTCACTTGAAGTGAAGTCCCGTTATTTAAGTTGATTACACTTATTTGCTATAAATAAAAACCTTCTTTTGGCTTTTTTCAGTTTGAGTTAAGAACTGTTAACTCTTAAAGTAGATAGAGTTAAAAGAGCATCTTCTCCAATATTGTCTTCTCTTCATTGATTCTACAGATGGATCCAGTCTCTTCCAGCGCATTCTTGATTCTTACCAATTAATGCTCTTCACGCTTTTTGCACTATTAGCAGGGGCAGCTTTTATAGGTAAGCAAATTAAAGATTGCACAAGTATTTTTTTTCCATAACCTCTTAGAATGCATTAACTGTAAGATTGAAAGGAATAATATCCATGTGAAATTATCTTGATATTTTTTATGGTTGGTTTTTTTTTTTGCTATTGTTGGGTTTGTTTGTTTATTTTACAATGTCTTGCAGGCCTTCATGCAGTTTTCTCACCGGCAGAACAGCCCACTCATCCAGCATTTGCCCCAAGAACACCTCCTCAACACAGCCATAACAGTAAGTAGCTCTTACCCGGGTTATAAATGAATTAATTAATATTGTCTCTGAGTTGGCTGTAGGGATGTGTGACTCTTAGAGAGCCTGAATACTGAATTATATTACAACAAGGACTGTGCCTGTTCCTAGGGAATTTGTTGCCCAACTTCCTCTTTACCCATTGCTAATTCTTCTGAAACTCCTGGACGGCTTCACCCTCATGTGAAATTGGAAGGGGGTTAAAAATGTAAGAACTCATGCCAATCACCAGGTGGGTAGAGAAGAGAGATCCACAGTTTTGCTCCTGCCAAGGGAAAGGGAAGCCGAGCTCAGGCACCGGTAGGATGTGGTTGGCAGCAGCTGGCTGGTTACTCGCTTCGTGTGATATCAGATGAGCTGCAGCGTGTCCATGGCATTTCTTCCCTATTGTACCCATTTGCAGTGTTGCAGAAATCAACTCTTTCAGAAATATGCAAAAAGTACCCATTCCTTTGGAAGGTCTGTAATCAACAGTGGCCGTTAAAACAAAATTCAATGTACTATACATCTATCTGTTAGTGAGCGGCAGTCTTGTTTGTAAAAACACATGCCTGATACCTCAGATAAATAAGGCAAATTCAAACTGAAAGTGATTTGCAGAGGTTAAATGTGTTGTGCCCCCCTTAATCAATTCTTTAATTAAAGTCCTTGGTAGGAAGATGTACAAAATTCTGATACTTATGTCTTCTCAATAGACAATAAGTTGAAAGGGGTTATTTTGCTTGGAATAGCTCATTAGACTCGCTTGCCAGGTGTTCCAGCAGATGATCAACAGTGGTTATTTGTTTCTTACTTCTTCCACCATTCCTGAGTATGATCAAGGTTTTTTTCTCTTTTCCCCCTGTATTTTAGGTTTCTCTGCATCACCTGCACTTTCCTACAGTCCTCAGTCCCCAAGCAGGAGAACGAGCCCATCTTCCACACTCTGGAGCACGGGTTATGGCTCACGTTAGAGACAGCAGGACTCATCTTCATGCACTAGGGCTGGAAAACAATAATAAATAGACAAAACAAAACAAAAACAGTGCCTTTAATAATAGCAAATTTAAGAACTTTGACAGTTTCAATATAGTTCAGGTCATCTCTTGAATGTAACTATTTTTTTATATATTTAGAGCTCTGCAGGTTTTTTATGTCAGTGCTTTAGTTCTCTAAAACTTATTTTATCTGCTGTTTGATGCTGAGTGGACTACAGGTGGTGTTTTTGCTAAGCTACATAGGGAGCTTTCTTGCACTCTTCAAGCAACTAGAAGTTATGTCTCAGTGATAGTGCTAAAAGCTTTTTTATTTACTTTTTGTAAAACTTAATTTTATTTTTAATTATTTTTTTTTTTTAAAAAAAAGGGAAATAGAAAAACAGGTCAAATATGAGCCAAAAATATGAAGGATTGTATATTTCAAAGAACTAGGGTTTTTTTATTTTGAGTTCCAAAAACTCAGGAATATACTGCACTGATAAAGCGTTCTTACGTTTAGCCTTACAATGTGATTCATCACCGTAATTTGCTGGTTTAACATTAGGAATACTGGAAAAACTGTGAATAATTTGGAGGCTTTTTACAACAACAATAACAAAAAAGAAAAACCTAACTATCTTAGTGTGGTTTCCTTTGGGTACGACTGCAGTATTCCTTTCTTCCTGCTGTAAGTACCTTTTTGTGGACTGGGAATGTAAAAGCACGTGCCTTCTATGAGGACCTTTCTTCTGCTAGTAAATATTTTTAATTATCTTACCTGTGGTGGGATATAAATATGATACCTTTCAATAGGTCAGTTCACATACAGAAGTACTTCAATAGAAACTGAGCCTCCTTTTATTGCCACTGCTCACCTCATGCACTGGAAAATAAGTGGCATGTGTCACACTTGGGATGAGTGGCCTTTTCAGCCTCTCCTGTCTCCTTGCCTCTGGTGTGTTCGGGTACAAACAGATACAGCTGCACCCAGAACCCTCATTTAAACCAGACTTTGGAATTATTTGTACCGTAATATCCAACTAATGCGTGCTCATTTCTAAGTCTGTAAAAGACAGTGTAGCATTTAACTGCGTAAGGATTAACGTGTGGGGTTTTTTTGGTTGGCTCTTTGGTTTTCTTCTCATCTGGCTGAGGCGCACAGGTATAAAGCGCACATTTCTGGGTGCATGAGGAAATGCTCTGCTGACCCAGGCAGTCCATCACTCTGTGCTGGGATGGATATTGCTTTCTAACCAAGCCAGCAGTGAGGTAGCCTGACTTGAACCTTTTTCCAAATTAATTTTAAACAGATGAGGAGCAAACTTGATTCCAGTTCTTAGTCCTAAAGTACTTCCCTGAGATTAGAGTTAAAAAAAAAAAAGTATCTCAGTTGGAATCCTTTGTTTTGAGGATCATTACCATACTCACAGTAACTTTAATCCGTACGCAGTATTTTGCAGCTATTAGGTAAGGGCTTTGTTTACATGTAACCAATATCACCGTTTTAATTGTGAATGATAATTCTGGCTGTCTGAACTCTCCTGAGGACCAGAATGAAAGTGTTCTATTCAAAATTGTTCTATTTAAAAAAAAAAATAAAAATTTAATGCAAAATATATTGTGTGCAGAACTATGCAGGCAAAAGGAGGCGTGGAAAGCAGAGGCAGTTTGTGGCGTACAGGTTGGGTTTCATGCAGTATTACAGAAAAGCAGCATTGCTACATGTTGTTATATTAAGTCTTTTGTAACTTGTGGGCTAGTCTTGGGGAAGTTGTGCCTTACATGCCAGTAGTACTTAAAAATTGACAGTTTGGATGTAAATAATAATAACTTGTATCTGTTTTATTTAATAAAGCTTTGTAAGATTCCTTTAATATGTTGTTGATTTGAATTTCTTCTGATTATAAATACCTAAATTCTGGTATTCAGAATTTAGGAATTTAGCACTGGACTATTATTTGTCCTACGCTTCCTACAGCCCCTCAGTATTTGCAGCCATGGTTTTTAGGTTCGTAATTTTCACTTTTCTTGATACTGTAATGCTTTTTAATATTTTGTCAGTTTTCCATCTAGTATTTGTTGTCAGGAGTTTTTCCCAGGTTTCACTAAGCATCTGCAGTTCCTGCTGAAGTCAGTGGTGGCTGGAGAACAGCTCTTTTATTTTCCAGGTTTGTTCAAACTTTCCACTTTGTTCATTTAGGTTTTTAAGGAAAGAATTTTTCTCCATTTCAGGGAGAAATTAAAGGGTTATGATTATCTCGGCACTGCTGTGATAAACGTTTCAAAAATACTTACAGGAAAGCTTTTACTCTCCGCTTCCTTCTCTTTCCCATTCAGCCTCCCAGTCTGGCACTGGATGTTCTGAAAAATGAACTGCTCCAAGTGGCGGGAGCACTTTGGCAAATGTCCACTGTTTATTTCACCTGCTGAGGCCAGCAGTCGCAGTCTCCTGGCACACATCTTCCTCAACTGGGATTTGCCACAGGCTAGAGGTAGAGGAGAGGTAAAGAAGGAAAAAAAAAAAAAAAGGTATGAAATAGGGAGCTATATGGATTGGGAACCAACCTACTGCAAGCTGTAGGGAGGCTTTTGCCTTTAGGAGCTTGCATGGTCTGGTGGGTGACTGCTGTCTGGGAGGGATTTGGGGACACACATTTTTCTGAGTATGTTGCTGCCAGTAGAAAGATCATTTTTTACTTTGTTTTTTTAGTTGACTAAAAAGAGGTTTCGTATTTTTGGATTTAACGCCAATGCTTTTCTGTATTCACTTACTGCTTGTTCCTGAGTGGGAGAAGGGCTGCTGAGAATGTGTCTATTGTAAGTTAAATGCCTTTACTGAGTTGTCTTGTCTTTTTAAGCTTATCAGGTAACGAAACATCGGGCCCCAATCTTGGTCCCTTCACGTTCAGAAGGAGCTTTGTCTTTGCTCCTGGGCCAGGAGCAGGATTTAGCACATCCCAGCAATGGCAAGTTCATCGCATCAGGTTGGTTCTTGCACAAAGAAGTTTTCTTTTTGAATGGGCTGGCTGGAGCTTCATAAACTATGGAAAAAGCAAACCCTATCTGTGAGTAGTGAAATCATTTGGGCTGTTCTTGGGTTTCCCCTCTCTGAGAACATGACCAGGAGAGCCAGCTGGGCTTCCAGGACCTGGCTTTTCAGGTCTCCCAGAATCACTAGGCATATCTGCAATACCAAAATAACAAGGCACCACGGTATGTACAGCAGCACAGGAATTCAGGTCTTGTTCTATGAGGAATGTTCTTCTTTCATCATGGGGGAGAAACCTGAAGGCCAGAGGGACTGTCTGAGCTACCAGGGAACAAAAAACTTTGCAGCATTCTGTGACTTGGGAAATACCCCATTCCCAGTTGAGCAGGCTAATTCCCACCTGGGGACATCCCTCCACACTCTGTGTGTGAAAGCACCACGTAACCTTGCCTGGGAGGCCGGCCAGAAATCACCACGACAGAAGACTTGAGCCTGTAACAACCAAATCCCTAATAATCAATTTTAAGCCAACATGTGTCAACAGCTTACAGTGACCATCTTAAAAAAATAAAAAATAAAAAAAAATCCAAAAACAAACAAACAAAAAAACCCCAGAATTATCTAGATAAAATCTGATGACTGACACACAATTTACTGATAAACAACCTCTGAAGTTCTGGAACTGGTTTTCAATAATTGCTCTGTATCAAATGTATTCATCTTTGAAAGAGACAAGAGGTGGGAGATGCTTTTGTCTTTGTCTGAGAATCTTTTTAAGTAGCAAGAAACAGCCTTTAGTAACAAAATAGTGAAAATTGTCATATTTTACCCAAAAGGAAGGGAAAAAACTCATTTTCTAAAGTAATAACCTTGTAATTTGACAGCATGAGTCACTTGTGTTATTATGAGTGAGTCATAAATAGAAGAGGCACTAAAAGAGTTATTTTTCCAAATGCATTAAGGTAACAAAGAAACTGCCTCTCACAAAACGTTGCTAATAAGGTACCAATCCACTGGGCAGTCTGAGGCAAAGCTTATTTGCAATATTTAACAAATTTACTCATGAAAAGTGCTATTTTTATGAACTTCTTTTAGCATTTTAAAAACCAGTGGTAAAGGCTGCTTTCAATTATTTTTTTTCTGTAAAAGCCAATTAGCCTGCCTTTAATGGAAGTTGGATCAAGCCTATAATTAGCAAAATCCTAAGAAATGGTGTGTTTCAGTGAGACAGTCCAGCTCCCACCAGCGGAGACCTGTGCTTGAACTCTTCTGCCACGCAGAGTCTGATTCAAGGCACCGTGGGCACAAACATGGCTATTAAGGATAATTCAGTCTTGTTACTTTGCCATTGTTCCTATGCATATATGATCTTTACCCTGATGGGGGTGTAAATTGATCCTGGGGGGGACTGCAGGGAATTACCAGTGATTATTTCCAGCCTGGTTCTTTAAAGAAACAAGCTGTTTTCAGCCACACTGTCCCCATATCTCTTTGCTTCCACTTACTGTTGTAATTCTGAGCCTGATCCCAACCAATGTAGGTAATAAAACGGGTCTCTGAAGGACAACTAAGTTGGCATGATTTTTAAAAACTGAATCCCTGTGTAAAGAAAAACTTTATAATTGTATTTTTAGTGATATGTAAGTTCATCCTTTGTTAGCTTCTAGATAACCCAACAAAGACTTTACAGATGCCCCATTTGCAGGAAAATCTTTAGTGAGAGTTTGCAATTCTCCCAGAGGATCAAACCTGTAGGAAAAGGTAGAAAGCAGCCACCAGTAGAGCTTCTCTTCAGCCCAGATAGAGAAGGTAAGATTTGATTATAATGTAGTTTGTGAAGAGTGGAATGAAGCAGCAAGATCCACTGCAGTAGTCACCATGCAACATATAAATAGAATCAGTTGTGGAAAACTGGAGATGTAATGAGACAAAGCTTCATGAATGGTACAAGTTAAACCAGTGAAGAATAAAGTCAGTAATTTACATCTTCTGCATCTCTGAATGGTTTCATTGTTACTTGGAGTGTTTGCTTATTATTAGCAATAACATCTGCAACAATGGCAGGCACAAAACCAGTATCAAGTGGAAAAGAATGAACTTGAACAAAAGGAGGAGGACGACAAAAAGGAATGAAGTCAATTGAAAGCAAGTTTGTACTAGGGGAAAAAAAGAGCAATTCTTTGTGGAAGCAAACACGATGTCGCGGAGAAAAATAATAATTAGAATTGGTCTCGCTACTCAGCAGTGAGTAACACAAGATAGCACTTATCCTGCATTTCTGAATTGGTGAGCTTTTAGCTCCATGGATTTTTTTGTATGTTCCCTCCCCTCCCACACACACGGCTAATAAATAAAAATTCCTTGGGTTTCTGTGGCTAAACCAGTAGAGTCCCCTTGTGCTGCACTTGGAGAGCAAGTGTTTGCAAACTTCCCTTCCCTAAGGATCTGGCAGGGTAGGCACAGCATGGCCATGATCTACAAACCTATGAAGGAAATGGGCGATTGGAGTATTCTCTCAACACTTGCTTCTGCCTGGAAATCTGCAGTATGTGCCACCACTCAATTGCTCACCCCTCTTTTGTTTCATCCCATTTCTGTTTAGCGATGTGGAAGGGAGGAGAAGGAGGAGTGAGCTGGGCTCTGACAAAGACTGAGGAACATGGGGCAGTGGTGGGTTTGTCAGTGTTGGGTTGATGGTTGGACTCGATGACCTTAAAGGTCCCTTCCAACCTGGATGATTCTATGGTTCTAAGGTCTGTGTGTACTCTCAAGATATCAATAGCTCTACAATTTCATTGGTTGCTTCTAATAGTCTTGGCAAAATTCACACACCAGCCCATCTAACTTCCACTTGATTGTAAACACTGGGTTTGCGTTCTTTTCTGAAGAATATTTTGAAATTATGAAGTTGGATTATATTTTAGTTTGTTATTCAGGGGCTCGTGGTATCACATGTGTGTAGAAAAATGATTTGTTGAAGGTATCGGGGAGATGGTACAGTTCTATGAGTTGTTGTCATACAGCAGTGTGCAGTGACAGCATTTGACCTTAATGTGTAAAATACTTATCTACCAGCTACAGGACTAAAGATGCACTCTAAAGAGCTTTCGATCTAGCTATTTGTGTGAATTGGGGGAATTACCACAGGCAAGGTGTGATTTTTTTTTTTTTTTTTAATTTTTTTTCTGTTCTTTGCATACTGGAAAGCATGCATACAGCAGAAAATTCAGAAACAGCCCCCAGGAGCAGGGTGTGACTGACCATAGTGAGGTAAAATTCAGCATTTTAAGCTGTGACTGACTAGAGAAGTTCCCTAATAAATACTGGGTGTGTGTATAACCTCATTCCTTATCTTTCAGCTGGACAAAAAACCTCTGCAGTCTGTGGATGGTGCTAGAATTCAGGGTGTAATGTGAGGGACTGAATGGACGTGATTCTCTCCAGGCAGTTTTCTCTTCACTGCTCTCTGTTTGTGACTCACTGGTCATCTTTGGATTTGGAGCTCACAACCAGGTCCTGGTGGTAATTTGGGGTTTCCTTCAGTTGCTAGATTAACATTTTATTTTCCGTTGGTTTAAGATTGGCCAATAGAAATAAATAGCCTTCAGTTCTAGCACAGAAACCCTCTCTTGGGGAGAAAAAACAAATGTGTTGTCCTGAGCGTCTGACCCCAGCTGGTTCCTTCTCCCTGCCAACTGTTTCCTGCATGAGAGGAAAATGAATAAAATCACCAAACAAAGAAATATTTTCAGCAAGTACCCAAACATTTAGGGCTAAACATCCTCCTTGGAATGCCAGGACTCAGTTCCAAATAAGCAGCTGAATTGAAGGATTATTTTGGTAGCATTGTAGAAATATTGGTCGGCTGGAGATGTTTAAAGGTCAACTGGAGTCTTTTGTGAGGTTTTTTTTTTGGTGGCTGACTACTTCGTTCTGGGCATGCTGCCTTTGGAGCACATGCTCTGGGACTCACTGGGACTCTTCATCTGTATGTGACATGGGTTATTACCTTTACTGTTGTCTCCGTATTCCTCCCCTACCACAAAAATATGAATATGTGGGATTTTAATTGGCCTCTCCGACATGAGATTCCACCTCCTTCTTCAGCGAGAAGAGATTGAAGAATTGAGATACTGTAGACAGTAGTTGCTACAACTCCAAAATTATTAAAGTATTAATAATTTATTATTAATAATTCACCTAGAGCTATCTTGGGGGTAGGCAGAATGTAGTTTAGGCATAAGAAGTGATACAGCAATTTCACTTTTCTTCCAGCTTTACTGAGTATGCTTTTAAAAGCGGCCAGGTATAGATCACTCTTTGGTTTGATGTTTAGGTTTAGGATGGCAGTAACAGAGCCCAAAATGCCAGCATTAGGCAGCAGGTAAAGGCAGCATCAGGCACGGTGCTGAGTTTTAAGGTCACAAAATGCTGTAGCACACATTCCAGATGAAACCAAAGTGACCTCCACTGTGCAAAACAATAATTTTGCAAAACTTTTTCCTCACATGCTTCGACTGAAAACGTGGCAGTTACAGATACTGTCCAAAGAGGGAGGTAATCATGCAAAAGTTAGGATTTTTTTTCTGCTGCGTTCATATATTCCTTTGCTGTCACAAACCACAAAGGTCTATATGTGAATGTAGATATTTATTATTTTGGATGTTCCATGGACATAAAGCTCATATTTTTTTGTGTCTTAATCTATTTCTGGACAACTGAATGTGGAGAGAATCCTCTCAGTAGCAAACCAGTAATACACCGGGAGAGGTCGATCAGGCATCCATTCGTGGGTTCACTGGTGGAGACTTCCTTGGCCCGGGGAATAACGGGGCTGGCGTTTGCACCTGCAGGTCTCAGTAGGTACAAAATTATATAAAAATCGGGTTCTTCCTTTGCCTTTTCATTTTGGCGTCAATTTTCAGTTTGCTTTTTTAGACAGTAGCACTACTAATAATCCTAATGCCCCATATGCCACTAGCACCACAGCAAATGTGTTAAGCTCACAGAAATAAATACGTGTCATAGGCTTGACCTGGAATCTAGAAGTCAAACCATACTCTTTTCAGCTGGTGGGTTCTTTTTTTCCCCAGCTTTAATGATTAACTATATTTTTAATGTGCTTATTTCATAATCCATCTATTTTTAAAGGAACTGTGGTTACTTGATGCTTAAAAATCATGTTTAAAATACTGTTTAATTCAAGTGTAGTTAACAATTCTGTTGATACTGCAGGAAGTGGAATCTAATAGCACTGACTTCACTGCATCTGTGTAGGCTCCAGAAGCTAGTGGTGGTGGTACCAATAATAATGGGTAATAATTAAATGACAATAGCCTCTATGTTAAAATGAACAGAAATGCCAGTTCCGGTATGAAAATTATTTACTTTTCTTTTTTAATAGTCATGAAAGGTATCTTATCTGCTTGGTATCCTTAATTTCATTTTATTAAATTCAGACTGGTTTATAATTCTAGGAAAATGGTCTCCATCTTAAGATTTTTTTTTTTTTTTTTTTGCACCCAATATTGACTGTCCGGAATTCTTTTCAGCACTTTATGGTTTTTGGTCGAATACATGTTTCACAGAATCATTTCGTTTGAAAAAGACCCTTGGGATCATCGAGTCCAACCATCTACCCTACTCTACAAAGTTCTCCCCTACACCATCTCCCCCAACCCCACATCTAAACGACTCTTAAACACGTCCAGGGATGGGGACTCAACCATCTCCCTGGGCAGCCTGTTCCAGTCTCTGACCACTCTTTCTGTGAAGAATTTCTTCCTAATGTTCAGTCTAAACCTACCCTGTTGGAGTTTGAAGCCGTTCCCCCTCGTTCTGTCACTAATTACCTGCGAGAAGAGACCAGCACCAACCTCTCTATGGTGTCCTCTCAAGTAACTGTAGAGAGTGATGAGGGCTCCCCTCAGCCTCCTCTTCCTCAGACTAAACAGTTTGCAAGTAACATTCCTGTGAAAAGCACAGGGCACGTTCAGTCCTCCTTAACACAATATATTTTGTATCTAGGAAGAAAGTCTAATTAGCAGTGAGGTGTTTCATTTCTTACACCTGCTGAGGTAATTAAGCACAAGTAATTCCCGTTAAGAGGAAGAGCCATTTGAGGCGGGGAGGGGAACGGGGAGGTTTGGAGACACAGCACCCAAGGCAGGTGTGTTGTTTAATGGTTTTATGGTTGAGGTGCACGGTGAATGCAGAGGGAGGTGCTTTCATAGTTGGATTATGGTGATTAAAACAGTGAAGGGCAACCACAGTGAAAAATACACATGAAAATGTCTGCAGTAGCCCTCCGGAGCAGCAGGCTTGGCACATCTTCTGCCCGTTCTCAGGGAAGGTCCTGTTCCCCGTGGTATTCTCTACCAGTTGCTCCTCTAATGTCATGTTTCAGACTGGGTTAAGATCTATCTTCTGGAATTAAAAGTGTTTCTTAACAATTTCCCTTTCCTCTTGCCCCTTTGAAATGCCTGCTGACAGTGATGGGAAGTGGGCTTTGCTGCTGGGTTCTTATTTTTTAATATCAAATTTACATTATAAGTTATTAATAAGAGAGGTTTTGATCCTTTCCTGCAAATCAGTCCTTCAATTCTAGTGGAAAAGCGGTGCATTGTAAAACAGCTATTTTCCCCCCCTTTTTTTAAGGTAGTATAAATGCTGACTGTTTCTTGGAACAATTGTTAGTAATATACATACTCATAATCAATGCAAAGGCTCATGCATCATGTAATTATAGCTCATATGAGCCATAATTAAGCACCTAATAGATGAGATGAGATTATAGCACATAATTTGAAGTACAACATTTTCCTTAATTTCTTAAATTTGATTTACAACATTGTTAAAATAACAGTCCCGGCCAGTAAGAGGAATGTCACATTCTGTGTCATCTGATCTTATTTCATGCATCAGGCAAGGGAAGACCCTACCATAACGCTCCCATAAACTTATATTACTTTATCATAAAGTTATCTAAGTCTGCCATAATTTTGAGGTGATTATGAGGAGCTGGTCAGTCCCCTCTCATCCTGAGCTCCCTGCCCTGGCGCTGCTGCCATCCCCCTCCCAGACAGTCTCCGCGCCGGGCGATGCTCACTGGGAGTCAGGGAGCAAGTACTGTGTGCTCCTTCCTTTTTTTAATTTTCTTTTTTTCTTTTTTTTCCCCCCCCTGCCCTTTCCTGTTAAAAGGCAGTGTATTTGGGTATTTGGGAAACAGACTAAGCCGTAATTTCGAATGTAACTGGGGAGTAGCAGGTATGAGATAAAAATTGTGCTATTTCCTTCAAAACCGTGCAGATTTTTTGTATCTGTTACGCCTATGTCTGGCCTCCTACCTGAAGCCAACACCTTTGCGTGTGCAAATACACAGCCTTTTTTGCGAGCGGACCTCACGATACCACTCCCAGCCTTGGGAGTTCAGGGTTTCTTGGCAAATAAGGTTAAATTTGGGTAATAATACTCTTACAGGCCAAGAGCGACGGCTTCGCGTTCTCCGGGCTTATTCAAACGTCTGTGCAGCCTTGTTCAACGGCTGCAGCTTGGCATCTAAATTCAACGTTTCTCCACAGGAAGCTTTTCAGTACGATGGGGCCGTTGTCTTTTCTGCTGATTCACCCAGTGCAGGTATTTCGCTACGGCCAGACCGTACTGCCACGTACACGTGTGTTCCTGCAATCCGCTCTCCTCAATAACATCTCTTTGGTTTCAGCGATGGAATAAACCCGTTTATATAGAGAGCTCGCTGTTGAATAGCACCTTAAATATTTATTTCCCGTTCTTCTTGCCAAATAACCTTCAAGGTTGAAGCCTTTCTTCTAAGGAAACAGTTCCAGCAGTAAAAGCCAGATCTTCAGGCAGTCGTGATTTTAGAAATGAGAGGCAGCAGCAGAGAGCAAGCTATTAATGTTACTCATCCAAGTGACATGGCACTGCGGCATAATTTGAAATTATGCAGTTGTGTCTCCCTGTCATGGGCATCAACCACAGCTTCGGGCCACTTGGGAAACCCCCTGGGAAGCAGCTGGATTTGATGCTCCAAGGTTCCACCTGCGGGTCAGTCTGGACCATTTTGAAAGGGTGGTCTCAGCTTTAAGTTTTGGCATAGGTAGACCACTCACAGAAACCACTTTCTTCATAGGATTTGATAAGCCATTATATATGAAACATGGACATCTAGTTCACAGTTTTACAAATTAAATTCAGGAGGAGAAAGCAGAGCTTTTTGACTCTTAGACTCACCATATGAAGACTTTTAGGCTTCTGGAGGACTGGAATAGTTCCAGTTAAAGACTAACAAGCCAAAATTTAGAATTAGTCGGAATTAATCATTGATGAGAGGGGAAAGAAACATTCTCTTAAAGAGGTTTCTTGAGACAGTTGTTTAGGTAAAAAGAGTATATAAGAAACCATAAACCTTAGGAAGTAACATAAATTGACCGTTTCTCAGAGCAGCCTCAAAAGCACAGTAGAGAAGGTGTTGAGCAATGCCTTAAAATGAAATATAGAGAAGTAGAAGAGAGCGTTTAGTTCAGAAGTAGGTTTGCATAACACAGTGAGACCAGCAAAGGGAATAATGCTACCAGTCTTTGTCTCCTATTTTTATGAGAGCCTGGATGCATGGAATATAACTCTGGGAGGAGACAGCAAGGAGGAGAGAGGAAGGTTCCCTTGAAGTAGATTAACTAAAAAAATTGGAAGTTGTCTTAAATTCTGGGTCACCTTTCCTCTCCGGTTAATAGGGTCTATCTTTGTGTGAGCCAAGAATATAACCTTAAAGTTTTTTGACACCATGTCTCATGTATTGCACTGTTCAGTTGTGCTTCAGGAGTTCTCTTAAAGTTACCATTATAAATTTCTCCCATCCGCATGAATAGATAGGACTGCACTAAGTCTGCTATTAATTTTTTAGGTTGTTTCATTCCAGATAAATAAAATATTTAATGTGAATATTTTTTTCCAGCACCTGCAGCCGCTCAGAAATGCAGCACAAGCAGCTGAAGCCAAGCAATAGGAAAACTGCTAATCTGAAATATTTTCAGTGCCGACGAGATAGGGGGATTTTGTTGCTCTCAGAGATCAGGTAATTTCGGAGTCACTGCTCGTTGAATACTTCAGCCCCTGTGTATATATCGCAGAAGTGTACTTGTACCTCTTATGAGTGACTGATTGCCTAGTTGGATGAATTTGTTTGCCGTCTCAACTAGCCCATTGCTCAGGCTGCTAAATCACATACCTTTCAGTTGCCTCGATGTCTCTCGGCGTGTGTCGCTCCATCACTACTCGCTATTCCGAGCCTTGAGCAGCGATTTTTCCACTGTTCTGGGGTGGTGGTTTCTTTTGCGTTTTGGAATTCAAACGTTGCAGTCCAGAGCTACCAAAACCCCTCTGGAAATCTCTATTTCCTTCGTAAGTGATGGAGTTCTAGGAAGTGCCGTATCCAGAGGAGCTGATAAACTTTTGGCCCCAACAGAAGGACTCTGCCCCTCCCCTGCAATTTTGTGACTCTGCAACTGCTTCTGACTAACAGTTTTTAGTCGTTTTTATCGGCGTGCCGTGATTAGCATGACTATGCAACTCTGTGGCTACATTTGGTGACTCGGGTTCATTATGTGGATTTACACGTGCAAGAAGAGGCGTTTGTTCCTGATTGCCTGCAGCTGCTGGATTTGCATGTGCCTCGCATTGTGGTCATTTGTAAAAACGCAGGAGCATTTCTTCCAAGTTCATAAATAGCCTCTAATTTTGCATTTAATGGAAAATGATTTGAGCATGAAAACTGAGAGCTCATTTAATGAGCGAGCGAAGGCCCGTGTCTCGGACATTAAAGCATGTTTCCTTTGCCTCTCCTTCCATGGTTCTTGACATCCCTCCACCGGCTCACCAAGTTTGTAAAACCCCGTATGCTGGAGTACTCCCTCAGATTAAGTTTGCTGAAAGGTGTCCCCAAGAAGGAGAACAACTAGATGTAACTCATGATCCATGGTGGAACTGGTTCTTTCTCCCTCCATCATCAGCACATACACTTTACAGACCATCCTTTCACTACTGTTTTATACTCTTACTTGCCCTCCCCATTTTTATACTACACTGTATGAAACATTAAAACCTGTAAAACTTTTCAACTGAGGACAATTTGTTTGGATTTTGGTCTGGAGAAAAAAGGAAGGAAGAAGGGGTTGTTTCTGGAGCCCACTGCAGCATTTCAGTGCTTGATGGAGAACTGTCAAGTGTTTTGAACTCTGTTGTTGAGATGTTTTCATGTGTGTTGTAATTCAGAACTGTTCACCTCATCTCAGCATTGGGAAGGTTCAAGGCCAGGCTGGATGGGGCGTTGGGTGACCTGGTCTGGTGGGAGGTGCAGGGCAGGGGGTGGGACTGGATGGTCTTTAAGGTCCCTTCCAACCCAAACCATTGTGTGATTCGAAGGTTGAAGTACACAGAAAGATGATTAGCCCAAGGACGCTCTCAGAGCAGTGGCAGAGCTGAGAATAAAACCTGTGCTGGAGGAGAGTTCATCGCCCAGTCTATGACACCGTCACACCGGAGAGAGGGAGAGGGGGTAAATGGAGAACACTAACACCGAGTTAGTGATGCAGGGATGCAGTCTGGGAGACACAGCTCTTGTCACTCCCCAGAGACACTTTGCTCACTTTCTGTAGAAAATCATTTGCCTGCTATGTTAAAAGACTAAAGCTATTGAGGAAACTTGTTGCAAGTCAATGGTCCATAAACCAGCATCAGTTTTAAACTTTACAATAATAAGACTACTTCTACTTTCTAGCAGATCTGAACGGTTGAGTACAATTCCAAGAAGCACTCAAAATTCCCCTTTCCTGATGATGAGTTGTGCCTGAGAAGAGCAATGGCGGGCTCAGAAGGAGAAGAAATATCCTGATTTTTGACAACCTGCCCTGGCCAGTGTGTATGTGTCAGCAGGAAGGATCTTCCAGGTGAGGAGCTGTTCCTGCAGCTCGGGCAGGCACCCTTAGCAGGGCCACCGCTCCCAAAGCTGGCTTTTTGGAGCTGGATGTGGAAGCTGATGTTTTATGCACAAGAGATGTTCTTATTTGCATGGCATTTAGGGGCATTTTACTGTTAATGCACTAGAGCACGAGTCACATGACTCTGCTCTATAGATTGCATCAGCAACATTATGTATTTCAAAGGAAAATATATTTCTTCATCTAATCTATGACAGTCTTTCCCAGTGATATTTAAATATTGAGCTATATAAGTATCAAAACTTGTTATCTGCGATAAACGCCTGGTATATGTGTTTACTTTCTGCTTGCCTCTTCCCCATTTATTTAGATTTTTTCAGTAGAGAGAGGGAGAGGGAAAAAAACCCACCAAAACCAACCAAAAATGTTGTGCCTGATTCATCAAAGAACTTAAATATGTATCTAAAATTATGCCCAGTTAATTAGTTCCATTTAAAGTTGTTCTTCTACTCAAATGCATAAACTTTTTAGCATTTTGCTGTTATATACTAGATCAGGGCTTTGAGAAGAGAAAGAGATCCATATGGAAATTACTTAACTGCATAAAATTTCAGACTGCAATTCAAAAGCCTCCTGCTATGTTCAAAGCCCAAGCAACAAAGCTTTTTTTTCATATAATTAGTCAGTATGTACATATTCCTGAAGGATTTTGAGATGTTTAATCCAGCAGAAAATTGCTATCTGGTGGACAACAGGGAAAAAGCATGACAAAAAATTTAATATTATTATTTTTAAAAATGTAGGCAATTATAACTCGACAAGAATAAAGCCGTGTAGTTAAGTAACGGAGCTCCTCAAAGCTTAGTGTGCAGCTGGTGCTGGAGTGGAAAACAGCATTTCTCCTGTTAGATTTAGGCAGTAAGAGAATTTATTTAAGTGGTAGCCTTTTTATCATTTTTATTTTTACTGTAAGCAGCCAGCAAAGTGGCACAGCTTGAGCATGAAGCTCTGGGCAAGTTCTGGGCTCTTCAGCCTGGAGAAGAGAAGGCTCTAGGGAGACCTTATAGCAGCCTTCCAATATCTGAAGGGGCTACAGGAGAGCTGGGGAGGGACTCTTTGTCAGGAAGTGTAGTGACAGGACAAGGGGGAGCAGTTTTAAATTGGAAGAGGGGAGGTTTGGATTAGATACCAGAAAGAAATTCTTTGTTGTGGGGGTGGTGAGGCACTGGGACAGGTTCCCCAGGGAAGCTGTGGATGCTCTATCCCTGGAGGGGTTCAAGGCCATGCTGGATGGGGCTTGGAGCAATGTGGTGTGGTGGGAGGTGTCCCTGCCCAGGGCAGGGGGGTTGGAACTTGATGATCTTCAAGGTCCCTTCCAACTCTAACCATTCTATGATTCTATGAAAGGTGGCAGTGACCTACCAAGTGGGTCCGAAGCCATTCCTTTGGCTTGACCAGCTCTTGGAAGAGTCCAGACGGTGAAGATCCGAGTGCAGGAGTGTTCCCCTCCCCACGTAACCTCCTTGTTTGTACCGTGGTGGGGTCAGGTTGTGTATCTGCAGCAGCAGGAGAGCGAGGGCGCCTTCCAGATGGAGATCACTTCGGGCCACGCCACGGCCCAGAAATATCACAGCGAGCTTCATCTGGGAATGGTTTTTTTACTGTTCTAGTGTGGTCCTTTCCTCCAACTGGTGCGCAGCACCATTTGGAGGAAAGGACCACACTAGAACAGTAAAAAAACCAGCACTGTTTGGATGAAAGGACCACACTAGAACAATAAAAAACCCCCCGAAAACCCAATCAAAGATAGAAAAATCTAGGATTGGGAAGAGCTTTCAGCAGCACTGTCTGCAGAACAGAGTGTCTGCCTGGAGGGGAGAAAAAAGAATGAAAAAACGAATCCGTAGCGTCTGGCTTAATGCTATTAATAAACCTAATGAGGATGTAATCGGAGTGTTTTTCCCCAATTTGCTTTATTAAATAAAAAAAAAAAAAAAAAAAAAAAAGAGAGATATAGGGAAACTATTTACTGCTATTTAAAAATTTAAATATTTAAAAATTTAAAATTTAGTGCAGCCTGATCCACATGATAAGGGCAATGGCTGATGGTGGAAGCGCCCAGCTTTCCCACGGGAATGAAGGTGACAGTAGGAGGAGGAAGAGGAGGAGGAGGAGGAAGGGGTACAGGAGTCTGGCTCTGAATTTGCTGCTGAGACAGAGAGTGTGCACTCTGGGATGACAACCCCATGTCAGCTGTCCTTTGGGAAAATTCTTGTGGGGGTCAATCTGGATGGAGATGCGAAATTGTTTGCAGAATAGGGAAAATGTGAGTAGCGTTCGTCAAGATTGGTCCTTGACATTCCACCTCTGCCAAAAGATAAGGAAGAACTGCTTGATCAGATGTCCCGCATGCAGAGCAGTGTTGCCTCCACATCCTGCTCTCATGGATGCAATGCTGTGGAATGATGAAGCTTGTTTTGGCCCAGGGGAATTTATCAGCTTGGAGGTCACCATTATGTTCCAGTGGCTGGTACATACGTGTCTGTGGGACACCTGCATCCAACCCATGTGACATAAAATAATCATAGAATGGTCAGAGTTGGAAGAGACCTTAAAGATCATCCAGTGCCACCCCCTACCCTGGGCAGGGACACCTTCCACCAGATCAGGTTGCTCCAAGCCCCCTCAACCCTGGCCTTGAACCCCTCCAGGGATGGGGCAGCCACAGCTTCTCTGCCCAACCTGGGCCAGGCTCTCACCACCCTCAGAGTGAAAAATTTCTTCCTTCGATCTCATCAAAATCTTTCATTTTCCAGTTTGAAGCCATTACCCCTCGTCCTACCACTACGTGCCCTTGTAAGATGTCCCTCTCCAGCTTCGTGTAGGTGCTCTTCAGGTACTGGAAAGCCACTACAAGATCTCCCTGGCGCCTTTTCTTTTCTGGGCTTTTCTTGGGGCTCTTCTAATGCTTACTGACAGATCCCTAACAGAAATTTGGATGCACACCTGCATCAAGTGTGACAGACTTCTTCTGACCTTCCTCACGCACAAACCTGTGTCATACGGAGCGGTCTGTGGCAGCTGGGGACGGTGTGGGAACATGTGGGCAAAGCTATGAGCTCTAAAGCAGGACTTTCCCCTGCAGACACCGTGAACAAACAGCTCTACCCTGGGTGGTTGTTGTTGTTCTGTTGTTGAATTGTTATCTCCGGTAACCTTGAGAGCGATTCCAGCAGCGGGGAGAGCTGCTGAAGCAGCCCCGGACAGGAGTTACTCGCTTCTCACGCGGATGTTGTAAATACACATGCACAAAGTAACCTTAAATAAAGGATAAAAGTCTGGCTCGTTGTAAGCCAGTGGTAAAACTTTCAGGTTGGAATCTCACAAAATAAGCCTTAGAGCATTGTCTAGAAATGATAATGTGAAGATAATTTAAAAACAAAAAAAAAAAAAATTTGGAGCAGTTGATGACAAGTGTTGTAAAATAAATGCTGTGACCTTGAGATGTGCAAGAGTTAAATATCCCATTCCCAGAAACGCTTTTAGATGTAAATCTGGGACTGTAGGCCATGTCCTCCGTTCTGGGAGGCGTTACTGTACATCAGATTTGGGAAACTGGTGAGGTGTGAGACTCCGTCATAGCAACCGGTGAGCTGGTCCCACGTACCTGTGGATGGAGGTGTTGCAGCACCATCTCGGGCAGAGGTGGAGACCTGATGGGCCTGTCTTCAGCGGCAAGAGGGAAGAAGTGGTGTTAACCAGTTTTATTCCCAGGCATCAGTTAAACAACAGCCAGAGAAAGTTTTTCTTCAGGCAGCACAACCTTTTGGCAATCTACAGGAAGACACGTCCTGCCCCGCTCGGTCAGGTGAGCAGAACAGCAAACAAATGACCAGTTTGTGAATAATATCACCTGCAGAGCTGTCGAACTGCAATTGGACCTTGGGGTTCCTGCTCTGCTGGCACGTTCCCAAGCCCTCTGGGGAAAACTTGGCTGTTGGGTAAGTTCTTTGTAAGGGAGGAGGTTTCCCTGCGTGCCGTTCAAACCCACAGCGACAGCCACCAGCGAAGGAAGCCCTCGTTAGTGCGATGGGATGGCCCACACCAATTAACTCCGACGTTGGTGTTAATCAGCCTTGCGTGTTATGGAGAAAATGCCCCCTGCCTCTCCCTGGTGACTGTTCAGATGGGCTGTGTAAACACGCAGGAACAATTCATCCCGATTACAAGGTATTTAGAAAGCTGGGGAGATGGATGGGTATTTGTTGTTCTTTGAACTTTAGAATGATTCTGATAATCAGTATATTGTGTCTTTTCCAAGGCTGGGGAAAGCTCAGGCTCTGCAGCTGCATCTGAGTGCAGATACCTGGCCCACGAGGTGCCAGTGACACTCGGTGGCACTCGCTGTGCTCCTCTCTGCTTTGAAACGTGGGGAGGAGCCCTACGAAAGAACCAGGTGGTGCTTATTGTGCCAGGGCTCTATTTATATGACAGCTTCTCCTTACGTTTCAGGATTTGTGTCCTTCTCAGAATGCCAAAGCCAAAGCACGTGTCAGCACCCTCTGATCTCCACGGTGCTGCTACAGCAAGTTCTTATTTTGAATGGCGTTCCCCTTACTTATTTAGGATTAATGTAATAAAACCTTTATTATTTTTTCTGTGTTGTTTTGCATTTATCTTCCTTTTCAGGAACTGTGAATTTCTGCTAGGAGTTCCAGAACTATAACTTCAGATAATCTAGGTTCGACTATATCTAAAAACTAGGACTATAGGGACCATGGATGATCATTTAGTCCTCCTTGCCATGCAAATGAGGGTAAGGTAAACCTGGACTGCTCTTGAGAGATGCATGATTTAAACTCAATCTTAAAACCTCCAGAGAAGGTGTATCTGCATTTTCCATTGGTTTCCCCTTTGCTGGAGGCCTCCAAAGGCAGCCGGTTTAACGCTGCTGTTACAACATCTTCAGTCATAGCCTTTGGGTGGTGGGGTTTTCTGGGTTTGGAAACCAAACTGTTTATTGGTTGGGTTTTTTTGCCTAGTGCTCAACTTGCATTTTCTGCTCTGCAATTTACAGCTGACTTCTTGTATTCTCCTCCGCTGTCCTGGAGAACAATCAATATTGTCTTTATTACAATGCTTGGAAGACTGACCTTCTCATTCTTCTCTCTTCCAGCATAAACAAACCTATTTCCTTCGGTTAAGATTTTAAGCAGTGTGTGTGTTCTACCACATTTATCACTCCCTCTGTACTCTTTACTCACTTCCCAAGCCAAAAGCCAGATATAGCACTCCAAATGATGTCTTACCTCCACAAAGTAAACATGGAATAATTACTTCCAATTTCTTGCACAGGGATCTTCTCCTAACACAGCCTACCCTCAGATGCTTTACTCTCAGCTGCCAGAAGCTCCAGATATATTTTTCCCCACGGAATTCTGTGAACACTTACTCATCATTTGGTATTTCCCATTCACAACATTTTTTGCTCTTCAGTGGAGAGTTTTATTTTATTAACATTAAGACATCTATAATAGATGAAGCAAAATGTAGTTGTCTCATTAATATATCAGTAAAGGGCTAGAAAAGGAAAGCAATGAAGGCAGTTGACTGGAAATCAGGGGGCTTCTCAGAGGGGAAGAGCAGATTTATTCCAGGCATTGGGGAGCTTTGCTCCTCTCCTGCCACTGCCCACACAGCTCAGGCTGAGCCTTCAAGGAGCTGCTGCTTCTTTCTCTGTAGAACCCTCTTTCTTTGCTCTCAGTTCGTTAATTAAACGGCAGTCCATTTAGTAACCTGGAACCGGTACCTCCTTTGATTAGAAAACTGTGGGTTTGTTTCAGTGAATTTGCTCTTTCCCCGCAGGCAGCAGTTCAAAGCACTTCAATGGTGACAAACCTTCCATGCACTCTGAGCCCGGCAGAACGTGTCCCCTGCCACCTTAGTGAAAAGAAGGAAGAAAATCATAGAATCGTAGAATTGTCTAGGTTGGAATGGACCTTGAAGATCATCTAGTCCAACCATCAACCTAACCCTGACAAAAATCACTAAACCATATTCCTGAGGACCATGTCAACCCGTCTTTTGAACACCTCCGGGGATGGTGCCTCCTCAGACTAAACAACCCCAGCTCCCTCAGCTGCGAGCCACGCTAATGGTTCATTCTTATTCATGCCCAGAGTTTCCCTTTTGTTCTAACCATTTAAAGCAGCCACCGGTTGGAAGCAAAGGTGATGAGCAGAACTGGAAAGGTTTCCTTCAGAACATGCTCTGGCTCCAGCAGCCTATTTCTCCAGCACCACCGGGAAGCTCGGGGGCATTTCCTTCCTCTCCAGCACTGTCACTGGAGTTTCAGCTTGGAGATGCACGTCCTGCACCCAGGAACTCTTTTCTGCTTTGTGTTTGGAAACATAGTCGAAGTAAAATTAAGGGAAAAACAAGCAACCAAGTCAAACCTCCACAGCAGACAGCCAGAGCTATAGGCCTCTTCCAAAACGCTGCGGGAAGATGGGGACAAAGGGACAAACAACTGCAAACCTGGCCAGAAGTGAGAAATACCAGTTTTCTGTGTCTCTATCATGCTAAGTGTGTATATATATGTATATATACATATATGTATATAAAATATATATTAATACACAATATATTTGTAGCATCTGAATGTACATATATATATTTATGGATAAACTTATATATGTTCGTCACATCTTACGTGGTCTAGGACTCAAAGGTGTCCCTAGGGTCACTGCACCAATGATATTTCATATAACCCCTTTTCAGAAGGGAACATTAAACAAATATAAGGACTGTAAGAAAGGAATTGCCAGTTGTCACAACAAATATACATTATTTCAGTGACTTAATTAACTATAAAATAGTTCTAGTTAGGACTTGAGTATTTCTTTATATCAAGGCAATCAGAAGACATACATATCAGTAATAATTCTTACTGCGTGTATATACATATTTTTCTTCCTTTAAGTTTCTCTAATAATGTATGTGATGAAATTATAGCAAGTCTAGAAACAAAAGTGTTGCTGCTGATGGATCTTGAGGGGATAGCAAAACTCTGGAAGATAGTACAGGGCTACAGATACTGTCTATTTCTTTTGATATAAAAGATAACAATAGCTACGTGACACTGCTTGGGTGCCTGAAGTCATCAGCACCCTATTGGATGAGGTTTGTTTCCACAAGCTTAAACAACATTTTATAATATATAATCTTCAAGGTATTTGAGGAGGAACATGAGATTTATGGGGGGATTTAGAAGAAGACATTACATACTAAATATGGAGCTGAGAGTCACATCCCAGTTCTGCTCCTTTTCTCCCTGGACTTGAGCATGCTCCGTGGGCAGCTGCAAAATGGTTAACGTTTTTGCCAGTGCTTGGAATAGAAATTAGAGTTTCCAATTGCCTTCTCTTTTCCTCTTTACCTCTTTGTAAAAGGAATCTTCTTAACAATAAGACAACCAAGGAGAGCCAAGTCCTGAATTGCTTCTTTTAATGTCCCGTTCTAAATGTTGTTCCATTCTCAGAATTTCCATTGCGTTGGGTTTCTTCTTTCCCCCCCTCTCACTGTGCATCCTTACAGTTTTCAGCTGTCACTCAAGCGTTTTGTTCACGGGTGGAACTTCCATCTGTCAGAAAACTCCCTTCACATTATAATTTTATGGTTGTTAATATCAGCACATCAGTGACATTTCCTTAATAGCGATGTCTTGACTTGTCACATAAAAAAACCCCAGTGACTGGGTGAAAATCCTGGACGCCTCCTCCTTTCAGGTACAGTAAGCATAAACGCTGAGGGACTGCATATAAATTATTGAACTTTCAGGGCTCTTACCTTTCTGGTTTTTGAGCGTAGTGATTGTGAGCTTTGGAACCAAGGGCCTGGAACTTGTTTTTACAGTTGAGACTTAGAAAATGGAAGAGCCACACT
>JAOQGH010000003.1:22168308-22181692 GCA_025769975.1 Gallinago jamesoni | reverse complement strand
CCTCCCCATCTCTCCTGGAGCCCCTTTAGGGACTGGAAGGGGCTCTAAGGTCTCCCTGGAGCCTTCTCTTCTCCAGGGTGAACCCCCCCCCCAACTCTCTCGGACCCCCCTCCCAGCAGAGGGGCTCCAGCCCTCCCAGATCTCCATGTCCCTCCTCCGGACCTGCTCCAACAGGTCCATGTCCTCCTTGTGTTGGGGGCCCCAGATCCTGCTGCATCAGCACCTCTCTGATGAAAAATAAAAGGAAAGTGAGAAAAGAAAAAAAGGGGAAGAGGAAGAGGAGGGAGATGAGGAAAGGAAGAGGAAGGACAGGAAGAGGGGAAAAAAGAAGGAAAAAAAAAAGGAAGAAAGAAGTCCCTCAGCTGATTACAGCTGTGGCTGCTGCAAGTAGAACAAGGCCTTTGTCTACTGCCCTTTTTGAAGTTCAGTATTGTAGAGATAAATCCCTTTTTGCCAGGCATTCTCTGAAATGACAATGAATAACAAAGCAAAGGGCTGCACGATTCCATCAGCTGTGCTTTTGCCTTGGGTGGGACCTAGCTTCAAGGAGAATGTTTCCCTTATGTAAATGCTCCACACTAGCCCTGCTAGCATGTATGGCAGGTGTAGTGGCTGAGATTCTGGGAGTTTAAATGAGAAAAAACCCAAACAGACAATAACAGAACAGAAGCCAGAAAAGGAATGGTTTGAAACCTGCTCACAGTTGTAGCTACACCTTTATGAAAACCCTTTTTTGCTCCCAAGGACTGAATTTATTACATTCTACATCAGAAATTTCTGGAGATCTATTTTAAATGTCAATTTATACCTAGCATCAAACAAAGAAATGACACCACAACGACTTTTTGACAACCAGTTTTTGAAAAACCTTGGCTGGAAAGTGAATTTTTTGCAATGTGAGAGAGAAAGGCAGAGCCTTCCCAGGCCATACATTAAAGTAATAGAAGAACTATGTTCCTCAGCAGATCTGAGTAATACAAACACAGCCAAGAGATACTTTCTTTACACTGCTTTTTGGAAAATATCTTTTTCAGTTGGAAGGTAGACCCAAATATTAATAATGCATCTTTTTTTCCTGTAGTAATTCAGCAACCAAATGTAGTAAAGGGGTTTTAAGTGCCTGGATCACTGACAGGCAAAACAAAGTTCACCACTAACAGCCCCGTTGTAGAAATCCTCAAAGACAGGTTTCGGGATCACTCACCCCAAGGTATTTGATTAGTGCCACTTTTGCGCTTCAGTAAAGAGCTACTCACAGGAATTAATTCAAGATACAGAGGATAGTTCTTGATTACATAGGGCTATGAAATATAAAGCTCAGTACAATAAAAAGCTTTATACGGAGATTGGGATTAGCTTCTCCATGTGGGAAATGGATCAGATTTATCACATAATTCAAAGTGCACCTTCTCTACTAAGAAAGTACAGCATTTCCAAAGGCAGAAATTCATTACGTACCTCTGCCTCCTGAAGATGTTGAGGGTCAAAACACTTACAAAGAAAATTTAATTCATTCCTATGCTTGTTGCAGAAGAGTTCTGTATTTTTACAAGTTTCAATTCATTTTGAGGGACTGGGAATAAACTAAATTTTTCATTTGTACTAAGAACTTACTTTGATACGGTGTTTCTCCTTGCTTTCTAAGAGCCCCACCAAGGGGAAACCTCCAAACATCTGATTAACACATCATTAGAGATCTCAAAGATGATTCAGATCATTATTCTCCTCTGGATAAATGACCCCATTTAATTTTGACAAAGTAATATGCACTAAGCAGACTTATGAAAAAAACATAGGTTTTTTTTGTTCTTTTTGTATTGCACTTCCAGACTCACATCTCCATCTCTTCTTTATAGAAGCAGCCCATTCCTTTTTTACTTTTCCTTTTGAGTAGAATTCCAATTCATCTTTAAAGCGAATCAAGTTACTTTTGCCTTCAGATGCTCACTGACAGGGTCAGTTCTGGAAGTTCCTTTGTCTTAGAAAAACTGTTCCCTCTGCCAGTCTGTAATCCCCCCCACGTAAACGTTCATGGAACATTTTGCTGCCACAATATTTTGTCATTCCATATGACAGATTTTCAGTCTGCGATAGAGCCTCCTCTTGAGAGATAGTTCAGTTATTAAAAAAAAAAAAAAAAATCCCTTCCAAAAGCAAGTATATTTCTTTTTTATTTAAAAAAAAAAAGAAAAAAATTCAGCTGGAAAGAACCTAGCTGGGAAAGCTTCCAGAAAATACTGTATTTTTCTCAGATGTCTAAAAAGAGAGCAGGATCAATGCTTTTCAGGAGTACTGATCCAAGCGAAGCCTTCGCTGTGATCGTTCATACTCACCAGCATGCAGAGAGCCCTGTTTGTGTAGCCAGCTACTAAGAGGCTGGGGATGCACCATGTTCATTAGAGCCATTTTAATTGTGAGTTTTTAATAGTAACAGGAAATGTGCAACAAAAGCCATTCCATAAGGGCAACATACCCTTGAGACCAGAGTGTCCCCAGTATTCACAGTGTTTCGTAGCCCTCACTGGTGCAAGACTAGGTTCTGATGGCAAGAGTACAAAAATGGAAATAATAAAAAATAATGCCTTTTTGCCAGTCTCTGGCAATTATGAAGCAGCGAATACATTTTTTCATGTTAGCTTTGACAGAAATAACTCCCTTATCTTTAAACCTCCATAGAGTTCAATAGAGCTTAACTACATTGCTCTAGGGCTTCTTGATGCAGTTGCAGTACAAATGCTCATAAAACGGAGAGAGGCTGACGAGCCACAAATACCGGTTTGAAGATCAAGTGATAAAGTACTTTCCAAGGCTTCTAGGCTGAAATTGTAAATAACGGACTGTTAGTAATGATACAGCCCAGCATCAACACATTTCATCCCCTCCTGTGCACTTCTCAGCAGTATGAAAGAGAAGGGATAAGAAGAGGTTGATCCTGTCTGACCTTCGCATTTTATTGTTCGTTTTTTCATTTCCTGATTTTGAATTTTTACCCGGTATCTTGAGGTTTAGCGCTGTTTATTTGGACAAGAAGCAATTGAAATTGATTTGTCCGTATTGTGATGTGTCTGCTTTTTCTTTAGAAAAAAGAAGAGTTTCCAGTCTGCATTTGCAAATCTAGTTTTAAGTATTGCTGCAAATAGAATGAAAGAATTTAAATTTCCTCAGCTGTTGTCAGTGATAAGGCTGGGGTATGATTTTTACTCCTTGTTTACAAATGAAAGTTTATTTCTCCTTCTCTTCACATATATATAATACACACTGTCTTGGACAGCAATATATTACTGGTTTCTCCCAAGCAAAAAAGTAAATAGTACAAAAATCTAAACAATTGCAGACCAATAAGACTGAAAATATGGTGAGTCAGAGCAAAAAACTCTTCTGATTGCATTTGCACAAAAATATCTTAATGACCACAGATCAAAAACTTACTAATGTTCTCATAGCATAAAAATAAGTGACAGGTAGATACAGTTTCTCATTTTCACCTTTTTCCATGTCCCTTCACCAATCTCTAGATCACCTTTCATTCAGGGTGGGGACAAAGAGTAATGTATACTGGAAATACACATACTGTAGTCAAGGTAAATTATATACCTCCACCTTTCAGGTAAAATTGCCCCCATCAGTAATTACGGATGAAAACCTGTCTCATGTTTGCTACAGGTCCAGATTTGAGAGACTCTTTTTTTCCCCTGCGTTCAAGGCCAGGCTGGAGGGGGCTTGGAGCAACCTGGTCCAGTGGGAGGTGTCCCTGCCCAGGCATGGGGGTTGGAACTGGATGGACTTTAAGGTCCCTTCCAACCCAAACCCAAACCATTCTATCAGTTTGCAGATTGGAAGATGGGAAGTTGTTCTCTGTTATGACAGAATTTGGAGATTAGTGGTTCTCAGTAGCAGCCTATAATTATTTGCTAGTGACCTGTTTTGGTTAATGACTGCCTGAATTAACATTGCCCATTTCTAGCTGCTTACATACATTAAAGAATAAAATGCTATATTTATGTATGCTAATCTCGACAGCAGAGAGTGTAGCTGTCCCAGGGATGCTGTACAATTGGGAAAAGCAGGAGAAAGGGTCCACATCATTATTAAAACCCATCAGATGTGTATAACAGTATACTCAATTAAAGGGTGGCCTGGACTGTACGAAAGGATGGGGAACTCAAGCCTTCATGATTTGTATGTTGTTGCAATTCATATGACATGACTAAATAGGGTTTTTTTTCCTCCGAGTTTTGTTGATGACATGGATTCACTAAACCATCCAAACACACAAACAAAAAACCATCAAATGGGGATTAAGTCTCTGTCATGATCTTCATTTTCAGTCCCATAAGCGCTTCCCGACTGATCTGTACACCTTACTTTGAATATTAGCTGGTTTAAACCATTTATAGGGATACAAGATGTCAAATGGGAACAGATAAGGGCTAGGAGGTATGGAGATGTATAATGCCTAAAAGGATAGGCAAGGCGTAATTTTCAAGCATTTATTAAATGCTATAATTAGGATTACCCATGCAACAAATTCTTCTCTTTGATCATATACATTATGGTATGCCCTATTTTTAAATTATTTGCGATTTTATCCATTGGATTCAGATGTAATGGACAGAACACATATTGGAAATACCATTTGATACTGATTTTGCAGGTTGTTTCCCTGGTTTTTATGGTTTTTTACTATTTCAACTTCTTTTTTGAAGGCAGAATTATTTTCCTAATGTAAAAAAATATTACTATGCCATCTAAGTGAGTTTCTGTTCATAGCATCCTAGTAAGCAACATGCTAATTACAGATGGGAAGTGATAACATTAAATTAATGATAAAATCCATTAGATTTCATCAATATATGTGTCCAATTTAAAACACCTGTGGCAAAAGAAATACATGTTTCTGAGGACCTCATCTTTTATCATCATTGTTTCTTCTGACTTTTCCCTAATTTCTGTTTCCATGGATGTTTAAAAAAGAAAAGAATAGTATCTGATTTTACTGTTTTCTCATAATACTATTCTGAAAAGCAGTGGTTGCTGAAATTCGCCAATATAATTCAGACTGAAGAATATGTTAAGCACAGAAAAACTGACTCCAACCAAATAAAGCATAGAAAAATATTAGAATGGAAACCAAAATGGAATACAACATCTTAAAATGGAAAACAGTGGGTGAATTTAACTCTGGCACCAGAGGTAAGTATGTATCCTTTAAGTATCCTGTAAGTAATGTTTTTTAAAAAAACACACACTGACCCCTCAAAGGCTTTTATATGAGAAAGTTTGCTTATTAAGTTTTTATCCAGTAGGCCTTCAAAACCACTCCGATTTGTTTGGGTTTTTTATATAGAAATGCTGGTATTTTATGTTGTATATGATATTTTATTGCCTTATAAGCTTGGAAAAGAAGCATATTGCAAGGAAACCATGTAAGATTCACAAGAATTGGTGATGAAACACTGAAAGGGATATTTCACCATTTGATATTTCTCCTTGCTTTCAGAGAATTCATGAAGTTGTAATTGGGGGGGTGTGTGTGTATTTGTTTACTTTCTTCTTTTAGTATTCAGTTTTCTAATCTGATGTCTGAGGTTTTTTCGTCCCTGATAAGCCTGTGCTGTTCCTCTTTATCTAATGTGAAGTATTTTCTTCCAGCATTTATCTGCTCTTGACATTAAGTATTTGATATACTTTTGATTTATTGATATATTTTTTCTCCTTCAGTCACAGTTCATCCTACAACTTAAAATATTACGTTTTAATGAAAGGCGCCCTTCATTCCAGCTCTGATTTGACTTGAATCTCAGCCTAAGTGCTAAGAAATGATTTTCTGCAGCATTTATAAAATACCTAGTTTAATTAACAGAGGAACAATTACAGCTGTATTCAGAATTTAATTATATTTATTGCTAAATTAGAGTTATAAGTTCAATTTAGTCCCCTTTTTAAATTACTTACCACTTTCACAGCAAAATTCTTTCTGGATTGAAATTGCCTTGTTTGGTTTCACTCCGGAAGATTAATTTGAGTAGAAAGAAGAGTCACAAAAGTATTCCAAAGCTGTTCTTAAGCCCCATTCTCAATATGAACAATCATAAATTGAATTTTTAACAATCTTCTTTTGAGCTTGTTTGTTCTTATAACTGGTCATGAAAACCCCTGTGATCACCATAACTGGGAAGCTTAATTAGCTCAAGGTAGATTTATAGCCCACGTACCCTCAGGAAATTTAACGTAATTAGAAATCGTGTTTGCCTGACCACGTACCAGGAGTAAATCTATATGTTTGAGTTCCTCTCTCTCTCTCTGGCTTAACTGATAAGCGCTCACCCATCTCCACAGCGCAGGAGAAGACAATGACACAGACGTTCATAGCCTCCATGCTTTGTCTCTTGTGGTGACCCCCTCTTACAGCGTTGCTGATCTCCAATGGCTTATGGAGAGCCTTGCAGCCTCTCTACACATCACACCGGGGGCTGCATTTAATGCTGAACTTGCCCTGCAGTCTTCATAAAATACGGATACGAGCCAGCTGTGTGCCCAGGTGGCCTGGCCTGTGTCAGGGGCAGTGACTGGCCCCCTGGACTGGGCACTGGTGAGGCCCCACCTCGAGGGCTGCCACCAGTTTTGGGCCCCTCACGGCAAGGAAGACATTGAGGGGCTGGAGCAGGTCTAGAGAAGGGCAACGGAGCTGGTGAGGGGTCTGGAGCACAAGGCTTGTGAGGAGAGGCTGAGGGAGCTGGGGGGTTCAGCCTGGAGAAAAGGAGGCTGAGGGGAGACCTTCTGGCTCTCTCCAACTCCCTGAAAGGAGGGTGTAGCCAGGAGGGGGTCGGTCTCTTCTCCCAAGGAACAGGCCATGGGACAAGAGGAAATGGCCTCAAGTTGTGCCAGGTGAGGTTTAAGATGGATATTAGGAAACATTTCTTCAGAGTAAGGGTTGTCAAGCCTTGGAAGAGGGTACCCAGGGCAGTGGTGGAGTCGCCATCTCGGGGGGTATTTAAAAGCCGGGCAGACGTGGTGCTGAGGGAGGTAAGTTAGTGGTGGTTTGGGCAGTGTTGGGTTGATGGCTGGACTCGATGATCTTAAAGGTCTTTTCCAACCATAACAGTTCTATGATTCCATTATTTCATTCCCTTTCCTCCCGCTGTGCCAGAAGGCAGCACCTTCAGGCCCCACAGCCCTGAGTGCCAGCACACAGGGCCCCACCACATGGTAGGCCTCGCCACATCATGAGCCCCCCAAAAATCCGTGACCCACATCTTTAAACAGCATGCTCTTTCCCTTGTAAGTCCATCACTTCTCTTTCCCCAAAGAAGCAAAATATTCCTTGCTAATTTATCCCACAATTTTATATTGGAGTTGCTTGTTACCTTACATTGAAATAGCACTTTCTATTTTACAGGACAGAGAGACAGACAGGGTGTACCCAAGAGGACACTTTTTTTCCCCCCCTACTAACATTCCCTGATATTGCTCACCACAACAAGATATAGAGAGAGAATTCACAGAAACTAAGAAGAATACTACAAAGGGAGTACATTTACAAGAGGCTCATTAGAGTGAAAGGCTTGGTTAAAGTTAGGTACTCAGGTGGATTAGCTCCGAACCAAGCTCTGCAGGCAAACTTCCAGATTAAGCGACATAATCCGGAAGAGCCAGTTTATCATTTCTTTCATAAACCAAAAGGTAATTCATGCAAACAGTAATGGCTGGTACACTCAGAATCGGAACTTGTAAAATTAAAATTGAACTTTTTACTGCCTTGTGTGTAGGCCTTGAAATATGGTTGGTAATTTTGTCGTGCTTAGCTTGTGATATTTCGAATAGTTTAGAAGCTGGCCAGGGTAAAATGCATCTTAATTGTTCAAATGCCATAAAGCTGTTCAGGTACCACGCGGTGACGCGGGCAGAGCTATAGAATCAAGCGCAGAAAACTCCAGGGTTGACCTTGCAGCTGGTCAAGCACTCTCCTTTATTGGAAGAGGGGCTGAGGTGCACAGAGCAAGTCTCAGTACACACCATTTATCTAAGAAAAAGTTAAATGGTATTATGATCATATTTTACAAGAGATTATTGCAAAAAAAAGAGAAAGGTTTGTGGTAGGAAAAAGCAGAAGGAATTTCTGTGCTTGAAAGTAGAAATCAGATATACTGGTAAGAGAACTAAGATGTCAGGTTTTAAAAGTGGGTTATATGTAACCAGGAGAGGGGAAAGAACAAGCCAGAAACACTAGAGTTTCTAAACAACTTCGGGTCTTTAAGGTTGTGCTTTTTTAAAAATACTTTAGAGCCCAGTATCATTCTCATGGTCAGTATGTGACCTACTGGGGCACTGGTCCAGCTCAGCAAAATGATTTCTATTGCTTTTCTCCAGGGAATCTCAAAAGCATGTAGCAAATGGGCCACAAAGAACGTTGATTTTTCCAGTATTACTCAGCTGATTCCCCACCACCAGCAGACGGGAGATGAGCAAGCACTTCTGGGTGTGTGGTGAGTACACAGTTATGTGATAAGGAACACACATGTCATGTAATGGGACACATGAAAGAGGGTACGTTGGGCACATGGTGTGAAAGAGGTTGGTACCGACATACAAACTCTAATAACAGGATAAACTCCAACAGCAGGACAAAATTCCTTAATGCCTAAACACAACACAGCAAAAACCTAGGAGAGAGGGAGGGAATTAAATGGGGGAGAGAGTAAGAGAGACAGTAAGAGAGAGAAGTGCCAGCAAGAAAGAAGTGGCTTCCAAGAGAATTTTTGAAGAGGGAGATGGAGGGCAGAGTTAAGATTGAGCACAAATCACTGCATGACTTCTGGGTCCTTGTTTCTTATATTACACTGACCTGATTAATTTTACATGGAAAATATGTATCTGAGGCTTTTCCCAGGACTTGTCTTACTTTGAAAAAATTACTGTGAGCTGCTTGCTCACTCATGGCCAGTGAGTGAATAATTTAGCCACACCACTTTCAAAATAGTACCATTTCACGCTTAGTTTTCATGCAGCACAATAAAGTTAAAACTGACAAAATATCCAAGTTAGACACATAGCAAAAAATTAGAAGAGGCAGATTTTCAGGAATGGACAGGCAAATATGCCTGTACTCTACTGGGCATCTAACACTAGAGGTGTCTCCCTGAACCCCCATCAGAATTTGGACCAGATGTCCAAATAGAGATTGATCAATAGAGATTGAATATATTCTTGATTCCATGAATACGCTTAGCTTCTAAGTTTATCTCTTCTTGTTAATTTTTGGAGTGTGACGAAGCGTAGAGGCCTGTTGAGGGTGACAGGAACAACCCCTCAGATAAACAGCACTCCTTCCCATCCCTAAAGGCTGAGTTCCAGAAACACACAAAACACACCAGTAACACGGTCGGGGAAGCCAGGTGCCAACCCGAGGGCCTTTCTGAGGATTTACTGGGTTTTTTCTGTCTAGTTTATGGTTTCTGGGGAAGAGAGTTTCCAGTAGGCTTGATTTTCTCCATATCATCTATGGGAAAGCACAACTAGCAGCCAAGGTTCTGACAGGCAGGTCAAGTTCATTATCTTGTTACTGGTATCCACTAAAAAAAAAAAATATCCTTAAAATTAACCAGAGAAAACAGCAGCCAGCCCCTTCAAACGCTGTAATTCCTTGGTTAGTTTATCTAAGTTTATTTTAGCCACAAGGTACAACTTTGCAATTTGGGAACCCAGGCATTTTCTCATAATCTGTAAAAGAATAGATGGAACATAATCCCACTTTAAAACTCCCACCTCTTTAGCAGCGTTGCACGGGTCCCATCAACCTGGGGATTTCTACCTAAAAAAAGATGTCTTTCAGACAGATCCTACCAGCACTAACTGCTGCTGCTCCACTTCAGCTATCTTTTCTGTGAAATGCTTAATAAGCTTTCACTGTCTGCAGATACATTAATGAGTTCTGAGTGTCTTACTTTGCATTTTATTTTGCATACAAGAAGCAAGTTCACTTGCTTTATTTATCGATTCAACTCCTGACAAATGCTGTGTCTGCCTCGAGTGCTACTGCGGGGGCTGCCTGGGTGAGGGACTGTGGTAAGGGTTTCTTTCCAAAAAGAGCAGAGCAAACTGGTCTTCAGCAATTCTATTCTGAACAAATAGTATTTTGAAAGAAAAAAATATTAATATTTTCCACAATTCTAATGAAAAATACTGATAAAGTTATCGGAAAAGCAGGTTGGTCTCTTCAAAGAACAGCTGACGACTTTTCTGTGAATTCATGATCCCCACTAGGGCTGGAAATTAGTCTTTCATGCTTCAGTCACTGCGATAGTCACAACAGCCCCTTGCTGCACGTGTGTTCAGAGCAGAAGTAACAGCTTCACCAATAACTTATTTCTACCTAAAATCAGCACGAGCAGAAGAAACGCCAGCTGAATCTCCATCTTTCTAGGCTTTCTCCTCCCCTCGCACCCCACTTCTCCGTAGGGACAAGTAAGTGCTAAGAGGGGGAGAAGTTAGGACGTGGATCCTCCACTTTGGAGCTCCAGTGCAGAAGCTTCGGCCCCTCCAGTAGCCATGGCCTTCCTCACGCCAAGGACAGACGGGGCGAGCCCAGAGACTCCAGCCCCTCCAGTAGCCATGGCTGCTGGTAGCCCCCGGCTTCCTCACCCTGCTGAGTCAGCCCTGCTCCCACAGCAGCGGGTCCTGGCTGAGGGTTTGTGCTTTACAGCAGAAACAACTGCTGCAAGAAAATTTTACTCATTGAAAACTTGCAAAGTTTGGAGGTGGAGAGAAGAGGCAGGGAAAAAAAAAAAAAAAAAAAAGAGAAAAAAATTAAGGCGACATTGGGAGGAAGGGAGGAGAAAAGCATGTCTTCACCTTCCCATCTCCTTCCTGGACTCTCCCCGCGTTTTCCTTCCCTATTCCCAGTTTTCAGGAGCGCTCCCAACGCTCGTGCACTCGGGGGGAGGCAGGATCCAAATCCCAGCAACTTCTCTGGGCCAGGCACAGCCCGGGTGTCCGGCTGCGTGTCACCCCCCGGGGCTGCGGAGGGCAGGGGGCTCTGCTGCCACCCCCCACCCCATCCCCTTGGGGCACACAACCCCCCCGCTATTTCAACACCAAATATTTCAGGCGAGACATATTCTAGGCGATAAACAGCCGGTTCCCCGGGGGGAAAGCTCTGTTCTCCGTGGGGTCCCGCACCCCCTCCCCGCAACGCGCCTCTCCCCGGGCCCTCTCGGGGCGGGAGGGGGGGGGTGGGGGCAGTCTCCCCCGGCCCCGCTGCCGGCGCCCAGCGCGCCCGCCGAGGGGTCTCCGCTGATGGGCCCCCGCGGGAGGCGGCGGCGGGGGCTACTGAGGCGGCGGGCCCCGGCGCGGGAGCCGCATCGGCGGGAAGGAAGGAGGGCCGGCGGGCGATCGCCCTGTGCGGGGCTGCGGGCCCGGCGGGGGCTGAGGCGGCTGGGGCAGGGCGGGACGGCGACAGCGCCCGTGTGGCGGCGGCGGCGGGGCTACCGGCAGCAGCGTGGCCACAGCCCCAGCCCCCGGCGGCTCTGCCCTCGCCCGGCAGCGGGAAGCCCCAGCGCCAGCAATGGCGGCTCGGACGAGGAGCCGCTGCGCGCCTGGGCATCAGCCGCCGCCGCTTTAGGAGGGGAAGGAGCGGAGCCGGCGGGGAGGTGTGCGTGCGTGTGTGTGTGTGTGCGGGGCGGGGGGGGGCGGCGGTTTCCGGCGGGTTATTTATTTCTTCCCTCTCGCTTAAGTTCCCAGTGGAGCGGGCTGGCCGGCACCCGCACCCCACCCCCCCTCCCTTCCCCACCCGCTTCCCGGAGGGGCGAAAGGTGCGGGGAGAAGAGGCCATGGAGAGCCCCGCCGAGAACCCCAGCAAGGCGGCGGAGTACCTGAAGGAGCTGAACAAGATCATCGAGACGCAGCAGGAGCTGCTGGAGAAGCAGAAGCGGCGGATCGACGAGCTGGAGCAGCAAGTGGCCAAGTTGTACCACGAAAACGCCTGCCTGCAGGACGAGCATCACCGGCACCTGGCCACATGCAGGCTCCAGCAGGGCGGCCCCCCCGCATACCCGGGGGTGCTCAGCGCCATCCAGGAAAACGCAAAGCACGAAAAGTAAGCGCTGCCCGGGTTCCTTCCCCCCCACCTTTGTGGGTTTTTTATCCGCCCCCCCCCCCCCCCCCGAGGAGGGTGTTTCTATAGCGGGGTTTCCCTTTCGCCTCCCGCCTATGCGTTTCCTAAAGCCGGCCCTGGGAAGCAGCGGGGCTCCCTGCAGCCTGTGCCCGGTAGCCAGCCCCGCTCTGCCTTGGGGAGGGACGGACGGACGGACAGCGGAGGGGGCGGCCTCATCCCCGGCATCCCCCAGCCCCTCGGGATGCCGGTGGCCCTCCGGTTCTCCAGCCGGCACCGCGGGGAGCGGTGGGAGCCGCGGCAGCGTGGCCAGGGGCTGCTCGGGGTGGGCTTCTCCCTTCTCCGAGCCCGGGGCTTTGCCCTCTGCCGCCGGGCCCCGCCGTCCCCGCGGCGGAGCGACACTAACGGGGAGCGGGGCGAGCTCTGCCCCTTCCCAGCCGGTGTGGGTACCGTGGCTACCGCGGGCAACCGCTGGCCCTATGGGGGGTGATGCCCGCCGCGCTGTTGGGGACACCCCCCCCCCCCCCGCCCCCCGGGAGCACGGAGAGCCTGTCGCGTTGTCGCCGCTAACGAAAGTGACCCGGCGAGGGGGGTCAGTAAACATTGGCAGCTCGCCACCGCCCGGGCTGGCTCGGGTGAGCTGGCCCGTTTGGGAGCCGCGCTCGCTCCCAGCCCGTGCACCTGTTTCCAGCCCCGCTAATCTCTAATTAATCGGGCGCTGCTTTAGGGAGAAGGGAAAGCCACTTAATTGCGCGCGATCCTTAAGTCCCGGGAGCCGAAGAACGGCAGCAACCCAAGCCGTGCCGCTGGCCCGACCGGCTTCTCCTTCGGGAAAAGTATTTAAGACTTAGTTTCACTCGGCCGGAGTGGGCAAAGCACGCATGGCATGAGGAGCCCACCCCGCCGCCCCGATGCGACACAAAGGGCTGTTTGTCACCCGCCGCGCTTCGATTCCCTCTCTGTCTGTCTTTCTAAACACGCACCGGGCTGCCGACGGCGGGTTCCCCCTTGCCAGCGGGCCAGCCGGCAGGCACGGCTCCTCGCCAGCCCGGGGCGAGCGCCGCGGGGGCTGCCCGGGGACCCCCGGACCGCCGGGCGTGGGCGCAGGGACACCCCCGGTGCGGGGCGTGGGGTGACGCGGGTGCTGGCGTGGGCGGCCCGGCCTGGGGTGACACAGGGCATCTTTCCACCCCTCACGGCTTCGCCCGCACCTCGCTCCTGATGGTAGCCCGGGGCAAGGAGCCGCGGGCTCTGAGTGAGCCCGAGGGACCTGCC
>JAOQGH010000003.1:22138716-22168298 GCA_025769975.1 Gallinago jamesoni | reverse complement strand
AGGGGGTGTGTGGGGGCCCGGCCCGGGTCCCCCCCCCCCCCCCCCCCCTTTGGGTCCCCAAATCGCCGTGCTCTGAACCGGTGTGCTGCTCCTCATGTGCTGGTGGGGAGGCTGAAGGAGATGGGGCAGGGGCTGTTGGTCACTCGGTGCCCCCACAGTTGGCTCCCCTCTCCAGATACATCTCCCAGGGTAGCAGAGTGGAAGGGCAACTCTCCCTCCCTGGCTGCCTCCTTCTTGTCAGAGTGTTAATACTTGAGGGTTGGGGTTTTTTTTGGTGATGGTTTCAGGCATTTTTTTTTTTATAACAGAAATATCTGTATGAAAACTGAGCAAATAGCTCGAGCATCTGCTGTCATTTAACAACCAATCCCATATAGAGCTACCTCTGGAAAGTATGGAATATTCACACAAATCCTACCCCTTGCATCCGTGTCCAGTACCCGAGGACTTTTTTTGTGGCTGTGCTTCTAGTACAAGATGTCAGCTCAGCTATCTTGTCCCATTTGTCTCTTGCAAACGACATTACTAAAAATTGTACAAATGGCTTGCCTTGTTTGATAATATTTCTCTTTTCCAGCCCAGGGCTCATTTGCAGAGCCCTCTTTGGGCAGGCAGCTCTGGGGACTCGGAGGCTTTTAAGTCTCTTAAGTGGATTTGATGCTGGGATCAGAATTAATCTGGGATATTTATGGCAGGGTTGTATCGCTTTGGGGCGTAGCCTGCAGGGCTTACTGGGGAAACTGGGAGACAGCCCTCTCTGTGAGCCTGGTCCTGGGCTGGGCTTCTCTGGGGAGACTCAGATTTTTCAGGGCCAGTTTCATCTGAGGAAGGAAGACCCCCCAGATCATCCTGTACCTGTCCACATCCCTCCCCTTCCTTTGTAGAGGGCAAGCCCTGCCTCTTCTCCAGGAGATGCTGCCTTACTGGGTGGGTGGATTGATCTCATCCATGGGTTCCAGCTGCCTGGGAGTTGGGGGAACAAGCTGGCCCCAGGATACATTTACTCTGGCTGGGTACAAAAGATGGAGGAAGTCTCCAACTTGGAAAATAGAAAACATTCTTGTCTTAATGTCTTCTCCCAGTTCCCCAGTTATCTTGGCTTCCTGAAAACCTCACCTGTGGGTTCTGGGTGTCTGTAGCTTCCCATTCAGAAGCTCAGTCTCAGTTTCCCCAGAATGAAATGTCACCTCTCGTGTGTTTGGGTGGGGAATTGGGATCCCATGTTTGACATTGAGTATCAGATGGCAGTGACGCTCGCTTTGGGGATCGCTGGTGTTAGGAGAAGAGGCAGGGTGTGAGGTGGCATGTCCAGCTTGTTCCTTCCTCCCTCCAGAGGCAGCAGAACTGTGGTGATCACTTGTTCTTCCCCCTTCAGTCAAAGCTGAAATGACTGGAATCCTTTTTAAAGGACACTGGGCTTCTCTTAGTCAAATACTTAAAGAAATCAGTACTTTCAGGAAGTCATCTACAGTGCTTGGATAATTTTTTTCTAAACCACTTAGGTTGACCTCTGCAAGACAGGAGCCTGTGTGAGGTGGATGTGGATCAGTGGTGCTGTGGTGTTGACACATCACCAGATGGTGGTGAACATTTGTATTTGTATTTGTGGGATACAAAAGGAAGCGTGGAAATGCTATACAAGATAGTATGCTAATGATTAGTTCCTATACTTAATAAAAAGATACTAAAGGAAAGCCCATAACAAAACCCCCACAAGTCTTGAAACTTTTAAATCCCCACAACGGGAGGAATATATAGCTGGAGACTGCTTAAATAATTTGGAAATGCTGGCATATCTGTAGAAACGCTTGAGCTCTTGTGAGGTGGGGGACTGTTAATAAGCCCTTTAATAGACTTCTGGAAGAAAAAAAAAAAAGACAAACCCACCAGTCCAATAAGGTAAATATACTCTGGTTTGTGCCCTTCCAGGAAAGGACCAGAGAGAAAGAAAGTTTAATTTGCAGTGGTGGTCCCTGAGGGAGGGAGGAGCAGAGGGATGGACCAGCAGGTGCAGATGTGCTCGTTATCCCAAAGAAAGGGCTGGGTGCTTGGTTTCACTTAGTTCTGTGGTAATTTGCTGAGTGCAAATCAGCCTTAAAAATCCACAAGTGGAATTGAGGATAATTAGTTGATTACAAGGCTTTGTTAGATGTAATGAATCAGCACGTTAAAGATAACAATAGGTATTTAACTCATTAAGTTGTATAAGACTAATTTTCAGTTAATCCGTTGCATTTAACGTTGGAGAAAACAGCAAGAACTTCTAGAACTCAGCTCCTCGGTGTGAGAAAGTCACGTTCAAGACACCCATTTTGGTAATGCACTTTGTAGTGGAAATGTGTAAAAACAAAGCTACTGGATCTTCTCAAATTTGTACAAGTATAATTTTATTTTTCCAGCTCTGAAAGTTCAACACTGGCACGTTACCAGCTTAGGGAGTGATATTTGTCCTTTAGTACTTAGCCAAGGTAAAAACAGTGCTGTTTTTCCAGCTAGAAGGTGCCTGGGAAGAGTTGGAGCAGGATGTTGAGAATAATTGTGAAGATAAAAGAATCTTAGAGGGCTGTTGTTTGCAACTCAGTCTAAATTCTGCACCTGGCCCAACTGATTGATTTTTTTATTTTTTTTTTTTTTAAATGATCCTCGCCCTGGCTTTGTTCTCTGTGGGGAAAACAGTCGCAGCTGAGAGCTTTAAGAAATCCTGGCTGTGTTTAGGAGATGCTCCGGGTCCCTGCTGAGACTTGGTGCGCTCTAGTGAGTGGCAGGAGCTGCTGGGGTGGCAGTCACATGTGAAAGCAGCTCTATGGCCCACGGCAGAGGAGCCCGTGGCTTTGCGTGTGGCTGCTGGCACGCAATGCCACCCTTGCACGCAGGAAGCCAAAGATTGCATTAGTGTAGAGACCAGCCTGACTTTATTTTTTTTTTAATTTTTTTTTTTCTTCCCCTCCAGAGATGTCCTTTGCCGAGTCAGACTGTTCACATGACGTAAATCCTATTTCCCTGTCCGTGCTGTGCTTGGGCAGCAGCTTATTTGTGTTTGCTTTGGTGAAGTGGAGGTATCCAGCGTCTATTAAAGCCTGCTTGTGTTTGGGCAGGATTTTGCTTTCTCTGCCTACGAGGATGTAGATAAAATGCTTTTTGTGAGCTCCTCCTCCTCAGTCAGCCGTGCAGGGAAGTGTGATTTGCGACCGAGAGTTTTGCTGGAGGAAGCCTGCAGCAGAAGTGCCGCTCTTACTAAAAGCTGCACCTCTCCTTATCTAGCTTATTTTGCTCGTGAAGAATACCTTTACATGGAAAGTTTGTGTCTGAAATGAATACTTTACTACTTCTATATCCTGTCAGCCCTATAGCATGTAGGGAGGGTATAATTCTGAGGTCGGGCAGAATATAAGCTTGCATCTCCAAATAACAGAAAACAATCCTACTCCCTTTATTTCCAATACAAAACCGGGACGGTACGACCACTGAGCTGTGGGGGTAAGGATCTGACACCGAAGGGAGTGCTTTTGCTTTTGAAGCACTCATTTCAGCATCGTTAGTGTGATTTGTACAGCAGCAGATGAGTGAGCATCTCTTAGAACAGGCATTTGTTGTTCTGGCAGACTGCAGGAAATCAATAGTGGGAAGATGTATAAGATGACCCGAACTTGCTAACTAAACTCAACTAAATTATTCTGGATCTCTGTTGAAATACTGGCCAATTCTTGTACTTAACATCTGCTAAATGATGACACATAAAGACAAATGAAAATTGGTACGTACTGTATAACTAATAAAACAAATACTTTAAAAAAGAAACCAAACAAAGAGAGGGTGCGCAAAAACCACAGTGATGGAAAAAATAGGATGCTGGTATCAAGAAAGTTCCTGGAAATCGGAGGAGGGAGAGAAAACATGGTCTGCACAGAAAACAGCAAAAATACATGCTCTTTTGGGAGAGGAAAACAAATGTAGCAGGAAGCAACCCATCCTGTAACATAACAACTTTAGAGATGGTTTCAAAACTTGAAGTAAGCCTGTCCCATTTAAAGCAGATCAGCCCTAAGGAATTGTAAGTCCTCAGTGGATCTGAAATCCTTCTCTAATGAAGCCTTTTATTCTGCTGACATGGACCACAACTTTTGAGCTTCCGAACCTTGGAGTTCTTGTGTTCTGAACTTTAACTATAAAGTACGTTTTCACATTTTCATGCTAGTTAGTGATTTGGTGCCCTTCCTTATGAATTCCATGTCAAGGAAATCGAAATGTGCTTCCGAAGATCTGCTTGTGGGAAATATTTGGCAACATTCATGGGTCCTAGGTCCTCAGTGAGCAAATGAGAGCTGATGTGATGACTCCAAGTCAAGTCTCTGGTGTGGTAATTCCCACTTGTCAACAAAGTATATTTTTATGTTTTCAAATTATATTAGAGGGATGGCACTGAACAACTGCGTAGCAACATGGAGTTAGGGGGAGCAGCAGCAGACTTGCTCTTCACAAACGTGCCAAGCACAGTGTTTTTGAAGAATTTAGCCTCCTGTTGAGTGAGGGATGCTAAACTTGTCCATGTGCACTTAAAGCAACAAACTTCTGGGAGAACGTGAAGTATAGATATGTGTTCCTGAATCGGATTTGCAGTCTTGTTGGCCTGGTTATTTGCATGGGAAGACACATCTCCACGAGTCCTTAGGGAAGGTGTCTTCTGGCAAAATAAAAAAATAATCAAGTGCAGCTTTCTTGGAAGGTTTCTCCAATGGCAGGTCACAGAAGCTATGAGGGAAAAAAAAGAACAAGGTATTTCAAGGCGATTTCTTACTGCGTATTGATAGGGGGAGTAAATTATTAAAATTAAAATAATAAATTATTAAATACTTCTTGCAAGTAGCATCTCAAAAAGCATAATTTCATTTTTTACTCCCAGTAAAATGAGGTGGCTTTTCCTCACATGCTGGTCGGTGATGCTAAACTGGAGCTGCTGTGCTGGGTTCAGCGTTGCGTGGCCTTTAGATGCTGAGTTCCTGCAGAGCGTGGTTGCAGAAGTACGTGGGTTCCTCTAGGACTTTCTTAAGGGTATGAAGCTTCCTCTGCACCTCCAATTTTGACGCTATTTAATTTTGTGGGCCCCGGGATGGTGGTGGGGCTGTGCTGACCTGCAAAGCATCGCCCTACACTGAACTTCCCCCGAGTTCAGGGCTCAGTTGGGGTTACAGTCCCCAGCATGGGAGGGTTTGCCTATCAAGCAGGCAGCCCAGACCCAGAGGAGTTAAGTGTTTATTACTTAGAGCCTTTTTCTCTCTGAGGGCTCCTGCCTTCAGCGTGCAGGTGGCGAGGAGGTCATCTCGTGCTATTCTCCAAGGGGGTGTGTGGGCAGCTGCTTAGGTAAGTGGATTTTGCAGGCCAGAAGTACTTCCTGATATGCAGCCCACACTTGCATTATTCTAATTTGATCCTATCATTCCTACTCATACCCTCTCTATTATGTTAATTCCACCTTTTTATTTTTTTTTTTGCATGTTTTGCAGCCTGCAGATACTTTTAGGCAGCGCTTCTGTCTTTCATCTTCGTGCTGGGAGCCTGTGAATGAGGTTATCATTGCATTCTGCCTATATCCTTGCCTAATTGCGCTATTTTTCTCAGCAGAATTGTTGAATTAGAAATTTGGACAGTCTGAGCAGGCTTTGGTACAGTAGATTTGAGGAGAGGGTAGGTGATTGAGCATTCTGCTGGATTTTAGGTCTTTGGTAGCAGTCCCTGATGTCAGCTGATTTATTTTTTTCCCCCTTCCCCCCCCCCCCCTTAGATAAGGGGGCTCATCTGCAGGTTTTTCAGGATATTTCTTTGGAATACTGGAGCTTACTGTGGTACAGTGGAAGAAATGCTGGTTTGTGGTAGCTAGAAATGTAGCACAAACGCAGTCTCTAGATGAGAATTTGTTACCCTTTCACGGCCATGGCCATTGCCATGGTACTAAGGACAGAAGTAAGAGGTGTTTCTTTAGTCCATCTGGTGACCTGTTGTTTGCCCTTGGGGAAACTAGGCTCTGATAATGATTGCTATTTGTGGGGTTTTTTGTTTTGTTTTGGGTTGTGGGTGTGTGGTTTTGGTCTTTTTATGTGGTTGGTCTCGATCTCAGAGGTCCCTTCTAATCACTAAGATTCTGTGATTCTACTTGACCTGTGATTTACAGCAGGGCAAGTCAATGCTAAAGTTAACTGTCATCCCTTCGTAGATGGCTCAGAGACTCAGGTGAAAAATGCTTCTGTTAAATATCATACTTGAGGCAAACAAGCTTTTTTTAAAGCCTGGGTTCTTTTGTGGCTGTATAGCCACTTGTTTGTTTTTAATGATGTTGTTTGTGTGGCTAGCACAAGGAAAAACTAATCGCGTTGCTGCAAAGTGGGCAAAATATCTTACCAGGGTGAAGGCTGCAAAACAGAACAGCTTTCCCAAGAGAAGCTGCAAACCCCGAGTCTGATGTTCTTCAAAGAGCTAGGTGTAGAAACGTAGGGTTTTGCTTATCAAACTGTGATTCTGGATGGAGTCCCCCTCTTCTCCCTGACTTGTGCTCCCTCTGCTGCCACCTTCTCAAACTGCTTACCGGTGTCCTGCGGGAGGGTGCGTGTACATCCCCCTCCATACACGCAGGGTAAAGCTGCTTTGGAACAGCAGCAGCTGTACCGCTTCCGCATCTCCTCAAAGCATTAGAAAGACTACTCTGGATGTGGCTGAGGCTTCTCATGAATTAGCTTTTTTTTTTTTTTCTTTTTTTCTTCTTCTAGCGTCTTAAATTGCAGAGGTAAACTTCCCTTTCAAATAGCACGGGTTTAAAATATAGACAGAAAAGAAGTTACTGTGCTGCAAGGCAGCTGTGTAGACTGAATGAGTCTCACTGCTGTGCTGGTTACGCAAAACACTGCTACCGAGCAGCTCGCTATAGCAATTGATTGAAACATAATTTGCATTATTTGCATGTTAATAAGGTTTCTAGTCAGACTTCCCTGACAAACACGAGTGGAGACAAAGACATACATGTAATACATCTCTGGCTGCACCGCAGAAATTCGGGCTTCCTAAGTGTAAGTAGCCCTTTATTCTGAATAACGGGAGAAATAAAGCAGGGGAAGTAGGGTGGGGACCAATCCTCCTGTCCTTTTGCAGCTGGGGGTTGATGTTAGTCAAGGTTTCTCCATCTCTGCTGGGTTTCCTCTAGCTGTGTGGATCGCTCATAGTTAGGAGGTTTTAATTACTCTTTTTGGGGCACCGGAACATGAAGCTCTAGGGTGAAGAGACTGCAATTTTGTGAACAAGCCAAGGTTGCCAAAGTCAGCAAACAGTTTGCCCAGGCTTCTTTGCTGTGAAGATGACTTATTTGTTCTGCAATGTAGTTTCTACGACTGCAGCTCTTCTTGCATTTTTTTATTGGGTACGTCTAAAATTTAGGTGTAACCTTGAGTAGCATGAAGTCCATGCGTATTGAAATGACTGTTGATTAAGGTGAGATAACGACCCTCTTCTTGGACTTTGTACTAGTGTGCATTTGCAGTAGCACTTAAACCAGTCATTTCAGGATCATTTTTGGAGTCTCTAAAATACTGTATTTTGGCGTTGGTGGCCTCTGTTGGGAATTTGCTGTACTACCTTTGTGGGGTGGATGGGGTTGTGTAGCACTTCTAACAGCCCTCAACCAGTTCTCCTACAGTGTCACTGCCACGGTAAACACATCCCTGCCAAACTTCCCAGGCGTTGGTGCTGAACCAGTATACACCAACCTGCAGGTTTGAAGACATTTGAATTGGTTCATTGTGAATAATTCTAAAACTACTCTTGGTGCCACCCTCTGTTAACATCTCCCATGTCTAATTTTCAAGCAGTTTCAATTCTGTGAAATTCATTTTGCTGTGTTCAGGCTTCTCCTACCTTACGATCAAATTCCAGCTCCTGGGAGGACTCTGGATTTTTCCTGCTTTTTTTCCTACATGGACTGGTGAACAGATAGATCTGAAGAGTGAGGGAGGGTACCATTTTTTGGCTGGTACTGTTCTGCAGTGTCTCTGAAGGGAATGCCTGCCAAGAGAGGAACCTGAGGGACACCGTCCAAAGTGCTCTGTCTGCCCTTGGGTGGGTTACAGAGTGCCACGGGGACCATCGTAGTGCCCAGCCTGTGGGAAGGCTCTTTCATGAAGTTAATTACAGATGATGTGTAGCTTGGCGATTGCTCAACTGGTTCAGAGTTGAATTAGAGAATCGAACAGTGTCTGCTGCTCTTGGCTCATCAGCTGGTGGGGCCCAACATGCTGCCTTTCCTCTAAGGCTTTGGTGGCTCTTGTGTCTGCTCTTAAAAGCTGGTAAAGCAGGAGTCGTCGTCCAGCTTGGGTCTCCTACATAGTATAGAAGACTGGGGTGGTTTTTTTTGTCCTTTATGATTATTGCCTCAGTCAACTTTGCTGTTGAAAACGTCTTTAAAAACTCACAGCAAGCAAATTTCATCAGCCTTCAAGGATGACTGTATCACAACACTGAGTTGGAGCTTGGCTTCTGCTCCAGTGAAAATGGAGTGTCTCCAGGTTGGAGTTACTCAGCGATGGTTATTTGCTGTGCTCAGGAGATGCTATTGTAACCGAAGAAGAATCTCTTTGAAGTTCCTCCTGCATTTAAATTAGGAGAGCAGTGGCTGATTATTATTTAAATAACAAGACAAGGCATACTGGGATGGTCACTCCTCTGTGGAGGTGGAAAGGGAGAGTATCAGCCCAGATGTCTGCAATTCCTCCGTCGCAGCGGTCCCCAGCAGTCAGGGGAGAAGCTGAAGGGGAATCCTTGCTCACTTGCAAAGTCACTGTGTGACCCTCTTGCTTGGAGAAACACTGGAGCGTGGCAGTTGTTAGCAATGGGCTGCATACTCTTGGATCAGTAGGCTTCAATATCTCGTTGGGGCTGGTTATAGATAAGAAATGGGATATTTTAATGAGATGAGGTGAACGTGACCTCTGCTCACTTGACTGCTCTCCGTTGCCCCTGTTTCAGACATTCACTGCAGCAACATTCTCTTTTCCATTGTCTTTCTGTGGCTGTAACGGTCTCTGCTCATGCTTGGGGAATACAAAATCTCCTGTTTGGTTGTTTCCTGCGTGTTGTTAACGACCCTGGAAATACAGCAAATGTCAAGGATGCATATGAGAGATTCTAGAGAAATGATCATCTTCCAGTTTAGGTTCAAGCACGTCACATCATTCTGCGATTTTGATCTCTTGGTGTGGCTTTTCTCAATTTAGAAACTTACATTTCACAGGAACGAAGAATTTTCGACAAAGTAAAAGCCGGTAAAATCACTTATAACATATCGTAGTATATAACAGTATTTTTTTTTTAAACGTGGTTTCTTGGTAGCGTAGGCACATTCGGCGTTGAACCTTAAGGACTTCTAGGAATTTCACGAGCACTCAAGCCTGTTGCAGAGGTATGTTGTGTCTGTCCTGGGGACGTGCTCTGTGATGGAGTGCTAAGAGCTGAGCTGCGTGGGTGCCACCTGGGCTCTGTGCGTGTGCCTTGAAGTGAAGGGTCTGACTCCTGGGTGCTTTTGAGGGCTCCAGGGCACGCGTGGGTGCCGTCCATCATCTGCCCGGGGAGGCTGAAAGAGGCGTTCGTCTCCCACCCTGCAATGCAGCTGGGATGTTGTAATTGTGCTAAATTCAGAGGGGCTTCTTAGCAATTCTGGTCACGATGGCAGGAGTGGAGGGATTGCAGAGAGCCGAGCTATCATTCTTCTTCATTCTTGCTGCTTACCTCGCTACATCAGCTTCATCTTCCTTTCACCAGCCATTTCCAAGTAGAGACTGGCTCAGACTACGCTCTGCTTGATAGTCTTTTGTTCCCTTAATGGTTTCCTTTAGTATGGCAGCCGTGTATTCCTCCAGAAATGCAATATAAACATTGTTACTGAAATCCAAAACAACTTAATGTATTGTAATTGTAAATTTTTGGCCTGAGTGTCAGGATCTGCTGGCACCGTGGACCTCAAGGCACGTGTGTGTCGTGTGCTGTACATATGCTCTGCCCTTCTTGATCTTCTGAGCATGCGGTGGTGTCCTTCATTCATGAGTAGCTAGGGCTTTTTATGTCATGGTCGCAGTAAAGCAAGAATTCACAGTAGTTGGAGTATCCCTTTGGGCTTTTATTCACCACTAGGAGTTATGATTCATGGCTCCTTGTGGAGAATAGGTGTATTTTGACTTCCCCCCCCCCCCGCCTTGTATTTCATCTTTATATATGGACCTGTAGCAGAAGCATTTCATTGATCTTATTTTCAAGGTGGGGGAGGTGTGTACGTTTTAAAGAACATCTGTGTCAATCTGTTGTTCTTTTTCCTTAGCTCTCTGCTGGATGTAGGCAGGACTGTAGATGGTGACTCTTCAACACAGTAAGTGTAACTTTGTTAGTAAAATGAGCTGCAAAACCCAAACGTTTTGATGTTTGTCCTGGTGTTTAAGAAGACAAGACTGGCCTATATCATCTTGTGGCTTAATTCATACACCATATCACGCTCTGGTTACAGAAAAGTGAAATGGTCATGGCCAACCCTTCCTCTTGCTGGCTTTCTGTGAGGTCAATAGCGGGGAGGATTTCCCTCTTTGTGGTAGCCTTGTCTTGTGTTGATCTCCCTGATTTAGAGACCTGCCGCGCGAGGTATCTGTATGCAGGGGGTAGGGCTGTCATCTAATGCAAATGAACTAGCTAGATTTGAATAAGGTAAAATCTATATTCAGCTTTCAGGCTTGATTCTATTTTAAGCTTTTAATTGAGTCCACCAGCTCTCGAGTGCTCGAAGTTGTAACGTGTTGAGAGAATGACTTTGTCTTGCAGAAAAGGAGAAAACCGACTTTTTTTTTTTTTAAGTTTGAGTGAGGCTGTAACACTAGTGCTAGAGCAGCCTTAATGCTGGGACAGAACACCCCCACGCTGGGGGCACTTTGTGGGATTAGCAGCTGTGCTAATCTGGTGTTTGGAGATGGAAGTACCCATGGGGTAGGAAGGGAGGAGAGGGAGTACTGCCGAATGATAATCCCAGAGCAAGAATTTATCTCTGAACTTTTTTTCCCAAACAGCTTGGGAAGAAAACTTTTGAAGGCCATGGTCAAGGCGGGGGGTAATTCAGTAGCTACTCCTGGTTTGTGTTGCAAAGACAACTCTAGAAGGGTGGTAGGAACTACCTTGCTTTAGGAACGTGAGACTTCTTAAACATGAGTAACAACTGGTGACCTGTGATTTAATTCTCGTGACGTGAGACTTGATAAGCCAGTGCTGGGCTCATGTGAAAATCTCATCCAATGTGGCTTTAGATGGAATAAAATTAAATGTGCTTGCTCAATATTTAATCAGAGGGTTACGTGCAGGCAGCTGTAAACTCTGATGCCTGAGGGAGGGGTGGCAGGGAAATTAATCGTGGCTCCCCCCTTCCCTAATCACTGATGTTACACCCTGTAGGTTTCCTGGTCTTTGCTTAAACAAAAAAAGAAAGGAATAGCTGGACTTGAGTCTGGATTCTCTGTTAAGCAGCACAGGTTGCTTTTAATCCTAAAAAGGCTGAAATCTCGTGATAGCAATGCGATTAAAGGGGTTTTGATTATGGAGATGTTTTTTCAAGCAGTGTTCTGTCTAGTGTTAACTTGGGCAAGAGATGAAATCTCATGCTAACATGAAACAATCCCTAATTAGAAGCTGTACTCTGCAATGAAGTCCCACAGGACTCTGCATTCCCCCCCTTTGAGCTGTACACACGCCTGGGGGAGAAATACTGTCCTCGGAGAGCTGAGACTTGGATCCTATATGTGAAGCCAGAAAGCGGTCCAACTGTGTGTGAAGACATTTTTTTTTAGTTGGACTTGTGTTAAAGTCTGATCTAGGCAGTAGGCTGCCTAAGAGGCTGAGTGACAGGTTCCTCCGTGCTTAAGTTGGACCTCACACCTCAAAGGAAACCAAGAATCCTTATAAAAGCAGAAAAAATATCATCTTTTTTTTCGCACCCTTTCTGCTCTCTTTCTCAATGTAGTGGTGACTTTAAGATGGTATAAATTTGCATGTCTCAGAACTTATCACTGAGAAACTGGTGCTCAAAAATAGATGTCAGGCTTTCATCTCAGAGGGTTTTATGGGCTGGGGAGTGACTTCACCCACCTGCATTTTTTTCAACCTTCTTACGACTTCCTAAGGCAATCTGACCTTTATCCAAAGGTATCTAATAAAGGTAGCTCCTAACCAGGAGACGGAGGGTTGTCTTTCCTCATGCTTGCTCCCTCTGAAAGCATAAAAAAAAGTATCATTTTTTTTAAACACATTGCAGGATTAGGTAATTTTTCTTAAGGAAAGCACTTCCTAGAACTGAGCTTTACTTCTTCTGTAACAGGATAGATCACCAGAACTTGCTGACGTAAACCATGATCTTTACCTCTAGTTACTTATGAAAAACATATTTTTTGACATTCCTTACCTCTAAGGGCTACGTGCAATAGTAGAAACTTATTTGAGTATTTTACTTTAGAGTAAGGAAAACTGCTAGTAAATCAGGTACCCATCTGGTTTGTCCACTGAGCAGTGCGTAGTCTAAGTCTCGTATCTTTACTCCTATGAAGCTGTTTTAAGCATTTTTTTGCTACATGAACATCTTTAAAAAGTAGGATTTTCCTGGATTTTTAAGAAATGACCAGAAGTGATTTTTTTTTTTGTACATGTGGTATGGCATGACCCTCTTAAGCTATTTCATGAGTCATCTTGCTGTGAGTGAAGGAAATTATTAAACCTCTTCATCCAAAGAGTCTCTTTTAGATAAAGTTATTGAATTGAGAATGTATTTTGCTTATGATAAACTATGCAGTGAACCTTGATATTACCAACACAGTTAACTAACTTTACAAAGATAAGAGGCTTTGACAAGGGTCACTGTAGCTTTGTTTCATTTTATGGCTTGTCCAGGTTTATAATTTTGCCAGTCTTCCTGCATTATGTTAATATATGCTCTTGCATTTTGCCTAAATGAATGCATTGTGTAGAAGTGACTATTTTAACAGCCTGCTATTGTAATAATAAATCTTAAGTAAAACTGGCGTGATGGTTTATAATTTTGGGGGTGAATCTAGGATCCATAAGAGACGGGCCAGTAATTGTACCTGCAGGGGAGGATCTCTTGTCTCCTCGAGGAACACTTGTGAATGGTAGCCAGCTTAATGTGAAATATAATATAATTCTGGATTGTGTGGTTTATCATTTATTTCAGAATCCAGAACACTTCATGAATTGGTTTGCTTCTGTTTTGATAGATCTGGTTTCCATGCCGAGTGCAAAATGTGAAAGTAAGGGGCTTTCCTTTTAAAACTGTTCCATGATAGGAACTAAAAAGACCTTTTAGTGACAAATAGCCAATTTGTAAGTCATCGTGCTCCTTGGTCGTTGAAATGCCAACAAAATATCTCAAATCTGTGTCACCTGCTCAACTAAGCATAGGATTTTCACTTTACTCCTTGTGCTTAGTGGAATAGATGTTTCTATTGGTGGAGACTTAAGTGGGCAAAATTCTCATTCGGGCAGAAATGATTGCTAGTGCTCATCTCTTGATTATTATGGATCTGCTCCTTTTCCAAATAATGGGATTCTCTGAAGAAGTCTGTCTTAATAATTGATGTCCAATATATTATCTTCACCAGCTAAAATCCTTTCTTTATTTTAAGAAAGGGGAAGTGACAGAAAAGACTGAAGTGTGCTGCCTGTGGCTTTCTGCCAACTTACCAGATAAAGAATTTAAATTCAACTAAAATCACTATGAGCAATAAAGATTTCTTTTTTTCCCCCCTTAATTTAAGCAGGTTGCTTCTGTTTCCAAAGAGTAAGGACAGTGTAGGGTGGCTTGATCTCCGCTTATTAGGTAGATTCCCGGGAGATGGAAAAAAACTTAAGTCTCTAATTAGGAGCCTGACTTGGTTGAAATAGAAAGCTGAGTTGTAATAAGTACTAATGCCTGGGATGTGATGATAATAGGTAAAATAAACCATGGTGCCTTGAGGTTTGTGAAGCTTGTGAATGCTGTCAAAGTAGATAAGTTGTTCTCTCTTGGCTAATTTTCTATTTCACATAATGTTCAGAGGTGCTACTGCTCTCCCCAGTACCCTGGAGAAAATGTGGTGAATGAGGACTGGTTGAGCACATCTGCTGCACTTTGAGGTTCGAGACCTCCTATATCATAATGGCTCTTCAAATTGAAAAATCTCCTTTTCAAGTTGTTAAATCGCCTTGTTGTTTTCTGGACACGGATGAGTGAGTTGAGCTTAAGTATCTCTGCAAGGATGTGTTTAATGTCAGTGGTCCTGGCTGCTAGTCCAGACTAAGCATCGCTGAAAACCAGCACCCTCTTCTCAAACTGGGAAGCTCGGCAGCAGGGGGACCTCTCCTTGGTGTGGGCTGAGACCCTGGTTAGCATAGAGCTGGTGGGCACGGGGGCTTCAGCGAGAGGGTCTGAAACTGAAAAAAGAGGCTTAAAACTAGGAGAATTCCTCTGATATACCTCTGATTGTAACTCCTGTACCAGGATGAGAATTTCAAAGTTGATGCAGCATTGAAGAGTTTCACCTACTCTAATAAATAGCTCTTGTTGCCTTACCCAAGCATGCAAACTGAGGGGTAGCAACTCCAAGGTTGCTCCAAATTCATGTGTGTTTTGGTTTTGTCTTTTTTTTTGTGGGTTTCTTTTTTTTTTTTACTACTTGAATGCCAGCAAAAGGAAGCTAAATAGAGGTCAGGGCTTGTCCTGGAGCTAGCTGTGTTCTATCCCATTATCTAGCACTGTCTTTACTGGACATCCCAGGCATGGGTTCAGTCTGTACAAAGCAGATGAATAGCCTTGCACATCGGGTAAGATGCAATATGTCTTATATGTGAGGACTTAATGAGTGCTGGCTGGTTGTCTTGGTGACTGTAAGAAGGAAGAAAAATGTCCCCCGTTCCCCGATAGCGTGGGCTCAGTTCTGGAGTTTGCTGCTTGAGCTTTCCCGGGTCTCCTTCGGAGGCTGTTCTTCAGTGGGCCAGTGAGCAGGGAATTCTGTGCGACTGATGAAGTTCCAGGAAACGTTTGACTGCTAATCAAGTCCTATAATTTTGTTTATAATATCCTTGTAGGAAAGGGATGGAGTGGGCAAGCGAGCTGGCTTTTGTAGGGCTGATCCCCTGCCACACATCCCTCTGTGTTCTGACAACAGGGAGGGCTTCCGTACTTGCTTATGTTGCAATTCAACATCCTTGGCGTATCTATATGTAGCAAAAGTATATTCTGATATTCCTCAATGTGTGTTAAAATAATTAAAAAAAACCCAACCCAACAAACCAACTGAAAAAACGACCTGAACTCCAACCCAACAAAAAAATCCACCTGAAGATACCATGTCCCCAAACAGTGCAGGTAGAAGACTACGTTATTTATCAACTTAATTTATGATGTCTCCTGTGGCTGCTACATTTAGACAGCAAGTGGCTTTATTCTTGTTCTGTGTTTTTCTTTGTTAGCCAGTCTCTCCTCTGTTTGAAAAGCGAGGGCTCTTTCCTCTTCTCGGGCACGTTTCCTCCTTCAGGAGGAGAGCTCGCTTCTCTTCTTCTGTTGTAGGAGGAAAGCGGTGCTTCTAGGAACCTTGTTTCTCTGCTTACTCTGAGCTCTTCTCCAAGCACTAGAGACATCCCCTCCCAAATTTAACTTCCTGCATTTGCTTAGCTTTCCAAAACTCCCCGCAGTCTATATTTGGGGTCCATCTGTTACCTTGGCCTCACATGACAGTTTTACATGGGCTTGTTTCTTCTCGCTTCCTTCACGTGGATGTGAGTTGTTTGGATTTATTTTCAAACTTAACACCAGTATCTAGTTCTTTGATGTTGTACTACCCACGGAGCTGCAGATATTTTCACTTGGATGTGACCAGTAATCCACTCTTAAGCATCCAAGTCAGCGTTGAAGACTTCCTACTGGTAAAACAGGATTATAAACATCAAAAGGTAGCTACACAGCACAAACTTATTAACTATTAATTACTTTATTTCTGTGTACAGTAGTTGCTTTTGAATTTGCTCTGTTAGTAGCTCTGGGAAAAGGGCTGTTATTGAGGTGGCTGGGTTATCTTCTGCACTCTTGACAGTGTCATTCTTCATAAGGTAGGCTTTCAGCTGAGTTAATGTATTAGTGCAGTAAGAAAGCAGACCCAAAAACCTAGCCCAGCTTGCTGACTTGCTTTAGCAAGAAAAAAAAAGTCAGGTTTCCCTCCGTAAAAATAATACGGACAATAACTTATACTTTAGAAAACTTCCAGTTACCTGCTAGATTTTCTTTAAAAAAAAAACCAACCACAACACCAAAGCAAAACCCCCAAACGCAAATAAAACAAAACAACAAAAAAAACCAACCCGCTAAACCATCACTTTCTGATTCTAGTGGGTTTCCCAATTTGTGCTTTATTTTACCTTAGTCAACAAAAGATGGCAGGAGTCACCGATACCCTTTTGTCCTTCCCCATCCACCAGAGCAGGATGCTCTGTGGCTGTGGTACAGCTGGAGCGAGTTCTAAAAATAGCACAGATTGCACTGCAGGAAAGAGGTAAGGTATCTCTGTGTTAAACGCCTCTCCCTCCTCCCTCTTTTCAGAGAGCATTCCATTTTCCCATCTTATCACTCTGCGCACTTATTGCTGATATAATCTGCCTGAATGCTGCGGAGGCACCTCGTTCAAGGGAAGTGGTGGGTGGCTGAGAAGACGCTGAGAAATGAGTCGAAGTCTTTTCCCTGTATCCAAGAATGAGCCTAGAATGCGTCGTTATTCTGATTCTCGATGTTCCTCGCTGTGCAGAAGAGAAATGTCATTTCTGCCCTGCCTTTATGTGCTATGAAATGTATCCTGCCTTGATAAGCAGTGGCTGTTGCTAAGTATAGCGACTTTCGGGGACCGGCTGCCTGCCTGCTGTGGGAAATGGCCAGGATTTTCCATCCTTGAAAACACATTTTGAGAGCTTTACCAGTAAGGGTGATATGGCACCACTTATAACTGGAGGCACTGGAAATGAGGCACAGTGACATTTTGTGTTGAGATCTGTATTTTTATTTAAAAAAAACCCCATATATCTCCAGAGTATTTGGCCAGGCAATCCATCGTACCTCACTTTTTCTCAGTGTTTATGTTACTAATGCGTGGAACATCCAAATAAAGTTTCAGCTTAGAAAGCCCGTAAATGGCCCTCTTGTGTAGTAGCCAGACCCTCTTTTATAAGTTGGATTTTCCTTCTGGTTTTGGACTTCAAAGCATTTAAAGCTGAAGGCAGCTTTTTTCACTGCTTTGTTGGAAAATGCTTTTCTACAACTGGTATTTATAATGATTTCAGATACTCTGGCATTCTAGTATGTGGTGTTAGAATTGGGTTTTCTTGAGGTTGTGGGATTTTTTTGTGGTGGTGTGTTTTTTTGTGTGTGTGAATCTGTTAAGAAATAACAAGTGCTCAGACTGTCTTGAAGTTGGAGCTGCTTGCAGTTGTGGGTAACCTTGAAGCAGTGTCCTGGTTCAGGAGTGTTTTGCTGCTGTTCAACACTAAGCACATGATGAACTTAATGAAAATTCACAACTAGATTACACTAAAGAAGAAATCCTCACACTGCAGTAGAAAAGGGCAGGGGAAATCATGGCACCGAAGTAGAAAAAGGCATAGAAAGAACTTTTGCTGTTACTTGGATGTAGTAATTAAAGAACCAACCAACCAACACCCAACCCAAAATAAAGCCCTGTTTCAAAGCAAAATAAGTTGCTGTCTGACTTTGTTTATATATATATATATTTATAAAAATATATATATTCTTAAAATAATTAAGTGGATGAAGCAGAAATGCTCATAAGTATGGCAGTCTTACCCTGGGAGCCTCAGGAACTTGTATTGCTGACAAAATAACAGTATAGTTATTAAAATTGTGGAGTTTTTATTTTGTTCGTTGCTCGAGCTGCCAGTGGAAGTGAATTACTGAGTAGCCAGGGATGGCATCCCACAACATCCTTCCTGGACTTTCTGCTTCCCATGCTCTGTACTCTTTGCCACTATTTTTAAGTCTGTGCCTCGGAGACTTGAGGATCAGGTGATAAGGGATTAAATCATGAATGCACGCAGATGTAGCTAGTGGGGTCTTTGACACAGTTTCAGATGGAGTTTTGCCATTCCCATGTCAAGAGTGTTAGCAAAATCCAAGTTTCATGACAGTAGGTGTAGAAAACCTACTTTATAGTGCTAGTACTTTTTACTGAAACCATCTGGTGTTGGATCTTTGGCATTAATGAAAAACTTGCTCTTTATGTAAGAAAGGAAAGAAAATCCTTCCAGAATAGTCAACCTAGAAAATGCAAGTCTTCCCCCTCTTTCCTCTCCTCCATCCCTCCAGAAAAGGACTTTGGAAAACCTTACCACAAATACTATGTGAAAAGCAATTTAAAGGTGTCTGTGGCTAAATATCTCATCTTGCTTAGGAAACACTCGCTGATATTTTTGATCCAAAGGCAAAAATTATGACTGTGTTCCTGTTACCAACGCTGAAAAGTGTTTCAGGAAGAGGATCTGAAGATCAAGTTGTCTGTCTACAGTTATTTAAGGAGGAGGTTCCCAACCTTTACAGATTCTGGGGGTTGCAGGTGTTTCTTGTTTTCTATCTGCCTCAGTAAGAGCTGAGGGTTTTGAAAAACTTGCTGAATTTCAGGAGGGATGGGATCAGCGTGTCTAAAAGTTCTCTTATTTTGTGGCCAGCTGGTACAGAAAGCTCACCCATAGAGGTAATCTTATCTCACTGTAATGTGTGACTGAAGAGTCTCGAGCTGAATACTCACAATTAAGAACCAGTTTAGTACTTATAAATTGAAAGGGTGGGCTTGGTAAGGAAGATAAATTAAGCCTTCTTTCCCAAATAAATTTAAATATTACATGCTGAAGTATTGGGAGGGAAATTGAGGCCAAAGATTATGATAAAATAAGGAGACAGTAAGCCTTGAAGAGTGAGGAGCAGCCTGTGTACCTATGTATCTCCTTTATTATGGAAACCTTCAGTGATGGAAAATGAGCAGGAGAGAATGGAGTGAACATAAACATTGTGCCTCAAAACTTTGAAGTGTGGGTAGTTGCATCCCGCTGCCGAGGCAGTCGTGTCAGTCAGTCTGTCCTGTGCCACACTGGAACCCCAGTCTCCCAGAGAAGCGAGCGAGATGACTCAAACCTGCTGCAGATGATGTAGCTTCTCAACTAGCAGATTCTTTAACATGAGGCTGGATTCACCCCTTCTTGAAGGATGACCTGTTCATCATAGAAGTATAAGGTGAAATTCTAGCTGAAAGATAAAGAAATAACTTGCAATTGAGTCAGTTTCAAAGGCTTGCCAAATTCAATTACCTGACTTCGATAATTTCATGCAGAGTTTGGAGCTAGATGGTAGTTAGCTGAAGCTTTTCAGAATCCCTAGGTATATTTTTTGTGTGTGTGGTTTTTTTGTTTGTTTGTTTTCTCCTGCTCATCTGAGGTCTGGCAAACCGAACATACTTTAAAATTATCAGTCCTAGAGCAGTTGTCTGCTCCATGAATCCGTGCTTTACAGCTTCCAGAGCTCTGTTTGTTTTCCAGGGATAGCTCATGTGTAAGTGTCTGCCTCCCAAGCACATCACTTGGTGTTTTGTCACATACTTATCCTGATTTTTCTTCTCCAGGGGGTAATCCTTTTACAGCCTACCTGTCTGTAAGCTATCTCTGCTCATTTCTTACTTCTACCCACTGCAATCAAATTAGCAGAATTTAGCCAAGCATGATTTCGGGCAAAAAGGAAATGTTGTACATCCAGATATAGAAGAACTGAATGGTTGTTAACTGGCTGGAAGGCCTGAAGTTTGAACTTCCTTGCCTGAGTGCATAGAGCAAGTGCAGGTTCCACCCCCCAGCCCCTTACGGAGCCCTCTTTTGCATTAAAACAAATAAAATAAGTGACTTCACTAATTGCTTTTGATATACTGAGAGGTGAAATTGTCAGTAAATAACCAATGTTCTGCCACTGCCGTTTTCTTGGGTATGCCTTCACTGGGAGCCCCAGGGCATGGCAGCGGGGGTTGTTATTGCTAAATGGTGGGAAGTAATCACTTCTCTGCTGAAAGCTTGGGCTGGTTTTATGGACTTTCAGTTACTGTAATGCAAGTACTGGGCCAAATAACACCTGTTTGTCAAAACCGAGCGAGGGCGTTTCGGTCCGATTTTTAACGTCTTCTGACAACACTGGATGTGAACCATCTACAAGTTGGTTTTAAAAGGCCACTGTCACACTCTTTGTATCATCTTTCCGTAATCTTTTTGAGATTATCATGCATTGATGCGTTCTGTCGGGTTCGGTTGTGCTCTCAAAGGTGAACTGTATTATAAAAAAAACAGGTATAGGAGATTATCACTGTGTAGAAATTGGATACAGAGGAATAGGATTAGTGGCCTTGTTAATGTTTTTATTCATCCCTTTACTTATCCGTTATGTGGGTGACTTAATCTGATATTTTGCAGCTGTTTTGATGCCTGTATTAGCATGTTTGCTAGATTTACACAGTTGCTAATAAAAGTGACACATCTGTAGCACCTCTATCGGCACTTGCAGGATAAATGTAGTAGCTTGCGTTTGTGTAGATATTGACACAGTTTATTTGGGAGAGAATACAGTTAGTTTGTCCCAGTAAACTTGAAACATGGTTTTGATATGGAAGTCATGGTTCTTTTGTCACTTTCTGTGCTTTCCAGTAGATTATGAACTCCTGCTTTTACGTCCCTTTTTATAGATAAGCTTCCTGTGTCCAGATCGTGTGTTTCGGGGCCAGGCAGTGTAATGTCTTGTGGTAAATCAGCTTAACTCTAGCCCAGCTTGCACAACGCAGAACGATAATAGATTTCAAATGTAATAATATTAAATGACATAAAGTCCTGGCAAGCTTCTAACCGTCACCCCCTGCAAAAGGCTTTATGAGACTTGTAATTGATGTTTGAGGTAATTAGTGCATACTGGAGGGTGGCACACGATTTGAATTTTCTGGGTAGATCAACAGGCTGAATGTTAGCAGCGTAAAAGTAGTTATTTGAGGGTTCGGAAGCATGATAAGGACATCCTGGAGCTTGGCAGTGATGTGTTCTTAATACAAACCAGCCACGCATTGTTTTGCTTGGAGGGCAATTTCAGGAGTAGCATCGTGATGGACTTTTTTGTTACTTACAGCAAGAACTGCAGATGGGGAACTGGAGATCTGCTTGTTAATAATACAGCAGGCATTTACATTTGATGCAGAAATACATGTAGCTGCGCTCGAATCTCACAATAGATGCTTAAGAATAATCCGGTATTAACATTTGCATATGAAATGTATTTAGGAATCCACTTTGTCTTTGAAATTGGGATGGTGTTTGAATAATTTAATACGTATGGATAATTGAAGGCTGTTCTGTTCTACTGGAGATGGTTTCACGTGGAGTAAGATGCTCAAAAGGTGGGGATGACCTTACAACGCCTCTGTGTTTCTTTTAAAACTGGGAGCAGAACTGCTTTTGGCTTTAAAGGAGCTGAGACTTATGAATTACAGGCTGTAAGTTCAAGTGCTGGTTGTTAGGAATAAATGCTTCTAAAGTGCAGTTCCTTGAACAGTTTGATTCTTAATAGTGCTCGGTTTCTGTCTCGTGGCATTCGGTTGCAGCTCAGCGTCCCGCAGGACTAAGCTCTGCTGGTCCTTCACAAACGTGGTAACTTCACGCAGTCGGTGGGACTACAGGTTATGGATTCTGCTCAACTAGGATGTGCATTTTCTGGGAATAACCAAGAAATGCCAGTACTGTCACTGTCTGTCTGTGCCTGGAGGCTTCTCTGAAGACTCCCCTGCACCGCTACTTTCCTCCCCATGCGGAGCATTCGCCGCATGTGAAAGCTGGTGTCACCCAAGGCACACACTCTAGGACTGAAGGGAAGAAGAATAAAACAATTGTGAAGAGCTTCAAATACCTCTGTTCTGTTCCAAATGAGTCTCTTTCCAGCCTCTGGCTGAAACTCTGTAGCCGTGGAGAGGAGCCAGCCCATGGCCAGGAGGGAAGCCAACGCCGGCTGTCACGAGGAGAAGCTGGCAGCTGGGTGAAGTGGTTTAAAATAATTGTGTGGGGAGCACTCAGGAAAAGCTCTTGCAGGTTTTCCTAGCCATGCTTGTCATTTCAGTACAGCATTGATTTAAAGAGCAGAAAAAAAAACCCAGAAAAAAAATATATCTGCTGTGTAGGAAGGTGGGGAATTCGGTCACCTCCCAAAGGACAGGATGGGGATTGAGGCTGAGCAGGGTGTAAAAGAGGGTAAAGAGGTGTTGAAGAGGTGGGGTAGTCTTTGTCTAATCTCACAAATCTTAGTATTTGAACTCCCACCTGCTACAGTCGTCTTATGGAATTCCAGTTTTTATTTAGAGATGAGGTTATTTTTCAGCTATCTCTTTGATGTATTTTGCTATGGCACATTCTAACTTTCAGTGCTCTGTGGGGAAAATGTTTGGCTTGCAGCAAAGTGCCAGAAGTGATAGACTGGCCCATATTTTTATTTGCAAAAGTCTTTGCCAAAAACCTGACACTTTAAGGGCAGGAGTGAGAGGAAAGGGGCTCAGTACAATCAATTTGTAGAGAAGCGGCTGTTTTTCCTCACTGAAAACTTCAGCTTTAAACAGATAGTGCTTTTTAAATTTAGGCACAATAGGTATGTTCTGCGGAAGCCTTGTGATTACTGCAGTGTTTAAAAATCAGTAAATTTTTACTGGCAGCACAAGCAAGAACAGCATTTACAACCGAAATATAAATGAGTTCTTAATGTTACAGCATTGAATTTTCATTTTTATTTGCTGTGATGGGATTTTATCAAATGACCAGCTGCTGTTCTTTATCAGATGCAAACGTTTAGTTCGTAGCCTCTCTTTTCTTCTCTCTCCTTCCTCAATACTGCTTTCCCCCTCCTCCCCCGGCGTACAAAGCCCACGTTACAACTTAGTAGGCTTTGGAGCAGACCTGGAGCGCCCCGGTGTTCGAAGGATCTCCGAGCAGTTTATAAACAGGGCATTATCCAGGTTACATAAATCAGGGTTTCTCGGTGCTCCCCGATGCGATGCAGCAACGAGCCGCTTCTGTTACATCACCCGCGTGACCCATTTCCAACCTTCTCCATTTAGCTTCCCCGCAAGGCTCAGGGCACCACCTCTGAAGTTATTTAAAATGATGTTATTTAAACTTGTGCAAAACGCTGAGTAAATGCTTCTCATCAGGTGAGAATAATTAATGAGATACAACTTTGATTCAAGTAAAACCAGGGCAATTTAAATTGATTGTTGTTAATAGCAAACTTCATGGGGTGCCTTGGGCATTAATATTGGAATTACACTTTGAAGGGTACGTGTGTGTGTACATATAGACATATTACTTTGTGATAGTTATGTCTAAATTAAGTGTGACTGATCTCATTTGTACAAGATGAGGCTCACCTGTCTTTGTCCATTCCTGGGTGAAGCTGGTCCAGCATTCCATGTGTGCTCCACTTCGGGATGGAGCCTTGCAAGTAGGCTCTCACGCTTCCTGGTAGCTGATCGACCCCATGCCACATTTACCCTCTTTTTCCACAGACTTAGAGTATTTTTTATTTTTTATTTTTTTCTGGGAGTAAGAGAATAGGGAAACCCAAGAGAGGGAAAACCAAAAGCTGTATTGATAAACTTTCAGAAGCGGTTCCTTTCCTGTGTTAAACTTGATTCTCGCTTCTAAGCTTGCAGGTGAGCTCTACCAGCTTTTCAGTTGTCCTCATGAAAACTGTGCCTTTGGGGCTGTGTTTGTAATCTTAACCTCTCCAAAGCCTAGGAAATACTAGGAAGAGCCCTCTGACTTCAAGATTCCATGAACTGTGGCCCTCGGACTCTTGCAGTACGGTGGGATACTTGGCCTTGTCTCTGGAGTAGAGCTGGGTTTCAGTTGTGGGCCACACTCTATTCTCTGTTTCCCCCCACTTATTTAAAAAAAAAAAAAGCCACAAAGAAACAAACAGAAAAACAAATTAAAAAAACCCAACACAAAGCCCCAAAACAAAACACAAGCAAACAAAACCAAAATCTAAAAATCCGACACCAAAGCCATACCCCAGAACACTCTCAATGTAATGTTCTCTTTTATCTTTAAACCTATCTATAAGTTGTTTTTGTTTGTGAGCAATCCCTGTCAATACTGAATTAGCAGTGCTGACTCCTTACGTAGTTTGTTCAACTGTTTCATAGTCAGTACCAGGATTTCCAACGTGATGCGAGCTTCTTGTTAAACCCAGCAAAATTATCTTCACAGCATGGATTCTTACGCTGATGTGGAGGAGAGAAGAAGAAATTATTTTTGTGCTTTAAATCGCTGTTATTTTTCTGTATTCCTTGTGTAATTATACCCTGGTATTTTGTATAAACTAGGATTTAATTTTTAAACTTAACATTGGATGCATTTGGAAGCAATTTAAATTTTCTTACTGTAATCCAATTATATTAATACAGATATAGTTTAAATGGCTTGTGGGGACAAAATGGCACTTGAAATAACAGTAGGGGTTGTAACTCCTTCGTAGTAAGAAAAAATAGCCTCACTGAGGCATCACATATGAACAAATGGAAAAGCTCTGGCTCCAGACTGCGTTTACATCCCTTTTCAGTTTTGATCCTGTGTGTTATTCTCTTAGGCACTGGTTTTGCTCCTCTAGGTAGGACCCCATCACCATAGGAACAGAGTGCTTTCAGAATATTTTTCTGAAAGGAAGAGACATTTTACAGCAATTTCTTTTCTGCCTTAGCGTGTGGGAGAAATACCTTGACTTGTTTGTGTTTTGCTCTATGTGAATAAATGTCTGTGTGGCAGGAGGCGTGGAAGAAATAACTTGGAAGACAGCTGAAGATGAGAGCTTAGTGTTCATTTCTGAAAGCTGCTGGTTCTGTGGTTGATTTTTATTTGTCTCAAGTGAATTTTGTGTCTTGGTTGGTTTGAGCACTCTCTGTGGCGTTCCCTGGGCGCGGGTATTTGGCTGGCAGTGGAGGTGCTGCCACGAAGCTGCTGTGGGTGAGCACCTTCCCTGCTGAGCCGGGGGGGTCAATGTGTCTGTCGGGATGCTGGGATCTTTCCCAAGCTCTGACTTTGCTGTAAGAGGACAGGAGTTAAACCACAACGCTCCTGACCTTGTCCAAGAGGAATGACCATGCCTAGGCAAGTCAACCTGAGTGGTTTGGCTGAAGCCGTCTATTTTGTTTGCTATCAAGAAAGGCAGGTGGACCCCTTCTCCCCATTTCCTGGGACTGAGTGGCTGAGAAACCCCAGTTCCCAAGATGAAATTTGTGCTTTCACAGCCCTGGTAAGAATACAGTCCTGCTAGTTCTTCATTTTGCTTCTAGATGATCAGTGGGAGGAGGTGGGCAGCGTTGCTGCCCCTTCAGCACATAGATCTGAACCTGCAGCTTCATGCCAATTTTGACTAATCATTTGGATTTGTTAATAAGGGCTCTGGTCATGGATGGGCTCCGCACACCTAGAGTTTTGATGTCCTTACCTAAATGGGTAAGGACAGCTGTATCCTATGATGCCGTGTGTCTTGACTGATGTGCAAAGTTAGATTCATTCTCCTTCTTTGGTACTTACTAAAGTTCTGTGTTTTCTCCTGAAATAGGAAATGAAATGCATGTAGGGATATGGTTATAAAACTCAGGGAAAATCATATATGTATGATGGTTTGATAGAAAAAAAGGAGTATGTTAGCATCCTATTTTAACCAAAGTTCAGACCCTTACTCAGGGCTCACCTTCCCTCTCCCTTGTGCCTTTCCTCCTCTGCTCGCGGGGCGAACAGACCATAATACGCCAGTGAACCAGCTGTCTCAGAATAGGCTTTTACTTAAAAATCCAATTCTCAAAATCCTGCCTTTTTATGTGGTACTTGAGGCTATCTGTTGAAGCATGCACTTTGTATCTCCATTCTCCTTAAAACCGGAGGAACATTTCACTTGCTTCATCCCCTCTTTGAGGAGTCTTCGTTTGCCAGCTGGTGCCAGCCCGCTGCTATGCCAGGTCGTTGTGCGAATTCTCTGTAGATGAGGCATGAAACAATCCATTCCTTTTACCAGATTCTTTTTTGAAAGGCTTGCCTTCAGCAGTGTACGCTGTGTTTGTGCCTTCAGCTAATCCCTTATACTACTTGTCCAGATAGTTCTGTTTGGTGTGTAAATATCGGGGTCAAACTGGAGGATGCCTGGCTCTAAAACAGTCGTTTCTATTGAGGGGAGAGTTTAGATGTGAAAAATTGCAAGATTTGTAATACATAAAATCACAGAATGATTAGAGTTGGGTGGGACCTTAAAGATCATCCAGTGCCACCTCCCTGCCCTGGGCAGGGACACCTCCCACCATACCAGGTTGCTCCAAGCCCTTTCCAACCTGGCCTTGAACCCCTCCAGGGATGGGGCAGCCACAGGTTCTTGGGGCAACCTGGGCCAGGCTCTCACCACCCTCACACCAAAGAATTTCTTCCTGAGAGCTCATCTCAATCTCCCCTCTTTCAGTGTCAAACCCTTCCCCCTCATCCTATGGCTCCCCTCCCTCATCCAGAGTCCCTCCCCATCTCTCCTGGAGCCCCTTTAGGGACTGGAAGGGGCTCCAAGGTCTCCCTGGAGCCTTCTCTTCTCCAGGCTGAACCCCCCCAACTCTCTCGGCCCCCCCTCCCAGCAGAGGGGCTCCAGCCCTCCCAGCATCTCCATGGCCCGCTCTGGTCCTGCTTCAACAGCTCCATGTCCTTCTGCTGTTGGTGGCCCCAGAGCTGGAGGCAGCACTGGTGGGGGGTCTCCTCAGAGCGGAGCAGAGGGGCACAATCCCCCCCTCGTGCTGCTGGGGATGCAGCCCAGGGTGTGGGGGGCTTTCAAGATAGCCACCTTGATTTTGAAAACTCTCTCCTGGGGAGGGTAAGATAATCCCAGTGAGTGGGTCTTGGTCCATATTAATACCTGGATAGGAACACAAGCAATTAAGCAGTCTCAGTTGTTAAAAATGTTAACTCTTTTTTTTTTTAATACCTAGACAGAATTTTTGCAAGGGCAGACCGGCCAGAATGCCTGTGCTGAGGCTGGGAGGATATATCAATGCTAGAGCAGCTCAGAGCTGGATTAACTTCAAACCTCTAAAAATAGCTTGCAAGCCATCAAAAGCAAAAACTCTTTTTCCTCTAGTGAATCATGTCTTCCGAAGGGAGGGCGTATGGAAATTAATCTGTGCTGCCTCCTTGGTGGTGTCTTGCAGAGAACTGGCTAAACAATAGAGCACAATGCTACCAGGCACTTTGAATAGGTGGGATTTCTATGGCAGAATTACAGTGTAATACACAGCAAATGATGTTTTAAATCTGATTATATTAAAATGAAATACTGCACGAAATTCTTCTGCTTCTAAATGCCTTTTTCCCCAGGCTTCTAAGGTTGCATCTGAGAGACAGGTCCTCGTATTTCAGCATCTGGATGATTAGGAATAGCTAGAATTCATCTTTTATTTTCTGCAATCCTTCTCTTGCACTTCAGCATTTGTAAGAATCCTTTTGGGTAGCCGGTCGTTAGTGAGATCGCTAATTATCGATTAGGTGAAGTTCCATAGCTTCTGGAGCTGAGCTGGCTGTTCCAGGTCTGGCTTCCCAAGACTCAGAGGAAGGGCTGTTCCCTCTCTCGAATCCAGCTTGTTGACCCTTTTGCCCTCTATTGCGAAGTGATAAAACAAGAGTAACTGCTGGGTTTTTTGACACTATTGCAACTTTTCGGCAGTACTTCTTCTGTTGATGATTATCTGTGGAAATACAAACTTGAGCTCTTTTTAAGCAGTGTTATGCTTTCTGCTTTTGCCAGAAGAGTAGCAACGTGCATAGGTGGCGAATTTTTCTTATCCAAATGTTGTTTACAGTTTCTTGTTAGGTTATACTGTGATCTGTGAATGGGATTAACTAGCAATTTATACTTTAGAGTTCTGGCTTTATCTTCCACAATTATAGAGGAATAAGCTAGAGAAACAGAGTTAACTATTATCACCAATACAGATGTGCAACTGCTGCCTGGATGCTGCTGCTCTGCTGGCTTGAAGGGCTAATTCTTCCTTCAGACTGCAAGTGGAATAGCTGTCTGAGGGTGCTTTTAGTAACACGATGAACAGCAGAGGTGTTCAGGAGCAGGTGAAGCGTGTTTGGTATTTTCGGGAAGCATAGTTAACCTTATGGGCAGAATTAAACAGTATATTCCCATCTGTATGTGGCTTAAAACGTCCTGCTCAGTAGAAATGCAGTTGTAACAGTTCAGGCACTACACTTCTCAGTAATGGTGTGAAAGTACGCGTTGGATCCACAGTTAAAAATAAACCAAATGTTACTGCTGGTGGGTTGGAAAGTCCTTTGTTCTGTGCTGGTTGAGAACCTAATGACTCTGGAGCAGACCCTTTTCCAGCTGCTAGCAGAGAGTAGATGGGAACTCCCTAATGAAGAAGGAACTGCTCCTAAGCATGTAGTTCCAATTAACAGGTTTGCAATAGCTGGTGACTTGAGACGAGTCCTATTAAAACACCCCAATGTCTGCTGGAAGAAAGAGTTGCTCTAAGTCACTGCAAACTCCAGCTGTTCTTTCAATTTTGTATGATGGATGGAGTGACTATGGGGGGAAAAAAAGAAAAGGCTTCTATTGCAGTAAGTGTCTGTTCTGGAACATCTCTTAGACGTGGGCAGTGGTTTGCCCTGCTTCTTTTCGACTTTTGAGATCTAAGAGGAAGTAAAAGTTCTAATAATAAAAATTGTTGTTTAAGGATTGTTAATGAAAAAGTTCTTTCAGAGTTGGTCAGATATACTGTGAGCGGTATCACCAAAATGATAGTTAAAGCACTTCACATGCTTACACGTCTTTAGCACCAGGTTTTGCTGTCAGGACCAAATGAGCTGAATCTCTCCTCTGTGCTGTCAAAAGTGATGGGAATGGAAGAGGAATTCTCTGTCTCAACATAAATGGATACATATGTTAAGCCCACAATCTCATTTTCGTATTGAATTTAATCCAATAAAACCTTCTGTTATAGTCACAGAGTTTTTCTGGTTGGTTTTCCTAAGGGCTTGTATTTCTGTCTTCCTTGTGCATTGTTCTCCGCTGCCTTGAAGCTTCCATTTTCTTTCTTGGGAGACATTGCAAACAGAAGTGGTTGCTCTTGCACCTCGTTGGTCTGAAGCTGGAAAGATTCACAACTTAAACCAAAGGCAAGGTTAAAGGATACTTACATTTTTCAGCCCCGCTTGGTGGTTGAGATTCATTGTGGTTTTTAAAAAGAATAACCCACTTCATGCACTGATGGCACTGTGAAAAGACTTGGAGCGTTCTTCCCATTCTTTTAAAGAGGACATTTAAACTGGTAGCACCTGGTTAAGCACCGTAGGTGGCTGCATAGAATCATAGAATCGTTTGAGTTGGAAGGGACCTTAAAGATCATCGAGTTCCAACCCCCCTGCCATGGGCAGGG
>JAOQGH010000003.1:22091125-22138616 GCA_025769975.1 Gallinago jamesoni | reverse complement strand
TGCTCTGCCCTTGTCTACCAAGTCTGTGGCAGTATCATAAAAGGCCACCAAATTTGTCAGGCACGATTTGCCCTTGGGGAAGCCAGGCTGGTTGTCTCCAGTCACCTCCTTATTTTCCGCGTGCTTTAGCAGAGCTTTCAGGAGTATCTGCTCCATGATCTTGCCAGGCACAGAGGTGAGACTGACTGGCCTATAGTTCCCCGGGTCTTCTTTGTTTCCTTTTTTGAATATTGGGGTTATGTTCCCCTTTTTCCAGTCAGTGGGACCTTTACCAGATTGCCACGATTTCTCAAATATGATGGAAAGGGCCTTAGCAACTTCATTCGCCAGCTCCCTCAGGACCTGTGGATGGATTTCATCAGGTCCCATGGACTTAGGCACCTTCAGGTTCCTTAAGAGGTCTCGAACCTGATCTTCTCGTACTGTGGGCGGTTCTTCACTCTCAGAGCCCCTGTTCTTGCCTTGCATGAATAAAGACATGCAGGGAATGGTCTGTATACCATGTGGAGAGATGGACCATTGATCCTCAGTAAAACACAAGCGCTTGTAAAAGTAAATATATGATGTTTGTGCACCTGTGGCTTTTAAATCGTCCATTGAGAAGCTGTATAAGCACCACTTAGTGCTGTGTCTCCCTTTGGAAGATGTTGGTCAACTTGGTATGGTTTTTATTCTTCCTCCTATAAGCTTTCAAAGCTTCAGTGTTGACTATTTAAAAACAGATAAATTTCTCTCCTTTGACTTCTAAAAGCTTAGCTTCTTTTTAGAACTTAATTTAAAAGCTCATTTGTTTGGTTCTTTTTTTTTTTTTTTTTAGCCATAAAGAAATTAGTTATCTGTTGAAGCTGTGGTTTGTCCTAGTCTTTTGCTGACAGACCAGCAGATGATGTTCACTCTTTCAGTTCCAAACTTGATTTTCCAAATAGCTATTTTTTAGCAAATGCTGCTGTTTGTCAGTGCAAGAGCGGTTGTTTTTTTCAGGGGAAACTTACTGCCTTATGGATATTCTCATCCCACCTATCCACTGACTCTGTTTCCATAACCCTTTAGCTGACCTTGTCTATCTTCAAGAAATGTGTCAACAGATGTGACATTGGTAACTGAAACTCAGTGACACTGTCATGTGAGAAGCCAGATAACATCAATTCATTGTTAATATTGAACTAACTCTTAGCTCCTGACCTGTTTTTTTTAACTCTCAGTGTACACAGTGTTGAGTACGAGTTATAAGAAGAACCTATAGTTTTTGAAATTGTTTATTCAATCACAGCTTTATTGTGATTTTAGTCAGTCTTAAATGGAGAAGACAAGAAATTTGTTCCTTTGGGGATGATCTCTCAGGTATTACAAATATCAGTTTTAGCCAGTTTGGGATGTGCAAGGCTAGGGAAAAGTAAGTTCGTTCTGCAGTTTATCTGGATCCTACACACATCTTCAACATTTGGATTCTCAACGGAGTGGCTGTTCCTGGTTAACCTACCCTTTTCTCGCTAAACCGAGGTGCTTTTCAGAGGAGGCATCCTTCAGGTTTCATCAGTCAGTTGAAATAGAGCAACTGCAGACAGTTCCAGGTTCGGCACCGCATTTGGAGCTGCTCTGTCTTTGTGTTCACATACCAAGTAAGTGGAGGGTGCCTAACTGAAGGCTTGCTATCCCAGTTTGAGTGGGTAAGCTTGTGTTTCACACTTTTGAAGTGTCTACTGAGCTGCTGGCAAGTGTTCCCGGAGCAGCCTTCTGTGGGGTATCTTTGCTTGCGATGATGTGTGTTCTTTATGTCTGTATGCATTCAGTTAATGGATTCGGTGGTGGAGTCACCATCCCTGGAGGTATTTAAAAGCTGGGCAGACATGGTGCTGAGGGACATGGTTTAGTGATGGTTTCTGTCAGTGTTAGGTTGATGGTTGGACTTGATCTGAAAGGTCCCTTCCAACCTAGACAATTGTATTTATGATTCTGTAATAACGAAGCATCTTTCCTTCACTGAACTTTATTGATGAAACAACAACGTCTGGAGGAAGGGGAATACGAAGGGAAGTGCAGAGCTATTTAATGGGTATCCTGCTAGAGGTAGGGGGAGAATTTGTCTGAGTTAACCATAATCGCTAACTTGTGAGGTTTAATTTAACCATTGGCGAAACTGAAATAGCAAGTCTTGAACAATTACTTCCTGAGTCATCTGTCTGGGGGCAGCAACCTGATGTCAGTGACTTATGGAGATAAATAACACTTTATAGAATCGGTACTAATTTATACTATGGTAGTAAATTATATTATTTATATAATAATTTGTATAATTAGTAACAATTTGTGTAATTAATATAAACGTTAGTATGACATTGAGAGGGTAAAAACGCGATGCTTAATAACACACTGATAATAAACACTGTAAATATAATTCCAGAGCCATGCTAGGATTTGGTAGATGGTATCTGAGGTCTGGCTACGTAAATGTGCTGCAGACATGCAGAAACTTGGGATTTCCAGTCGTTCCTTTAGCCTTGCTCGTTTACCTACCTAAACATCAACAGTTGGACGTATTTGTATTTTGTATTTGTATTTTGATGTATTTTGATGTATTTTGATATTTTGTATTTTGATGTATTTTGTATTTGTATTTTGATGATGATCTCCAGAGGTCCCCATGTCATTCTGTGATTCTGTATTTGAACTTGAATTAATTATTTGTTGTTGTGTAATTGTGATGAATAGAGTTAAAACAAAAACCCCCACACACTGTGGAGGGTTATTAAATTAATGCATGCATGGTCCATTGCTAAGCAATAACAGGATCTCTGTAGTAATTTAGCAAGTACCTATAAAATGTCTCTAACTCAGCAAAAGTTTTAGATGTTTGATTGCAGCATCAAACTGTCAATACTCTATGTACTGTTTAATCTGTTGGTGAGTTTGTCTGACTAAAGACTCCTTTTAAAGATGAATGGAACAATAACACCAGGAATCAGTATTAAACTGTTCTGGAAAAGTTGAGAGCACAGAATGAAATGGTCTTTGACATAATTGCAGTTCAGATTCACAGATACGGAAATTCAAGTTATATTGTTAGACAAATTGTGAAATAAATAATGAAACAGTCTTCCCAAGGTATTTTAAGAAAAACTTTAAAAGTAAGACTTAGTTGAATGCTATGTGTAATACTATTGGCACAGTAAAAATGAAGTTAATGAATTAATCCAAAATATCTTACTTGTTTGTAGCTTTTTAAGGAACTTCAATAAAACAGGCTGAAGTAAGAGTTACCACCAGTAAGGAAGGCCAGTAGGTTCCGTGAAACCTGAATAAATTGAGAGGGGAAAAGTCAAACAAATGGACCAGGAATTAAGTCTTTAAAAACTGTGCTTTATGATATTGATTAGCAGAACTACATGTCAGCTTTGAACTTGTTTGAGTCTCAGGACAAGCAGATAAAGTCCAGTTCCCATGCATAAACATGAACAGCACTGTCTCTTTTAAATGTTTCTGTAGGAATCCTAGAATTCCCCCCTACCCCAAGGAATGAAGTCCTACAGAAGAGTGATGCAGCAAGCAAAGTAGCCTTCTATGTTGCCGAAGTGAAAATACAGGTAGATTATAATCCAAGTGTACCCCTCAGTTTTGAAACCAAGCTGTTAAGCCACTCATAAAATTCTGCCAAACCATGTCTAGAATGTGCTCTAGAGACCCAAACTCTAGTTTTTCATAACATGAAAATGGAACCATTAGGGCTTTTTGTAGCAGGCCTTTAGTCCTTCAAGGAATTTACCTAAAGCTCTTTGCTGGGAGCAGAGGGTGTGCTTTGGGGTTTCAGTACTTTAAGTACTTCAGTACTTTTTCAGTACTTTAAGTACCAAGATAGTCTATTTGGGGTCTGTGATGGGCTTCGCTGATGCCCAACAGCTGGCTGGATCTCTATGTAAGTGGGATCTGCTGGGAGAGATACCCGAGTGTTGACAGTGACCGGGCTGTGGTCAGGTGAAATTTCTAGCCACAAAACATGCACTAGGTGTTAGAGAACACCCTTCTTGAATGCTTTCATCAATGACTATAATATAAATATTGCAATAAAGATGAAGAGAAGGAGAAGGAAAATGGTCTTAGCAGTGTAAGAGAAGAGGACACTGGAAAGAAGCTTGGTTGGGTTTTTTCCAGAGAAACCTCCCCCCCGATATGCAGTGCCTGTGGCGTTGGTCTGTAACTGCTGAGTAGATAGGAATGTCTCTTTCAGTGCAGCATCCCATGTGCTGCGTGTGTAGGGTCTGCGGCATCTCAGTGCTGGTATTATTTTGTAGCTTCCTGGCCCCACGGCTGAAATCTATCATGTTCAATATTGGGTAGAAAACTCTTCTTAATTTAGTCTATAACTTTATAGCAATAAAAAATTGTGCTGTATTCTCTGAAACCAGTTTCATAACTGGAACAGATTTCTGTTAAAACATTCCTGAAATACATTTCTCTTGAGTTTTCGCTAGGAGGAGATGGCACATTTGGAACAGTCAGATGTTAATTCACTATTTTTATATTTCATACATGACTGTGTGTTGCGTGTGCATGTCCATCTTGGATGGAACAATTTATGAGCACAGATACTGGATGGCTAAATAAATCACAAAAAGGCCATTCATTGGCACTTTTGGTATAAGAGGGGAAGAGTTTTAGTTCTTGTTCTTGATGTTAAGTTTTCTTACTACCTCTACAAATTACTGTCATTTGTAGGGCCATGTCCTTGCCAAAGGACTGGGGGTTATGGTGACCATTCTTTTCCACAAGATCAGAGACTACGTTCTCTCTAGAAATAACAATTTAGCTCTTGTGCCTTGATCTATTTTCTCACAGATACGCATCTTTTCCCTGGGTTTTAAAAAGTAGATGAAAGCATGGATTGTGGATTTTGAAGTTAAATACCATAGTATTCATTGTATGCTTAAAAAAATAATTTACTGCTTATTTAAAATAATATCTCTTTATCAGGTTAATTGACTGTATTGATTGGGGAAATAATAAGGGAATGGGTTTTTTCTACCTTTCTCAAGCAGAGAGAAAGGCAGCTTTGTTGTACAATTTTCCAAGCAAAAAAGATTCCTGATGAAATAACAGCATAACTCTTTGAAACTCTGCTTTGGTCTGTAGAGGAGTATTTGGCTTTTTCACTTGATTCTGCTTTAAAATGGACAATAGTGGCTTGGAGTAATTAAAATGTATTTTTGAAAAGATCTAAGAATTCAAATGAGATTTTTTTTTTTGTTTTGCTTTCCCAGCATAACATACTATATACAGAAACTCAAACCCTAAAATGGTACTGCATCTTTCCTTCGCCTCTGAAACAGGGATTTGTCCCTGTAGGGATGTGCCAAGCAGGCTGGTGTCACTCAGGAGCCGAGGGCTCCCGAGACTGTTAGACTGAAGGAAGCTGGATCAGGCCCTGTTTTGCATATTTCTAAAAGCTTCAATTTAGCTTCCATCTTCCTGTCCTATCGGTTGTTGCCGCCTTCCCCCTGGTAAACCATTGCTGCCGTGAGGAAGGTGTGGGAAGTTGCTTACTATTTATGGCTGTTGGTGTTTAATCCCGTGTTTTCACAGGGACTCCAGGTTTTCCGCTTGCCTTGGGATCGATGCCGCTCCTCGTTACCGTTGCTTCTCGGGGGCGCTGCCAGCTGGGATGGGGGTCCATCTGGAGTGGGCACCTGGTCAGACTTTAACCTCTAGTGCTGCCACATCAAGACGTAGCAGCTTAGGGGCTCTGTGGTACTCGCCAGAAACGCTTGGCTTCAAGGATTGGAAAACTGTTTAGGGAAAAAAAAATAGTTGATTCAATTTGACAATTTTCAGAAGAAAACTGCTGTCGTCTTGCTTACCTTCTTGGGATCGTTTAGGCTGTTTCTGAGCTGTACTGGAAGGCTTTGCAGAGGGATCTGGACAGGCCAGATCAAATCCATGGATCATGGTGTGAGGTTCACCAAGGCCAAGTGCATTTGGATCACAACCCCATGGATGATCCAGGCTGGGGGAAAAGTGGCTGAAGCTGCCCTGGGAAAAAGAACCTGGGGGCATTGGTTGACAGCCAGCTGAACGTGAGCCAGCAGTGTGCCCAGGTGGCTAAGAAGGCCAACAGCATCCTGGCCTGTGTCAGGAGCAGTGTGGCCAACAGGACTGGGGGTAGTGTTGGTCTTCCTCTACTGGGCACTGGTGAGGCCCCTCCTCGAGTGCTGCCACCAGTTTTGGGCCCCTCACCACAAAAAAGCCATTGGGGGGCTGGAGCAGGTCCAGAGCAGGGCAATGGAGCTGGTGAGGGGTCTGGAGCACAAGCCTTGTGAGGAGAGGCTGAGGGAGCTGGGGGTGTTCAGTCTGGAGAAAAGGAGGCTGAGGGGAGACCTGGCTCTCTCCAACTCCCTGAAAGGAGGGTGTAGCCGGGGGGGGTCGGTCTCTGCTCCCAAGGAACAGGCCATGGGACAAGAGGAAACGGCCTCAAGTTGTGCCAGGGGAGGATTAGGATGGATAATAGGGAAAATTTCTTCACAGAAAAGGGCTATTAATCATTGGAAGAGGCTGCCCAGGGCAGTGGTGGAGTCAGCATCCCTGGAAGTATTTAAAAGCCGGGCAGATGTGGTGCTGAGGGACATGGGTTAGTGGTGGCTTTGTCAGTGTTGGGTTAAGGGCTGGACTTGATCTGAAAGGGCCCTTCCAGGTCCCTTCCAAGCTTGATGATTCTGTGATTCTACGATATCTTTTTTGTAGCCCAATACAACATAACAAACCATATGGACTCTTGTGAGACTTATGAACAGAGTCTCTTTAGCAAATGACTGAGACAAACTCTTGGGGGGTGCTGTTTCTGCGTCTCATTCACAGCATACCACACAGTGGCCTGGAGAAAATTTGGATTCCCGGTTGCTTCTGTGTGTGAAATGCATTGATGACACCGATGGGCAGGGGGAGCCACCACTGGCAGAGCCCACCAGAGCAAGGTGTCCCCAGGACTGGGTGATGCTCCCACGAAGCCAGGGTCGTGGCCTCCAGGGCTGGTTGGGCTTGGATGCTCTCGTATCCAGTCAGACCTGTGTGGAGCTGAGAGGTAACTTGGATGTTAAGCGGGGAGATGATAATATTTATTTATTGCTCCTGCAAATGCATTACGCAGTCAGCATGCTGTTCCAAATGCCCCGGGGTTTTCTGCCGCTTCTTTGTGTCATCTCCCATTAATTTGAAGCTGTGCTGTGGCCATCGAGTCTCTTGAAGAAAGGCTTGGTCTTTCCTTTTTTCCCCTGTTGTTAGAAAGATGAGTAACAACTATGAGAACTTGGGTGTCTTTGCTCTTGCTCTACAAATATGAGGCGTAATTTTTAGTGTTTCATAGAAAAACCTTCTGGAGAAATGAAGTTTAGCGATAACCTGATCATACTGCATAACTGGGGAGCAAATCGGAGTATACTTTATAGTAATAATACTATTTATGTAGATAAGGCCTGTTTACTGTCCATAATATATGAAATCTGCTTGATAGAAAGCTAATCTCTTTTTAATAGATCAGAATGATTAATATTTGATCATAGGACAAGTGCAGCTTTTGTAATCAGAAGTGTTTGAACAACAAAATGAGAAGTCTTGATGGAGTCAATGGTTACCATAAGCCTGTGCCTGATGTGTAATGATTATTTTCTGTGATAGTAATTAATGAACTGTTTAAGTTATGGAGGACATTCATATTATTGACACTGATGTATGTATGAGCTGAATTTTTAATTGAGCAGATGTGCTGACTGCAGTAATACTGTTGGATAGATCAGACTTTAATTTTATGCATTGGGTTTGTACTTAGAACTATATAGCTATTTTTAGAAACATCAGGTGATTTACATACTCATTTTAAAATGTCCATTTCAATACTAACAAGGGCTGTTTGTATATGTGTATTGCCCTTCCCAGGCACACAAATACTGGGTGGGGAGGGGAAAAGGCAGAAAGGTCACCGGAGACTGCGGATGCGATGCTGAGAGGTCCCTTGGCAGAAGATAATGAAGTGCCCTTGCAGTTTAGACTGATGTGGTGGTCCCATACAGACCCTCTGCCCGGGGAGCAGAGCGTGCAGAACCTTTTGGTGATTGGGCACCCTCCTGGGTTACTCACTGTCTAAAGAGTCCCCTTTTCCCTGCTATACTCTGGTGAGAAAACTCGTTTTCTAGTTCCCTTCTGCTGGAGAAACATGAAAAAATAATAAAACTGAATTATCTCTCTGTTTCAAAAAAAATAATCCCCTTTTGGCATTTCAAATGAAAATTGTTTAAACTTTGAGCATAAATCTAAACTGCTGTTATATTTGAAATGTTCTATGCTGTGATAAGTAATTTCTGTGCCACTTCTTTGTTGCTGCCTTTGGTTATGGTATCGAGGTAAAACAAAACAGCAAATGGGTCTGCTGTACCACTTGAGGGAACGTTAATGGCAGTTGTAGCGAAACTCTCCCAAGTAATTAACCTGAAATAGCCCCCAACCTTGAATTGTTCTGAATCCAGACTCCTGGATGTGTAGATAGGACACACAGGTTACAGGTGAGAAACCATATGCAACGATACTAATGTCTTGGAAATAATGAAGCTGTGTGCAGTCTGATTCAGTAAGAAATGAGTCAGCCTGAAGGTACTGTATTTTATTTCTGAATCACAACAAATGATCAAGGATTAAAAGACAAAATGGCCAGTGGAAAGCTTTTTTTTTTTCTTCTCCCCAACATATGGATTTGGTTTACTTACGATGCTACACAGTGGCTTTATTCTGAGGCCTCTTTCACAGTTAATATAGGTGGGTGATTAAATTAGAGGTTTGAGCAGTCAGATGCGGAAGCATTTTATTTACAACTTTGGGTAGAAGTTTGCTGTTTTGACTTTTTAGTGTGGTTTTTGTGTCTAGATATGAGAAATTGCTCTCTGGCTGTATCTGTGTATACACATATATCTTATTACATAATTGACCATCTTTGTGTAGACTCATAGCACATTTGCAGTGTCAGATTGTGTGTTTTAATGTACAGCAATCTGTTGAAAGTTATGGACATGAATTGTCGAATTTGTGATGAACTTTGTCTGGTCTTCCTACTAAATGGATATAGGAGCATTTAGCCCTTCAAGCAGGAACTTGAAGCAGGAGTTGTCCTTCAACAAAAGGAGTTGTCCTTCCAGCCCTTCAAGCAGGAGTTGTCCCTGTTACAGGTTTGTGGAAAATTGACAGCTGATAAGACCCTCCTATGAACAGAATGATTTCCATAAAGATTTGGTGACAGACTTGCTCTGTATAATGCCGTTTTGAAATATAGAATAGAAAGAAATAGAACGTAAAATAGAAATGGAGAGAAGTTAGTGAGAAGGTTCACCTCATTGGTGTAACTCTCCAGTTTTGGATGCTCTAGTCTAGAACTTGAAAGAACTCTTAGTATAAACTTTGGTGTTATTCAGTGCATCTGGTATTTTTTCAATGAATCAGTCATGCCTGAAGGTTGCATCAGATGACACCAGCAAGTAAATCAAGGAGTTTCCGCTTGAGATGTGAATTTCTGTAGCTTAAACTAGATCTGACTTTCTAGCTGAGTGTTCTAAAAACCTCTTGCTGTTTGTGGGTCAGGTGTGAGGTTAACTTGTTCTTATCAATAGCTTTCTTTGAAGGGGACAGCTTAATATTTGTACCGTTTTGTGACTCATCTTTCAGTTGACTGATGCGGCCCAACCTTGAGAAAAGTGGAAGTTATCTGTTGTTCAGCTCCTCCGTAGGTGGTATGCGCATCCCCTCCGTATTTCCTTTCTGGAACTGCCTCGGTTCATCATCAGCTACATGGAAGGGGAAAAAAAAACAACAATAAATCAAACCAATATTCCTGTAACCGTCTCTTTGGCTTATGTTAGTTGATGCCATTGACTTCAGATTAAAACCCAAATGGCCTGAAATGCTTCAGTTTGTGCCAATTCAACTATAGCGCACCAAATGGCTCTTCTAAACTGTGCAGATTGAAAAGCTTGTCTGTTTGTGTGCATGAGGCTTATTACTGTGTCAGATGGCTGCTAGGAGCTCATAAGATCTTTGGAACATGAATTTCAATCATTTCTAATGAAGGAGTAAAAAATATATTGTAGCCTGTGTGGAGCACTTATTGGGAGTGGGTAACAATGCTTCCATTTCTTTAACTTTGCATGGAACTGGGAACGCTTCTTGTCTGCATTTAGTATCTTGACTGAACTCCAGTAGCAATAAAATTAACTGTTCTTGTTCATGCTTTGAAAATACAGAAGTCTTTTAGTGGCAGACATACATGGCTGTTTGGAAAGACTTTATTTTTAACCATGAAAGTTTTGCTTCTGTGACCTAATTGGAAGGTTTTCTCCTGTGTTTTGCCAGTCAAACTAAGACTTGACTTTGACTGAAATAGCTTCCTTCATACTCACAGAAAAAGGCTTATTGTAACTTAACATTTTGCCAGTTACTTTTGGCTGGAGAACCAGATGGGGGGCATAGTGGTGCCATGTTCCTACCACTTCACCTTCTAGGTCTGCAAAGTGAAACACGCCTTGGATTATTTTACATTTAAAGGGATGTTGTTGAATGTCATGGTACCCAGAACACGTTGTGCATCATTCTTTTATGCTGTTTTGCAGAGAAACACTTCATTCCTATATAAAGTCCCCAGCAGAAAACGTTTAGTTCTGGAGAATGAGACTCAAGGGAACATCTGGCTTGGTCCAATGTGTAAAACGTCGAGATTAACCATGTGGGTTGACTCACCTTTCTTATTTGTCCATCTAAGCAAGCATCGTTTATGTGTTTTACATTTAAAAACCCCAACGCCATACCTTTTCAGTGCACAGAATAAGAAAAGGAAAGATTCATGAAGCTTTTTTAGTATTGACATCTTCCTGTTGCTTCAGTTGACATCTTGGCTAAAGGGATGAGATGAAAGCCATGATTCTTCTCTTGGTGCTGCCATATAATAACTCTGGAGAGCGTTCTGCAGCTCCTTTCTCCAACAAACCCAGCTGCAGGGTGGACAGTAACTACTTGCTGCAGGGGTTAGGAAGCACTTTGGTATATAGATGGTGAGCTCTTGATCACATAACTGGCTAATGATCTCATCAACAATGTCACTACTGACAGTGGTTTAAGTATTAATGTGAGGTGGAGGAGGATTTTATGCTGCTCAGAATGTAGTATGGTCAGCACTGGAATGGGAGAGGCAGGTTACTTGGTCATGTCTTGCTTAGTGCCCTTGACACACGTGGGCTGTGAGCCCTAGGTTTTCATTGACTGTGAGATTATTAACAAATATACTGAACATCTAATGTCCAGTACTATGAGCTGCCCAGCTTAGCTGTTATTAATCTTTCTTAACTCTCCCTATCTACTCTTTCTTAAAGGTTGCCCAGAGAAGCTGTGGCTACCCCATCCCTGGAGGGGTTCAAGGCCAGGTTAGAGGGGGCTTGGAGCGACCTGGTCTGGTGGGAGGTTTCCCTGCCCAGGGCAGGGAGTGGAACTGGATGATCTTTAAGGTCCCTTCCAACCCAAACCATTCTGTAATTCTATGAAAATGAACTATTTTTTGTCACATAAATAAAATCACTAAGCATAGACTGTTGTGGAAGGATATGTTGTATGTAGTTCAGTTCCCACACTTGTAAAGTGTTGGTTAGTGTCTTAGAATTAACTTGATAGAACAATTGCAGTAACTTACCCAAAGTGATATGTAGTGCTGTTATAGGAAGAGAAGCCTACAAAGGGTGCACTCCTTGTGTAAGGTCCCTGTTTCAGGCTGCCTGGTTCACTACTCTCTACTGGAGCTTCTTCCTACTTCTGTTTGGTATTTGAGTGGAGAACTGAGAAAGGGGCTGTCCACCAGAGCTGCAATGCTGGAGGAGCTAGGCAGCACGCAACATGAACAAAAATGCCCAAAATACATTTAGCGTAGAAGGCAGTTGCGGTCATAGGGCTGCTGGAGCTGGTGCTACACCTACTGAAGAGCTATTCCAAATACAGATACATAGACTCTTTTTTTAAAGTATCACAAGGTTTTAGCCCACCACAAAGACTAGTTAGTTGTAAAAACACCAACGCAATGGCATGTTGTGTGAAACCTGTCATAAATGTCCAAAAATGAGTCAATTTTCCTGACGTACAGCTTAGAGGATGCAAATGGCAAATTTGGCTATTGTGTTTCAGTCTGTGACTCATCTTGGGAAATGTTAAGACCTGTCATAAATCCTACTGCAGTAAATTGTTCTCGTTAGCTTGCTTTGTGTCGGAATTTCCTTATTCTTTGCTGATAGGTAAATTTCCTTTGCTGATGGGAGAGAAATGCATAGGATGTGATTCAGCGAGGTATTTAAGCATCTGTCTTCAATCCCGTAAGACACGTGGCTGGAAGGAGCCACTCTAATTAAATCTGCGCAGCACCGAGTCGTGGTTCCCCGCAACGACCCACAGGGTCAATCGCTCTTCAAAGGAGGACCGTGGTGGGGAATAGTGCTGGGCCTTCCTGCACCTGAATATCGAACTGATGATTAAGATATAATTTCTATGAGCAGTGAGTTGTCTTTTTATTTTTCTCCTCTGAAAGTTTGTAAAATCATACCTCAATTCTTTCACTTCCATGACAGCTAATTCTGAAATAGAGAAGTACTTGTGTATTTGGTATCAACTGATGAAGTTCTGGCAGTGCTGTCACATAAATTATTGCTTAATTGTAATGTTTTTCATCCCAAGAACCTATACAAATGTCTCAGTGAGTCATGTAATTGTTGGGGAAGGCAGTTTCTGGTGTTCAGAACTACAGGAACCTGTTCTTGTAGGGGCAGACCCCTTGAAACAATGCAAATTTCAGTTCTTCCCTTTTTACTTCTCCTGTTGCTCTGCCTGTGGGTTGAGCTGTACTGACCTTTGGGTAAGAATCCTTCTCAGGAACTTGAAATGTATTTCACAGAATCACATGGGGTTGGAAGGGACCTCTGGAGATCATCTAGTCCAACCTCCTGCCAGAGCAGGTCCATCCAGAGCAGGTTGCACAAGAACGTGTCCAGGTGTGGTTTGACTGTCTCCAGAGAAGGAGACTCCACCACCTCTCTGGGCAGCCTGTTCCAGGGCTCTGCCACCCTCACAGGAAAGAAGTTCCTCCTCATGTTGAGATGGAACTTCTTATGTTCAAGTTTGTGCCCATTTCCTCTTGTCCTGTCCCTGGGCACCACTGAAAAAAGACCAGCCCCATCCTCTTGACACCCTCCCCCTAAGTATTTATAGGAGTTGATCAGATCCCCCTCAGCCTTCTCTTCTCCAGACTATTTCTGCAAATACTCAACGGAAAGTAAGCTGTGATTCTGGGTAGCCTTGGTGGCAGTTAAAATCCCTTGTGTTCAGCAGCAGCCTTGGCCTTCTGTAATGGCTCCAACATGTCATATGGTCTGTAGCTGTGGTAAATAGCATCACTCTTCAAATGTCCAGAGGTAATTACTTCTTACTTTCTTGTTCTTTTGTGCTCTTGGCTGGTTACAACAGTATTTAGTCACCTGAACCATGAATTTTCAATTCTGCTACCAATAACTGTGCAGAAAATCTAGAATCTGGTACTTGCTGTTATCAACCAGCGGAAGAAATGCTGGGTCCTGTGGTCACCATTAGTAGCTAAAAACATTCCTGGTTATAATGATACTCCAACGCACTGCTTTGACATGGGTCCTCTGCTTAATCTGACTGACGTTTGAGCATGTTCCATTGGATTAAAAGCCCAAAACCTAGGCTGTGTGCAGTGTCCTTGTCTCCATGGCTTTCGAAGCACTTCATGATGTAGATGAGGCAGCAAGCAGAGGACACGCTGCTGGTGATGGATGTGGTACCTTGGCCAAGCGACTGGCCTTGCGATGTATTTAGCCAGCTTGGCATTATTGATAAGCAAAGCCATATCACAGAAGATTTAGGCACCCCGAGCTAGTGTCTGTTGTAAATCCATCAGACAAAACTGTTCCTGGCAACTTGAATGAGATGGAATCCCAGGAGGAAAGCTGTTGAGGGCTGATGTCGGCACTTTTAGGGGAAACAGGGGCAGGAGCACAAAGAAGGAGGAGATAAAACTGTATGATGGGAAGTTCCTATAGTGCCCTTACTTTCCCTTTGAGCAGGGGAATATTAATCATTTACTTTCTGGCTAGGACCATGGCTGGCTGCTTCAGGGAGCCCGTTCACGTGGAACGTTCTGGTCAGGCTTGCATTTTAGTGGTGTCAACTGACTTCCTTAAATCTCTTAATGGGGAAAACCAAAACGTGCCATAGTACTAAACCAGTGGTTTTTTCCATTTGTGCTAGCTGAAAGTCAGAGCACAAGAAGGTATTCTTAAACCTCCTAGTATTTTGGGTGGTAGCTATTAAGTTAAAAGCCTGGAGGGTTCCCTTTTCTGGGAGAAGTAACCTTTTTCTGTTAAAGATCTCTTGTTTGGCAGCTCTAAAGCTTTAAAGCTGCTGTGTTTGGGATTTTGTCTTGGCATTTTGGGGCTTTTGGTGGTTTTTTTGTTTGTTTGTTTGGGGTTTTTTGTTTTAGGATTTAGTAGCTGGGTCAGTCTGTCTTCCAGTTAGAGAAATGTATTCACCCTTACGTAATCTTGGGTGTTAAAATTTTTTAAGCCACAGAGAAACACAGACTGATATATGGGGAAAAAATGAAGCACTAGAAAAAGCTAAAGAAACTGAAGATAGATCTAACGCTGACGAGACGGGCTTGTAGTTTTCCAAGGAGAACTGCTGGAGACCAGAAGATGCTTTCTTTATGCTGTGGAAATCCCAGTGGAAGTGTTAGATTTGGACTGAAGCAGAGGGACTGAGACATCTCTTAACTCTTGTGTGTAAGCCCTGGAGCAGTGTTACTTCATTCTTAGAGACCTATTTCAGTAGAGCATAATGTGTTTTCAACCTATTCAAATAAAATATAAAATTAGCAGCCCTTATTTTGGAAGGGTGTATATATCCTACCTTTTTTTTCCAGTCCTGAACTAAATTCTCTGAAAGAGTCGTAGAATATGCTAAACGCAAATACTAGATTTCACTTCTCCAGCATCCAGCCTCTTCAAATTACTTTGCCTGTAACAGTTCTATAGTATCCAGATTGGCAGCTAAGTCAACATGAAGTGTATACACCGTAATGTCACTCAGCTGATGAATTAATTTTGCGAATCATTGAGGGCTTCGTCCTTTCAAGGCTTCAGTGTTCTCACTAATTGGCACAGAAAAAAGACAGTTACTCTAGTTGGCGTGTCTGCAGAAGCATCGAGCATTAATGGTCTTTTTTTTTTTAATCCTGTGTAATCAAACTGTGAGTTAATTGACGTGATGAATGTGTTATGTAAGACAGTTTCTTTTCAGCAGCTAGAAGTCTGTGGTGCTTCTCAGCTTCTGTAGATCCAGTCGCCTTCCTTCACTGTGAAGAGTAACTCTGCCCACAAGAGGCCCCTGTGAAAGAGCTGCCCATGAAAGTCATTGCAAGATTTTTCTAATACCCCTTTTCCCGTGCTGGACGTACAAAAGTGTCTTGAAGTCTTCTTTCCTCGTCAGTTGCTTATTCTGATCTACTTCTGTTACATCTCCTCCATTGATTGCCTGACCAGGCAGGTATTAACTTTTGCTATCTGTCAGGTATCAAATAATTAATACCTGCAATTAATACTGCAGCAACAGTGTTGTCAACAACGCTCAGGTTTTTTTGATGTTAAAACTAGTCATTATTTGACATCAGTATATAACAGAAGATGAGGCTTTAGATAAGAATTTGATATGAATATCTCTGGAAAAAAAAGGTAAACTCTGCCTTTTGCACCCCAATGGCCACAGCAATTGCTGCTGGAGTTGTCGCGGAGGGTCTTCCCAAGAGTTAGAGACTGTGGAATATCTCAGTGCTGGGAACAGTAGCTGTATAAGTGATACATGAAACTGTTAGACTGATGTATATAAAAGCTCTCGTCACAGACAGCGCTTAAGATTATCTATCCTAGCATGGCTGTTAAAAGATACAGGTAATGTGTTGGAAATACTCTTTTGGTTGTTTTTTTTTTCCCTCCAGTACACTGGGAATACATTAGAAGTGCACTAAAAATAATATATTATCTTGCAGTCCAAATTGCCTGAAGATTTGCTACATAAAAATTTGTTCTAGATAGGGTAATTTTCTTTACATACCTAACTTTCCCCATATTAATTATCTTATGGCAACTACCTTCTGAATATAGAATGACTCATTTGACTCATACCCGCATGGTACAACTCCAGGTTGTAAAAGTCTATCTACACGTTGCCTGACTCTTAAAATTTAAGTACTGCGGAGAAAAGGATCCAATAAATGTATATATAGACAGTATTTTTGACAGAATTGAGATATCCTAGGGGTTGGTTTTCCTTGTGGAAATGGAGGGACCAATCCAATCTATTGAACATTGGCACAAAATATGGAAAATTCTATTTGCACACCTCTTGGGTGACAGCTCTCAGAAGGCACTTGGAAGTTTGCAAATGAAAAGAAGTATTTTAAAGTATTACTAAGGGTATAAAATGGAACACTGTCCCGTTGTCTGATTTTAAAAAGTAGTAGACAATGAGGAGGAAAACAACGGCTTTAGAAAATAATAAAACCAAGGATAGCTTGTGTCTGATCACAAAGCTCACTGTTAAAAATTCTTCTGGATTCTCTGAAATACTTGTAAGAACTTCCATTAAATCATATTCCTGAGTGTACTTTCTTGGCCATAAAGCGAAGCTGTGGAGTTAGGACACGACCCACCAGATGTGCGATCTAAGCAGCCGGTTGATTCGCTCCAGGCTTTAGGTCGGAGTCCAGCCAAGCTTGTTTTAAACGTGGCACTAATTGGTGCGCATAATGAATCCTATTAACATTTCTGACTCTTCCAGGGAACCTGTAAGTACTGAGCTGCTTCAGCCAGGTGTGTTATGAATGTGCTGTAGAGCTCGGGGGCACTTGCTGAGCAGCAATTTGGCCTCTTCAGTGACGGTATCTTGCCTTTAATGTGCTTGGTGTTAAGCTGGGGGACTTTCTGAGCACTCCCTTTGACGTGCTGATGTATCTGCCTTAGGTCTGTGTTCCTCATGTCAGTAGGGCCAGCCCCAGGCTGGTGCAAACACCATATTTCTCTGTTTAATTTCATAGAGTTGTGGAAGGGTTTGGGTTGGAAGGGACCTTAAAGATCATTGAGTTCCAACCAGGGACACCTCCCACCAGAGCAGGTTGCTTCAAGCCCCATCCAGCCTGGCCTTTAATTTCAATATAGATAACTCACACCAGCTAAGGATTTTAACTGTCTGGGTTGGGGTAATTCTTTAATTAGCGGAAAAATCAGTTTACAGTTGGACACGCCGGTGTAGAACCTCTCCATGTGGTGTTTATCACGATTAACTCCAGTTGCATGTTCTTTAGGCAATATATGATTGTGGGGTTTTTTAAGATTCTAAACAAACTTAAACATTTAAGGCAGTAGCAGCTGCAAAGGAGGCCAGTTCACAGCAAAATGGGATGCTGAGCCCAGGCCTGCCCTGTGCTGGATGGCATGGGAGCCAGCATCCAGGCTTACTAAAGCCATTTTGTGCGTGCAGATGAACCTTATCTCTTCGTAACGTTCAAAAAAACTTCTCAAGTTTGACCCTTGGTTAATCTAAACATTTGGGGAAGCTTCTACATATATTTACCAATGAACTGAACTAAAGATTCTTTTGTAAACCCGTTTTAGGGTGAGGAATCTAAAAATCCGGTGTACTGAAAACATTCCCTGTAGCTTAAGAAGCTGTTTTTCAGTTATGGCTGGTGCATGAATGGCTTTTAATGACAGATTAATATTTCTTGAAATGTTAAGAATGTAAAGAAACCAAGAAATTAAATCTCATGCTTGCTCCCTCCATTCATAATTCACTGTTCCAGTAATGATGATTTTATTAGCAACTTCCTATTAGCTGCCCTTAATACTGTATGCTGTTCAGGTGTAAATGTAACCTTAATAAATGTGTATTTAGGCAAGTGAAAGTTGTTCTTCCTGCCTGCTGGTATCATCCCTGTGTAGGTATTCAGGTCTATTAAATTGTCTTAATTTCAGTTGCATTTGGTCAACTTTCCCAGGTAGCCTGTAGATTCAGTGGGCTCTAGTGATAACTAAATGTCATTAATTTTGGGGAAACGAGATAAGTATTTTCCTTAAGATCATGATATCAGTGCAGTGCAAGGGGTCTCTAATGGGATTTCTGTTTATTCAGTTTGGTTTCTATTTTTATCCTTTAGTTCTGATTCCCTTCAATTTAAAATTAAACATTTTAAAATAAGTATAGTTAAGTATTAAGAACTGGTAGAATAAGCGAGAATTTTGCCTTATTTTCCTGCCTCTGTTGTTTACTAGCCTATTTCTGTCTCAGTTTGCTGCTCTTGGCGCTCACTTAGGAAATAAGCTGAGGAACAGAGAGCACTTCTTGTCACAAAGGGGCAAGACCATCACAGTAAACCATCAAAGCTTTACGTAAGCTCCCCATGGTACGTATGTTGGTGCATTGGAAAAGGAGAAGTAATGTCTGTACTCAAGAAAAAGGACTCCTGTGTGGCTCGGGGACTGGCAGCTGGTAATTTCCAATTCATGGATTTGAAGCTAACCCAATGATGAAGTTGATGGTTCATCAGTTGATGGGGAATGTTATTGCCGTGACCAGGCAATAGCCGGCCCGGTGGGAACGATGCTCGGAGAGCCATCTAGGAGCTTGTGAGGACACCAAGAACTGTAGCAGGAAAGGATGCTAGAGAAGTGCTGTGTGAAGGAAAGACCTTTGGAGTCCTTCTACCTCTTATGCACAGCTGCAACTGTTAATTCTGATTGTCTGTGCTTCTGTGGTGGTAACATAGAGAAACACCTCTGTTATTTTGAACCTGGCTTAATTTCAGCAATGTATTCTGCATCCGTACGAAACTGGAGCAAGAAGGATTTTGTATAGTTGGTGTGATTCTGAGTCAACTTTGTCAGAGGTGCTGAGCCCCAGGCAGCTGCTGACCCCGCCACAGTTGAACTGAACAAAACAGTTCAGGCTGTTTTGCATATGTGAAATTAGACTTAATGACGTTTCTGCAAATGCAGGCTTTCAGTGGTGTATCCAAAAACCTTACCCTCAATTTTTCCGTGGTGTTACTGTGGAAGAGGGGAGTATTTCAGTGAGAGCCACCCCAGAGTGACCTAAGTGGCACTGCCAGAAGAGTTAGTCTAAATCTTTTTTACTAAGGTTGGAGCTAGAGGTGGATGTTGGAAAAAAAAACAAGGTTTGACCACCTTTCCTGAACTTGAAAATTTGAGTTTGAATGCTTATGGTTTTGGTGTGCTTTTGGCCCATGTACATGAATGACGGTTGAATGCAACTACTAATTTCTTTCAGTGGAGTTACGATAAAGAATATTAGAATACTAATGAACTTGTCTGAAACTATCAAAAATAAGGTTAAGATCTGAGATGTCCTCTGTAAAATAAGCTTCCTTGAGGAAGTTAACGGTAATATATTCAAATACATGCTGAGCTCTTCTTCCAGTGGTGATTTTTAGCTATAGGTTTCCTTTCCTCATGAAGGAAAAGGCTTTCTTTAAGTCTGTGCTGGCAGAAATGGTAGTCCTGTTACTCAGAAATTCCTTCAATGTTGTTTTATTTCAGCTGGATGTTTTTTGCTCTGTAGAATAATACTTGATCTAAAATCATTTTTACTGCCTTATTATTACGCTGAGCTAGATCATTTGAGTAAATAACTCTTTCCTAAAGAAGAACAATGTCAATACAATTTAAATCTGCATTTTTGGCAGAGATGAGCAGTGTGTGGTGTCTCACAGAGCACATCTGAAGCGTACGTCTACCAGGATGGTGTACGACATACCCAGGAGACTTAAGATGCACGTGTCTCTGTGAACTGTTTTCAGAACATAGTTATTCACAGAATCCACAGAAGAACTTGTGCAGGACTTTGTAGATATGACACTTGCCAGGTTGTCCTTCAGGCGATTGGCTCGGGGCATTTTTTTTTTTTTTTTTGCAGTATTTCTCAAGCCTTTATGTCAGACTTCTAGTGAACAGTTTGTAGACTTTTTCTCTAGTTTAACTGCCCTGGTCTGCAGGTGAGGAAGCAAAAATGCACATGATGAAATGGTCATGATGGTTTGTCAACGGTACAGAGATTAGTCCCAAAGTATGAGACGAAACTGGCTGGCTCCCAGATGTATTTCAAAATCACAAAATTGCTGATCATGGACCTGCAATCCCTGTGAGTGCAGAAGGTAAACCCAGTGAGAAAGGAGTAGAAATGTGTATAAAGATAGTATTTGCTGTGGTGTTTGAAGATGTAGTTGCTGCAATATAATCATGAGACTAAACACATTTTTGCTGTCCTTTGACCTCTCTTTATATACTGCTCTTCAACATATAGTTCTGCTGCTCTAAGTTATGATGTATCGCATAGGAGTAAGCTTTTTTTCTGTTGGTGAAAGAAAATGGGGTGCTTCAGTAACTCATCTAAAATCACTGCTGTAGCATGAAAAGTTCAAAAGCAGATTTATTGAAATGTCTGCAAATAAATAGCCTACAGACCAAAACGAAAAAGCACAGTAAATAGAGTGGAGCCAAAGAATGTGAAAGTGACTGGTTAGTTCCTGGGTAGGCGAGTAATTTACAGGATTGAATGAAGTGGTTCATGTAGGGAAAAATAGTAAGATTTCTGCATGGCAAAAATTCAAATATTAAAAATGAGCAACAGCTTCAGAAACTAACCTGCTGTGGCTTCACAGTGCGTATGAGGATTTTCAAACTAGACATACATTTCACATACTTCCTGGTCATTATTAATGCTTCATAGCTGAAAAGACCAATACTTTGATTTTTAGGTACCTCTCCCTGCCCATAGAGAAGTCCCAGCAGTGCTGCAACATAAGAACACAGTACAGAACATCTGCTTCATGGAACCCTTCTCAAAACTAGCTTTTCTGTGGGGAAAATGCTTTTGTGCAGTCTAATTCTGAAAGCATGAAAATCTATTTCTGAGCAGATGTGTGCTAGAGTTTGTGGCTGCATAGAGTACTTCCATAGTGGGGTAATACAAAAGTGCCACCCATAATTGTGGACTTAGACACTCAGCTTATTTTTAATCAGTCTGTAATTATTATTAATTGGTGTTTCTGTAATATTACAAATTCTTCTACAGATTAACATGTCACAAATGAAAAAAAAAAATAATCGGTCTTCTACAGCAGTAAAATTGTGCTTTTTTTTTTTCCTCTTGTATATCTCTTTGGGGCATGGGACTGACAAAGTTTTATCTCGAGCGACTGAGAACTTGTTTGGATAGAGAAGTGTCCAGACTGGACCTTAGGGTTTGTTTTTTTTTTTTTTTTGTTGTTGTTGTTGTTGTTTGGTTGGTTGGTTTTTTTTTTTTTTGAAAACACTCCAGTGGCGTGCTTTAGAGCTGGGATATCTCTGTAGAGAGAAGCTATTTTAGGACAGCTTTGTATGGGTCCTTCTGAAACTTATGGAATAAAGACCTGCTGGCCAAATCAAGAGATGTACGAGAGAGGAAATGGCTTTGGGATTTTAGTTTCCTCTCCAAAAAATAACCCCTTACTTGCCAAAAGAACAGGCTTGATCAAGTTCCTTTTACTCCTGTGTGAAATCTGGAATGGGCTGACACCAAAAGGCCTATGCTCTAACTCTGAAGCACTTGGGGTCTTTCACTTAGTCTTCAAAACAGGAGTTGAGGATCAGCTGAGTGTAACTGGAAGGTTGCTTTATAGAGGTATGAGTGTTGGATCTCGTATGATTTGTGGACTTCAACAACAGCTGGAATGGCCACATCTTTGACATTTATTTTTTTTTTTCACTAGACCAAATGATGGCTTTTCTTTTTCTTATTCCTAGTGTTATACCATTTTTACAGAAGCTGTTTACATCTTTCCATTAGAATATGCTGCAGTAATAATTAGAGGAAAAATTCAGAGGCAGAAAGCTAGGAATTAGATATGGAAAGTGTTTCCCTAAGTGATGGATTCTTCTGCAACTATCTTTACTAGTGCTGTCTCTTACCTAATGCCATAATTTGAGGTATCCTCCAAGTATTAATGTATCTCCTTCAGGCTTTTCACTCTTGCAGATGCATCTGTATAAAAGCACTATTTGACAGAGTTACCTCTGGAAACATCTCAGGCAACGATCTTGGAAGCATCTTAGCTGGAAAGGTATGAGTGAATCTTCTTGTGTTGTCTGTGCAAACCGATGGGATGCAGAGCTGGGATCGGATCCAGCGGCTGCTACTCGCTCTGTCTTGGCAACATTCACCTTGTGCTAATTTTTTTACAGGGAAAACACATTCAAGCTCAGTCAGTTGGTTTTAGACTAAAAATAGAATTTATGACTTTTTATTTAGGAGTGGAAGATCAGAAAGGCAGAAGTAGGACTTAACCCCTTCCACACACCCCTTACAAGCCCCTAGTTTTGGGCTTGTAATCACACTGAAATCTGCAGGCTCCTCTGTCTCTGGGACATTTTTTTTTGGTGGCTTTCTCTTCCTCTGAGCAGTCTGTATTTTTTTTAATATGGCAGCAAATAGAAGTTAAATTCAAGAAGGCATGTAAATGGGGATGTAACCCACTAGCTAGGTATTCATTTGTTCATATTACTACTTACGTATTACTACTCATGTAAGTAGTAATCTTTAAATATGAATAGATATGAATCTTTAAATACTATCTTTCTTTTTTTTTAAAATGAGTTCTATAGTATTATGACTACATGACAGATCGTGATGAATGCAATCCTCTTACTGCTTTCTCTTTAGGGTGAAAGCAATTAAGCGCTATTATAAATGTTAGAATTTAACAAGACATTGGTATCTGTTGAGACTCATTTATGCACATTTATTTGAAAGCAGAAATGATCAGCAAACATCAGTGTAGTGACCTGTACTGACCTTGACATGGTTGACTAACGAAATTATGCCTCGTCACTAGTGGTATGTGTTAATTTCATTGAGTTATTTGCCTATGAATAATCTTATTCATAAGATCTGAAGGCAGTATCATGCAGTCATCTTTTCATATATTCTTAGCTTGCATGCAGCTCTGTGAATTAACTTACTAGACACAAACAGAAGTGTTTCTGGTCTTTCATAAGCAGGAAGTTTAAAAGTCAGGAATGAAATCATCAAACTTAATACTGGAGGTGTGTATCACAAGACTATATTTCACAAAGAGTACAGAAAATAAGCACTCAAACTATTATATTCACATTCTGTGGAAGTGACAAAAAGTATACATCATGGGTTTTCATCTGCCTGCAGGGATCTACCATATTCTTTCCTTTGGATTTGCTGTAGATACTTGCAATGAGTGTGGAAGCAGGGGAAAAAAGTCATGCTGGAAATTCTTGCAACTGAATTTGAGTTGGAATGATTTGGAATTGCTTTCGAAGTACTACACGGTGAAACTTTGTAAAGAGGAGGGAATTAAAAGATGAAATAGGATTATTTATACTTACGTTGCATTTATACTGGCTTTGGACGAGCTTAATGCTGAATTTGCAAGTGCGTTGTTACGGTAATTATGCAGCTCACCCTGAGGATACTGAGACCAAAATTGTAGGCTGGATAAAAGTACTGTATGGCTAACGGGGGGGGGGGGGGAATAATCAATGTAAATTAATAGTCAAATGAGCACACAACTCATAGGACATTCAGCCCTGTGAGGTTTGGTAGAAATAGCTGAAACAAAAATAGCCCAGTGACAAATGGTATGGATTGCTTATTTTTTTTTAACCAGGCAGGATGACTTGACTGCTGGCTCACAGCTGCAGCCCAGCTCCTTCTCCAGAGGAATTGCTGTGCAGGAGAATAAACATTGCAGGGAAGATATCTCTATCCCTTTCGCCTTCCCAGGGAGCCTGTTACGACCAACGCTGGAGGGATGTTTGCGGGGAGGGGGGGGAAGGATCTCTGCACTTCAAGGAGCGTTCAGAGAAAATATTGTAGGCTTGTAGGCTGGCTGCAGCGCGCGGAGCCAGAGCTCTGCCAAATTCACTGAGCTGCTGCTCTTCAACTCGGGGCTAGGAATACAAATTCCCTGTCCTCAGCCTTCTCAGCAGAAGTAAACATTGCTAACAAGATGAGAGACAGTCCTAATAAGGTGTAAATCTGCACAGCGTACACCTTTCTGTACAGAAGTAACGAGGCTCAGAAGTCCTCTAAATGCTACATGGTGGAATTTATTACGCTATTAACTGTAATTGTGTTTGGATATTTGGAATTCTTTTGAAGAAACATACTACTTCTCAGTTTCAGGTTAAAAAAAAAAACCACCCCAAACCACCGCTGATGAGCATACCTCCTAACTTTCTTCTCAGTAAAGCTTAAATAATTGTAACAATGAAGATGCAGCAGAAAACCCTTTGGTTGCCCAAGGAAAGACCAAGTGTTTTTAGTAGAACTGGTACATTTTGTGCTAATGTTGCCATGGGAATCACCGTGTCCTTGCTGCTATCGTCTCTGTGCTAGTTAGATTAAAGTTAATATTGCTGTAGTTGTGTAGGAATTACATCTCTTCTGTATCTATCTAGTGAGCAGGACAGACTTGCAATACACAAAAATACCCTGTCTCTTGCTGTCTCCCCACCTCTCTGCTGCTGTGGACAAATTTGCTGCCGTGCAAGTGGATCGATGCCTAAAAGCTGGTCATTATCTAAAAAAAAGGAATTGCGCTGAAAAAATTTTAGTTGGGTGACACTTGATGTGGAATTGCAAAGGCCTCTCTGAGCAGCTGTTTGTGGAGCAGGAACTTTGTACAGCTTGTGAATGAACAGAGGTGTTTTCGGGCAGAATGTGTGTACCCTGTCGTACCTCTGCTGCCCTCGGCTCTGCTGGGCACCGACTGACACCACACCTGCACCAAATCCTCGCTGGAGACTCGGCTGGGGCTCAGGAATCATGATCCACAAGAGCTGCCTTTTATGAGGCCAGATGGGTTTGGGAACTCGTTGTGCCAGGTAGCGGTGATCTATCAAAATCATTTCATAAACTGAAGTGACTATTCAAATGGGACAGTTGATTTATTGTAAAAAAAGGAATCTTAAATTTCAATATGTATGTAAAGAAGCCTCTGGAGTATCGTCAACATTTGATCTTTGAGCTTAGCTATTTCCATGAGTGGAATGTTATTGCTTTTGTAATGTCAGAGTGCTATAAAAGTGGGCTGTTGATGGATGAGCATCTGAAAGGATGCTCTTCCCCCGGTTCTATGCCTATTGCATGTAAAGTTGTGTGGGTTTACAAAGATGAGGATATTAAATTTCTTACATATTTTGAGTGTTGACCCCCTAGAAGAGAAAGCCTGGTTAAGCGATTAATGTATTGAGTTCCAGACAAATATTATTATCATTTTATTTGCTTGTGCCAGTACCACTCGTTGGGTGTTATTTAAATTTTGCTAGCAGCTCAAGCGCTGCTAAAAATAACTTCATTTGCTTATGGACTTCTTTGACAACGGCCAAATAAAACCACATTACCATATTTTGAGCAGAAAACACATTGAACTGGGTTAAAACTCACTGTTATACAGCTGAGGCTGGTTTACACCTGCTCTTTTTCCCCTCCCATCCCCATTTTGTCTCCTTTGAAAACACTTTGATACCAGTGAGCTCTTGCCTTAATTCAGGATGTTGGTTTGCCGACTAAACAGCAGCTCCTGGTTTGTGTTGGTGGTCCTCGTTACAGAGCAAAAAGACTAAAAGGTGGCAGCGAAGGGGCTGCTTAAGACAATAGTTGGGGCTGGAAATACAGGGCAGAAGCCTTGGATGCGTGTCCGTAAATCCAAAGAAAAGGAGGTTGAGGACGCTGGGCTACAGGCTTTGTTGCGGGAAACTTTGAAAAGTGAAGTAATGATCCAGAGGTCACCCAGGCTTTCTGGTGAGAATCTTCGTGTTATCTCAGCGCAGCAAAGCAAGGGCAGAGGGAGGCGAGGAGAGATAGCGAGGAGGATGAATGATGTCTGTTGGGGTATCTTCAGTTGGGCGATACTGAGGTTTAAATGTCCTGGAGCTGCAGAGCTCTGGAATGACAGCTTCCTTTAGGAAGTGAAAATACTGAGATGGAATGTATTGGCAGTAAAAAAATAACACAGAGTGACACTGTGGGAATGGTCTTACTTGCCATATGGACTGGTCTGCTGTATATCTATCTCCCTCTCTAAGGAGCATATAGGAAAGATGCAAAGTAATTATAGAAGTTAAGACCCAACTCTCATTCCTGCTCTCTGCTCGATATGCCGAAGGGACGAAGAAGGTAAATCCCTGGTGGCAGCAAGGGTTTGGATCCTCTGAGCTGGAGCGGGGCAGGTGGACCCATATCTGTGTACATCAGCTACATAAGATAATGCTTAATGAAGTTCTGGTGTCCCCCTGTTCTTTAAAGGACTTTTTTGGGCAGAGGGGACACACAGAATGTATGAGGTTATGAAACATTTTTTAGCAGGAAGAACTAACTTCAAAGATACAGGAAACGTGCTCTTACTACAGGCTAATGGACAGATGCATCATCTGCTTTCACTTTAGTGTGCTACCCAAAGTTTGGGCTGAAATACCTTACTGGGAACAGCGACACAAAATGTGATTTAGTTGTGCAATGTGGTGAGGATTTAAAAACAAGAACAAGCAGATAAAAAACAAAACCAACCCAAGCCCCAACAAAACCTCCACAGGCTCATTGGTTGTGTCTGGGTCAGTATGAATGGATGAAGAGTCCTTTGATCTAAAGAAAATAAATAATAATATAATGTATTGATGTCAAGAGGCAATTGAAAATGCCAAACAGTTAATTGAGGGAAAAACTAGGTAATGCTAAGGTACAGGGATCTCTCGGGGAGTGTTTGAGTAACACTTATGGAGGATAAAGAAGGTATTTGAAGTAATGCTTCCAAAAGCTGACAGGATTAATTGTTAAAACTCTCCCTGAAAGTTGTAATCATACTGAAGCTTGCATTTGGGGGAGCGATTTTAAGAAATGGAAAAAAAAAAACCCAACAAAACAAAAAACAAAAACCCACAGAGAAACCAAGCCATATAAAATAAATTCATTTTTAAAAAGACAAAGCCAGACCCCAAAGAGCCAACCGAACAAAAGAAAATCCATCAAAAATCTTGTAAGGCATTTTTCAGAAGGTAAGAACGAGGCTAAGCTGCTCTATCCAGTGCCAATATCATTTCAAGAAACTGTAACCTCAAGACTGTCTAAGGAAGGGCATTTTATATTGGGGATGGCTGTGTCAATAACCACGGCAGGTTTTAGGACAGATGGAATCTGACTAATAGCAAGAAAACCATTAGCTGTAAGTACTGCCGTTATAATTGAAACTGAGGCCTCCAGGCATCTAAAAAGAAGCCAAGAATCCTGTCTGTGGGATTTTTCTCTTATCGTAGGGCATTTTTGAAATTTCTATATGCAGAGACTTAATCGTTACAAATTATGGTGCTTCTAAAAGATTTAACTGAGTAACGAGATCACACAAGTTTAAGACTTAAATTCCATTTTTTATGCCTTCTGTCTAATTATTTATAGTACTGGAATATACGCTTGTTTTGTCTTCATCTTTTCAGGTTTTCTAATTTAGTCTTAATTGGAGAAAAGGCAATCAATGGCGGCAAAACACAGGTAGCAGTTGGCTATCCATGCGGCCACTGTGATCAGGCTGATTTCAGGGCCAAATTAACATGGTTAGTTAGCAAAGAATGATTGGGAATTAAACATCTACCAAAAATGATCTCTTCCCCGTGAAAGCCGTATCAAGTCTGCTGGGAGCAAGTTCTATGTCTCCAAATCTCTGGTTGCCTTTACATTTGGCCTCATCCCAAAGAGTGCCGGTGCAGGTGGTGAGCTTCATCCAGAGTTTCAGGGCATTAAGGCTTTAATAGTGCCTTGGGTAAAATCTAGTTTCCATTCTATTTTTCTTAAAACATATCTTTGCCATTTTATTGACAGATCACTCAGACTTCTAATAATCCATGTATGAAATTTAATGTGCAGATGCCTCTCTTGAAATAAGATTTAAGTATAGTTTACGCTGAAGATTTTATCCATCAAGTCCTTTGGCTTAAATTGCAGAGGGAGGTTTCAGATGCTGGATTTTGATTTTTAATTATTGTTGGATCAATGACTAAATGAATTCCTGAGACGGAAGGTTGACACCAACTATGTCCCCATATGTTTTATTGTTTGTTCTTTCTCCTTATGGAAAAAATGTAGGGAGATCTTGTCTTATATGAAAGATAAGTGTGGAGATGTAATGGCCTCCCAAGCCTGAGGATTAAAGACATAAATTCCATGTGTAGAAAATTGCTTATTCTTGTTGAAGGCTTCTTGGCTGCTTGCTCTAACTCTAACTAATCCACATGTGTATCTGAAATACGTTTTGACAACAATCCTTTGCAGACAGATAATTTTATTAAGGAAAATACAGATACTTGATGCGAATGGAAGATGAAGCTTGATTTGAGCATTTTCTAAATGTTTATGACCAATGACTGTATGTTTAGAGGCTAAATTGATGATAAAGTGTTCTGCTATAGATATCTTCATACTCTGAAAATCCTTTGTCTACCATTAGAGGTAAGGACCTCTGTAATTGGAGCCATGACTGAAAAGCCATACTGCATCTTAACTGTTACTTTAAATGTAAGACAAAAGGATGCACTCCTTAGTTAAGTTCCAGTTTTAAAGAGATTTTTTTTTTCTTTCTTCATAAGGCCTTACCTGTAAATGGAAAGGCAGTTGGAAATAATCCTGTCTAGAGTCTTGCCACTTATGATCACTCTTAAGATAGAACAATGCCTCTGTAGATATATTCAATACAGAGGAACACCATGTGCTCATGTGTCTTCATACTTTGTACTTCTGCAGAAAACTCTGTCTTCCACTTGACTTCTACTTTACAAAAACCATTGAACTTGCTTAGAGGTTTCTGGTGCACAGTTATATATTAAAAATTTGCTATGCAGTTCTTCATGACTTCTGGGGTTAAGTTACATTCTCACTTCCTTAGCTATTGAAAAAAATAATCTCAATTAGTTCAGCTGTAAAGAAACATCTAAATGAGTTTTGATACTGAAGTTGCTGGTTCCTGAGCCATGGAAGGGATAGACAAATCTGTGAGTCAGAGGTGAAACAGTAAGTGGTTTGAAAAGTGACTGCAGGGGAAAAAAAAAAAAAGGAATTGGCTCATTTGTGAAATGATTAATGTAATAAGAATGAGATGGGTTTCAGGCAGAATTGAAGCAGATGCACTATTTCAGTTTTCGTAATATTAATTGTTTGCTTATAAGCAATTGCAAATAATTGTACAGTAAGGGGGTGAAAAACGAAAACAGGTGAAATGATTTTGAAAGACCATAAACACAAAAAACTGCAAACAGTTATCTCTTCAGATTCGAGTCTTTATTCTGATGCTGACTCTTAAGAGCACCCCCTACTTATCAAGGCAAAATATTTACTTCCCTTCCATATGGCTCTCTGGCAATGTTCTTTCTTAAATCATAAATTGGCTTCACTGAGGATTCTAATTGCTTAATCTCAAGAGACAGGTAGTGGTGCTGGACTTGGAAACTGCGGTGCCTTTTCAGCCCAGCGATGCCTTGTTCTGGAGCCATTGATCTCCCAAAGCCCTTTCTGCTTCCTGCTGCAGGGACAGAGAATAGAAAAATTTGTCAATCAAAGCTCTGTCCCCTCTCCCCTGTGTTCTGCTTGGCTGTGTTCTCCGTTCCACGGGTCCTTTTTGGTGACATATGCTAGGATTCTCAGGGGGGGACGTGAGAGAGGGGGCTTCTTAATTCACCCTCCTTAATCCCTTCTAAGGATGGACAGGAATGTAAAAGTTCTTTCGGGGTTGCTTTGTGTTGAGCCCAGCGTGGCTCCAGCCTGCACACAGCTGTGTGGATGCGTTCCCCGAAAAACAGACCTGCAGCTCCCTTCCCTTCCCCGGGGAACACGGACAGCTGTGTAGAATCATAGATCATCTGGGCCAGAAGGCACCTCCAAAGGCCATCTAGTCCAACCCCCCCGCAGTCAGCAGGGACACCCCCAACTGGACCAGGTTGCCCAGGGCCTCCTCGAGCCTCATCTTGAATGTCTCCAGGGAAGGGGCCTCAACCACCTCCCTGGGCAACCTCTTCCAGTGCTCCACCACCCTCATTGGAAAGAACTTATTCTAATCTCCAATCTAAATCTGCTTTTCTTCAGTTTAAACCCATTGCCCCTCGTCCTGTCCCTGCAGGCCTTTGGAAACAGGCTCTCCCCAGCCTTTCTGCAGGCCCCCCTCAGGTACTGGAAGGCCGCTCTTCTCCAGGCTGAACAACCCCAGCTCCCTCAGCCTGTCCTTGGAGCAGAGGGGCTCCAGCCCCTGATCATCCTCGTGGCCCTCCTCTGGACCTGCTCAATCAGGTCTATGTCCTTCTTCTATGGAGGGCTCCAGACCTGCACACAGTGTTCCAGGTGAGGTCTCACTAGAGCAAAGTGGGAGAATTCCTTCTCTGGACCTGCTGGCAACACTTCTTTGGATGCAGCCCAGGATGTGATGGGCCTTCTGGGCTGCAAGTGCCCACTGCCTGCTCATGTCCAGCTTCTCGTCCATCAGCACCCCCAAGTCCCTTTCCTCAGGGCTGCTTTCTACCCCCTCATCCCCCAGTCTGTATTGATACCCAGGATTGTTCCGGCCCAGATGCAGAACCCTGCACTTGCTCCCGTTGAACTTCATGAGGTTTACTTGAGCCCACCTCTCCAGCGTGTCCAGGTCCCTCTGGATGACATCCTGTCCCTCAGGTGTCTCAACAACACCACACAGCTTGGTGTCATCTGCAAACTTGCTGATGTTGCTCTCAATCCCTCTGTCTATGTTGATAAAAATGTGAAAGAGTACCAGTCCCAGCACAGACCCTTGAGGGACACCACTTGTCACTGCTCTCCAGCTGGACTTAAAGCCATTGAGTACAAACGTGTGCAGGGGATAATGGCGTTTCTCCAGGATAACGGCATTTCTCCAGGTAGCCAGAAGTATCCTGAGGTAGCTTCATCTACGTGCCAAGTTTTCTGTGTATTGAACTGGTTTTGTTCATTACTGAGGCAGAGGAGGGTGTTCTGGGCTATCCAGGTGGTGGCGTGTGGCATCTGCCCACGGTGGGTCCCTGTTTGGATGCTGGAGGAAGCCTCTCGCTGGGCGGACAGATGGTATCTGTAACCTTGATGGAGAGCACACGGCACAGGCTGTGGAGGGGGTTGCTTGTTGTGAAAACACGCGGGGCTTGGTATCCTCTCCATTGCTTCAACCTGCCTTCAGGCACTAAGGGGACAAGAGAGCCCAGGTTACTAAAATACACCATCCTGGATGAAGGCAGTGAGTGCGGAGAGGGCACGGTCAGCCTGAAGCTCTGCATCATACGTGACAGAGCGATGGCTGGGCTGGGGAATCAAGCTGATCTTTTTCCCAGTCTCTCACCAGAGATTGCTGAGAGTTTGGAATAGATGTTTCTTGGACCGTCCCGGAATAGATAGAACAAGCTCTTTACGGAGACCATGTGCCAGTAGCTGCACTTCCATGGTATTTATCAGAGATAGTATAGCAAGTTATCTATAGGAGAAAAATATTTGCTGCTCCTCAGGGACTGAGACATGTCTGCTTGGGTTTAATGGTTTAGCTTTAAAAGACAAAAATGGCATCTACTATCTAAGGAAGTGGCTGTTTTCAGTTTTCCTGTCCAGGCTCACACTTGTAATTGATTTTTCTTAACGTGGTGACTAGAAATGTCTGTGTGGGGTTAGTACCTTTGTAAGGACTAACGAGGGGCTTGGCAGTCACTGCCACACGAGCCATGCATTCCGAGAGCTGGAATGGAAGGATGCTTCTTAGGATGGGGGTCTTCTCCACAAATATAAGGGCATGCAGGAAGGTGCTTGGAGACCGCACGTAATAAATCTGTATAAACCCTCCTGAGCATCTCAGCGTTATATTCTCACTGAAGATAGCTAAAACCAAAGTTACTTTCTTTAATGGGAGTTGGTGAAAATATGGGGAGGGGGGAAGAATGTGATTGGTTATGCTCTTTGTGAAGGGGTGTGCTGTGTCCATGAACGCTGTTAATTGGCGGTTGTATGTCTAATACCCAGTCAACTTGGTGAACTTACCAAATAGGTCCTTTACAAGCAATCAGTCGTACCTTGTGCTGTTCTATGGAACTGTTGCTTGTTGTACCTCCTTCCTCCCTCCCAGGGTAGAATTCCCAAGCTGGTCGGTGTCGGGGGTACCTGGGGGGAGCTGCCAGAGCCCGGTAATTCACTGTTTACCAGTGCGAGCCCTGGGCTGGTTCCAGAGGAGCAGTTCCAGCAGCGTAACTGCTAATTACCTACTTTGTTGCTATAGTGTCCAATGGGAATTGGGCACCTGCTGCCTTTTTTATTTTTTTTTTTTTTCTCAAAATGTTGCCTAAAAATGCTGCTTATATAAGTGGCATTGGATCTTGCAGCTCGTGATTCATATGTTTACCCTTGTATTAACTGATCCTGGTGCTGCCATTTCATGTGGGAGAAGGTGCACTTTCATGCATGATCCGCAGTGAGACCCATTAGCCTTAAGTACCAGCCCAAATCTGCTTTGTATATGGTTCCAATGGGAGTTTTAAGCTTTATACTCTTTGGGACTTCAATTGAAACTCCTTTTTTGCTTTTGGTAATGGAAAATCAAATCAAAATTCTTCCTGCTTTTTCTGCAGTCAAAATACGTTTATGGTTGGATTATTATTTTTTTTTGGGGGGGGTATAAATACACAGTATACATGAGCAGGGGAATGATGCCCTGTGAAGTGAAGTGTATGAAGCATTAAGTATAATGAAACAGAAAGCATTCTATATGTTCATCGTTACATGAAGCCAGTATTTAAAAACATGGCATACTATCAAAGAACACTTTTTTCCTGTGTCTCAAAGGGACCAAGAGTCTTGGTCCCTGGTGGGTTTGAAGGCCCTTGGTGGGTTTGAAGGCTGTGTGTCATACGCCAGTCCTTACGTTTGCCAAGTCAAATGCTGTATGTTCACTAAAACCAAACTTTGCATCTTTCTATTCTATTGGGTAAATACTTGTTTTAGTAGTTGACATTGGAACACTTCTAGGAATTTAAATTTGGGTTTGGTTTTTTTTTTTGTTTTAAGTAAAAAGTCACATGAGCAACATGTGGGTCTCTCTGTTATCATTCTTCTCACGGAAAAATCTCTGGTATGCTTTTTCCTGTTCCTTTTTCCTCAGTATGCAGATGACTTAATAAGCAGAGCTCTGAAGAGTGAAGCAGTGAAAAGACCTTGACTGGCAATTGCAATGGGGGCACCAAGTTTACACTGTTTTTTCTTTTGATGTCTTCGAGCTTACCTTTTTTCTGACTTCACACCTCTTCCCAAAGACTGCTTGTGACCACCAGCAGCTTATCTCTCCCTGACCCTAATGCGCATCCTCTGTGGCTTGTCAGGTGTCACCTGCTGAAAGAAACTTTTGGTTCTGTAGAAAATTTTTTAGAGATCTTGTCCAGGAGTGTGCTGAATGGAATGGAAGTGTGATAGTCAAGGTGGCCATTAGTCTTCCCCATTTTATTTGGAAAAGAACAAAAGGACTATTTAGAATATTACTGTTCTCTAATAATCTGTGAAAATAGTGGTTTTCCTACTGTGCAAGGTGGTGTTTTGTTTTTTTTTAAATCTCAGTATTAAGTTGAAATGCAACGCAGTAATTGTACTTCTGTAATTGATTTGTTCTTTCTGTCTCTACTGTGATGGGCAGGCCCAAGAGCGTGTTTTTGCTGTGAGTGCTCATTCCTTCATTCCATTATGCATAAGAAGAGAAGCCTTCTGAAAGGGCCATAATTAGTGGTGAAATGAGTAATTTTTCTCTTTCTGAAGCTTACCTTGTTAAAATGTGACTGATTGGACAGGTCTTAATATACTTAATTTTTTTATTACCTCTTTTAAGAGTCTTCAGCCCAGTAGAGTTTTTCTGACCCTGTCTAATAGAGAGTCTGGCAAACTAACCCATTTTTTGGAAAGGGAAATCTCCATCCCATATGTCAGTGTTCCTGGACATATTGTTTTGTACGTTGCTGGCAGCGCACGGAGGCTGATCCTCAGCGGGAGGGCAAGGGCACGGCACCACGTGTGCTCCTCTCCCTGAGGTTTGGGTATCTCAAACCATTCTACCTGCAGTGAGCAAGGCCACTCTTTTCAGATCCTTGGAATAAGAGCATTTCTTTATTTAAGAGAATTAATTTATAAATGTATTTTATTTATTACACGTCTGATGTGAGTCCATAGGGGCACGTACCATCGTTCAGATGCAGCTTTAGGTGGGGATGGAAGTTTCCTGGTGACATCCACCTTGGTTTGAGTTGCTGCTCAGAACCCACAGAAACTTGATACTGAAGCAGGCTAACACCTCCTCGTGATACAAATAGTGGTGTTTATAGCCCCAGTAATGAATTCTCCCTGAAGCTTTTTTCCTTGAAGGTAATCTGTTCATCTGCGTGACAAATGCTGAAAGACTTCATCTGCTGCAAAAGAGCAACCTGTAACAGGCATAGCTTTCTTGAGGCAACTTCTGTGCTCAAAGCAGGGCTTAACCAAATGCATTGATTCTAGTGTTGCTCTGGAAAGATCTGGTTTAATCTTTTCCTCTGGTAAAAAGTGAATTTAGAATGCTCTAATAGCATAGGAGGCTACTGTATACTCATACCTGTAGTAGGTCTCTTAGAATCTTGGAAGCCACAAGAATTTATTTCAGATGGACTATGATTAATTAGCATGGAAGTTTGACATACTGGTATAAACTTGGCTTTTACTCCATTCTTTGTATTCTGATGGGAGTGACAATTCTAAATAGTTGAGGAGATATGACCTGGCTTTACTACCACCTGGGTGGGTGTGGGGCTGTGAAACTGTGTTAAAATCCTGTCCACCTGTGGGGTTTTACAGTAACACTTCAGTTCTGCTTCTTTCTACCCTGCCATGTAAAACAGAATTTTGCATCCTGAACACGAATCTTAGACAAATAGTTTTAAAACTCTTATTTCTACTTACTATATAATCTGTTTTTATAGAGCATTGCCATAACTCTGCTTATTGCCCGAATAAAGTGTCTGCTAAGCTTGACATTGTTGCAGGAGTAATTGTGTATATCACTCTATATAATACGTCTGAATGGTTAATGAATAATATTTTATTTTAAAAATGATTACTTTCATGAGTCAAACTGAAAGCTGGTCCTGAAGCTGCTTTTGGAAGCAGCTTTACATGATGCTGTTTCTCGTCTAACTAGAGCTCTAAAGTGTAAACAACAAATCAAATGAGATAAGACTTTCAGCTTGTTTGTTATTACTTTAAGAGGGGGGAATAATGGAGAGAATTGAACATTTCCTGCTGGGGGAAGCCAGAGACTTGCTAAAATTTTCTGAGTAAGGAAAAGCCACTGAATGAGCTGTGCTGCTCCTGGGATTTAAGACCCTACTCTTACCTGAACGAAATAGAGATTTGCTGATTAGGAATTGGAACCTCTTGCATTCCCATATCGAGCGGCTTTTCTGTCTCATGCTTTTCTCAAAGTTTTCTTCAAAATTGTGATATTCCTGTAAATGGCTTTTAGTTTTTCTGAACTGACAACCTCCCACCAAGAATGTTCTGTTGAAAAATTGCCAATGAACCGAGCAACTGGAAGCCAAGATACTTTCTTTGTTATTTTCCTGCTTGGTGTGTTTATAGGAGGGTAGTGGTGACTGTCTCTTGGGTATGCAAAGCAAAAGGGGATAAGTCATTTTGGTACCGTGAATGGAGATGTTTTTTTGAAAGCTCCAGTTTTCACAGATGTGGACTGACAGATGGAGGGGGATGGCGGTGATTCATTTACATGTAAACAAAAACCATTCAGGATTTCAATAGTCGCTTTGGTTTTCTGCCTCCCATAAGTCTTCAGTTCTGGGGCTTTTGTTTTTCTTTGCTTTTTGTTCAAGGTTTGTTATGATGGTACCTGTTCCTCCTGGCCTCTGCTTCCAGTGGAATTACAGTAAATACTGCTAATGGCAAAGTCATTTCTGCTTCTGTTGACTATAACAATCTTACAGAGGGTGTGTTTTGCCGTATTTACTACTAGGAATGAAGTCCCTGCCTTCAGGAAGAAGACAAACTTGTACTTCAGTGGGGTGGTGCAGATTAATATTTAATTCTAGTCAAAATGAAACACTGGAAACCAGCCAGTGATGAAAGGAGAATTCTTGGAGAATGTTGCGTGCCATTTATCATATCACCGATATGACTTAAATATCTAAATGGAATATATTCTGTGTCAAATAAAGTACTGTAGCATAGGAGATATCTCTTGTAGCTCTTTCTTCCTTTGTGGTCTACCTTAAAAGAAACAATGCAATACGTTGCCAGGCATTTTTTCACCTTTCTCCTTGTTTCAGCAGTGACAGTATCCTTTCTTTTGTCTGGGTCAGAAGGAAAAAAAATAATGCAGAACCCAGCACATGCTTACAGCATAAGCAGAAACATTAAATATTGATCCAAAATCCTGGTTTTAAAGAATGCTTAAAGAAAATCTAGTGCTTTATTTCAAAGTACAAGTAGTAGTGTTTTTGTCAGCAGTGTGTTCATTCAGCCCTGCAAACCAATTACTCATTCCCGAAGTAAAATCGACTATCACTGAATAACTCTTCGGAATTTACTCAGGTAAATCTTAGCCTTAAAAATGCAAATTTAGCCGTTGAAGAATTTAGCAGCTTGCTTTTTTTTTTTTTTACCTTTAGGATCCTAAAAATAAATAAAGGATGTGATGATCCGCTTTCCCCCGTTGGTAGCTGTGCTGGACTGGAAGGCCACCAGCTTGGGAGAGCAGATGGTTCCAGCCATGGTGTGGCTGGGCTTAACTCGCCAAAGAGCACCTTGCAGGGACCTGGCCTTTTCCTCCCAACTCCCCTCCTCCAAAACACCTGGTTTCAAATACTTCTTGAGTTTTAGTGAGAGAAAGTTCAGGGAGAAGTGGTCTAGAATGGCTGGTTGCTGCTTCTGGTGGCCCCGGAATGCTTTGAGCACTCCAAGACACTTTCCTGGTTCAGATGGGTTTGTTTTTCTAGTCAAGAGGGAAGGTGGAAAATTGAAACGCTAAAAATCCAGTTGTCTCAGCTATGTTTGAAAACTTGAGAGTACAAGCACTGACATATAACATCTTCTTCAGTTGTAAAGTGTATGTTCTGCAAGATGTAATTTGCTAAAAACGGAGTGTGGGAAGGTGTCAGTTAAACACTTCATTCATTAATTTCTCCATTACTCCTGGGGATGCACAGTCGAGTTCATTCCCCTTCCTTCCCTTGCATTCGCTTTTTCAGGTAGGAAAAGCTGCTTTGAAGTTACCTTTTGTCTATCAGAATACGTGTGCGCAACTGAAAACCTAATGACTTGAAGTGACCAGACAGGCTTTAAAAAAAAAAAAAAAAATGAGAAGGGAAGCACGGGAAACTGGGGAATTCATGCTGTGTCAGCTTGGAGTTGGTGGCGCTGCAGCCTGGCGCTGGGATTTAGCCCTTTGCCGATCCTGTCCTCGCCTCTGTTCCGGCCCGTCCGGCGCGTGTTGGAGGGATGGATGGGATGCAGGTGGCATTTGTGGGATTGTATTTCCATTCTATGTTGTTCTATGGAATCCTTTAAACGTGCAGTAAAACACATCTGGTGATAACAGACGGTGCTGCCGGTAGCACCCAAATTCCCAGAGCGCTTACAGAGTGGTCTTTGAATGGGTTAGATATGGCTACACAAAATGCTGCAGTAGGTTTTCATAGCGATGAGAGATACTGGTAAACGCAAGTCCTCATTCTTCCTTACATGAAGGGCAGTGATGTTTCTTCATCACCTCCAAGTAAAAAGACAATTGGAAAAAGTTTGGAAAAGTGGGGTTTTTTTTGAAGCGCAGTTCAGCTCTACAGCGAAACCTGGTGAGTTCTTGCTCCTGCTGTTCCAGGCTGAGAGACAGCGCAGTGTCTTCTCCTTTCCAGGCAGAAGTTGATTCCCTTTGCTCTGGGCAACAGAATTTTCCACTGTGCTAACTTCTGTTCTGATGTTAGCTGTCGGGAACATCAGCTTTTACTCCTACTCGTGGGTATACCTGGCCACCTTTCTGTCACCTCCACTCTGTCCCCTCAGTTCCAGCACTCTTCCCACGGCCTGTGACAAGGGGCTAAGTTCATTTCACCTTCTTTCTTCTCAACTTGTCCCTTTAAAATCAACCCATTTTCTTTAAGGTTGAAGAAAATAAAGACAATGTTAGAGCATGTAATGAAGGGAGGAGGAAAAAAAAAACATCTATTTTTGGTACCTGTTTCTACAATCGATTCTGAAAATGAGGTATTAGTACTGTTTGCTTTCTGGCATTAGACTCACGGAACTTTTACCAGCCATAACTTTTTCTACTGCCTCTAGCATAATATGCAAGTTATTCCATTGGAGATGGAAGTAATTTTAATAAGAAATTAGTCTTCCCTCCTGCCCCCCCAGTCAACCAGGGAAGATTCTTTAAGTCCCAAAGAAAAACCCTTGTCTTTGAGTTTTTAAGGAGGCAACTTTGGTCTCTCAAGTGCTAGAGCTTGTGAGTTCATGTCGATAACTTTTTTTTTTTTTTTGGGTCCTTGGTAAGATCACGACATGGAAGGGGTGTTTTGAGGTTTGGTTTTGCTCTGGTATCGCCTGCTTTGCTTTGTGTGTTTGATTCCTGGTTTTGCAGAGATCGCTGACGTATTTGAGGGTTCTGTAGTGCTGGGGCTGGATTGTTCTGGAGTGAGGAAGGAGAGGACCTGGGCAAACGGATGTATGTTTTCTCCTGAATTTTGTGTTTGTTCACAAAATGTGGGGAGTATTATGTTTCTGCTTCTCTTTGGAAGAGGAAACTGTGTTGGTATGAATGACATTAATTTAGATTTCCTTACTTTAAAAATACTGGGTGGAGAGAGAGGGGCTTTGTTCCAGTTCTGATTAATAAAATTATCTCACCTTGAGGAAACCATGCCCTTTAAGAGCTTCTCTAACAGTCCGGTTTACCTTTCATTTCTGCACAACCACATAGTTCAGACAAGTGTGGGTTTTTAAATGCTTTAAACTTACTTTTATTTTGCAAACCTTGTCCCTTTCTGAGTAGTGCCTAATAGACCTGGGGATTAGATTCCTCAATGTATTTGCCTCTGACCTTTTCAACTAAAGAGTGAAGAAGGGCTAAAAAAAATCACAATACAAGCTGATCTGCTCTGGAACAATGTCAGAGGCTGGTGCTTTTCACTTGCAAATATGGAACATAAATATTTGCTGTTGCAAAGGTCTTTATTGAGGGTTTAGAGGTTCAGAGTATGTTTTAATATTGCAATTATTGACTTTAACCATTAACTGTTTTTTAACTTATAATAGATTTATTCTAAACCTAAGTATACTGGTTTCTCTTTTAAATGTCCTGTTAATAAGGAAAGTACAACAAGCCTTAGAAATACTGAAATGCAAAGGGAGAGAATGCAGGAGAAGCTCTACCATTTTTAGACTCTCTGGCTTATAAATCCTGCAAGTAATTATGTCCTAAATATTTGTGTATTACTTTACAGGTCTGAAGGTGAAAGCTCAAGAAGCGTCAGGTATGTGTACCTTGCATTCTTTCTCTCTTGATGTCTTTGCTCTAAGGAAATATTTCATTTAAAAAGCATAACTTTATTGAAAAGCATTAAATAGGAACGGATCTTTAAAAATGCAGTTTTTATTTATACCTAGCATGCCATTTATAGTTTAATTAGAGGATCTTCTACCTTGGGTAAGTTCAGTAATAGATAAAAGACACTTCTTGAATACTTCTATCTCAACTATGGTTTAAGACTCATACTTCAGTTTTGATAATTGCAAAAAAATTATTTATGGTTAGTTTTCAATGTTTCCTATCAGAATGCATACTAAGTGTTCACTTGTATTGAATTGAGAGCCAGCTGCTTGCCAGTTTAGGGGGAGCAACACCTGTGGTGGGGTGAAGTCCCTGAACTTGTTCAGGCTTTCTTAATAGTCTCCTCTTCTTGGCAGTGTTCGTTGGCTCGTTATTACACTACTCATTATGCATTTGGAAGATTCAGCTAAATTAGAGAATTTAATGTGCTTATCAGATTTTAACTTTTAACTTGTCCATTTAGCATTTTATACTTGTTACCTTGAGGGTGTTTCTTTAAACTGACCTCTTTGAAAATGTGCCTGTGAGTCAAACTTTTAGCATTTGTAAGAGTGCTCTGAACAGGGATGAAACTTGAAAATTACATACTCGAGTCTGAAAGTGTTCCATTTTAATTAGACCATTGCAATTAAGCACATGTCTTGATTCTCAAGGAATGTGACCTCGATCAGTGATAACGAGGTCCAAAATACTGGCTCTGGGTTCACCACAATACTCTGCAGCTTGTTTTGGGGATTCAGGACTTTGTATCTAAAGATACCGTATTTTATTTCTTTAAAAAAAGTTAAAAGCCAAGGACCTTCAGTTGCAGAATTAAAAATCCAGTTCTTACCTATGGGTGTGCAGACTGTCCACAAAACCAGGTGAACTGCAGAATAATTGATCTGATATCAGAAAACCAGAAGTGATCAAAGTTCCTGTGAAGTGCTTTTTTTTATCCCCCCCCCCCGCCCCGTACAACAGAAATCAAAATCAGTATTTTATTGACCCAAGTTCGAGTCTGTGCAGGTGATGTTGGTACCATATTTTTAATATACTGTGACTGAACTGGACAAAATCACAAGCTGCTGTAGTTTGGATTGCATTTAGTTGCCTGTGCTTTTATTCCTCGTTGTTTTGTCTTGATTTTGGTGTTTGTTTTTTTTTGAACTCCCTGTGGGGTTGCTATTATGCTGTCAAGCTGTGGAAGGGCTAATGCTGATCAGCCGTGGCAAACTAAAAATAAGTCCACTGACGTGAATTTGCAGATGTGTAATTGAGGTCACATTTAAACCTATAATAGTTGTTCTAGTTCTGAGCTGCTGAGTCTTCTGTAGGGTTTGGTTGCTCGGATCAGGGGGTGCGTGTGGCATCACTGCTGCTGATGCTCTCTGGCAAGGGTCGAGCTCATCTATGAGAGACCATATTTTGGGGTATTTCAACAGTGTATAGGCACAGCTGCAAGGCAGTTAACTTCAGATCTGGTAAAAATGAAATGTTACTAGAGCCATAGACCTTGCTCCCAGCACGCATCTTAATGAACCAGGATTATTTCCTTGTGGGGGGAATGTGTGTGTGTGTGTGTGTGTTGTTTGACTGATGGACAGGGGACCGGGCTACGAGACTGCTGGAATAATGCTGGTAAGTCTTGGGAGATGAATCCCACACCTTAAAGGAAGGCTGTGCTCAGGCTCGGTGCATCTGCAGGAGCTGGCACTGCTGCCCAGGGCACGTTTCTGCTGTGTGCGGGCTGTGGGGCTGGGGTGGTGATGAGCAGCGTGTGTTCTCTGCAGAGACCCGCAGGCAATCAGCGGGAGCCTTGGAGAGCTGATACCATCTTCTGTTTTGAGGCCGTTCACTGAATTAATTCTGTTATTCAGCATGAACTAGACTTACTCCCAGACAGCTCCAGACTTTTATGGGAGTCTAAAATTAGGCTAACAGAGGAAGGCAGCTCCGGCAGAAGGCAGAGCCGTGCTCCTCTTGAAGTGCTCTTCCCGTCCAGCTCCTCCATCCTCCCTCTTGAACTGTGTTTCTTCTTCAGAGCAGAGGTGAAATATCACTGAGGATGTGCTTTGGTTTCTGCCTGTGTAAAATCCTGGTTGGCATTTGTCTTGTCACGGGCAAAAGCTCACTTGGCTCTTTATCTGTGTCTAGGTAGCTTCTTTACCTCGTGGTTAATTTGCTTCATACTGTTTTCCTTTATTTCTGGGAAATGAAGATGAAATGTAATCATCTCAAATGGAATTATAAGGTTGCTCTAGGGAATACTACTTAAACGCTGAAGAGAAGAAGTCATCGTTCCTGCTCACAGGAATATCAGAAAAATGCCAGGAAATCAGGATGCTGACCATGCCATGCCAGTGTCTTCTGCCAAAGTGTTCAGCTGAATTCATGCAATGAAGTGCAGGAAGGAGCTGGAAGCAGGTGAGAAGCCAGGAACAAAACATCTCGTCTCAGCATTAGCTGGACACATCCCATAATGAGTGAAATCAGTTCAGGGCTGATGTTTGCCTCGATGTTACTAAGCAAAAGCATTGGTTAGGATTGTAGTGATTGACTCTCAGTAGCACTTCAGATGAAAGGATGACTCTGAAAAACCCCCGCAGTTCTCAGATGCCACCATTTTATTATTTTTTTTTAACTGCTTTCTGCCAGAAGGTTGTTTTGAGGTCAGATGGATGATACTTTGCCATTTTTTTTTCTCTGCCATTACACACCTTTATCCTATGAGAGTCTAGTGGCTCGGTACATGGAAGCAAGACGTTTCTCTGGTGTTCAGTGCTACCTGGGTATGAGATGATCCAGAGCAGTGATTACCTTTGTGCTTCTAGCAGGTGCAGGAGGATAAACAGGTCAGTCTCTTGAATTTTGTGTGGGTCAGAACTGATACCCTGGGGTGACATGGGTTTGGCTTCTAAAGTCAGTCTGCCCCAAACCAGACTCATCCTGCCAAACCTGCGCCGTTCTCATCCTCAGTAAACTTAAATTCTTCTAGGAGGGCGTTTTTAGCAGTTGTCTCTAAGCAGTAAAGAGAAGAATTAAGATTTAAAAGGGCAGGCAAATACATATATCTTTCTTTTGCTTGCTTTATCCCTGTCTTTCCCTCCTTCATGTCACCCCAAAGCTGTGATATACTGGGTTTGCTGGGCCAGAGGAGTCTGTCTCTAAAGCCACCAATGTGCCTGGGACTGAGAATGGATGGGTTGGGTTTAGCCTCGTGCATTGAGCGGGTGCGATGAGACTCGACCCAGAGACCTGTTCTGGAATAGCTGGCTTTTTTCAGACTGGAATGGAATATCCAGCACAAGCGATGACTTAGAATCGTATACTCTTGCTTGGTCACAGAAGTTACTGCCTTGGTGGAGTTGTTTTCAGTACTTTATAGCTTGTCACAATGATGAAAGTTTCTCCAAAAAAAATGTTTTGAAGTGCTCTGAGATGAACTGAACACTGAATCTGACTATGTGGAGACAAGGTTGATGCAGAAAAGCCGTACAATTCTAGATAACATGCTGAAACAATTAAAAATAATCTTGATTTTTTTCCCCTTGGTTTTCTCATTGTGACAAAAGATAATAAATTATCCCATTGTTTATGCAAGCCCTTAATGTTCTTTCTGCATATGATATTGCTGTACTGTAATATACTTGCACTGGTTTCCTTTTAGTGAATGCCATGTAATTTTCAAGCATAGGTATTTGTTAAATCTGTTAAAATTGATAAATTGCTTTGAATGTTTTGCATTCTCAGATGTAATGAACACATGCACAGTGTGAGCCATGAAATTGTCGGTGTGATGGTCCTTTTTAATTAGCTGTCTTTTGTTCACATCTTTTCAGTAGAAAATGCAATTTGTTTTACAGGAAATTTTAATATTTCGTAGCGTGACCTGACAGTTACAGATAAGAATGTATATATGTAGTACAATCTTTCAAAGGATGGGGCTTGGAGCAGCCTGGTGTGGTGGGAGGTGGCCCTGCCCAGGGCAGGGGGGTGGGACTGGATGGGCTTTAAGGTCCCTTCCAACCCAAACCATTCTGTGCTATCAAAGTTTGCAAGAATAGTATGTCTCAAGGATTAGTAGCAAGAAGATGTTCCTCCTACCTCTACTATAGACCTTGTGTGTTCAGTGAATGCAAGGCAACAGAAGAGAGGATTTCAGTGGTGCAGAAGGAGGAACTCAAAAGACCAATAAGCAGCAAACCCCTAAAACCTGCCCAGAAATACCTCTCTTCTGGCTTTCCTCCTTTTCCCATTATCATCCGTGTAAGAGATTAATGGCTTAAAGAAGTAAGATTTAATTAACCATTTCGCTAAGTATTCCTTTGCTGCTTTTCTGCCAGTAGAATCGTAGAATTCTGGGATGGTTTAGGTTGAAGTACTGGAGAAAACATCGCATCACCTACGTTATTTAGTGCAACCAGAGGAAAAGTCTCGGTCTGTAATTCTCCGCAGCATGTAAATGGATGGAGGACATTGTGTCTGTTGAGGATGGTGCAAAAAAGCTAACTAATTGTAAAGATGTACATTAGATTAAGTGGAAAAGTAATTGCCTAATTTACTTCAGAGCAGGGAGGAGTTGTAGAGTGTCAGGCTCGCTCTGTGCCGCACGGAGGGTGGGAGGAACTGGCTGCTAAACAGACCTTGACAGACTCTGGTTTGAACCAGAGAGAAAGTCTAGCAGGAAGGCGAGTTTGGGGGTTATTTGTTTTGTTTGGTTTGTTTTCCCCCAGTAAAATCTACTTTCAGTGTGTGACTCAGTCTCCTCTCTAATAACCTGCAAAGTACAGTTTGGGGGGATTTGTAAAACTAATTTTCAAATTCAAATATATTGCTTTGCAATCTAAATGACTCAGTGACTTCATGTAAAGAGGGCCTTTTCTGGCTGCTTTTAATCATGCCATAAAGAATTTTCTACAGTTTTATCACCAGTCCTTAAAATGTGCGAAATTACCACTTGTTACTAATTTTTAAAAAATAAATTTCCTCCAATAGATTTCTACATAGATGTCAGGCTGACCCTCTGCAGTAGAGTAGAATATGATGAGCTTCTTGATGTTAATTTAAATTAGTTAAAATTTAAACTCTGCTGAAAGAAGTGAAACATATGGAAACAGGTTTTAGTAGCTGAGATGGCTGGGGGGTTGCCAATGGCTTTAAAATTACAAAGCTGAATTTCAGACTGAAAGGGCAGCAATACATTCAAGTTGTCCAGACTGTTTCTGTGTCATCTGTAATAGTTAACTCTATGCTTGTGATGTTAAAAAAATATTTTAATTCCTAAAAATAGTATGAAATATTATTTTTTCAGAATAAATGTGCGAAAACTTTAAAAAAGTCACATAAGATCGGGAGTACTTATTAATATCTCTTAAAGTCTATTTAAGTGATAACGGCCAGAGGGGGACCGTGGGGAGGGGAGGTACCGCAGGGTCAGCGAGCAGGGCTTCGGAGTTCAGTCCCCGTGTCTGGCCCACGAGACTCAAGCTGCATCTCCGCTTTTAATTATGCACTGCAACCACACTTTGGGAACTGTGTGATATTTAAAACAATGGAATGTTAAATTCTAGCTTTGGATGAAATTATAAAGCTAGTCAGGGCTAGAGACGAGCATTCGTTCACGCGTTCATAAGCATTCTATAAAGGGTAAGCAGTATTTTCTGAGTAGATCTTCTCTTTAGTAACACATCTCTTATTAACATCTTAGAATTAGATTAAGCTGCTATTAATAAACATCTGTAATTGGTTTTTTCCAGATATTCTTGGAGCTGATGAAAACACATTAGCCCTATATTATCTGTTTCTGAAATCCTGTGCCAGCGTTCCTGCTTATTCTCCACTAGAATGTCTGCTCTGCCCTTTTGACTGCTAGAGGAATACACACTTAGAATTAATACCGGGCTGGATTTATTTTTTCCCAGACTTTGTATTATGATTATACTTTAGAAATTGTTTTATGAAACAATATGCGAAGGATTAGCAAGGCTTACTTAAAATCAATAATTGGTAGAATCCAAAGTGCTCAGCAGGTTTCTCATAACTTGTTTCTGCTAAACTCTAAACTTGTCTCTAAAAGGCCCTTCAGGCTTACTAATTGTTTAACTTTTTCACTAATTAAATCTGGCAGTTAATTGAAAGACCTTTCTCAGATGCATGGCAACATCAGCATTGGCTTGTAGTGTTGCTTGTTTGACCACTCAGAACTTAAGTTGTAAATGGGAGAGAAACTGGGAGAAAAAAAAAACAAACAACACTTCCAGAAAAAGTTGCTAAAAACAATGTAGTCAACTCTCAAAGGCCGTGGCAAGTGTTTGGATGATAGTGAAAGTAGGTAAACTCTTGTTGCTTCACTACAGCTTGTCTCTCTGAGATGTGGCAGGGAGGCAACAACTTGTGTGTCAAGCAGAATAACTATGGTAGATGATGCACAACCACTAGAACTCCAGTGGGGCTGGCTGCTGGCTGATGAGTCCCCCCCATCCACCTTCTGAGGAAAGTCCCACGTTTCTTGGAGGGAAACGGACTAGTGAAGATACGGATGGTGTTTGCAAGACACGAGGTTGGAAGAGAAGGTGATACTTCTTCATGGAAGCAGATTAGCTGGACTTTGGCACCGCTGGCTTTAGTGCATTGATACATCTGAAACCACCCATGGTCTCTGCCCTCCTGCTCTTGGGGTGCTCTGACCTGATTTCAGTAGGGATTTTGGATTTTTTCATCAGAGATGTTACAGAGAGCAGTGACAGCTGTATATATACATATTTATATATATATATTTATATGCTCTGTTTGAGCTCTGTAAGACAGTTTGTGAAAACTTTCCCCTTTGGGTTCTTTTTTACTCTTAAGTGGAATGAACTCACAGTAGCAAAGCTTTTTCCTCAAGTTGCCTTAGGGATAACAAAATAACATGGGAACATCGGTCGTGGCATTTCAGGCACTCGATTTTCACTGAATTTCACGGAATTTTTTAGAGTTGGAAGGGACCATAGAGATCATCTAGTCCAGCTCCCCTACTGAAGTAGGATTGCCTAGATTTTAGGGAAAGGGATTATGGAAATTGACTGTAAACTGCAACTAGACCTTCACGACGTCCCGGTGGTACCCAGTGCCTTAATTTGTTCTTTGGTAACCAATTTGGGGTGTTTTAATAGTTTCTGATTTTCAGAAAAGACTGAGTGTATACCTCAGCAATTGGTGTAAGTGTTTCAAATTGCAGAGCTGACTTGCCAAGCAGAATTACTAATACATGGCAAAAAACCCTTGCCAATTTATTCTCGATAGCTAATTAGAGTGACATTTTAGCATTGAGCAGCTGCAACAGTAGATGTTTTACCTAGTAAAATTTTACCTAGTAAAAAACTAGAAAGTTAACAGTGTTAATGTACGTGAGAAGCAAAGAGCTTATTTCATAAACCTTCTGTTGTGTTTGCACATCCTCTGGTGGAAGAAGAAAAACAAGAGAGTGATACTGAGATTTTTTTCAGCAGTTGAGTCAAGAAGTCGATCAACTGAGTTCTAGTTCTCAGGCACTTCAGCCAAATTACTTAAAGGGAGGGTGTCAGGAGGACAAGGCCGATCTTTTTTCAGTGGTGCCCAGTGACAGGACAAGGGGAAATTTGAATGTCAGAAATTCCACCTAAACATGAGGAGGAACTTCTTTCCTGTGAGAGTGGCAGAGCCCTGGCAGAGGCTGCCCAGAGAGGTGGT
>JAOQGH010000003.1:22033167-22091025 GCA_025769975.1 Gallinago jamesoni | reverse complement strand
GTTCCTGTGGGACCTGCTCTGGGTGGCCCTGCTCTGGCAGGGGGTTGGACTTGGATGATTTCCAGAGGTCCCTTCCAACCCCATGTAATTCTGTGAAAATCATATTATTGCCTCAAAGCACAATATATTAAGTGCATGATAGTGCTAGGTAGGAGGAGGAAGACGGTTGATGGGACCTCTTTAACTGACATCTTCAAAAGAAGTCCATGATTCTGTACTTCACGTAGTAGGCTTTTTATTTTTCTGGATTTATTTTCAACATGTTGAAGAGTCTTTCAGCATATTGTAAAGTTCCATGACTCAAAAGCTTCAGGTGCTGCAAATAACTCCAAGCATCACAGTCATGACACCATCTGTGTTCTGTAGACAAAATGTTCTGCATGGGGTAAGTCAAGTGTGTTTTTTCCCTTTTAATACTATTTCCTTAGACTCAACTGGGAAGGAAATAGAATAGCATTGTACTTATAGGTGAAATAAAGGGAAAATGATTGATTATATATATACTTTTTTTTTTCAATTGTTTTGTAAGCACAGGTAGGAGTGCCTTTGCAATTTAATTAAATTTTTGCTCCAGCTAATGCATTCTACTAATATTTTGACTTCTGAATTACTGAGATTCCAATTTTTCTACTGAAAAGCAGAACGAAGTCTTGCTAAAAATCAGATACCATCCAGGTGGATAAAGTAGCATTTGCAAGCATTTTGGCTAAAATGATTGCCACTGGAAATAGGCAGCTGTAATTTGTGTGAGTTTCCAAGTGCTGATTGTGCTCAGTAGAATTCTCCTGGCAGGCTGGCGGCTGTTGAATGTGCAATCCCGAAACGACAAAGCTTCGTAAGTGCTTTCACATTAATTCAGCGCAGCTAATTTTTAAGGCTGAATTCTTGAAGGAGTAGTTCTTGTTGGGAAGTAATCCCACTGGTTACCGTGTAAGATAAGGCTTGCTTAACGAGCAACACGCGTGCACAACTTAATTCTGGGAGTGCTTCTAGTGCCACAGGACCTCTCTTCTGTGGAGATAAAGCAGTTTGAATTTTCCTTCAGGATTTTTGCCATTCCATGGTAGATCCTGACTTGCTTTTGTTCTTTTTGATTAGAATCCACGTGGAAAGCTGGCCAAATCTAAGGATATAAGTAGAAAGAAGAAAAAAGTGTAGAGTGTTACACTTTCTGTGTGCTTAATAATGTTCTTCAAGGACTTTGGTTAATGTTGGTTCTACTTCTGAGCATTCTTGCTTCTATGCCCTTGCTCTCCCCACGACAAGCAGTGGTAGTGTGCATTTTGAATAGAATTTAGTACATCTATTGGCTGTTTGGTGGGACAGTCAGAGTCACCTCTCAACAAACTACTGTTTTAGCAAGAAGATGATGTCCTGCTATGCAGCTCATAGTAAATGAAGTTTCTTTCTGGCATCTCTGTACATCTGCTTTTCAGAAGAACGCAGATGGTGTGTCCCCTTGTGACACCGAGCCTTCCCTGCTCCGCGCTGTAGGCTGAGAGCTGGTTGTGCAGACACCTGGCATTTGTAGAAAACAGAATTCAGGCACAATCGGGGCCAGAGGAGGACAGGATGCAATCTGAAGTTGGGTTATTTTATGAATTTAAACTAGTTATTATCTTTTTTCCTTTTTTAATTTTTTTTTTTAAAATGGAGACGTGACTATATTCAGATATCCTGGTGAGGACGGGAATAAAATCTGACTTTAGCACCAGAATTAACTGGCATACTTTTCTCTCCAGACAACTGCAAACAGTCTACACTAACTGTTGGAAATTGATGTGTACGTGCAAACTGATAGGACCCTAAGTAGGAGGCAACACACTCTGTTAATCATTTGTCTCTATGCACTGGTGAAAAAAATACCCGCTTCCTTGCATGTAATCTGCTTCTTCCAAAAGAATTCCTGTAACAGACACTTAGAGATGGGATTTTAAGCCAAAGGTGCCTTTGGTTGGGATGCAGTGCAGCAGTTTTTATGTAGTAGTCTGCACGCTGACAACTTAAATAAAAGAGAGAACTCTCATAGTTTTTTCTTTCTGATCTTTACACAAGAGACTAATTCCATCCAGCAAGAAAATAGGTAGCAAAGAGCAGCTGTTTGAAAAACTACTGATAACTTTAAAGGCCTTCTTTTTTCCTTTTTGCTTTTTAAATCTGCATTCTAGGTATTTTTATGTCTCAGTGTAATTCCAGACTGATCCTTGGATTAGGATTTAACCATGATTTAGTTAGCTGATTCCTCATCTGAGCTCTTTTAATGATGCTTTTGGAAGTATTCCAGTAAGTGCAATTCTAAGTCAATGGAAGGGAAGTAAACAAACTGTCTGTTGTAGAAACTGAGAACAGGATAGTATGTTAATAAGAACATTTTAGGTTATCACAGTGAAGAAGAAAAACAAATATACTAAAACAAGCATTATAAATAATTGGAATCAAGACTAAAGCTTGATTTGTGTTGCAGCTGCTTCCTAGGAACTATTATAAGTAAGTTGTAGGGGTTGACAACATTTGTTTATGGCTGAGGTGATGATTGCTGGGTGTTTTTTCCTGCAGTTCTTGCTCTGCTTTCTGAAAAAAAAAAAAAAAAGAAAAGAAAATTTTGGTTATTATTTTTACAGGGCTCTCAATAGCTTTCTCCTTATTCAGAGAGTTCTCGGAGGCTCCTGACATGTGGTGGCAGCCCAGTCCTGTTTGAGGCGTGGGAAATATACCACTAAAGGAGCTCCATGACAAAAACCCAGAGGGGATGTTGTTGCTCATGAAATTTAAACGGGACACACAGGGCTGTGGAGGGTTTGGTTGAGTTAGGAAGATGGAGAGGAAGGAGAAGAGGAGGAGCAGATGCCAGTGGAAATCTGGGAGTGCTGCTTGTGCGGTGACCGTCTTTACAGGCGTGCTCAGGTCCTCCAGCCCCCCAGGCAGGGACTCCTGCTTACTTTTGAACCAGGGAACTTGTTTCTTATATCAACTTCTCAAAACTGCTACACAGAAGACTTGGGCTCTGTAGGTACGTGGTGTCTTTGAATTAGTCACAATCCAGACTACTTGAATGACCAGTCACTAACATCACCGGTAACTTAATCTGTATTTTACTGCAATCATAGAATGGTCTGGGTTAGAAGGCACCTTAAAGCCCATCCAGTGCCACCCCTCTGCCCTGGGCAGGGACACTTCCCACCACACCAGGTTGCTCCAAGCCCCTTCCAACCTGGCCTTGAACCCCTCCAGGGATGGGGCAGCCACAGCTTCTCTGGGCAACCTGGGCCAGGCTTTCACCACCCTCACAGCACAGAATTCCTCCCTGAGATCTCATCTCGGTCTCCCCTCTTGAGGGGAATCTCAGCAACCAACTGTTGTATTGAATAATTTCAAAATATACTTCTATCGTTCTAACTTCTTTTGTAAGCGAAGCTGTAGATTTTGCCTTCATTTCAAAGATGAACAAAATTCAGCGAGAAGCCTTTCATCTATACTTTTTATAATGAAAGTGCAGTGAAGGCTGGGAAGGTTTCTGTGGCTTTTTACTGAAAGTAAAAATTACGAACTGAAAGCTTTAACCTTTTGTGCCTCTTTGCTTTACCCTGTTATTAGCTGTCTTCTGTTGAGGTTAAGAGGAAAAAGTAATGCCCTTTAACTTGTTCCCATAATGGATGCCCTCACTTGCTAAATCCCATATTGATTCCACGCTCCTATCTGCTGAACATATCTGTAAAAACCTGTCGGCTAGTCTTGCCTAATTTCTGCCATCAATTTGGCCTCATTAACTTCTTGTTGATTAAATCAAGTGTGTTACTTGGGATACCCCTGCAATTTATTTATAGTAGTTAACTTTATCAGGGGAATAAGATTCCTCCTCTGAATTTTAATACAAGAAACCAATATCTGTATACAAAAATAGAGATTGGAGCCAAAATTAATAGATCTGCACTACGCAGTAAATATACTTATGCAAAAATGTTGAGTCACGTACTCAAGAACTGTGTTTTGAAGTGTTATAAGGGTACAGTCAGGAGATGTTCTCTGGATGTCTTCAGTTTCCTTGTGTGCTTTTATTTATTATACAGTCAAAATTAATTCAATCTTCAAAACTTTAGAAGTGGTAAAGGCTGGAACATATCACTCACATTAAAATGAACCTTGAACTCAAATCAGTCAAACCCTTTTTGTGCAGGTACTGTACTCCGATCAGCTGCATTAATTAAGGTGCCTTACCACTATTCAGCCTTGGGGAAAAAAATGTCCCTTTGAGCTCAAGCAAATGTCAAAAATGCAGCACGAAGTCATTTAAATCCCCAGCCTTCTAATAACCCCCTCAGCTCTGATTGAGGGAGGTTCCCCCACTGCAGTGAAGGTGAGGTTTGCAGCTCCCACGGTGTCATTTAATCTGTGCTCAGCATACCCTGGGATAAACTCGGTTTGCCTCGAGATGCCACAGCTCTTGATTTTTTTTTTTTTTCCTCATAATCTCTTCCTTCTGCCTTTCCTTTTGAAACGAACCGCTTGGAAAAGAGCTGCTGTAAGTAACCTCCTGACCAACGCGTGTCTTTGCAGAAATGACAATAGACTTTCCAGAAACACAGCTAGAGAGGACTAAATGCTACTGAGATAAAATTAGCAGGATATTTGAACGCTACTTTGATTATGCACTTTATCTATTGTTAATGAGTATTTGACTTTCAAGAACTGGGTCTGCTGCGACTATGAACTATTATGTTCTTTCTAATCCTGTGGCACTAAAATGTGCTGCTCTTCCTGAAGTAATGGTGAATTAATTGGCGTTGCTGCTCTGCCTACAGCAGATGGAATTTGGTGCCTTAGAGAATGCTTTTCACAGCATCCTTCACAATTTAGGTATCCGAATCATTTGACAGCCTTACAGACCTTGGAGAGACACGTAAGGGTGTCTGGGAAAAGACGTTGTCGCTGAGTAATGTGCATGCTGTAGGGGAAAGAAATACCACGTGTATTGCTTTGGGATGCTGAAGAGAAGTTAATCAAACAGTGCTGGCTGCAAAGAGACCTACCTTTTAACCGATCTATACCTGCTCTTTGAGATTCCCTTGGCTTTGAAACTCAAAGCATAAGTCACTTTTCCAAATCTGGATTCTTCAGAAATAGTAATCTTTCTGGACCCTCTTAGGAAGAAGTGTTGCTCTCCTCTAAGGCTCCTGGGTGCTTCATGTAAGAAAGAACCAAGAGCAGAGCCACCAGATGAACCAGCAGTTGGTGGCTACTTGGTCTTTTATTGTAGCTACCTCATTATTTTAGGAAAAAAAGAAATCTGAGGAAGCTGAAGAGACAAACCAAGGATCCTTATGGTTAATCGATGGACTTTGCAAAGAAGACTTGAGGGGTCCATGGATTGGTTGCCAGCTGGTTTCATTATTCTTGCTCTTTTCTGTTTGGAAAACCAAGAAATGGTCTGCCAAAATATTTTGGCTGAATCCAAGGAGGACTCTAACATTTCAAGGCCAAGAAAGCGAATGTTTCGGTAATTTCTGGCTTCACTGCTTGGCTAAATTACTTTATATTTCCTGGTCTGGAGTTGGAGGAATTTTTCTTGGATGTGCTTATGAACTGGTTAAAATGGAGGGGGTCTGAAGGAGTTATGCTGATGCTGTAATTTCCTAGTACAGAACTTCTGCTGGACTACACTATAGTCATAGAGTGATCCTTTAACGATACCCAAAGGTTGTATCCTCCTTCCTGGTTTGACTTCTTGATTTCTACTGAAATCTCTGGTGGCTGCCATGATGCCCAGGTTCTGACTAGATGTTATCAGAGCAAGATTGAACCTCTGCAGTAGCTCCATCCCCAGAAGTGTTTGTTGTTTGTGTGCTGTATGGAGATGACAAAATGGTCTACAGGGAGGGGGTTGCTCTTTGCTCAGACCATTGTTTGAACAGTTCATTCTGTCTGGGGTGTAGCTCCAGCCCTAATGCAATCAGAGTCATTTCTCTCCTCACACCATTGCTGTATAAGGCCCTTATTTTATGGCAATCCATTCCTTTTCCATAAAGATGGAGCATGTGGGAGAGAGTTCTTTCAAGTCTTTGCTTCAGCAGATGAGTAATTTCTCAATGCTTCAGGGTAACGAATGTACCTGCTTTCTTCTGATCTCATCCTTGCAGTGCCTAAGCATTATTAATGTAACGCATGTGCATTTAAATCTGTTTCTCTAATGGCAGTCTTGCTGATAAGAAATGATGGACAAATTTTTGGAAGTCTGGGTTTTCATAAGAAGAAAGCAGCGCTGTCTTGACAGCCGAAACCAGAAAGACTTCATGTCCTCAGGATCCACACTCTCCTGTGTAATGCTGCTTCATTAGTTTAAAGGACTTTGCATAATCATGACTTATGGTAATAACTACAGATTTTCCTAAAAATCCTAAAGTAAGTCACAGTAACATTAAGTTTTCCTCTATAGATTATATGGTTTCTACTCCTTGAAGCCAAAACCCTTCTTTGGTCTTGTGGAACCATTCCAATAATGTTCTGAGCCAATATAATATACTGTAGTGGTCTGAGTGTTAAATAGCCAGGATTTAAACTGAATTGGGGAAAAAAAATAATTTTTGTGTGTATGTATACATGAATGCAGATTCAAAATATCCTGTGAGAAGCAGTCCTATTCTATAACAATATTAAATACATATAATGATTTAAGAATTTAGAGGACTCCAAGAAGTCTTTCAAAGAGTCCTTAAAACATTTAAATACATATTATTCCATGTATCTTAATTGCACGTTGATTAATTGCACATATGCTAACATATGTATGTGTTTAGTGGTGGAATTGTGTAGGCAAAATGAGTGGAGGCTTAACATGTTTTCCTTTCCTTCTTATTGGAATGAATTTTGTAGCAAAATCAGCTTGAATGCATGCTAAGCAGGGAAAGCTGAAGAAACTTCAAGGATAATTCCTCACCTATCTATCTATACCCTATCTATCTATCTATATCTACCTATGTCTATCTACATTTTAGGGAGGTTATTGAACAGTCTGACTTACAGACTAGATGTAAGAGGTGCAGCACTACCCTCCAAACCTTTGTCCTGTTGTATGTCAGTTCTTGAATGCATATATTTTCTCTGTGTGAAAATTTATGTGCTATTGAGTCTTGAGCACCGTTTTCAGACCATGCTTAGTCAGCAGTTCTCTATCTTGTGCCTTGCGAAGAGTCACCCCACTTCTAAATTACATTAGACCATTGAAACTATACCATAAAAAAGTCCAAACCCAAGAAACCATTGTGTAGTGTTGGGTGGTATGAACTTCCTCGTTTATGAAAATAAATTGGGAAGTGTTTCCACACCTACTCTACAGCTCGGAATAACAGCTGGCCTCTCATTCCTCCACTGCCACTGCACGTCTTTCACCATTCCTGCCTAACCAAAGTCATTACCAGTCTGAAGCTTTTTATGGAGATCTTTTAATGTAGTTCAGTAATGAGCATTTTAATTATCATTTTGAGGACAAAGATCCTGCTGCTGTTTTTTAGCAAAAACAGAACAGTGCTAAAAGTTTAGGATTAGAAGAGAATCCTAAAAACTGATTTTTTAATTATTATTTTTTTTGTGTGTGCTTAGCTAGTGGCAAAATTGCTGTCTATTCCCTGAAAGGATGTGGGAAGTTATTAGGCAATGGATAATTAGCAGTAGAAAGAGAATGGAAAGGTAAAGTAAGACTTGTAAGAGTTTTATGCAGGCAAAATGAGTAACTGGCTCTTTATTCAGAGAAGATGATGTGATTCTTAAAGCTTGTGTATTCTCAGTTCCAGTTACAAGTGAAAAGTATTATTAGCTCATAAAATTGTGGAAGTAGAAAGAGCAAGTCCTCTTAACCAAGCCTGCAAAAGAGGAATTGTAATTTCTATTCTCACTTCCACAAGTTAAACCCCAGGCTTCTGTTTTGCCGTACTTTCTCTTAACAGTAGTTAAGAGCAGGGACAGTGAGCAGGGAATTTCCTCTTAAATTAAAGAACCGAGCGAAGGGAGGGTCTGCTCTTGGCTCCATGGGCTATGTCAGCTCGTTCTTCCTTCTCTAAATTCTCTGAGTGCAGTTAGATCTCTGGCTTGAGCATCTTTCTGTCCTGTGTCAGTGAAGTAGGAAGGGAACGATCCAGCCTCTGTGATGGAGGATGCAGACAAACTTCTATCAAAGCTGCATCAATTTCATGCAGCTGTAAGTAATTCTCATTAGAAAACATAAGCTTGTCATTTATGCTTATTTTTTTGGCGAGAACTTATGCTATTAGTTTCCAAAATGAAAAAATGGAGTTGTAGCTGTTACCTTTCAGTTACCTTTGCGGCAGATGGAGCTGATGCACAGGGCCTTTCGACATTAAAATTTAATGTGCGCTTAACCGAGTCTTAAATTAACTCTTGGTAAAAATCCAGATTAAAATTGATGTTTTGAAAGGCGTCATGGAGTGGATTTGCTTGTTGGAAGACCAAGAAATGAAAGCAGAAGTGCTTGAATGGTTAAGCTTTGTTTCTAGGGGAAAGATATATGTAGGCTTCCAGGTTTAGACTCTTTTAAAGTGTTATTGTACTACTTTATTCATTACTTTCTATTACAAACAGTGGCTTTTCTCTTGGACTTTGCATGACAGACGACAAGTAAAGCGAGGAAACCCTTCTAAATGTGCTTAGTGTGAGTCAGAGGAAAACAAAGTGCCAGTAAACAGAAGTCAAACATTCAAAAATACTCTATTCCAGTGAAAGAGCTTATATACAGATAGATCTGAATAGTCAGGATGCTTGTAACAGCTACGTTTTCCTTGAGAGAAAATGTTTATTGTAAAAGTTGGAGAAACGGAAAGGAAACCCCCAAGTTAATATCATGTGTCTGTATTGTTGCAAAAAGCTTAGAGAAGAACTCGGATCAGCTGTGATGGAGTTGGAGTTACCTGCTTGGTGTAACAGGGATTGTAGGGAGGGTTTGTGTCGCTCAGTCTCTGATTAAAAATGGCTTGCACCGCCTCGAGGTGAGACAACAACAACAACAAAAGCCAGGGAGAAGTGTTATGTCGATATCAGGGAAGTGAGCACTTCTAAATTTCAGAACGTAGAATCAGGCGTGTGCTGGAAGTCTCCAGACAAAGCTAAAAAGCAGGAATATTACCCAATGAGTGCTTAATAGGTCTCCAAACTGGAGATACCAGGTATTGGGTTTCCTTTGGTGTCTCAGCTACCTGGGGCTAAGAGCACGGTACCAAAAGAAGAGCCTTTCTTTCCCTGGGGATGTCTGCATGCCTGTTTGTTAGGGCATGGGGGTGTCTTGGGTGGGTTTTTGTTAAATTATAAAAGAAAAAAGCTCTAACAACATAGTTGGGATAATCTCTCACTATCAAACCCAAAGTATCTAGAAGATGGTTCACTTGCTTTTAGGAATCGGGGATGCACAGACCGTGTGTGAAGGTTGGAGGTGATTTTTAGGACCGTGATTTTTAAACAATAGGTCTTTGTAGCCCCCTCTTGCCCCCTCCTCCCCAGTGTAACTGATTCAAAGCAACACGATTGCGTAGAATCTGAAAACATTTTTCCATGCCCTCTGGAGTTTGGTAGGAAGACAGTGTGGTGTTGCAAATCTAGGACAAAAAGGAGGTGGCAAAGCAGTGTTAAGGACAGGGATACAAACTGTTCCACACCTTTGCTTAGAACCGGGGGCAAGAGTTCCAATATTTTTTCCAACATCTTTCTTTCTCCCTGAACTCGTAGGTGAATCCAAACAGGAAGCTATTAATAAATTATTGAAGATTTTTCTGCCATGGAGTACTAGGACTATCCTCTTCTAGCGCCCTGTGCTGTGAAATGGCTACAATTCTGCTGAGACTTGATTGATCACACTTGGTTAAATTAAAGCCATAGTAAGCAGAAAAGCTGATTGAACAAAGCAGGAAATACTGTGAATTACGAAGAAGAGGTGAACATCAAATTTTGTGTGTGTGCACTACATGAATACAAATTTAAAACTGTTTTTCCAGATTAGGTATTTTACCGTACTAATATTTGAAAAGAAGATAGCGCAGGCTATTAGCATTCTATTACCTTGGTATCTATAATAATGAGAGATACCTTAACTTAAAATGTACTTTAAATAAGGAATAAGCAGAGCATGAAATAGTACAAGGTGCTCACAGAGAGAAGTTAGAAGAGTGTTTTTAAAAAAGCGAATTTCCTGTAACTTATAGACTTGACATTGAGAGATCTTGGCCAACCAGGTGACATCAAGTAACTTCCATATCAACTTCATCACGCTGACTACCACAGAATACATTTTGGTAAGCTGGTTTTCATTGAATCACAGTATGGTTTGTGTGGGAAGGGACCTTAAAGCCCATCCAGTGCCACCCCCTGCCCTGGGCAGGGACACCTCCCACCACACCACGTTGCTCCAAGCCCCCTCCAACCTGGCCTTGAACCCCTCCAGGGATGGGGCAGCCACAGCTTCTCTGGGCAACCTGGGCCAGCCTCTCACCACCCTCACACCACACCACAGAATTCCTTCCTGAGATCTCATCTCAATCTCCCTTCTTCCAGTTAAAAACTATGGCTCCCCTCCCTGATCCCGAGTCCCTCCCCATCTCTCCTGTAGCCCCTTTAGGGGTTCTCCAGGCCCTTTAGCTTCTCCAGGCTGAACCCCCCAACTCTCTCAGCCCCCCCTCCCAGCAGAGGGGCTCCAGCCCTGGGAGCATCTTTTGAATTGGGAATAAGTAAGCTTCCCTGCTTGCTTAAGTAAGGAAAGGAGGGCACTGTTCCTGAAGCCTGTGCTTGGGTGTCCCCGCTGTGGTGCCATAGGTTTCTGTGCAGAGACTCACCCCCAGCTCTCTCTCCAGTTTCTCAGCTCCATCTGCAGAGATGGCTTTGGGCACCTCTCGGGAGCTGTGACAGGGCAGGGTAAAGCACCCTGACCCACTCCTGGGGGTGGCAGTGGCTCTAAAGCTGCCAGGGGAGCACCTATAACCTAACGAAGCATCAGTCTCTCCTTTGATAATTTTTTTTTTTTTAGGGGGACACCTATAACCCAATGAAGCATCAGTCTCTCCTTTGATTTTTCTCCCACAGAACCTGACTAGGTGCCAATCAGTGGCAAACGGTAATTAAAAAGAAGTGACAGCGACTTCAAATAGTTTCCAAAGTGCCATTTTCTGTACAAAATAATGACAAATACCTTGAGATAAGAGCAGGCTTAGTGCATTTTAATAGCTTTATAATGAATGAATCGTCTCCTTTGTAAGGTTAATGAAAGCAGATATGATTTGAAAGATGAAAAGGGGGTTGCTATTCAGGAATTCCTTTCTGAAGCGTGTCCCTCTACAGTCTTGACCAAACAGTCTCAGAGGAACTGCGGTGTGAATTGATGATGTTTAATGCATCTAGCAGTCTCCCTGCCTGCTAAAACCAGTCTGTCTCCAAATATTTACTAAACTGCATCTGAAGTCACATGGGCATATCTAGCCTTTCTTCTCATTACATGACTGTTGGTCCGCGGTGTCACAAATACTGAAAAATAGCATGTAATTAGGAATCTTTTCTATTAGTAAGAGTTGTCATTGAAATAAGGGCAAGTATTCCAAACGCAGAGCAAAATTCTGCTTTTGTAGACACTTTTGTCTGTTATGCTGACACTAAGTGGGTATTTTGATATGTCAAGTGACAAGATAAACACAGCGCAGTTTGCTGTTGCTGCTTTTTATAGTTTCATAATGGATGTTCTTCACTCTTTAAAAGGCACTATGCAGCAAAAACTCGTTCATTGTGATGTCTTCATTTAGTTTAAACCGGCATTTAAACAACTTCCAAAATTGTGTAACCCATTTAGAGGTTAAAAAAAAAAAAAAAAAGCAAAGCAGCCAGAGTTTATTTCTTTGAAGTACCTTATTTCTTTCCATTCTTCCTTTTCCTGACCGCTTGTTAGATGTAAACACCAGTAAAAGTTGAGCATCTCCTGAGTGTGGGTACCACCTCGGGCCCCATCCGGGGTGGCCGTGGCTGAGTTCACGCTGCAACCCAAAGGGATGTGGGATGAGCCTGCAGAGCCGAGGAAAATCACTGCCTACAAAAACAAACCAAGGATGAACACCTAGAACTCTACAGTTTTAGCTGGGTAACATATACTTAACGGGTATATATTGTTGTCTTACAGAATTGTAATAGCATTTTCTCACACTCTTCTTCCAACCCCTCTTGCTGGATGTTGGCTGGGGGCTCGCTGTCCCTTCTCCCTCCGGGCTGCTGTTCCTGGGATTAGTTTCACGGTATCGTCTGGGTGGACAGGCTGAAAATCTTTTGTGACCGGCTCTGTCTGCATTTGAAATGGTCTCTGATTTTTTTCTGATGGTTTGTTGATAGAAATTCCCCTGCCCACCCAGAGCGTGTCAGGAATCCAGCTTGTTCTTGGGACAGAACTTAATTAGCTTTTGTCATGTTTTGCTCTTTAAGACTCTTAACTTTAAAAATACTTTTGGCTGCTTACTGTAAATTCTCCTTGAGTGTTGGTGACTGTAGTTACCTTGGATCGTTTGCTGTGAAACATAGCAGTGCTTTTGAGGTGCAGCAGAACGACTTGTCAGGAGGATTGCAGGCATGGTTTTGATTTTATTTGGAGAAAGAAGCTGGAGCACGATGTAAGCCCACTGTCTTCTGTGACTTGCCCTCAGTTCATGTGTTAACGCTGCTTTGAGGATTGTAGAAACCTGTCTGGGGTCTGTCAGTTGAGTGCTACTGGCAGATAAAAGAGCTTTCCTGTCCACTGCCTGCCTTACTTCTGTTCTTAACGCGGGAGATGCCACTTTTCCATCTCTTTCTCATGCCTTCAGTGTCGCCTTTGGTAAAGGAGCAATTTATCTTGGGTGTCTTTAGTGCCCGATCGCTAATTGGCATTTCAAAGTGCTGTCACAATTCATGTAATGGCAACTCAGCTCGACTTCCCTAATTATATTAAAATACCTGCAAAAATTAATGCAGTCTCTTTCAGCGTGCCAATTCACATTTTCAAAATGCTGCTTGAAAAGAGGCTCATCCCAGGGTATAAAGTGCCTGTGTTTAATTATTGAGAGGTAATCATGGCGTTAGGAGTTTATTCCAAATTTGAGCTCGTGTCCTGTATTGGTTATCTCCTTCTCTTGGGGATGGACCTTCCAGGGCACAATAAACCACAGCAAGGGAGAATTTCTCCAAGTTTTATACTGGGCAGGGCAGGTCACTTTATTCTTTTTCTAGGGGGTATTTTGTTTGAATGAAGGAGTTTTTCCCGCCCACCCTCCTTAAGGTTGTGGGATTTCTGCAGCTCTAGATGAATGAAATATGATTGCTCTAAGCTTTTTATTATTTGTTGGCATATTTATGACACCGACTGATTGCTTGTGTTGCAGCTTGCCATGCAATTGGTTTATGCAAAGGGGAAAAAAAAAAACAAAAAACAAACAAGTTCCCAATAAATAGAACTGAAAATATTTTTAGATACTTGCTGCTCGCAGCTCCTGATCAAATAACACACACCGTGTTCCGTCAACACCTTCTGATGAATAATGAAACAATGCTGGCTCAGCCAGACACTCCAATCTGTGCCTGATTCTGCATACTTTATTTTATGTAATAGTGGCTAATTAATAATAACAAATTATGAAGCTGGCAGTCGTGGGATAGTGGAGATTTAGAACAAATATTAAGCCCTTAATATTCAGAAATTGTAAAATATACATTGCTTGCTGGTGAACGATTTCCTGAAGCGCAAAGCTGCATTTAAGATGTTTGTGAATCGTTTTTAATAGGGAGCACTCTCCTGTTCTGATATTTTGTTTTCACTGAGAAATCCTCGTTGTGGAAGGGCTTTTGCAGACCTCTGCGGGGTCGGTTTTGGAAAAAACCTGTATAAATAGGTATAATGAACTGGGCTGTTTGCTCCTGGAGGGCAGCTCTAGGAGTTGAGGTGTCTCAGACTGAATTTCCATTTGTGTTGCTTCTGCTGCTTATTCCATCCCAGCTCTCTGCGTGTAGGTATGTAGCAACGGGTTTAGGTAGCAAGGACTTGTTTGTGAATAATTTCTCCTCAAAATTCAAAGGTCTCTATTGGCAGGAAGGGATGCTGCTAGTCGGTGTCCTGTACGTAACTGGCTTTGGGGAGGGGAAAATATATTTATAAAATAGCTAGTTAAATGTAGCATGTGTGCAAGCTACTGCTTGTAAAAATAGGGTTCTGCTGCGTTGAAAAATGCACTCTAAAAACATCAGAACAGAATGTTTCCTACTTTGAAATGCTGTATAGATGGTGGAAGGCACCGATACTCAAGCTGAAACATATTAAATGGATTTTCAGTGTCATTTTGTGCCAGTGCTATGCGAGGCATTGCCCGTTACTTTCTTCCATTTTCTGCAAAGCAGAGTGAATTACTCTGGAGCCCCGAGAGGTGGGTAACCCCGCTGCCCCCCGTAACGGGGTGTCAGGCAGCTGATGCGCGGCAGACAGCACCTAGGAAGGATCTTGGTGTTCTGTCCCTGGGTCAAAAATGGGAATAATGATGATTTATTTCTTTACTGAGCAACACTTACTGTATTTTTCTTCTGAAGAAATCACGTTTGTGATACTGAGGCTGTGTAACGTGCATAAAATGCCCAAAAGTTACTGTGCTTTATGGAGAAAACACAACAGAAAGCTCACAGTAATGTGGAACAGCAAGGAAATAGCACTTTACATCTACTTTTCCTGCAGACGTGCTGCGTGGAATTTGGGCTGCAGATGAGTGCCCAAAGTCCTCGCCGAGAGGAGACCACTTGTGTGGGTTTCTTTTTCCACGCAGAGGAGCTCGTATGGTTTGAAAGAGGTGACTCCACCTGTTTAAAATATGAGGTGTCTAACCATCCTGGGTGTGATAAACCATCTCCTACGGTACGGAAGCCGTAATGCGCACACTGGAGGAATCTCTTGGAGAACGCGGGGATGGGAGGCTGATGGATGGTTCCATCTCTGTAATGTGGGGAGAAAGAGCCTTCTGACACCCACGAGCTTCAAATGCATTTATCTTTCAAACCACCCTATCGTTGTAAAAATGAGGTAGATGCGCTATCCACACCTGTAGTTGGATTTGTGAGGCTCACGGGCTTTATGGAGATGCTGAGAGATGGTGGGAATGACTTGTTGCTCGTCTGGGAAACAAGCCTATAGGTAGAGCGCAAGACTTCATGGGCTTCCAGTCAAGGCTTGTAAATGCCAGGAGGCAAAAAGGGGTTAGTTTTCCACTTCAGTACACAAATTAATAGATGAAATACTGCATATCTCATTTGATGGCATTTTTAAAGCAGTGCTGAGAACTTGCACAAGCGAGATGTGGGATAGAAAGATATAAAAAGTGGAATTAGGCCAAGCATCTCCTGCTTTCACAAGGCGTGTGCTGAAGGAGGGCAGAGCTGAGGTGTCCGTGGAGGGTTTGATTTCCTTAGACTTCTGAGAAATCCAAATCCAAGAATGTACTGAAATACGTGCGGGATCTTGGGGCTGATTTGCTCCAAGAAGTGTGGATTCACACTGAGATGACTCCACAGGCATATCTGAGGTGGCCCTTTTTATAGAAGTCCCAACACGACAGCTGGTCTTAAAAGCAGGTGTTTGCAGAGACGTGGCAAGAGGGACAGGGCTGGTGTACCCCATCAAGAAGAAGGAAAAGCACTCTAAGTTTTTCTGGGTTTTTTTTCCTCCTTTTTGAGCCTCTAAAAATACATTATCGGAGCTGTGAGCGCCGCGGGAAGGCTGCTCTGTCAAACTGGTGGCCACCAAACTGGAAACTTTCCAGCTGTAGAAACTTGGTGCTGATTCACACCAGGTCAGAACGTGTCCGTTACGGGAAACGGGGATGGGAACGATGTTGTAGGATGGGAAACACCATCCTCGGCCAACTTCATAAAGTCACTTTGTGCCTTGCTCCCAATCTTCTAATGTTTTTAGTTATTTAGACTCTTTAACTCTTCAGGCTCTTGGCATCTCACCACGGGGTGTATGGCCTTGACTGCCCAGCAGGTGCTTCAAATATGTGCTGAGAAAGGGCTCTGCTCCCTTCCTCCTCCTTGAAATTAATACTGTAACTGTGGCAAAAAAGCTTCTGACTGGTTTTCCTTCTGTGTTTTTTTTTTTCTGTTTGTTTGTGTGGGATTTTTTTAATAGAAAAAACAACTAAAGGGTTTATGGCCTTGACTGCGTGGCAGGTGCTTCAAATTTGTGCCAAGAAAAAGCTCTGCTCCCTTCCTCCTCCTCCTGGAAATTCATACTGTAACTGTGGCAAAAAAAAAAGCTTCTGACCAGTTTTCCTTTCCTATTTGTTTGGTTTGGGTTTTATTTGTGTGTTTGGTTTTTTAATAGAAGACAAATGAACAACCCAACCCCTGCTGGCCAAGTCTGTGTCTGGTGGCATAAACACTTTTGCATTTTTGCCAGGTTCCCTGGAGAAGCTCAGTCCTGTGCTCACAGCAATCCCTGCTTTGGGCATCTCTACCCAGCCCTGCCAAAATTCCTGCTCCCCTCTGGAAGTCGTGCCGCGTCACGCCTCTGACTTGAAATGTGAAGTTACGGTCCTTCGAAGTGATTTTTTTTTTTTTTTTTTTTCCCTGTTTACTCTAAAGAATGCTTGGGTTTCCTTTTGTTTTCCTACCTCTGCTTTAGTTCATGTCTTATTGCATTTGAGCAAAGAGCAAAAAAATGGAGGAAAACCAAGCAGCTCAGCTTTCTTTGCGAAGTTCACCTTGTACGCGGCGCTGGCGTAGGACGTGGGAGCTGTGCAGCTGGGTCCCCGCGGCACAATTCAGTTGGCATTAAGGTTGGTAGGAGATTTCCTCATTGGCTTGGTGGAAACTAGATGAGGCTCTTAAATTATGCATAAGCAGCCTGCCGCCTGCCTTGCTTATGAGTGATTTTCCCACCCGGGGAAGATAGAAGGAATGTTTTTAAGACTGTTTTTGCAGTTTGTAGCTGGGTGCGAGTCGCTCTTGCTTTTGTTTGACTCCGCACGCCTTCCTGGGTGCATTAAAGTTTGATAGCCGTGGGGTGCAGCACGCACCTGAGATGGACAGGAAGCCAAGGGCTGGGCAGTAGGAATGTTCTCCCACAGGATCTTAATAAGGACCTCGGTAGAAATGGGAATTGTACCTCCTGCTGTCGTACCGCGGTGGGAGGGAGGGAAAAGGCTGGTCCCTGGGGGGGCTGTTGGTGTTCCATTGCCAACACCGAGCAGCCTCCTGCAGTTTGCATCCAAGGCAGGAGTCTCGGAGGATGGGAGCAAGGCTTTCCCCACGCCCTGTAGTGCTGGGACCTGCCGGAGCAGGTCCAAGGGAAGGCTGGGACCTCTCTCCTATAGTAAACCTGCACCGGTGGATGTTCCCCCTTCTCTGTAGGGCTGTCTTGCCTCTCTCTGAGGATGCCAAATAACTCCAAATAGATCTTATAACACATATAGAATTTCCCCTGGCATTTATCCCTTGCAGATGCTCACTGGCTGTTACGGTGACGCCAAAGGAAATGTTCCCCATATGAAAGTGGAGCTTTGAGAGAGTTGGGACTTGAGTGTCGGTCTCTTCTCCCAAGAAACAGGTGATGGGACAAGAGGAAATGGCCTCCAGTTGCACCAGGAGAGGCTTAGGATGGGTATTAGGAAAAAATTCCTACACCAAAAGGGTTGTCAAGCCTTGGAAGAGGCTGCCCAGGGAAGTGGTAGAGTTTCCATCCCTGGGTGCGCTTAAAAACCGGGCAGACGTGGTGCTGAGGGACATGGGTTAGTGGTGGGTTTGTCAGTGTCGGGTTGATGGTTGGACTTGATGATCTTAAAGGTCACTTCCACCCCAGACAGTTCTGGCCAAGGAGTGGTGACTGCTGATCTGCAGCTCCAGAATGGTGGTAGCATTTTCTTGCACGGTATGTCTCTGAGAAGAAGCAGCTGGGGGGAAGGTAGGAGTTTTCTCAGACACACAGTACTGAGATCCAGGAGTACAAGCAGCCATTAACAGAGTCCATCTCAAAGGTGGCCTGTGCCAAACCCTTTGGTGGCAGGAGCCAGAGGCAGGCACTGAATAGCAGCGTTGCAAACATGGCTGGAGATCCAGCGGTAGAAGCTGTCATAAAATATGTATTTTTTCAAATAGGCAGGTTGATTTAAAAATTTGTCAGCTATATGAAGCCACAGAATCTCTGTAAAAAACAGAAGTTGATTGCAGCAACTGCTGGGTTTGTACCCCCGCTGGTTGTAACGCTGTTCCCTGCTCTGCTCAAAATGATGATTATAAAGTACAGCTCTTGAAATTACACCATTTTGTTCTGTTAGTCATCAGTTTTTGTACTGAATACCATTCAAATATTTGCTCTCTTCAGCTGATGCTTTCGTCTGAAAAATTCAATTGTCTAGAAAACAACCTAAGTACATATTTAAGGAAAACAGTCTGTATTTATGCGTTAACGTTTAAGCTGCTGCAGCACTATTTCTTACGTTTAGACGTGCTCGGAGGAAAACAGGTCTGTATACTTAAAGCAGGAAGGAAAAAAAAAAATCCACTGAAAACTAACACAATGGTGTTGAACAGTATTGCCTGTGCAAATTTTTTTCTTAAATGAACCTCTGTATACTGAGATGTTTCCATGGACAGTTTGTGGGCTACGCACTTGGAAAGCTGTTTGGAACACACCGGTGGGGCTTTGGGCTTTTCTTGTTGCCACAGGGCTCTGTGGTGGTGAGGGGCTGGGTGACCTGCTGCGTGTGGAACAGAACGGGGACCTCACTGCATTCGTGTGGCATTGTCAAGAGGCTTAACCTTCATTATGATACAGGCTTTATTAGTGTAACATCAAAGCTGGTTTAAGTTCCAAGTAGCTCATTGGAGAATGTGTTCTCCAGCAAGTCAGGAGCCTTCCTGAGATGCAGGTACAAGATGCCTCAGAGCCTCAGGAGAGAGAGGGGCTTTGCACCCAACTGATGTTCACGTTCACATCCAGCCACAGGGAAGGTGCAGGATCACACACCCACGAGCCTGGGGTGGCCTTTAACATTGTCACAAGATGCAGAACAGCCCTGGAAGCTGCTGCTGTGCAGCTAAGGATGTGAAAGATGGCACTGAAATATCCTGTTTCTGAAAGCAACAATGCACTGGGTTAAAACCAAGCTGAGGTTTTATTCAGGTGATATTTGCAAGCGGACAGGGTGAAGCCACGCTTAAGGTTCAGCAAGACATGACTTCTGTTAGTTCTCCTGTGCAAAAGTAGATTTTATTTCTGGGTACCTGAATGATGCATAAAGATAATGTTCCTATACCCACGTAAAATGGGTAGCACTTGGGACTGAATGTAGAAATTATGAAAATTGACATCTTTTTGTCTCCTACATGAAATATAACTATTCCTGGTCTTTGAAAATGCCAAGTTGTTCTTCACAGAAGGCAAAATGCAAAATTCACTGCTGGTCTTTCGCGACTGTGCCTTCTCAACTGCCTAGATAGTTCTTCAATTAAATATAGAAATTGTCTTTAATTCTCTTAAATTGTTCTGTGCTGCTACTGTCAGGTGTTAAGTAGCTCCTAGATTTCTTATTATCATGAATAAATGGCCTTGATATTGAGGAGCTAAGCGTTATAAATCCCACGGTCATAAATCTTCCAGCTTTGCAGACTGGGAGCTGTGCTCGACTCCATTAAGAGTTGAGCTCTGTGATTCTGAAGTATTTTGAGTAGCTCTGGCCCGGGGAATGCATTGTTTTCAGATTGCAGAGTTATGTAGCCCTTGTGTATTACGAGCTTGCTTTACTCCTCTCTGCACTATTGCCCAGACTTAATACACTGAAATATTAGCTTTGAAGCTGAAAAACAGGGCAGAAAAAAACCCAACCAAGCCACAAGAAACCTAGTAATCAAAACTCTGACTTCTTGGATCACGCTGTACAAAACCCCTTAATATTGGGTCGGAACATTTTGGGATGCAGGAGAATATCTCCTACAAGACAGGAGAAGTGTTTCCGACTCAGTTGTTGGCTGGATACAAATATATTGGAGATGCTTCATGTCTACACATCTTTTTCTGCAGGGTGACCGGGGCATGTCAAGCTCTTGTCCATCAACACATAGGCTTATCCACCAACTTCTCTCAGGGGGGATCAGCTCGCAGCAAACAGAGATGTTGCTGGGAGGACTCCTCCTCTGCCCCCTCCCACCCCGAAGGCAAAACAAAGAAAAAAAGCCACCCAAATCCTTTGAAGTTTCTTGCTGTTGTGACATTATGGATTAAAACTAATAATTTTTATGTATTAAAAACTCAGTGAGATTTTCCCAAGCATATTTTTTGCTTTGTATTCACACACACTTGAAATGGGCAATGCTTTTAAATTGGAAGAGGGGAGATTTAGATTAGATATTAGGAAGAAATTCTTTACAGTGAGGGTGGTGAGGCACTGGAACAGGTTGCCCAGGGAGGTTGTGGATGCCTCATCCTTGGAGGTGTTCAAGGCCAGGCTGGATGGGGCTTTGAGCAACCTGGTGTAGTGGGTTGGAACTCGATGATCCCTAAGGTCCCTTTCCAACCCAAATGATTCTATGATTCTATGAACTTCTTTACTGTGATTGTGGTAGAACACTGGAAGGGGCTGCCCAGAGAGGTGGTGGGGTCTCCTTCTCTGGAGACATTCAAAACCCACCTGGACAAGTTCCTGTGCAACCTGCTCTAGGTAGACCTGCTCCGGCAGGGGGGTTGGACTAGATGATCTCCAGAGGTCCCTTCCAACCTCATATGATTCTAAATATAAGAAAAGGGCCAATCCCAGTTTTGCTGGTGGGAAATGTTCTAGGTGTTGCTGGGGAGAGCTGGCACATCTCACCTCTCTGGCACATCCTCCTGTTCTTTTCTCCTGGCCACCTGGTCAGTCTGAGCCTGTCTTTGTAGATCGTCTATCACTAACACTAGAAAGCATTCCTCCCTCTCCATTCAGCGTTCCGTAGCGCTGGGAAGTCCAAGCCTTGGATCTGTTTTGGCCCCACCTCAGTAGTATTAACAACTCATATCAGTGGTCATCCAGGTAAAAGCTGAGCCTCACGGCTTCTCCCAGTTTGCCTGTGGGCGAAGCTGGAAGCAGAGCTGTGATGCTGAGTAAATGGCTATTTCTTAGCCTGCACGTGATGTTGTGAAGTCAGGGCTGAGCCTTGGCTGCTTGTATCAACGTGCAATGATTTTGTAAGCAGCAACAGGGGCTTACGTTGACGGACAAGTGAGCCCCGCTTCCTTCCACACTGGTTAGAAAAGGCTACTGGGAAAAAACCTTAATGAAGTTTCTGGAACAATAAACTTGAGACTCCGGGGTATAAATGAGCCACTCGTGGGAAACAGAAGGAATAGGAGCAATCTTATTTGCAGTCACTGCTGCCTGGGTGCCAGCCTGCCTCCTCTGTGCCGAGGGGGTGTGCAGCAGAGCTCTGCCCCCCCCGGGGAGGGTGGGCTGTGAAACCCTGAGGAAAGACGGGGGGTTGCTGCGGGGTGGGAAGGGAGATCCAGCCGTAGCTGGAATTGAACTGATGGATCAGCAGGGATGGGGCAGAAATGCCACGGCGCTGGCAGACTGGTGCTTTTAGGGCTTTTTGCAGTCCTTTTCTTTCCTGTGTCAGGCCCAGGTGAGGCTGGACATGGTCCCTGGGGTGAGGGTGGCTGTAACTGGGTGAGCAAAGCTTGGAAAGGGCTGCCTTCTCCGTTCAGAGGGACAGCACTGCAGTAAAGGCAAGTGCAGGGCTGCACCTGGGGAGGAATAACCCCCTGCACCGGGACAGGCTGGAGAGCAGCTCTGAGGAGAAAGACCTGGGAGTCCTGGTGGACAACAGGGGGACCATGAGCCAGCAATGGGCCCTTGTGGCCAAGAAGGCCAATGGCGTCCTGGGGGGCATCAGGAAGAGTGTGACCAGCAGTTGAGGGAGGTCATCCTGCCCCTCCGCTCTGCCCTGGGGAGGCCCCATCTGGAGCACTGGGTCCAGTTCTGGGCTCCCCAGTTCAAGGACAGGGAACTGCTGGAGAGGGGACAGCAGAGGGCTACAAAGATGATGAGGGGCCTGGAGCATCTTTCTTATGAGGAAAGGCCGAGGGACTTGGGTCTGTTTAGTCTGGAGAAGAGAAGGCTGAGAGGGGATCTGGTCAACACCTTATACTTAAGGGTGGGTGTCAGGAGGATGGGGCTGGTCTTTTTCCACTGGTGCCCAGGGACAGGACAAGGGATAACGGGCACAAATTTGAATGTAAGAATTTCCACCTAAACATGAGGAGGAACTTCTTTCCTGTGAGGGTTCAGAGCCCTGGCAGAGGCTGCCCAGAGAGGTGGTGGAGTCTCCTTCTCTGGAGACGTTCAAACCCTCCTGGGCACGTTCCTGTGGGACCTGCTCTGGGTGGACCTGCTTTGGCAGGGGGTTGGAGTAGATGATCTCCAGAGGTCCCTTCCAACCCCATGTCATTCTGTGATTCATACTTTCCTCTCTCCTTTTCCCGGTGAGAGCAAACTGTGTGTCTTTTGCGTTTTGACTGGATAACTAACAAAAGACATTGCCCCCTTTCACGGGCTGCTCTCTCTCTGTGTGTGTGTGTGTAAGTGTCTCATTAGCACTTACTGCTTGCGAATAAACGATGGGCTACTGGAAAGGCATTGAAGTTTTAATTGCCTTTGCTTTAGTGGCAAAGAGCTGTCTGAACATCTTTAAACCCTGTATTCTTCCATTTCCTGTTAAAAGCTCTTTTTCCAAGAGACCTCTTCAGTGCTGGTGCTTTCTAATTAAACCCTCAAGCCTTTAAATGAGTTGTCTTCCCTGCAGCTTGGCTTTCTGTTTTCCGGCCGCTCTCCAAATGGGAGCGACTTGTCTTCTGGTGGAGGAAGGACTTTCTTGTTAAAACCCATTTGGAATGTTCCATCATCCGGAGTTTGGACCAGTTTGGCTGAGCTGTGGCTCTTCCATGAGCCTCAGAGCAGCGATGCCGGTGGCCAGCCCGGTGGCCAGCCTTGTCTGCCCTCTGCTTTGTTCAAGCCTTCAGTGCTTTTTCCCAAGCCCTGCTCTCAAACCACTTGACACCGGGAAGTTAGGGAATCCCATGGGCAATGCTTGCTGAATTCTCCGTTTGGAACATTCAAAACTCTGGGCTTACAACTGGTTCAGTGTTTAAAAAAAATAGTTCCATATTTTAAAAATAACTAAATAAAATCCGTCTGTGCAGCTGTATTTCATTCCAGTATTATTACACTTTTATTTAAGTATTAAGGAGTTTTTTCTTCAAGCGCAGCCTTCTGTGATAATATCTTCAAATGTTCACTACATGGAAGTCTTTACTAAGCAGTTTCAGCATTACATATTCCATTTTTAAGACACAACATTCTTTTCAGGGTGTTAAAAATCATTATTTTCTGTAAAGCTGCCTTCAAAGGATTTTACAAAAATATTAGGAACCACTTGAGTAGATAAGAAATATTCATTGAAATCCTTGGAGGAAGTTTTTCTTCCCTCTTTCCACCACAGACAGAGACCAAGAGGTGAAGAGGAGGAATGAGGAGAACTCATCTTGGGATACAGTTTGATTTCAGGTAATCCATGGCTAAACGCCACCTGCTTGGCAAGATCTGGGATGGAGTTTCTCTTATTATTCCACTGTTGCTGGATACAGGTTTTTCTAACAAAGTACTGTGTTACAGAAAATGTTTTTTCCATTTTTCTAGAAGGTGTTTCTTGTGTTCTACCTGTTCTTTAGTCAAAAGCCAGGTGTGCATCCTGTACCGTTTCTGTTATTCAGCCAAGACATGGCTAGAAGCTTGATGTGAGCCATCAATATGTATGTAGTTATTTTGGGGGTAGGGAGGGGACATACTGAATTTCAGTAGATATTTGTAGGTTTATCCAATGGTTGTAAAGTTAGTTAATCTTAAATAACCAAACCCTGAGGACTTGGTAAACTATTTTGCCTATTGAACTTTTGAAACTGGATTACGACTTGGTTTGCTATTTTACCATGCTTTTTCTTTATGGCTCTACAACGTTGGAAAAAAATTATATTACAATTTTTTTTATTATTTTTTTTTATTTTTGGTCACGGTGTGAAAAATTTCAACAGTTAAAAATTTGGCCAGCTCTGGGCATTGATTGAGGTGTGTTCCACCTCCCGAGCCCCGGCTGTCGGTGCCGGGCAGAGCTTGCCCTGGGCCGCCTCGGGAAGGGGTTTGTGTTAGTGCCCACGGGAACGCTGCCGGCACACGGGATTGATTGGAAATGATGTGGTGAATTGCCCTGCTCCCCCGGCTGCGGGGAGGAGCAGACGGAGGGGATTTCTTGGTGTTCACAGCTCGTCGTTCCGGGGAAGCGCCAGCAGAAGCAAGCGGGCTTGTTACCAGGTTGAAAAAGGACTGGGGAGAAGGGGCACAACAGTCACTTTAACCCATATTTGTTGCTTTTAACGGGGAAATTTGTGGTGTCTTATGAATAAAAGATAAGTTAGTCTGATCTAGTCCCTGCAATTCACTTACTTGAATAGCTTCCAGTACTCACAGGCTGAATTAGGACTGGAGTAGAGCTCCCTGCTGCGTGGAGTTTAAAGATGAAGGGTGCATACAAACTGCAAAACTGGGATTCAGTCTTCAGAAACACCACGGCATTTTTCAACTGTTTTATTGCTCGTGAGAGGTTTAAATCCTGAGAGGCTGGAAATGTAGCTGTCGGGTCCGTCGGGAGCCTTGTTCCTCCTGCTGATGCCCAGCCCCCAGATCAGCGCTGTGTTTCCATCACGGAAGCCAAATACCTTTAAGTCCTCTTTACTTTTAATTCTGTAAACAAGTACGTGGTTTTAAAGACTGGAGATGAGATCGGGGATCAAGCTGTATAATCAGCTTGTCCTTGCCAAACGGAAAAGGGAGATGCTCCCTCCTTTTCTGCCGTGATGTAGCTGATAGGAGCTGATAAGGCTTTCTGCTTTACAACTTAAAAATGAGCAAGCCAATTGCAACAGCAAGACTACTGTCGATTGAGTTCTTATTTTTCTTCCTGTTTGGTTTAAGGGGAAAAAAAAAAAGAAAAGAAAAAAGGCAGTTGAAGAAAATTAGACAGTGGTACCAACTCCTTCTTGCAATTAAAGCTCCCAGGCCACAGGACTTCGGAAAATGATGGGCAAGTGTTTCAGAGGAACGTTATTCCATGGTATTTGTAGGAGAAGGCCCCTGCCATCTCTGGTTGTATGTTCCCTGAGAAATCTTGTCATCTTTTTGGAGTGTGCTTTTTAAACGACTGCAGGTAAAATAAGGTTCTGGATTTGTAAGTGGGGAAGGGGTGGGAAGCAGTGCCCCACCAAACCCCCCTGGTTCTGCAGGGAGCGGTGGTGGGATGTGGAGCTGAGGAGGTGGAGGACTCCTGTGAGCCGTGGAGAAGGAAAATCCTGCTGTCTAATCTTAATGCATTGCTGCTGAGGCTTCTGTGCAGACAGGCTTCTAACAGTCTTTCTCTGTGGCTTCTGTACAAGTCCTGTCATTTTTTAAAAAAAAATAATAGAATATATCATCAGTAAGTGTTGTTCAGATGGTCCACGTCTTGTCAAGCTGCGGCTTTTACCACAGCCTGCTCGGCTTGATAGAAGTAAAATCTCTAGCCAGAAAGTACTGTCGGTCTGTTCCCAAACACCAAAATTAAAGAATGATTTTGCAGCAAATTCCATTTACTCTTAAAGGTTCTATGGGGGTGTGAAGTAGCCATTTCCTCCTGAAAACACGGGCCAACTTTCAATTACTTTGTTGAATTCTTGGACCTGCTGAAGAAAGGAGGACTCTTTAATGAGGAGGAGACGAGGAAGCAGGCATTTCAGATACTCATCTTGCACTTCGGTAGAAGTCACATAGTTTTTGTAGTGCTAGTTATTTGCCACCTTTTCTGTGTTGTCACATGCTTCAGACTCTCACTGAAATAATCGTTTTCCTTCATGAAAGCAAAAAGTACAGATGCAAGCTCTGGCATGTAGCATCATCAATCCCCCCGTGTACAGTGTTACAACTTTCCTGAATTCATCAACATTTTAAAGCTATTTATTTGGATTGGACTAGAATCTAGGTGAGGCAGTTTTGTGAACTTGTTTAATAGCAGGTATTTACCATTTTTTATCAGTTTCCAACTTCTACCTTTCGGAGGGTGCCCGTGTCGGATCCCAAGGCAGGTACCCAAGAGGTGAGGCTCATTCACAGACCCTTTCAGCTGTTTCCCAATCCGAACACTTCCCTGCTAGATACATATAACAAAATATTAATTCCCTAATGTTTTAAAGTGTTTCAAAAAGTAATATTGAGTAGTAGGTATTATTGCTCTAACAGAAGCACTGACAAACACGTGCTTCGTGTAGGGAGGAATGATGAAGACCATCCTGTGTGTGTCCAACAGACTGTCAAACAAAGCTCTACGGAATATTTATCCTTCTATACAGCATTATAAGGTGCTCTGAAAAATCCCGAATGCCTCCCAAACTCTTTGCCTTAACATACCTTTTGTGAAAATATTAACATGGAAATAAAATCTATTTAATAAACTTGTATTTTATTTTGCCAAAGCTTGTATGTGAGGGTGCAAGGAAGGAAAGCAGAGTACAATTCATCTCTGGTTCTGGTGTCAAGAAATTAGCTTTTTTTTTGACTGTTAATGAGAAATTCCCAGCGATCCTCACAGAGATGCCGGCTGCTTTCCTTCATCCCTGGGGGAGCATTTGGATGGCACAAGGATTTCCTTCCCCCCCTGGGAAGCGCAGGGGCAGAAGGCAGGCACCGCAGCAGTCTTGCTGTCAAACTGCAGTGGACGTTTGAACGACTCAAATGGCACCAATTCTTCACCATTGATAATTCTTTTGTTCCTTTGCTAATATAATGAAGTTCCATCTAGACACGGATAGGCAAGAAACAGCCCCAAACTGTTTCTACCTCTGTTTTGGTGGTGGTGTCACCCTCATCCTGGCTGTGCCAGTCCCTGCTGCTGACCAGGCACCATGTAGGAACGGTTTCTCTGGACTCAGTTTTAAAAAAAACCCAAACAAATAAATACGAAAATCTGGAGGTTGAAGTAGAGGATCTCCTTTTGGAAGATTTCTTTCACTTCAGCCCTGTCGTGGATATACTGATCATTTCTGGCAGTGTATTTAAGTCCGTATTATTTTTTCACGTATTGAATTCTCCTTGAATTTTTTGGGAGGGCTTCTTATAGGTAGATACTAATGGTCTCCAGTGACCCTGGTAGGATTGTCATTTCACATTTTGCCTTTGAGAAGGTGTCACAGAAGGCAGGTATTGTATTTTGTCCCTACCCCTAAAAACTCTTTCCTACTTGTGCCAGACTAAAGCATCGTTCTTTGAGGTGAGCTGGGTGACCCGTGTAAGTCAGAAAAGACCACAGAAAGATTAGGGGGTGTAGAAATGTGTAGCGTTATTTGGATTGTATATATGTGTGGGGATACAATTTGGATTGTATATATGTATATACAGCCCACAGCTGACACAAACCAGTGGAAATTTCCTCTTGATTTCGAAGGGGCTGAGTGGAATTCCTTCACGGATCTGTCCCCAGTGTGTTTTTTCACGTCGCAGCTTAAGCTCCCTGGCTTAGGAACCTGCTATTTCTGCAAGTCAAACGACCTTGGTGTGATTTAGCACAAATGATTATTTTTGAACTCCCGGGGTTTCTGTTTCTAGTGTAACTCAGCACAGAAAGAGGAAAAGGTATCGGTGCTGTCTGGAGGCGTGGGGCTGTCGTGGTTTACGTGACTCTGCAAGAGTGGGCACTCTGTCAGACTGTCACAAACCCCAAACAATAGGTGAACAAAAAAGTGGGGAGTAGAATTAAGATCATTTCTGTGCTTTCGTCTAACAGATGGCTCACTGCTGTCAGGGCCCAGGCTGGTGGTGGCCACCATGGATTCTCCTCAATCTCCCAATCCCTTCAAGCTGTGCGCTGCGAGGTCCATCACGCTGTGGACTGTTCTGGGCTCTGGAGCGACCTGTGATGGGAGCACTGGACTTGATGGGCCCCTTGGTCTTCCTCATACCCGTGTTAGCTCTGCCATGGCACTGGTGGCCACGCGTTGCCCTGCCATGGGGGGTACTGTTCAAGCCAGCGCTCTCGCCGGTCTCTGGGGTGGTTTTTAATAGGGTCATGCTGTTTCCTTGCTGCAGGATATGTCTGCACACCAGTTTTGCCTCTTTGCCAAGCACTTTTAGCTTTGAAAGCCTGAAAATGGGTCAGCTCACAGTTGTAATAAGTATCTAAAGCCTCTAGTATTACTTACAATATGGTCACAGTATTTACAGCACTGCTGGCAAAAACACTAATATTTTCTTCAAAATAAGGTGCACGAAGACTTTTTGCAAACCTATTATTTGTGTGTGTGTTGAAATGGTTTGGGGAGTTGGGATTCTCGCTCCAGCTCCCTCCTGCTGCTCCAGGGAGCTCCATGGTCCGACATGAAGTGGGTGCTGTCAAGGCTAGGAAAGGTTCGGCGCAGTAGAATGAGACATTCCTTGTCCACGTGCTGCATAACCCAAGCCTTGGAGAAGGTTCAAGTAAGACCCAGCTCCACTGGACTTGAAGTTGCCTGAGAATTTCCATCCAGAGAACAGGGAGTGTTTGTGGAAGTGGTTTCTCTAAGGGGGTGCAGGCATGTCTGCCCTCCTCACGCTGCTCTCAAGGTCTTCGGTAACAGCCCCGTGGGACCTCTCTGTACGTGGGATAAACGCTGCCTGGACCAACCCAGGGAGTTTCCTCCTCCTAATGGGGAAGGGAGATCTCCCGGGGACTGATCTTTGGATGGCAAGAGATTGGGGATGCTCAGGATGCAAAAATATGCATGGCATTTTCTTCTGCGAGCTCTCCTGCTCCATGAGGCTGCCTGGCTAGTTTTCTTTTTTTAAAAACCATATTTAGTCACAAAATTGCAGGGAGAACTGTGCCAAATTGACAGAAACTACCTTCCTCCCAGTAAGGATGAGGAGTGCAGCTTATACTACATATTGCAGTTTTGTCTAAAAAGCAGCATAAACTGAAATGCTTAATTTACCTCAATTTAGACTTTTGAAATTGTGGCCCAGCCTCTTCTTCTCCCCCTTTCGACTGGCAAAAGTAAGATTGGAATGAAGGAGAACTTGAGCATTGCTAGATAAATTTTGTCTTTCTGAAAGAGACTACTTCAAATGAAGCTGTTGTCCCTGGTTGGGAGGGTCAGATCTCTTTTGATAGAGACAAAAACATGCCCTTGATTTTATTTTACTACATCATCCGTGTCTTTGTTAACCCTGGTCACCTCCATCTCTCTCATGGCAAGAAATGCTGTTGGTTCTCAGAAAAGACTTACGAGGGGTTGAATTCTCTTCAGTTTACAAGAAGATGCAAGGGAGTTCAAAGACAGTGCCTTGCCCATGTTCGGAGAGGAAGCTTTTTATCAATAAATAGCTCAATCAGAGAGAGGATGTTTCGGGAGAGGCAGTTTGGAGATGAAGGTTCTATTTCCACTTTAATGAGGCCTGCCTGGGTAACCTCCATGAAGTAGAAAGCTTATTATATTTCAGTGTACAGAGATTTAAATGCATATTAGTTTAAACATTTGTTAATTTCCAAGTTTTTCAATTTTGATTTTACTTTTGAAACTAAAAAGGGCAGAATTTTCTTTAAAATACTGAAGGCAATGTTTTCCTTGGGCTGATACAAGAATACAGCGTGTGAGAATTTGCCCAAATGTCTGCCTGTATAAAGAAAGAAAATCACATTTTTCTAGGTAGAAGTCAGTGAGTTCACATGTTTGAGTCTTACAAATCACACATTAAAGCACAAGAATTTGAGGCAAGGAAAATTATGGTGGTTTTCAGCTGCCTGAGAAACAGAAGTATGTAAACGGCAACCTAATGCTGGAAGTAGAAGAAAGCAACACAAATCTGTGCTTTAAAGTGGAAGTGACAGAGTAACAATATGGGTATTGAAAATCTCCCTCTTTTTTAAAAATCTTTTTGTGGGCTGTAAAAGGCAGAAAAGCCTTTTAGGGATATTTCTGTAGCAATTATGGTGTTGGAGTATCAATGTTGGAGTTAAATATCTTAAGCTATTCCTGTTTATATATTCAGTAAGTAGCTTTGGTCTTAGAAGGTGTAGTCTTATAAATATTCTTATTTCTTACATATGCTTAAACTGTGCTATGATAATGAGGTATTAAAGTTTTATGTAATACTCCTTTTAAAAAAATGTGTATTAATTTTAAAGGGGCAGGGGAACGTGCTGGGTAGTGAAATGCAGACTCTGTGGGAACGTTTCATTGCATTTAGATAAACATTTCAGCAGGTTTTTCTGTGTCAGTTTTGTCTGGTTGTGGGTTTTTTTTAAAAAAAGGGCTAAAATAAATCAGCTCCTGAAAAATATATGGATATTTCAACCTCTGCTTTGGAAATGTTCTCAATACATCATGGCTGCCTTGTATTAAACAAATACCTTGCCCTTTAGAGCAGGTTTTCTTTAAGAGGGTAAATGAAACAGTTTCGTGTCAGAAAATCATCATGATTATATGCACCTGCAAACAATTTGAGATCATTTCAGCCAAAACCACAGCTGGGTGACCTGACAGCCTGTTCCAGGGGGATGGCTCGCCCTCACGAGTTTCTGCAGCACCTTGAAAACCTCATCAGGACTCAGGTAATCGCACAGGTTAACAGCAACACAAAAAGATGCTTTTTTGGAGTTGAAACACATTGCTGCTTTTTAGTTATCAAAACCTCACTCTTCTGACTGCTCAGACCCAAATTGGTATACAAAGAGTGGTCAGAAAACTAGGATTTCCAGTGGAATCCAGTATTTCTCAGTAATCCAGTATTAATTCTGTTATTAACGACATCTTTCTGAGATTACTCAGATCTAAAATCATCTCTTCTGGGTAGAGTGGACGATGTGCCACCCTAAATCCTGCTTCTGTGGAGAAGCTGTGAAGATACTCCTTGAAATTGTACCTAAACTGTACCTTTTGTGAGGCCATGCAGTGGTTTTTGTAGGACAAGTGGTTTTAACAGCAAAGCCCAAACCAAACCCCATCCCTCAACAGAAAATTTAATAGTAATATATTTTATTACTATATTATATATAGTACTATATTAGTAAGAGAGCTATCGATTTAAAAGGTAAATGGGAACAAACTGGTAAAAAATAAGTCATTAATATTCCAATACATGGGGTGGAAGTAGAAAATTATTGTGTTTCATTGTAAGAGTGTGTCTGTGTTGATTATAATACTGAAGTTAATTTAAAGCATAAGCTGCCTTAGAACCTGCTTTGCTCTCACATCTGTCTTCTCCCCCTTGGCTGGTTGGGTAGGTAACTCGGCTGTAAAGAATTCTTATTGTTGGTTTGTTGGGGATTTTTTTTCTGCAGTTCTTTTTGAACTCTTCTAGTCTGCAGGAGAATCAATGTATACTTTTAATGATGAGTGAAAACTTACTTAGAAGCAGTTTATATTTTATCAAAAATATCTGAAACTGAAAAAAAAAAAAAGTCTGTGAGGGTTTTTTTGTTTGGTTGGTGTTTTTTTTTTTAGTTTTTTATCATCTAATGTGACCATTTTTTGGGGTGAATCAATACGTGAGGCAGTGGGTGAAGATGTGCTGCCAGTCCATCTTTCATAGCTGGTTCCTTGGCGTGTTTGGAAGACTGAGCTGGGACGGTGCTCCTCCCTCAGCTGGGCAGCTCTCAGTTTTTACTCTTCTCATTTCTACTTGAGAAGTATCTCTGCAGTCTGTGTTTTGCTGGCTCTGGGTGAATCCCCGTTCTGTAAGCAGAGTGGGACGGCGGATTGTTCGCAGAGAACCCGGCGTGTGTGTGGATTGGAATGGGAGCCACGGAAAGAGGGGCAGGGAATACCCCCAGCTCTGTGTTCCCATTCTATTTGAAAGCAGAATTTAATCGGTGGCAATCGTTGAATGGCCAAAAGTCCTGAAAATGGGCTATTGCAAGGAGTGCTGGTGGCAGCCCCTGTGCTAAAGTACTTCATGTGTTACGTTAGAGTTTTGCAGTTCTCACTGAAGACATGGTCTGCTTCTGTTGTTTGTCCCACGAATCGAGGTCTGACAGCACGGGACTGGATAAGAACCCCTTCTTTGTGGAATTAAGTCGTTCCTCTTGCCCTGGTGAAGAGCGGTACGTCTCTCAGCTCCCCAGGGAAGTGCTGGCAACTGCTCCAAGTTGTAACCAGATGCATGAACGTGTGAACACTGACTTCCCCCTCCCAGTAGCCATGGTGTCTTCTCATGACAGCATGCAGTAATAAACTGGACTAGAATATTTCCAAGCCAAATATCTCACTGCAAATCCATCACCAGTTATCAGCTGCATTTTTTGCTCTTCTTCATCGTCACGTGCTGGCATACTGATATTTTGGGGACAAGAAGAGACAAAATGGAGAAGGATTTGCATGTCCATTGTTATGGATAGTCAGGTGTGAGCTGGCAAGTTTAAAAGTTGCTCTGGAATCTACATCTAAAAAAAAAAAGGTTTTTGTAGTGTCAGATGGATTGGGTTTTCATTTGCCATTAGAGATAGATGAGGCTGAATGTATTTAATAAGTAAGCTTTTCTGTAACTATGGTACCTCTGAGTAGTTGTCACTGGTTTGGAATATCATACTGAGCTATGGAATATATATCGGAGAGAGAATCCTCAGTGGGATTAATCAAAATTCTGTTTACAGAGTAGTGGCTTAGATTGGAAACGTTTGTGCGTGGGACGAGCATCGTGCACTAAGGCTGTCTTAAGTAAGAAGACAATTATATTTTTACTGTGCTCTATTATTTATTGGGCTCCTTTGCTTCTCAGATGGCAAATGCCATCCTTCCCCTGTGCGGGAGGCGTGCGGCTGGAGCGGAGGGATGGATCCGGGCTGGGATGCTGCGGGAGGAGGCTGAGCTGTGCAGGCGACAGAGAGTGCTCTCCCTCTTCCCCCAGTCAGTTTGGACCCCAGTTATTTATTGCCTTGTATTTCCAGTTAGTGGAAGTCCTCTCTGCTTGACTGTAATTTGAGGGTGCCTGAGGATATGAAACTTAGCAGAGTGCTGAAACCGTGTCGTGTTGGGCTGACACCAGCTGTAACACTTAATTTCCTCAGTAATAAACCCAAGGAAAAGCACTGCCTACCATGAAAGCAGCAGATAATAGCTGTCGTCACAGAGGGATTCAGAGAAAGGCATAGTTTTAAATACCTAGATCTGTTACTGGAATTAAATAAAATTCATCTTTTTGGCAGCTCCTTGAAATACATTTAGTTTGAAATATCTGAGGAACAGTTGGACAACAGCCTTGAGATTAATAGAAACATCATTCTGTAATTACTTATTTCTAAAAGGCTCTCTGAAGATGCGAAGAAAGGGTGTGTTTTTCTTTTAGAATTAAAGTTTTGTCTTGGTATAAAAGCCGCATAAGGGAAAAGGAAAGGATTTTCACAGAAGGTGGTTCTGATGCAAAATTGTCATTTCTAGTAGCTGGTCCCTTGGAAGAACTTCAGCGTGTTTTAATGACACACAGATCATGTTCTTTCTGCAAAGCCATCCATTTCCATACCAAATGGCATCACTCTGCCGTATTGTCTGCAGTTCCAGGAGTGATATTGCTGCTAGAATTACCCTCCCGTAGGCTTTACTTGACCCTACAGCAGATACGTAGATATTTTTTTTTTCATATGCCAAACATATTGAGGTTACCAAAAAATGGGATGGGAACAGAAATGCTTTTAAAATGCCAAATTCTGTAACGCTGGAACATATCCCAGTGCTGGATTACAGAGCAACATGGATTTATTGGTGGTCAAAAAGAGGTGGAACTAAAATTAGAAATAATTAACATGGATGCTGTTCAATACTGAGCTGTGGCGTCAGAGCGCTGGAGAAGTTACTGGGAGAGAAGAGCAACTGGACACGCACCTCCTTAGATGCTGCAACGTGTCCAGAGTCCAGTCACTGTGATTGCCAAGGGAAGGAAGTGACCTGTCACCTTCATTTACAAAACCGGTTTCGTAGAAGTGAAGGAGGAGATAAGTAAAGAAATAGCATGTAAAAAACAATAAATAAAATTAAAAATAAAGACCACTGTTCTAGTTATGTGACAGAGCTTCCCTGAAGAAAAGGGAACAAGCCTGTGTTTAGACTTTCAAAACCAGACCTCTTCAGTCCATCTTCTTTTCCAGCAACACTTCTCTGACGAAACCAACCTTTTTTCCTACCATTAGACTAATTTTCTGTTTCTGGTTGGCCCGTGCTTTATCCCAGTCAGAGTAATGGGCTCCTGTTGCTTGAATTCCAGTGCTGAGGTCCTTGGACCCGCTGGGTTGGGAACCTTCTGACTGTCTGTTACTTTCCGCTAATGAGATGAACTTGAGGAGTAGGAGACGTGAATGTGGTGCATCTCATGCTTCTGATACAAAAGCCACACTCCAAGCAGAAGCATCAGACTGGGGTGTGTGTGTGTACAGTCAGCTGTGTATTGGTATCTGAGAAGTTATTTTTATCAAAGGCTTGATGACCCAATGCTTCCAGGGTTCCTCCTGGTGGGAGCAGAGGTTGGAGTCTTCACAAGCAGCAGGAACTGCGATACCCGACGTTCCCACCGGTGCTGCCGGGGGTCACCCCGCAAGGAGCAGAGCTGTCTCTGGCACTGCAGTATGAAATGCTGGAGAGCAAACATCAGTTTAGACCCATGTGCTCGTTCTTGTTACCCGTGCAGGCTGAGAGTCCCTGCTCTGGTTCCTTCTTACCGCTTCCGTCTGGAAAGGGATACGCACAGGGAAGCTTTGTAGCAAGAAAGTTTCTTTTACTGCATCCTGAGAAAACTAAAGTAAATGTAAAAGCTGCTCAGAGCCATATTAACATGTCTCTGACTTTCCAGTCCTAAACAGCAGAACTCCAGCAAATCCAGATCTGACCATGCTCTGGATCTGAGCCATTTCTCTAGTTCTAGATGTGAGGCATAGCCTTTTCTGCTGCTTTGGTGGATCACTCTCAATCTCACTCCTGCTTCAAGAGGGGGTACCATTAGGTTGGATTCTGCTCTTTTGGGTTGCATCATCACTGCTTCCCCTTCCTAAGCTTGAGAATTGTGTGCTTTGCCTTAAAAGATTATCCTTATCATCCTTTGTCTCTTGTCCCAGCTGTCCCTCAGACTGCCTGGCTCTGTGGCTTGTGCCAGTGTTGCTGCAAAACATCTAGTGATGCTTTCCAGAAGGCACGTCAGATCTTTGCCCTGCAAAACCAAGGAGCCTGAGCCGTTATTTTTTCTCCTTCAGTTTTTCACTAAGGCAAAGAATTGTCTCGGTGTGGTCTGATTGTCACCTAGTGGCAGCGCTGGTGAAAGTGGGTGTAACAGGTCAGGTGCTGGGAAGAGGAAAAGGTATTAAGAAACAAAACCCAAAGAGCTGTCCTGGGGATTGGGAGACACCCTGAAGGTTGGAGATAGATAGATATATATATATATATGAAGGTGTACCAGAGGTGAGAGGGTGATCATTTGCAGCTATGAAGGGTGGAAAATACCTTTTCCATTTCCCAGCAAAGCAAAAAAATCCCCAGTGGCCTGCAGCAGGTGGGGCATAGCGTGGTGTTAACTGCCTGGCTGTGGGTGCTACACCGTGTACACGTACTGACATCGTGGTCAAACGTAGTAGAGCTGGCATCTTTTTAGGGGCTGGGACAGATTACTTCAATGTAGCATTGGGAACAGGCATCCCAGAGATCTGTGACACCTCCAGGAGACAGTTCTGCTCCAAAGAGCACCCACAAGCTGGATACACGGTTCCTCTTGGTGTTATTCTCAAGAGAACGTCTGAGGGGTGTTTGGTGGCATGGGACTGGGGTGAACCAGGGTGTGCTGGAGGACCTGTGGGAAGGACATGTGAGTTCCCGTTGCCATTTCTGGGCAGGTGACCCAGGAGCGAGCCACCCTCCCTTTTCGGCCTGGGTGATTGCCTTGGAGGTCGGTGCTGAAGGTGCCAGTGCCAGCACAGCACTCATACTTGGCCAAAATAATGTTGCTGACGGGGACTCGGCGGCCGTCCCTGCCTGTTAGAGCAGCCTTAGGTTTTCTTGAGCAGCACTTGCTGCTGTGGAGTTGCCTGGCTCCGTCAGAGGGACACTGACTCAGGGGGACAGTTTCAGCCCTTCCTGGGGTTGCTGAAGGTCACGTTCACGAAGCTCATTCCATACATGGAGTTCGTTCTCCTGCTGATGAGTTCCTAGAAAGGCCTGCTTTAAAGTAACCAGCTACAAAGACACATAGTACATAAGGGAACATTTCCTTTTGACGCAAAATTACTTCCCCCTCATTCATAGAAGCTTATTTCCCAGAGAATATTTTTAATGATGTTTTTCTCTTCTTCCTCTTAAGGCTGCTGTAGTCAGTGATTTTATTCTAAAGCTTAGATTGCTGCTGAGAGTAGCTCACTAGCATAGTGTGATTCATCATCTTAGAATGTAGAAGGGCTCGAAGCCTCTGTTACTGTGCGAAATATGACAAATACAAGTTCTAGAAACGAAAAGGCTCTGGTAAACAGTGAATTTTGCTTTAGTGTTATCGATTTAATGATTTAAATGTGCAGGGTTTGGGTTTGTTTTTGCATTCCTGTTCACGTTACGGTGCATGTACAGCTGCCAAAGCCAAGGGGCTGTTCATTGCTAGAGAGGAAAACCACCAAGTCCTGATCACAATCTGCATTACGGGTAGATGGTCTGAAGCTGCCTGCTGGGCAGACTGGTTTGAGTCTGTCCCCTAAAGGGGAAGAGCATCGTGTTGGTCTCAGTGGTGACACAAGACCAAGCCAGCAGCGTAGAAGTGACCTGACTTTCCTCTCCGACCTGCTTTGCTGGCCCTAGATTTGGCAAAATAGATGAACCAGAGGTTCCAAATCGGCGAGAGAAGCCCCTGCTGGCAGCGGCGAGTGTACCCCTTGTGTCCTGGGAATGTGACTCAGCGGTGGCAGCTGGTGCCTGTCCCTTGTGCCAACGACCCCAAGCAAATATCTGCCTTCTCCAAGCACCTCCCTCAGAAGGCTTCATCAGAGCCAACACTGGGTTACGCGTGTGTTTGGAGGAGACACGGGTCTTGACCACTTCGTCCTCCTAAAGATCCAAGGGCACTAGGCTGAAAAGTAAATGGCCGGTTCTGATGCTGTGTTTGATGTGGATGGTGAGGGAGAAAACCATCAATTAGAGGGAAAACTTTACAAGTACTGGTGCGATTTTGCCTCAAATGCTTGAGCATAAGAGCAAACTTCATTTTCCCGGAATACTCTAGAATACATTTTATATATGTAAAAATATTCTGGAAAAAACCATGTTTTTTAACTTTATAAAAAGACCAGGGAAAGCTCAATCCAGTTTGACGTGTACCATGTTTTTAAAGTTCCCTTGACTATTTCCAGGCTTCTGAGAGTGCCTGTTAGCCTCCAAAGCCTCCCATGACACAGACTTTCTCCGTTTAAAAGCCTTCCAGTGACTCAAACTTTCTCTTCCCTGTTACCTCTCAGACTAAGGTGATGTGCTTCTAACTTCTTGTCTGGTGTTGTAAGAGGCACCTCTGACTCTTTCCCCCTCCTTAGAAATAGGTGGTTCAGTGTTTCCTCCCTCTAGTCCATGCAGTATTTTTGTCTTGCAGGGTTGTTCTCACCATGGCTTTCCCCTCTGCAGGGGCTTCCTTTCCCTTTGATCTCCAGGCTACGTTCTTGTCTTCCCTGAAAATAGTATAAATCTAAAATATTGCTCATCACTCTTTTCCTGCCCTTTTCTCTCCTGGCTGACATCTTACTATTTCACTGACTCTGCAGAAAGTTTGGGTAAATGGGACTTCAGCTAAACTTGCCTTGCACCTGGAGATGAGCGTGACCTTATGGTGGGTCTGTCTGAGTGTGAATCAGTGAATAAATCATGTCACACCACTCTTACCTGGGTGGTTTTTTTTTTTTCTGCTTTCCTCAAGAATGCAGCTTTTGGAGACATGTTGTTGATACTTTAGGTGAGGAACAAAACTCCTGTTAATAAACAGCTTATGCAAACTCTGCCTCTGTTTGATAAATAAGGTTGAAATCCAAAGTGCCTAAAACTTGTCAATGAGGAGGGGGGACGTTGGGATGTTTTTATCATTAACTGTTCGAAGACTCTTTAGCAGTGGGAGGTATGTTTTGGAAAACACCACCTTAGTCTTGTTCCCTAGCTTCATTTATCAGTATTAACAAGGCATAGCTGCATAGCTAATGACAAATGATTGGGCTTGTAGTGGCTTTCCATTTGTTACCTCCTATTTCGAGTCTTCCTCCTACATGCTCTTCAGTTAATTTTCAGTATAACCCCGAGATAAACAGTAACATCGTTGTTTTGCCGATGCGTGTGAAAATAGAAGGAATTATCGTACTGTTTCCAGGAGTTTCTAAGGCTGTTGGAAGATCAATTTATGGAAAGAAATTGATCAATTTGTGGGGGAAGCTATAGATGCCCTTAATGGAGAGCTGATAACATTGCTGAAGAGCAGACAGCTTGGGTGGTGTTAGGGAGGTAGGAAAGAGCTATGGTCTCTTTTCACAGAGGCGATGGGGGAAGAGAGATTTGTGTTCAGAAAAGGTACTTTGTACACTTCAGGGGCAGTTTATTAACGTTAAATTATTCAATTACAACAAGAATTGATTGAATGAACTGCTTTTTAAAGTGCAAATAACGCTTTTGTTTTACATGGAGTATAAAATGAACAGCATTAATATTTACAGTGAATCTTTTGGGCTGAACAAAACTAGTTTAAAGTACCACTGGTTGACTTTTTCGACGTTAAAAAGTTTCAAAGTTAAAAAGCAGCAGCTCACCAGCACCCTTGGAGGAGGAGGAAAAAAAATACAGTTATCTGTGCAAACAAAGGAACCAGGTTTAGATCTAATGCTCTATAATTAGAAACAGTTCCAACCTGCCTTCTGGTTTGGGGTGGTTGCAATGGTGGGTAGGTTAGTGCCTAAACTAATGCCTTAAACTAATGGAAAGGCTTGTTCTTGGCACTGATCAGTACCTGAGCATAGGAATCCGTTTTTATTATAAATTATTGGAGCAGGACCATTTAGAGGGAATAAATGGTAATAATAGGGATGTGTTGCTCAACCTCCAACAAGTCACAAACAATGACTGGGGTTTTCTTGTTTTGATTACAAGATGTATTTGGAAATTAAGAATTTTGTTAGAAGCTGGGATACCTTTTCTTGGCTTTCAGTTGGTCTTGTATTTATAATAGGAATTTTAATCTGTATGCTACAATTGCCTTCACTAAGTAATTTCAAAGGTACTTAGTGTACAGTGCTTAAGGTGCTGGCTCGGTAGCGATAGCTTTAACGGGTCTGTATTGTCACTGTTGGAAAGCTCTAGAGAAGTTAAAGCGCTTCAAGCCTAGTCACCACGGAATTGTTCCTGTCCCACCACAGTGGGACTCATCATACTGGTTTCCAGCCACCCTGGCAAGCTCTATGTACTAGACCTTGCTATCCGTTCCGAGTTTCCTTTCCTTCTGAGAGCCTGGCCACTTGAAGACCAAGGAAAACTGCCTTTCGGTCCTTTAACTGTTGCGGCTGCTTTGGGATTTTTATAATTTGCTTTGTCTTTTAAAATAGCATGATGTCTTTTGTACAGGACCTGGGATTTTTGCCTAGCAATTTTCTTTTCAGTTTTGACGTGTAAATTTCCAGGGAATTTGCAGCTGGAGTGTGAAATGAGAGCCCTTTTGGTTGGCTCTAGGCAAGAGCAAAGTTGACGTGGTTTTATGAGGTTTTGAGAATCTGCAAGTCTTGGAGCAGTCGCAAAGCGAGGAGGAGGTGTGCAATGGGTTGCTGTTGTCCTAGTGCTGGAGATAACGCTGACAAAGATGAAGGAAAAGCAGCAGATGTCATCTACCTTGACTTCAGCAAGGCTTTTGACACTGTCTCCCATAACATCCTCATTGGGAAACTAAGGAAGTGTGGGATAGATGAGGGGACAGTGAGGTGGATTGAGTCTTGGTTGTGTGACAGGACTCAGAGGGTTCTAATTAATGGAGTGGGTCAAGTTGGAGGCCTGTGACCAGTGGTGTCCCTCAGACGTCAATACTAGGCCCAGTCCTGTTCTACATATTCATCAGTGACCTGGGCAAGGGGACAGAGTGTATCCTCAGCAAGTTGGCTGATGATCCCAAATTAGGAGGGCTGGCTGACACTCCAGAGGGCTGTGCCACCATCCAGCACGACCTGAACAGGCTGGAGAGCTGGGCAGAGAAGAACCGAATGAGGTTCAACAGGGACAAATTTAGAGTCCTGCACCTGGGGAGGAAGGCACCAGTACAGGTTAGGGATGGATCTTCTGGGAAGCACTACTGAGGAGAAGGATCTGGGAGTCCTGGTAGATAGCGCACTCTCCATGTGCCAGCAACGTGCCCTTGTAGCCAACAGGGCCAATGGGATCCTGGGCTGCAGAGGGAAGAGTGTGGCCAGTAGGTCGAGGGAGGTCATTCTCCCTCTCTGCTCTGCACTGGCGAGGCCACAACTGGAATCCTGCATCCAGTCCAGGCTCCCCTGGACAGGGAACTACTGGAGAGAGTCCAGCGTAGGGCAACGAAGATGACTAAGGGATTGGAGCATCTCCCTTACGAGGAAAGGCTCAAGGAGCTGGGACTCTTTAGCCTGGACAAGTGAAGGCTGAGGGGAGACCTTATCTATGTTTATAAGTATCTAAAGGGTGGGTTGAAGGATGTTGGAACCGGACTCTTTTCAGTGGTTTCCAGTGACAGGACGAGGGGCAACAGGCTCAAGCTGGAACATGGGAAGTTCCATTCAAATCTGAGGAAAAACCTCTTTGGGGTGAGGGTGCCAGAGCCCTGGAAGAGGCTGCCCAGGGAGGGTGTGGAATCCCCTTCTCTGGAGATCTTCAAGACTCCTGAGTGATGTGCTTTGGCAGGGGAGTGGGACTGGATGGTCTCTAGAGGTCCCTTCCAACTCCGACAATTCCATGAAACCAAACCAGCCCCTTAGTCATTAGTGCAAAGCGTTTATCTACCTTTGCATACTGCTTAAAATTGACTGAAAAGGAATGTCCTTTTTCAGGTCCGTTTCTAGGTAATGGTCTCAAAGAAGGGCCCAAGCATTTCCTTCAACCTCTGCATCCCCTGTGTTTGCTTAGCTAATTAGTTAATTGTGCCGAGTTGCCTATTCCAGCCGCTGCTGGGTCTTTCCCATGGATGCTTCCCTCTGCTGTGTATCAGGGCAGGATTAAGGGCTAAAGAAACATGCTAATTACTTAGTGGGATCAGCCCCTGCTAAGGAGATGGGGTGCTACAGTCAAACACTGGTCTGTAACAAAGCTGCCTTCAGATAATTTGCTCAGAGCAGATTTTTGTCTCAGCGAACTAGATACGTGTTTCACTTCAAACAGTCCCGTGATTAAGAGCATTAATGGGGAAGGGCTTCTGGTGAAACGGACAGAACCCCTCCGGCGTGTGTTCCGTGATGGTTCCAGTGATGTGTGAGAGGGAACTGCACCCCTCCCTCGACCGAGCCTGTCGAGGGTGTTCGTGTTATTTGGAGACAGAAGAAAATTTGAAGTTAGTGAAGGTGATTGTGCAGGTGTTTTTGTTCGTACCTTGTCTCGCTGAGTTCAGGGGGGGTACGGGTCGGGGGGAGCCGTGCTTCCAAACCTTCAGCGTGCCCATATTGACCAAAGAATTAACCTGGAAAAATGTTTTACCTCGAGTTGATTTTGGAAAAATGGCTTGTAACTTAGAAGCGTGAGCCTAAGCGTCTCAGTGGTATGGCAAAAGAGAGATGGGGGGTCGTGTCCTCCACCCTTCCAGAAGATTGCTGGATTCCCAGTCCACTGGCATTACGGAAACCTTTGCTGAAAGGGAAGCAGGAGGCCCACATGCCAGGGAAGCATTGTGAGAGCTGTTATCCAACCAGCTCGTTAACGTGCGGTTCCAGAGAAGAGGCAGTAAAAATCCTATTTATGAGCAATATTCCTGTAGAAAAGGGTAGTTTGTGAGACTACATGAGATAATTACAGTCATCGAAAATCCCAACAATACGGGAACACTTAGCTTAGGAAAAGAAGCATTAAGTAGTTTAACACTTTCAAGCTGTCAGGAGAATAGTGACCTGGGCTTGGGTAGAGTGAGCCTAGAAGCCAGGCTGTTGAATTTGGTACAGGTGGGTAGTGAGTCTGGTACCCTTAAATGGTGCTGCCTTGGCCATCTGCAGATAATGTGGGTTTCTGTCCCATCAAGAAAGGTCTAGCTAATAAAGGAACACATTGGTTAACTCGTGGATGTGTTGTGAGTCTGAAATCACAATTTAAATGGTTTCTTAAATGTGTGGGGGGGTGTGTGTAGCAACTCACATTATAACAAATTTGTTGTCCTGATGACTAATAGTGCCTTTGGGTTTCATGCTCTGGGGCGCAGAGATGCGGTCATGAGTGAGGACAGTGGAAATCTCCAGATGAGACAGATATGAGAGTTGTCAATGTTTATGTGATTGCTTAGTAATTTAGTATAAAAAAAAAACCAATTAAACCTACCTATTCAGGATTGACACCATTTCTTGTTTGAATTCATTTACACATGGAAGTGTTAAAGAAATGCACAGCACACACGCTTTGCTTTTAGAGCTTCCTTCCAGCTTTATGATTGCTCTAGGGCTTTACATTTTGCAGAGTGCTTTGTTCCCAGCTACCAAATGATTTATTTTTTGTGGCAAAGATCAACATTCTCATCAAAGGAACGGGCAACATCAAGTAGTTTAAGAAAACAGGAGTGTTTTCCTAGTGGGGTGGTGTCCCACAGGAACCACTGTGTCCTTGCATTGTGTCGATAAGTGAGAAGAGAAGCCGGGCCAGACAAAAGAGTGGCTTCTCCTTTACCAGGTCAGGACAAGACTCTGTGGGTGTTCAGGGTGTATCGAGAGAGAAGAAACACAAACTTCTGGGGCAGGAACAGGAGTAGGGAGCAAAACGAGCAGCAAATGGGATTTAGCAAACGGGAGGCGTAGGGGTGGAAACAAAATATGAGGGCAAGTCAGGAAGGATTAAAGAACAACGCTGCTGTTAGTGAAGATTGAGGAGGAGTTGCTGCCAAGAATATGGTTTCTGCTGGGCTCAGGAGGAGAGAAGTACCCGATGAATGATAAGCCTGGAAGGTGGCGTTTGACAGGGGTATTAAAGATGGTGCCAGGAAGGAAAGATATTCATCCTATTGGAGAATGGCAGCTTCCATCATCAAGCATGGGGGAGAGAAATAATAACAGGGTGTGGGCCATTTATTTAGTGGAATTGGTGTTTAATTATCATCTTTTTGTACCTGGGTACAGAATAGGACCAAGGCTTGAAGTGAGTGCTTGAAGCGTACAGCGGAGGATGGAGAAAACCGGTGGCAAAATGAGGAGTGATTATCTCCATGCGTGTGTTTTCCAGCTGCATTAATGCATCAAAACTCAATCTTTCAGTAAACCAGTATGGAAAATCAATAGATGAGGGAAGAGTCTCCTTCCACCCTCCAGACTTCCAGCCTTTGAATTGTAGGTGGTGCAGATGACCGGCGTCTGGGGGTGTCCCCAGCCCTGCTGGCACAAGGAATCTCCTTTTAGAAACGAAACCACCCCCAAACCCCCTACAGAAAACAACTTCGAGAAACTGGGAAAGGGAAGCAAAGCAAAAGCATTGCTATAGGAGGGAGTTCGGACTCTCCTTTAGAGGCAGAAGTATTTCTGAATAACATATTTTGCAATTATAGCGCTCCTTCAAATTTAATCTTTTCTTAATCTGCAGATTTCCTGATTTCTTGAGCTACTGGTTAGATACCACAACTCATTTTTTCACCCAGAAATGAAACTTGAGTTACGAAGATGTTTGGATGCTGTCACGCCAACACCGTGCTGTTTGAAAATGTCTTTTGGGGGTGTCTCTAGGCTTCTAAGGCTCGGTTCTGCGACATATGAAGGGATGCTTCCTCTTCATCCTCAAAGTGTTGGCATCTTTCTGTTCTCATTATACAAGTCCTGCATATTTGTACTATTTTAGTAAGACTTTTCAGCATTTATTTGACTTTCTAAAGGTAAAAAAGTGCCCGTAACTGTTCTCAACATAAAGTGAATGAAGCCTGCCAAACCTACCTGTTGGCCCAGACAGCCCAGCCTCTGAGGTTCAGGGATGGGTTATAAATATCCATATATATATCCATTTTGTGTGGTTGATGTAAGTCTTTGTTACTGTTGGAAACTCATAGTATGATTGTTCTCATTCCACAGGGTTTTGTTGGGTTCTTTGTAAGCAGACTGTTGTTTGTGTATATACCTGTGTTTATCTGTGTACGTAACCAGATGTTTCCGTAACGGAATTACGGTGTATTTTTCATGAAGAGCTGCACACTGTGGTGTGAACAGCAGGGAACCCCCAAAAGGTAACTCACTGGAGCCCTTTACCTGCTCTAGTGGCAGTTGTGGTGTCCTGCTGACTGCTGCGCTGCTGCAGCAAGTGGGAGCTGAAGGTCTTGATGGGTGATTTGGGCATGGGATGGAGTCTTATGTTGTGCCTCAGAATCTTTTCCTTGGTTTGTGTGTATACAACAGCCGGAATGTGGTTGTACACCACCAGTGGGGGGTAGCTGGCTGTAGCTAAGCAGCCTAATGCAGCTCAAAACAGCTATTGCTTCCTTTTGTTCTTCTTGAAGCCCAGTCCCATATCAGAGCAGGACTCTTCTGCCACCTCTGCTCCTCTCTCCTTCCTGAAACACATACCTTCACCAGAATAGGAGATCTGCATTTATTGCACTAGACTATTTAAATTTCTCATACATACTGGAGCTTAAAAGGTGGCAGCTTAATTGTGCACAAGATAATGTGTGGAATCAGAATTACGTAACTTTCCTTGACCTTTAAAAATACGTATATTTAAGTACAGATTCAGTTTGGGTCTTTATCATATTCACTCATAGAATACGTGAGAGTATTTCTGCAAGTATGTCTCTGGGTCCCATGCAAACTTTTCGTGGAGATGACCTCTTTCTTTTTAAAGTTTGTGAAATTAAGATGTAAAAACTTCTGGAACCGACATAATAGAAAAAAAAATGCAGCTTGGTGGCTGTGCTTTGAGGCCGTGCCCTTCCTTCTCGGCATCAGGGCACCTCTTTTGAAATTGGCAAATCCAGAATCTGATGCTTTGGTCTCCTGGTACCAATTTTCTAGTTATTATTTTCCATATGCAAGGATGTAACAGGCAATCAGAATAAACTCGTATTTATCTCTACAAAAATAATTCTGGTAGGTTCGTGGGTACATTTGTGTGACTAAAATTAAGTCTGTTCATAAGCATTGAGTTCCTGCCTTGCTTGAACTGAAGGAAGGTTCCTGGGTGATATTAAAACAAGAGGAGGTAGGAAAGGGAATTCAATTCAAAAGCAATTCAGTTTGCTGGGGTTTTTTTCCCCGTTCCCTTCCCTGGGTGTGTTGGTCGGTTTGGTTACTTCCAAATGCAAAGTGTCAGTCTCATCAAGTATTTTTCCCCAACTAAAGGCAGTTGCCTGGGGAAAAGTCACTTTATTTCTGTTTCCACATCTGTTTTTTTAGAGGTTGTGGGTTTACAGGCTTCCCTAGCACTGTCACTTGTGTCTTTAACCATCAGACAGGGAATAAATGAAAAACACTGTCTTCTAAATGTCAGAATTACTTCTCTAGCAATCAGACTTGGTCTGATTTTGCACAGACACATGTAAATACTCAGACTTACAAAGATTTTTGTTTTTATAATATCCTTAAGGAGGAAAAGAGTCTAACATTTTCTCTTCCCTCTGTATGTATATTTTCCCCGTTTCCTGCTGTACCCCTATCTCTCCCCTCCCACTCCCATTTTGCCATTGGTGGGTTTATTCCAGTTTTCTTCATTTCATCTACTTTTATGTCATAAAGCCAAATGAATTTTCCTTCATTCCTGATGCTTGCTTTCATTTTCTTTTAAGCACTGTGCTATGGCAAATGCAACAGTTGATTGCACGTTTTCCACATCTGTAATTTTTATGCCAATTGCCTATATAAAAACGCTGTCATCTAGACTTCATAAAGACAGAAGTTAGATTGAAGAGATGCTTGGGTCTTTAAGTTTGATTGCTATAACAAATGTAGAACGCAACGCAAACACTTGTGAAACTAGCAAAAATTAGCACACAAGAGAAGAATATAATGTAAATAACCATAACATAGAACAAAACGTCCCTGATGCTTTTTCATTTTGTGCCTAGTTAGGGTGAGCTTCTCAAAACCTCCAAGGAGGCTTTGGATTCCTAATGCTGTGTGGTTGCTTGCCAAATATTTGTACAACCATTATATCTAATACGGTAGCACTTATATGGAATATATGCGGAGTTCACTATCAACTAGTGTAACAAACCCAAAGTCTAAGAGGTGAGTAATTAAAAGGTGAGGTGTATACTTCTCTTACTCCTGGGAATTTATGCCGGAGGCAGTGTAAGGATTCCAAAGCAATTGCCAGTCCCAGTAGCACGTTCGGAGACCCGAGCTGTGCTCTTTTCTTTCTTGGTACAGGGAGGTGGCCACACTCTAAAGGAATTGGCAGGAAAGAAGCAGGATGAAAGAGCTTTTGCCTACATTTAGGTATATTTTTTTTTCCCCAGTGGGCCATATCCAGCACGGTTCAGGAAAAACTTAAAATTGGAGAAAAAAATTGCAGCATCAGCCATACTTTTCATGCTGCTTTAAAGCGCATGATGCCAAAACATGAAGGTGAGCAGTCCCATGCCTCTCAAATCTTTTCCCAGCAATTTGTACTCACGTGTACAGAGCATATCTATTTATAGGCAGAAACAACCTGTACTTATAAGAGGCTTCGTGCTCCTTTTGAAAGGGTCTGCAGAAACAATGATTGTATCTTGCTTACACTCTGCTATTTCTTTTTTCTTTTCCTTGTGTATCAGCCTGTAAGATGGAATTTGGAGTTGATAGGGCTGAGTGAAAACACTGCACGCAGTGGACTAGCAATAGGGTTGTAGGTGGCTCTGAGGCGCTGTAATGTAACATTGGTGTTTTTCTTAAAGGTAGTATAAAGTACATTTCTTTTTGAGGTTAATATGTTCTTTGTCTTCGGGTGTGTGGTTATGATGGATGTTGAGCTAGGTCAGAAGTCCAAGCTTCCCACAGCTGTACCCAACAGAGTGCTGAAAATGTCTATTAAATGAAATTCCTTATTCTTTACCTTCCCTTATTGCTCTTGTAAATGGCATTCCAGGAAACTCTACACATCTGAGGTATGTCCAGAAGACATCAGAGATGTTTGCGTTCACACATGGGCACCATAGGTCAGTTCTTGTTCAGTTTTTTTCTCATTCTTGTATCTTCCTGCCCAGAAAGCCTGCTAAGGAATATGCATATCATGCACTTCGCATTTTAAGTAAACACTTCAGCTTCATTACTTCTATTCAATTGATTTAAATACTTGAAGATACTGATAGATTCTAAATTACTTACACTCAGTTATATGGAAGCTTTACTGAAATTTTATAGAACTGGAGTTTAAGACGATGGCACTAAGTGAAGTGATTTGTTGACGTTAAAAAAAATAGTGCCTTACGCAAAACATTAAAAGTAACAAGGAACTGGTATCTTTTAGATGACCCAGCAGCTTTGGCTGATTGCCCCGAGTTGCTGTGCAGATAGTAAAAGGAAGATCATTTATATTTTTAGGTGACAGTCTAGGTCTCGAGCATGAGCAGGACAAAGGGGATGCAGGATTTTGTGCGCGGGGCAGAGATGGTTCCCAGGATACTTGGCAACCCATACCTGTTCAGAGCCCCAGACACAGGCATCTAGCAGTGGCTCACAGGCTTTGAGCAGGACGTGGCTTGGTTGCCCTTTCACGTCTTCAGTTAATGTCTTCAGGTGGGCACATGTTAGCTGGAGTGAGCCACGCTGCTGTCTGTTTTCCTGACCGCAGGGGCTGTGGCACGTCGTCCCGTGGTGGTTCTGGTCAGTGGTCCTGCCCACATGTTCTGGTCAGTGGTCCTGGCTGGGCTCTGCCCTTCTCCCACAGGAGCCTTGTGGAGGAAGGTTGCCACTAGCAGGCAGCCTCCTCTCACCTGGTGATGCACCCTGTTGCATCTTCCAGCTGTATCTCCCTGATCTCGTAGCAGTGGTGGGATGAGGAGTTGCTGCAAAGGTTTGCTTGACATGTGATTAGTTCCTGTCTGTGACCATGAAGAAGCTTCTTCAACTTGTTGAATTGTAGGCCTTTCCATCCTGGGATATGTTAGTGTCGGTGATGGGAAATGCCCCATGGCCTGTAGGCAATAATCCTCTTGAAGCTCCAAAGTCAGTAAGGTACAGAGATCTGCAAACACCAACTGAAAAAACAAAACAAAACAAAACCAACACTAAAGCAACCCCCCAAATACAGAGATGTCATCTCAATGGTCCCACTTAGTTTGATTGGTGGGAAAATGGTTCCTTCAGATTAGCTCTTAGGGAGAAATTCCTTGCTGTGAGGGTGGTGAGAACCTGGCTTGGGTTGCCCAGAGAAGCTGTGGCTGCCCCATCCCTGGAGGGGTTCAAGGCCAGGTTGGATGGGGCTTGGAGCAACGTGGTGTGGTGGGAGGTGTCCCTGCCCAGGGCAGGGGGTGGCACTGGATGATCTTTAAGGTCCCTTCCAACCCAAACCATTCTGTGATTCTATGTGAACTTGAAAGGAGAGCCATCCCCAAGGTGCTGTGGCTGTAGTTCTGATCCATCCCTGGGTCTCCGTGTTAAGGACACGTCCCAGGCTGTGCACGGGGCAGGCTTCAGTGTGCCGGGCAGGAGGCAGTGAGTAGAAGCGTCTGTCTGTCAGCCTGCCTGTGTGCAGCACCTTCATCTCCACACTCTGGGCTCGGAGTCTTTAGCAGGAGAGTTGTAGGGGTGTCACTGGGGCCAGGGTTTGAGATAGGATGAGGTTGTGGTTGCAGTCAGCAGAGCTATTGCCAGCGGGCGTTGAGGGAGAGGAGCTGCGGCTCCCTGAGAGCACCAGGAGGCAGCACCCAGGTTAATGGCGCCTTCTGACTGCGGGAAACACCGCGCTTTGTTTTCCTTTACACGGGCAGAAAGGCCGATCAGAACAGGCACGATAAAATGGTAAGAATCCAACAAAATAACAGTCTACTTCTAAAACCTGATTTGTGATACGTATATTAGAACGCCGCACGCCTTCGGGCAATTTTGAGATTAGTAAGGGATTAGCAGCCCTTTCCCAAAGCAAGGGAAGGAGGCATGGCTCGCTGGGATTGTTCCGTGCCCATTAAGTCAGCCCCAGGATTAACCGTGGAGCTCCTTTCCCTGTTCTGCATCCAGGTTGTTGGGGGAACTCTGCCCACCAGGAATCTCGCCTCCGCCAGGACTCGAAAGGGTCCCGCTTCCCTCCCATCCTCATCCACCTTTGCCAATTCATACTTATTGCTTTTAACACTGATGATGCTCAACTGCACTAGCTTTTTCTCTGTCCTGGGAAACAGATTTATTTTTTTTAAGAATAACAGTGAAATATTTTATACTATTGCAAGTAAGCACCGATGAAGATGGACACTTCATATATGCGTAGCTTATACTTTTGAAATACGAAGTTTTGCTATGTTTTAGGACATTGTAGCTTTATTCAATAAATTATTACCTCAAGGAATTGAATCTTATCGCTCTTTACAACACTTTTTTTCAGCCTTCGAAATGCCCCGAAGGCACCGCTGTGGTGGTTCATGGTGCTGTGAAAAGTGATCAATTTTTATAATGCAGTTCTAGCAATCGTGGTGTCTCAAGGCAGCTTTCAGCACTCTATTGCACTCACACGTTTGAGGATTTTGGTTTCTGATGCTTTTTTTAAAAACAAACAAACAAACAAACAAAAACAATAAAACCAAACTGCCAAAACCCCACAAAACAAAGCAAGCCACCCCAAACCAGCCACCCCGACTGACAAACTCGGGTCCTCTCAATGGCAAGACTGTACTGCCCAAAAGGAAAGGGCAGAGTTAATGTTGATTTGCAGATCTCAATAATGAATCGGACCAATACTATTGTCATCCATCAGTTGCTTCGGGTCAAACCTGGGTCTGTTACACTAATTTTTTTTTACTAAAAGTTTAGAGCATTTCCTTTGGCTCTCACACTGCTGCTTCTGATTTAAAGGAGAAATTTTTTCATTGTTTTTTGGTTTTCTTCATTTCAATCTGAAGCTTAGATTTACCGATGGAGTTCTGTATTTGTACAGATTTTGAAAATATTTTCATCTTGTAACCTTAAAATAATAAAAAAAAAAGCCTAAATTTCTAAACATCTTCATAAAATACTTGGGTAATTTTACTTAATTTTTTCAGGGTTTTTTTTTCTCACAGCATTTTCAAGTGGAAGTTTCCAAATTGACTTAGAAGGTTCCCAGCCATAGTCAATGAAAAAGCCTCAGGTGGATGCTACTGTTTCTAAAAGAAGCGTCTTCACTCGCCCACCTCTGCCACACCATGAACGTTCCTGGGTGGCTGAGAAGGCCCAGACTGGTCCTGAAAAATGGTGAAAGGGGAAGGAATGGGCTTAATTCCACTGGCACTTGTGTGTTGGCTCTCTGGACCCGTTCCACCTGGCCACGAGGAGCTCGTGGGACTTCTTGCTCTGCTTTCGAAAGACTGGAGTTTAAATCACTCCCAATTAGTGTCTAATGAAAAGGAAGAACAATTCCCTTGTGTTTCTCTGTGGGTTGGTGAGAGGATCAAACTATCAGGAGGGCACAGTGAAGTGTTGGGGTAGCACCGGGCCTGACCTGGGATAGCAACGCTTCCAGAAGGTTTTGCTTCAATAATATTTGGGTTTGGAAACTCTTGGTAGGTGGTCTTCTGGTCATCGGAGCAGAAGACCCAATGAAGCGCTTCCTTGCTTGGGTGCATTTTGTTGGTTTCTCTCGTCTAGCGGGAAGTTAAAATGTCATTATTCTGGATGGCTCTAATTCTGGCTGGAAATGAGCAGAATTAGGCTGAATCATGCTCTCTGAGCTTCCTGTCAGAATATTTGCTTGTGATTTTCCTAATAGCGCTACTATTTATTCCCGCTTGCACACAGCTTCCCTGTAGCTGAGCAGAGGGAATGGAGTAGGAGATCTTTTCCAAAGCAAGACATTGCCCTCTCCTGGATCCTGCCCGAATAATCCATCCCTGGCAGCAGCCCCCAGCCCCCACCCTGAGGTACCAGTGCCATCCCCTGGCGTCCCGGGTGTCAGCCTGATAGATCTCGTTCCACCCCCTGAGATGACTTAGTCATTTTAAAGCTTTGATGAAATTCAAAAACTTAATGGAACGGGAACAATAAGAGAATAACGTTTTGGGTGACAAAATTGTGTCGTTCAAAGTGTTGTCTTATTAAAACTTCTACAAACAAGGGACTCATCTGCTGACTCATCAAAAGGGTTATTTATAATGTAGTGGTGCTTCAAGTAACCTTGTTTTTTAGCATAAAACAATCTGTTCATCTGCCTCCTTTCAGCAGATGCTTCATGTAAGAGAACAGTCAACTTGTAAAAACTTTAATAAGATACTTTGGATTGTGAAACATATGTATGCTATAAATAACCTTCAGTTAATCAGACTGGGTTTTAAATCTTCGTATGTGGCTGTTTTGCTGAATATCTAGCTTTCTTTTTTAGAATGACCTTTAACTAGTGGACTAAATTATTTGACACAGACCATGTTAAGATCTATTATTTCTGTAGGAAAAAAAACCTACTTAATAGTAGTGCTTAAAAGATGATGGAAATATTTCTCTGAGCCATCTATTATTGAAACCTGCCAGGTTGTTTAACTTCTGAAGTACATGGGTTTGATGGAATAGCCTTCAATAACCAGCTGCAGGAAATAACTGCTTCAACAGTAACTTTTTATACTGAAAAGAAAGAAGGAAAAAAAAAAAAAAGGACATTTCAGCAGTTCCCTGACTCTGACTCTCCTGAGAAGCTGCATCTATTTTATTCCATATCTCCGGTAGCACGTATAGAAGTTTCTTCTGATACGATTTGATTTCACTGGTTTGCTTCATTTTGATTTGAAAATATCTGGAATTTTCCTACTTCCTGTTAAGTACCGAAAAGTAAGTACTTGTAAAAACCTCCAGAGGCACTTTGGTACATGGATTGCTTCTGTTAGAACAAAATGCTTCCACATCCGATCCTCTTCAAAGCAGCAGGAGAAGGGAGGTGGGAGTCAAGAGGAAGAAATGGAACAAATGGAAAAAAAAAAAACCAACCTTCATAACATCTGTAATTTCACAACCACCAAAAATAGCCGCATTTCTTCTTTTCTAAACCAAAAAATCCCCAACCCCCAAACTGAACTCTGACACCTCCTTGTGTTCACTTTTGTACATGGAGTGGGTCAGTGTCTGGGTAGGAGAACATTCTGGTGCTGTGACTGTTGACACTTGGTACATGGGGCTTTTTGTCCACAGATTAGCAGGAAAAGGTATGAGTAGACTTTGCATCCAGACAGGATGAAGTAATAGAGCAGGAAAGCTTTTATCTGTATTTTATTTGTTGCAAATCTCTCTCCCTGCAAGGACTGCACTTCTTAAAGGCAGTGTCTTTGGAGCTGGCCAGCCAGTTGCAGTATTGAGCCTACTAAATTTCCCTGTCTAGACAGTTCCTTCACCTCTTACTCTACCTTGTTTTACAGTATTCTTTTATTTATAGTAACTCTTTTTACAAATGGACTCACAGGTTTTCATGAATATCTTCTAACGAGGGTCACATTCATAACATGACCCTTCACTAGGAGTTGAGTAAGTTATTGCCACTGAAAACTTTGAAACCTTGCCCTTCAGTCTTGTCTCCAGTCTGATATGTTAAAATTATCTAATAAATTAGATCAGCACTTGGGATGGAGACAGACAAGCATGTTAAGCAAATAACTTTTATTTGGAAGTGATTTTTAAAATTGCATTTGTTGTTTTGTAATTTACAGGTGTTATTTTAATCTAGAAAGTAACCCTAAGCAAGTATTACAGGTTTCACTTTTTTTTGTTTGTTTGTTTAGCAAAATGCTTTGTAGCACCACGCAGGGAAATAACTGTGTTACTGTCAGTTTAATAAATCAGTCTGGGCTGTGGTATTTCAGGGTGGGAAGCACTTAAGGGAATATGAGCTCATGTCTAAGGTTCACTTCTCATGCTTTTACCTCTGTTTATAAATTCTGATTTTGTTCATACCTCCAAGAAGTTAGGATGAAGGTTGATGCTAAAATGGATACGGTCTTGATAGATTATATTCCCATAATAAAGCTTCTGTGCAGTAGCCAGGTGTCCATGTGGTTGAAGAGTAATGCAAAATGATGGGCACTCTTAAATTTTGTCTAAAGTCTTCTCAATACGTATCGAAGAGAGATGGCCTTGAGGAAGGAAAAAACCACATGCTTCTTACTGATAAGAAGTGCTGAGTAAGTTTTATATTGTGAGTGTGGATTCAGGTGTGACTAGTGAAACCCCTGTAGTGTCTCTGCTGTGCACCTGAGCTAGAATTTTGTGCACCGACCTCCTAACCAAGGTTTCATCTCAAAAAGCGGCTTTCATTAGCCGGTGACTCAGGCTTCTATAAATAGGCCTTAAATAAGGCAGACTAGTGCCATATTGTATCAGTGTCTGAATAACAAGAGCAAGTGAGAACTGAGTCATTCCAGTGACTCATCTCGTGTTAGAGGGACCTGGTGTTACGCTCCACAGTATGAAATCCACTCGTAATTGTGTTTCGGAAGACAACTCTCCTGAGATGCATTGCACTGAGCAGAGAAGCAAAAGGTTCTTGGCTTGTAGATAGCGGAGATCACGTTGAAGCTAATTCTTTTCCCCGTGGTGAGTAGCCAGTGTCTGCTGGCCATCTGGCCTCCCTCGGGCAGCCAGCTCCTGCCCCTCAGCTGCTAAAGAAAAAAATTAATATCGAAATTTAATCTTCAGAAGAGGTGAGACTTTTGCTTCCTTTGGGTACTGCGGTGCCTCTGGTGCCACGAGGCGTTGCGTGACACGCCGTGTGACAAGAGCCAGCTCGCAGGAAGGAGCCACCAGCAGTTGTGGTTTTCCCACCCAGGCGATTGGCGTTGTTATGGCAACGAGGTAATTCCTCTATCGATTTGTGTACAAAGCTAAACTGTTCCACTTGGAATCATTTTGCAATTTTGCGCAGCCCTGCTCACTCCACACAGATTGAATGCACCTTAATATTTATTGTATTGCAGCGTGTCAGTTGTTGGAACCCCTGTTGCCCTGGGTAAGAAAAGCAGCATTCTGGTTTTTTTCACTTTGTTGGCATGGAATAGCAATAGCACTTCAGGGAGTTCTAAGGTTTATTTTTTCACATAGACTAACCTTCAGTTTAAATTAAAGACTAAAGCCTGAACCACCTACGTTAATAACTTGTCATCCTTCTTCTTTTTTTTTTTTTTTTATTTTTAAAAACATCTCTTATATCCATGCCTCTAGCTCATTATACCTTCTCAAGAAGCTACGCAGATGAGTAACAAAGCGTTTACCATACATTGAGAAAGTAGAGATCAACTCGGAGCTGCTGGCAAGTCTGTGTATGTCATTTTCTTCTTACTACAGATGACTCACTCTTGGCCTTTATGTTTCTTCATTTGCCAAAAGCATTCTTGTCTGAACTAAAGTTGGTGGAACTCTCACTGGCTCCATCAAGTTTGATAGCTGCCCGCTTTATTTGTCCCTTTGCCTTTCTTCCCCAGCCCAACCAGGTTGCACCTTCCCCCAAAGGCTGTGCTTCACTAGAACATCCGCCTTGGATCTCACAGAGGTGGGACTTTAGGGAGGAGAAACGGATGGATTGGGGGGTAGTGGTGGCAGTGGAAATGTAGTCCCAACCCCAGGAATTCTTCTTCCATGGAAGATGGCACTAAAGTAGTGTGGCTAGAGCGTGAAGAAAATAGTTACGCTAAAGCAGGAGTTGAGAGGTGAGGCATTGGACTATACACCAAACATTCAAGAAAGCTTTTCTTGCCCACAAGAAACTTAATTTTAAGTATATAGGTGTAGGTAGTCAGCTGTTTGCTTAAAAAATAAAAAATACCGTTGTTACTCATGTGTCTTAAACTTCAAACTTGGCTGAGAAGTTTTTAAGATTTAAAGGCACTTATCGTGCCCAAACTGACCCCGTTAGCCTTGTGTGGAGAAACTTTCTTCCTGTGTTTATTTTTTATTTTAAGTTTGTGTTACAGTTCATGCAGAGACCTCAGAGGAAGAGCATGCAGTGCTGATTTAAAAGCAAAAAAGGCATCTCTCATTCTTTGCCCATCCCCTCTCAAGGCATGACCTTCATTCCGCTCACCCTCTGCTGTAACACACCGAAACAAGGCTTTTTTCAGGATTTCTCCAGCTTGCTGAGCCACCTCAGGAGCCTGCTGGGTTTGTTCCTCCCATGGATTTCTTCCAGCAGTCTTAGCAAGTGTTGAGTTTGTCCTATATAAGCAATCCACATATATCTTTGTGATCTTCTTCGAGGCTGCAAGATCGAGACTGTCTTGCAGGCATTAAAGTTCTTTTAGTTGAACATTGACTTGCTGAACTGTGTCAGTTCTCAGTTTGTGCCCGTACAAAGGCAGAAGATTGTGCTTTTCTGACAAAGCGTTGCAATATAGTGTGCCACAGCTTCACATTATTATCTGAAATATAATCTTAAATATGAGGAATTTCCCCCCCTCTTAATTTTTTGGGGGCATCAGATGTAGCATAAAGAAAAAATTCTGCTTTGATAGAGCTCTTCCGTAAGGCTGAGGGGTCAGACGTCTAGCAACCAGTGGCATGGTTTATCATAATAATATTAGCATTGTCAGAAAACTAGTGTTCTTCTGATATATTTGCAGTTAGTTCTAGATTTTAATTTTTGGTTGCATTTTAAGTTAACCTAAAATTAGTATTTTTTGGGAGCAAATGTTACATAAAATGCTCAGTTTGCCATCTTAGTAAAATAGAAGCCAATTAAGTTTGTTTCCAGCAAGAAAAATATTCCGATTTATTTATACTGGAACAATCTTCAAATACTTTTTTTGAAAAGAACAAAAATACCCTATACTACAGAGGCTTGCAAAACCTGAATTAATAGGCATGCTTTTTTGAAATTCATCTAGCAAATGTAACAGCCTCCACAATTATGAAAACAGAACAGATTTACCTACTGTAACTTTGATCGCTGCCTCCAGAGCCATCTGTCTCCCTTGTGACTAGCGCCGGTGGCATATTGTCCTAGTCCTCACCGCTGTCCTGCGTGGCCAGAGAAGCAGTGAGAACCTCTAAAGATGTTTATGTCTGGAAGCTGCTAATAATCAGCTTGATAAAGTTCCTTCCATCATTTTTCTTTAATAGGCCTTCGATGATCCCACTCCTATAAGGAAATAAAAAGTTGTGCCTGCCATGAAAAACATATTTATTTTTTTCTTTTTTTTTGCCAGAAGGGCAACTGCACGAGGCACGACAGCTGCTCTTGCTGTTTGCTAAGGATTTGCTCGACTTCATTTCTTACAAAAAAAAGCAATCTTGAGCCATAGGTGCTGTGCTGCAGTGGGGTGGTAAAAGCCAAGGAGAAAGGAATCGGAAATGGTCTGAGGAATCGCTTCTGTACCAAGAATGATTAATGACACGGCCCTTCAGCCTGCGGAGGGGACCGGTGGGATGGGGGACGGCAACGCAAAAGGTCAATGGGATTGAGAGCTGTATAGAGAGACAGTAAGAGTAATCGTTCAGCCTCTCCTGTAATCATAGCTACTGAGCACAAAATGAAGGCTGATTAAGAAAATAGTATTTTTTTTCCTGTAAAGCATAATAAAACTTTGCAGTGCTCTGGCACAGAATACAGATACTGAGTTCAGACAGCTTCAAAAGACACGGTTGGGGAAGAAAAAATTACCGGGGCTTAATAACCTCTAAGATGCTCCTGCAGTTAAGGAGATGCCAAACTTTTAAGTTCTTGGAAACCGGGGAAGTATCAGAATATGATTGAATCACAGAATTGTCCCAGTCTAAATGACCTTGGAGGTCATCTACTCCAACCTCCTGCTCAAAGCAGGATCAACACTGAAATGAGACCGATTTCCTCAGGCTTTGTGCAGTCAGATCTTGAAAGCCTCCAAAGTTGAAGATTTCGTGAGTGCTCTGGGGCTCTGGAGTGTGAGTTATCCTCACAGGGGAAAAAAAATTGCCTTGTTTAGTCAGGAGCTCCCCTGTTTCAGTTTGAGACCTGTCTTGTGTCCCAGCTATGTGCCTCGGTGAAAAGCTTGGCTCCCTCATCCTCAGTGACCTCCTCTCAGGTATTAGAAAAGCTGGTGTTGGCTCCTCCTGGCTAAAAAAACCCAATTTCCTTTCTTTTTATACCCTTCTCTAGATGTCTGGTGGTCTCATAGGTCTCTGATAGGCCTGGACAAAACAGGCCTTGCCAACCCTGGTGGTGGTAAAGCCAACTTGGGATCTCCTCAAGAATCTCTGTTTTCTTAAGGCATTTATTCTTATAGCCCATGTCAGCCACAAAGTTGAACAATGTTGTATTTTAATTATTTGGGTTTTTAATTTTTGAAAGTTAGGTTTTTTTCTTTAAAACAATGTTAAATGGTAAAGTTAAATGTTATGAGACTTTGTGCTTGGATTTTCAAAATCATAGAATCATAGAATCATTTGAGTTGGAAGGGACCTTAAAGATCATCGAGTTCCAACCCCCTGCCCTGGGCAGGGACACCTCCACCACACCAGGTTGCTCCAAGCCCCCTCCAACCTGGCCTTGAACCCCTCCAGGGATGGGGCAGCCACAGCTTCCCTGGGCAA
>JAOQGH010000003.1:21977793-22033067 GCA_025769975.1 Gallinago jamesoni | reverse complement strand
GTCCTTCCTGTGCTGAGGACTCCAAAGCTGGACACAGAGCTCCAGGTGGGGTCTCACGAGTGCAGAGCAGAGGGGTAATTGTCAAACTGAAGTGTGTCTGTGGTATGGTTACTGTAAGGATGTTCACTGGCACCCCACCATGCTTGCACCAATAAACAACAAATTTATTTCATAACGTGCTGTTCTGTTTTCAGACATTTGCATGGGAAAGAGACTAATGGTTTTAGACAAACTTACGTTCAAGAGGCTCATGGTTAGAATTCATTATAATATTTCTGTTGTTTATACTCCCATAGAATTGCATATTATATATAAAAAATTGTTTGGAAAATGTTCTTATTTTGAATTTCAGCAAGAGCTGAATAAACATCTTCATACTAACATATTCTAATTGTGCTATTGAGCGTGCACTAAAAACTGTGGAAAAAACTTAAGGGAAAAAAATACAGTGACGGTGTGTGTACTAAACTCAAAATATGGTAAGTACTTTATATTTCTTTTCAGAAATCACTTCATGTGGCATCGATAAAGGAAACCTTTTAAAAATTGCCTTTATTTTCTTATGGGATGATTACTGCCCCCACATCTCATGCTGTGCTCTCTGAAGACATGGGGCAGGGGCTCCAATTCCCTCCAAATGGGTAGAGCTGAGCCGGTGTCTGTTCGGGGGGGCTGGGGCTGGCTCGGGGTTCAAGGCAGGTACTGCTGCAGGGGATCCATGTCTTGTTCATCTTCCCGTTAAAGAACGTACAATCTGTGAGCACGTATAGTGGTAGCTCCCGCTATCTTTAAAAAATGAGGAGATGTTGGGGTGGGTGGTTGTTGGGTTTGGGTTTGGTTGTTTTTATTCCTACTGCAGTGAATACAGTTTGTGTTAAAGATAAACGTGTTCCCTGCTTGTGCTGTGTTTGTGTGGGTGCCAAAAAGCCTATATCCCAGGGACTCTTCCCTCTCTGGCAGGCTGCTCTGGGAACTATCTTTGAGTGGGAATTCCTCTAGTCGGGGAGCGCACCTTGATTCCCAGGCCACGATATCACCATAAACACTGGAGTTCGTGTGTCTGCCAGGGCTGAGCCTCAGCCCCCCACACTCAACCCCCCCCCCAGCTCACTGTGTCAGCCCTGGAGTCTCACTACAGCTTCACTTCTCAAATATTAACTTACTGCTGTAAGGACACCTTTTTTTGAAGCATACTGAAATATACAGGGGAAAATGTGGCTTCATTGATATAACTTAGTGTGGCTAATATTTGACCTATAATGAAAAAGAAAAATATTCAAAGAATTACTTTTTTTCTCCCTGTTGTTACTAATTAGCTAGACCAGATAGATAATAAAAAGGAGTGCTGCATCTCACTCCTTGTTCTTCTGTTACTTGTGCTAATCAAAACAAGTTGGTGGCTGCTATATGTAGATGAGAATGGAAATGGGATAAACATACAGGATTTTTTTCTGTATTAGTCATTCTGAATTGTAGTATGAGAATTTCTGGAGTTGTTTCAAGCCGCTTCTGCGCATCAAATAATTACAAAACGTTCCGTGACTCGACACTTTTCCTTCAGACTTTCAAAGATGCCGCCCCAGGTTGAACTGCTCAATAATATCAAATTTTAGCTTGAAATGCCAAAGTCTGCTGAAGCTTTCCTGTGAAAATGACCCGTATCTGTGGATTTAGCAGCAGATGATTGCCAGGAGCCGCCTTATTTGTCTGTATTGGTCTGAAAGGTCATAAAAATTACTTAAATATTTTCTTTTAATATTAATAACTGAAGAGAGCTATGCAGATGGAAGTATTAAAAAAAAAAGAAGAGAGAGATGCAATTGGTTATGTCTTTAAAAACCAAATGCACAGAGTTTTTTAGGCTTCCTCTAGCAGAGCTCAAGTTCAATGCCGTGTGTTCCCAAGGTCGTTAGTAGCCAGTGGAGCCGCTGGCAAGCGGGGCTGGGCTGGTGGCTGGCTTCCAGCGGGCTCGGGGGGGAGAAGCTGGCCCAGCCGCTGCCGCGCCGGCCGCCTGCGGGACCAGCTGCTCCACCAGCCCCTGCCTCTGCCGCAGCGAGGAGCCCTGGCCGAGCCCACCAACGCTGCTGCCAGGAAAAAGAGCTGGCAAATGGTACTCAAGGGTTCGGGGTTTTTATGTCTACGAGTATGTGTTCTGCAGTCCTTGCAAGCAAATGAGTATTCTGTGTACAAACTTAAGTACAGTTATCTTTTGTACTCTGAACTCCACGTGGACGAGTAGTCTGTTCATTAAGGCTTTTGCAGAAGAACCTTGGGAGGATGGGTACTTGATTCTATGATTTTTTTGATCATCTTAATTCAGCAAAGAAAATACTGCACCTAATCCCTGCCTGTAGTTATATTAGAAACGTCGGAGAACTACATGCACCTGAAGGAAAAAAAGCCCCCAAACTTCATTTTGGACAATTTCCAGTTTTTTTTCTGAGAGTGTTTTGGGCAGCACTACTACACGCTTCTGGGAACTGGATGCTCTTTTTAGAGCTAGGCTTATTATGAACTAAAGAGTCGTGGTGGGAAAAAGAATCGTGTTTCATGGTGGTGCTGGGAGTTGTGTTTTACCTGGTTACTTTGTCCAAATCATCATTTGCGCTATAAAAATTAACAAAACTTGAGGGAGACCAAGAAGGGTAGCAAAAGGAATCCTGTACTAGGGTGGTTTTATATGAGGAAAACCCAGAATATTGAAACACTTACCCCTGTCTACAGCTCTGTACAATTTGACCTGACTTGCAGCCAAAAAGGTATTAATGATTATTTTAAAAAAAAAAAAAAAGTATTTTAAGATGCACTAGTGAAATGCCTATGGCAAGAAACTTGTGATTTGAGCTCCTGTATTAAGAATTTGTAGCTTTAGTTGTCGCTCCACCCCCTTTAGAAGTGCTAAATTCTAAGTGCAAAGTTGAGTTCTGTTCTATTAAACAGAAAAGTAAATGCTGAGCGGGGAGGAACCGGAGGAAGCGTTGTTTGTTGGGTGTTGCTGGGATGTGAAAGGTGTTTTGATTGATGTTTCACACCAGAGTACTGTGGGTTTATTACTCAAGCTTATGAATAATAATAGCGTACTGTGAAGCATGTTATTTGGATTCTTCTGTTAATCTTGACTCAAATCATCTAGGCTTTAGGAGAACATGAGGAATAGTAACTTATCGGTGCTTTTGAATATTTAGGGCAGTACACGTGGGTTTTCTAAACGTCCATCCTAAATTTGCGGTAATTCTGCAGATATAGCTATGAAGCTGGACACATTTGAAATATCCCCCCCTTGCTTTTTCTGCAGATAACAGATGAGGAGAGTATTATGGATGCTTTTTCATGTGCCGTTGCTCTAGAAGTTTTATTGCCTGTTGCTCTGGTTCTATATGCATACTGTATATTGATTGACAGGGCTTTCTCTCCCAAGAAATCCCCTTTGGATAATGCATTGCTCTCCTTCTATAAGTGACAAGTTCAAGCATAGGGTCGCCATGAATTGTTCTCTTCCTCCATTTCTTCAGCATCGACCACTTCAGTGAGATGTTCTTATTTGAAATCATTGAATTGATGGACCCTACATCACCAAACAGCATCAAACTGGTGCTCGCTTTCACATCCTCAAAACTACCGACTGGTTTAAAATAATCCCTTTGTTGACTTTCCTGTATGTTTGAAAGTACTTTTTAAAAACTAATAAATAAACAACGTGACTTAGAGGTCAAGGATGTGTCTCTTTTGGCAGAGGAACCCCAGCATCAGAGTGCGACCCAGACTGCTTTATAGCATCAAAAAGTCAACGTTCACTCCTGACTCCAGGCCAGACAGGGCTCCTTTGAGTTCCCGTGGTTTTAGCCATGGGCTGTTACCTCCTCGTGCAGTCTGGCAGGAGCAGCCCCCAACACGTAGATGCAGACGATGGGTAGGCAGGTTGGCAATCTTGCTTGCCCCCAGACAGAGCTGGCAGTTTTTTTACAGCCAGCTCACCCTGTTGTTGACACCGTGGGTGCTCATACAGCCTTACCCTGCTTGGTCACGTTGGGATGAGTTGCAATAGTTTTGGCAGGTGGTGCTCCATAGCATTTCCAGGGGCTGGGATTGCCACGGCCACAAACACCCATGACTCAGGAACTCAGCTGTGATTTCTTCATTATCTGCTCAGCTTCTCCTACGAGCTTGTAGTGAATGTAAATTATAGGCTTGCCGTTGTAACTGGGGTAATTTACTGCTTCAGTCAGCAATGCATCCACGAAGTATCCAGCTAGATTCTTTGCTTGTATTTACCCTGGGGAGAGAGGTGGCATTGGTGTCTTCATTAACATATTGATGGATTTATTGACATCAGTTGTCTTCAGTCTTGTCTGTTTAATTAATATAATTGATCCACTGAACATCTAGCTAATAATTCTAGGCCAAATATTCTAACTGGTCTTGTTACTAAAATTGAGTCTCAGCCCCTTCCTGTGAAATCTACCATGGGCCTAGTTGCCAAAATAATTAAAATGACCATTAATTTGCGATTTTCCCTCCATCTAAAAATCTTATTAAGCTGGATTTTTATTAAGGACAAAATATTTAAAATGCCTTAACAGGAACTGAATGCTAAGAAATAGTAATGAAATGCTTGCTAGTTTTTGTGTCGAAAAGAGGAAACAAATAAGGTTCATGTCAGTGCGTTATACAAGGTCCATTGAAAAGCTGCCGCGATCGACAGAGTTTAAAGCTAGGAATAAAATGCATGATGAATGAGAACAAAGGATGGGGGAAATACTTCTGAACACTTTGTATTTATTTGTAGCCCGACTGAATGCTTTTCTGAGAAGATGCCCTGGATTGGTTAATTGTTGGGTAAATCATTTAGTAATTCTGGCTTCAGTCAGAGATATATATTAAAGAATAAAAACATCTGCGGCATCTAGTGAGCCGTGATATCCCAAGCTATAGACTGCCCCTTTTATCTCTTCTCAAATGATATATTACTTTGCCCATTAGTTTGCTAATGTTTATAAAACATCTTATGGTGACAGATATGGCTTCACTTAGAGACTGGAAAATGTGCAGGCATTAATTCCATGCTGCTCGTTAGTATTCATTCTTCTGCTGGTACTTACTTGCTATTGTATATATCACCTCACATACTAAAAGGTGCACGCAGGAGAATTTTTCCTGGCTTCTGCATTTTCAGCTCCATTGTCCAAAGGATGAAGGAATGAATCTGAACAAATAATTTGTACCTATGTTATGTAATTAGTAAGGGAAGAAACATATGTCAAATTAAAGCTAGCAATTCAAAATGTATCCCAATCTTGAAGAAACATGATAGCTTTCCAAATACCTATTGCACGGTGATTCATTAGCAATGTATTATTTTATTAAGGAGGACAGCAGCTGTGACCTGGTATCGGGAAGCCCAGAAGAGTGACTCAGGCCAAAATACTGTATTTAGTCCTTGTCCACAACTGTTTCTAGGCTGCATTCCAGGTATTCCTGCTGCTACTGCTTACATTTTTGTCTCTCTGAAATAGTTCAGTCTTGGATTTTGCCTGTGTTTTGGTCTGTTACTCAGTCATTCTTAAGCCAGTAACTTGGTAGACTTTCTTCTGTATTTGTTCTCCATTCCCAGCATATTTGATTTCTTTAAGTTTAGTACAGTTTGGGTATTGTCCAGTGAAGCGTCTAGGGTAAATACTTCCACCATTTCAGAGGACTATTCCAAGCATATTGTAGGCTCTGGAGTTTTCTTCTTAATAATGAAGAGATGGGACCAAATCAGAAATTTAATCTCAAGTAAAATCTTGAAGTTTGCAATTCTACAAAAACTGCTTGAGAATGCTTTGTTTCACTTGTACAGCAATAATTTTAGCTGGGAGGCACAGCTGTGAAAAGACTGGGAATGTCTAGTATGTCTAAGTTGCTTCTCATCCTGAGATATCTCACTCTGGGTAATAATTCTAATTATGGGCAATCAAGAAGAATTTAAGTCTGATATTTGAAAGAGAATCTGTTCTTGCTGAAAAATCAGACAAGCCCTCAGCTGATGCAGAACTTCTTGCTGTGTGTTTCAAGAATACATATATAGCATAAAAAGATAGATGAGGGAAGCAGAAGAGAACTAGTGACATGGGGCTGAAGTTGTGGGATTATATGATCAGGTTTTCAAAAAATTCCACCAAACTGTTCTAATTTGTCTCAGTTCAAAATGTATTTTCAGCACTAAAAATACTAGTCACTTATTATGTTATCTAAGTGCTGTTCTGGTCTTGTGATCAAAAGGCTGTGGAGTACTTTTGAGCTGTTAAATAATTTTGCATATAAAACCATGCAAACCTAAAAACCGTGCAAAACTAACATTAATCTCACATTCTGTGTTCTGGGAGTAATCAAGTCTGTAGGATGGTACAAAATGCTTGTTAATGGAATTTTAGTAGTTTAATTTTGCAGAATAATTTTTCATCACTAGTTTGTCACATAAACACTTACTATGGGGTAGTCGTTAGCTATTAGAAGTTATTACTCTAAAGTTTTGATTTTTCTGCCAGAGACCATGGAGTTTCTGGTAATTAAATATCTAATGATGTTTAAAGATCTCAAAACCAACCAAACAAAAAAAAACACACCACAAACGCAGCAGTGCTACTTAGCGGCCTAAACATTGTGAATTTGTATTTCGTGGTACATGTGGATATTTGAAAACCGTTCTCTTCAGCTGTTGAAAGGGGATATCTGATAATTATTCAAAATAGCAATGTTATCTGAATAAGCTGGCTTTGGGGTATCTCATATGAAGACTAAGGAAATTTGTACCTTGTGTTCAGAGTACCTACATCTCTTGGATATAAAAGCAATAGCTCATAGCAGATCTGAGCAGAGCATATATATCTATCTATATTAATTTCTTCATCATGAATTTTTGCCAATGCATTGGATTACGTGAAAACTTGGAAGCCAGTTTTCAAATGGATTTGATCTGTTGTCAATGGCACCACAGTAACGTTTCTATAGATTTGACTTCTGAAATGAAATGTTCTAATGAAAAAGATGTCGACAAAGAGTTAGTTCAGCGGGGCAGGTAGTCAGTGAGGTTTTTTAGGCTTTTGTAGTTTTTTAATACAACTCTTGCTTTGTAGCTCAAGCATCATTTTAAGTGTTGCAAGTGGAAAGAAGCAGCACAGATGCTGTTAACGGCAGGTCTTCTGAAATGTTTCTGGCTAATTAGGATTTTCCAGATCCTATGCCTCCTCTTGCTCTTTAGCACATACCATTCAATGTCACAAATAACCTTGAGCTGGAAATACACCTACTAGACTGTAGCTTATGGAGTGAATGAAGTTAAGCTTTCTTACCTTGTTAAGGATTATGCCTTGCCCTAGATATCTCAGGGGAAACCAGACATCCTGGTTGATAAAGCAAACCTACCCCCAGGGTCTGCCGAACCTAGTGTAGATTAACTGCTTGCATTGTGAATGAATTGTGAATGTGAATTTACATAATTGAAATGAAAATGTATGAAATGTGTGTATGTGCACGGGAAGCATACACATACACATTCATTTCTTTACAAGGAAACAAGCACAATATTTGGAAGGGTAAGCAGGAAAAAAAAGTACGGCAAATGACCAATATGATGATATTTGTAATCTTTTGTGGGCATACTAAGTGCCTAGAGAACTTGATGTTTTAGTGCTTAAAATATGCCAATTTGTTAACTGAGAGTTCAAGTTACTTTAAAGAGAAGATGATCCTTTTCCCAGAGTCACATGCAGTGCAAGGGAGTTTGAATACTTTGCACATCAGGAACAGGGTAAAACTGGCACAAAACAGAGATTCCAAAAAAGGGTCAGAGAATAAGGGTATTGAGAGCTACGCACTGTGTGTGTGTGTGTGTGTGTCTGTAGTCAAATAAGGCAGTCTTAATAAAGAGGTTTTTTAAGGTGATCAATTTAATATGGAGCATTTTAAGTGAAAGTATCTGTTAGGACTGACTGAAGGCTTGTGAAATTATTTTGATTTTGGTAGGCTTCCTTTTAAAATACATTGTTCTGCATAGTGGGAGGCAGTATAAATAGTTATTTAGAGCCTTGTTTTAGCAGAGTTCCAAAGTGCAACTTGAAAGGAAGCAGTTTTTTCACTCAAGGCTTAGCAGAAAACAAAGGATGCTTTTAATAGTAGTATTTGTGTACAGATAGAAAAAGAGTTTTTTGTGAGTGATAATACACAGACTTTTCCATAACTCTATTCTGCTGCCAGTAACAGTCAATACTTGCAGTTTTTTCATGATGAGAGCCAGTAAGTTAATTCAGCAGCTACTGAACTGATGTTTAGCTGAGGCTTCATTTTGGTGAAGAGCAAGGACTTTCCAGAAAAGCCGATGACAGCAGAGAACCTGCTGGGATTTAGCGCATGTTGATTTCTGAGAGAGGGAGAGGGGGATTGGGGCAGAAGGGAGTCATTTCAATGAAATGCTAGAAACAAGTCTGCCTTCCGTAAGAAATGGACAAGCTTGGAAAAAGTAAGTAATATATTTATTGAAATGAATGGCTGGATGTGAAGTTCACTGGAGGCACACACTGGTGCAGCAGGGAGGAGGGGGCTGCTTGGTTGTGCTCTTTAATGTGGAAATAAGTTTAGTTTTTTGGTATAAAGTGTCTTTTACTTGCCTCTGAAGCACGGCAGCAAACACTAGTGAGGAAAAGAATTATATTAAATAACTGCTTCTTACTAGATTAAGGGTAAATGGAGAGTATGTAAGATAAAGTAGATAAATGCATCAGCACCTGCATATTAAGCTCAGAACGTACAGAATAAAATTAGTATTGCAAATGAAATTCAACACAAGCAAATGTGTATCAACTAGTCAGTAACAACCCGGCTGAGAATTAGAAGCAGCTTCCTACTAAAGTTTTGGGGCATCTTACTGAACTAAATAGTAGGAAAAGGAATTCAGAGGCTTTAGAATAGGCCTACACACAGCCGTGAAAAATATATTGCAAAATATGACTGTACTCTGACCTAAGAATATTTTGGCAGTGCTTTTACAAACGTTTATTTTTACTTTGACCTCTACACATTTTGTCGCTGGGGCAATAGTCAGCTCCCGTCCCTCGGAGGGGCAGCAGGGCCTGCAGGAAGACAAAACCCAGCACTTTATCCTTCCCTTCGTACCCCAAGAACCACAGCGCCTCTAAGGTAGCTGGGGTTTTCCCGCTGTTACTTTGGGAACCCATTCTGTATGATAAAAGCAGGAGCACAGGGTGAAATAAGCACTCTATATTTACGTCGCCGTGGCGGGCCGGCCCTGCCCAGTGCCTCAGCCTCCCTGAGGGGCCGAGGCCGGGCCGGGGCTGAGGCAGCCGGAACGGGCTGGAAGCGGTGGGCTCCCCTCACAGAGAGCCCTGCAGCCGTGTCCGAGGAGACGTGGGATGCCAGAAGGGGCTTTGGCTCACTTCCCTCAGCCATCGATGGTATGGACCCCCACGGCCAGGGCTTGGGTTTGGCTGCCGGAGCCATTACTGTGGGGGCTTGGCTCCTCTGCGGCCTCCTCTGAGGAGGTGTGGGGCCCGGGTCTCGCCACACTCCCCTGGTGCTGGGTGGAGGCTCGATGGGCTGGGGCTGTGTGCCTCAGATTTTCGGAGGTAGTTCATTCTTGGGTAGTAGAGTGAGTATGTGGGAGTTTTTAGCCAGTAACAGATACTTTTTAGGGACACAGATATGAGGCCTGGAGCCTCTCTGCTGGGAGGACAGGCTGGGACAGTTGCGGGGGTTCAGCCTGGGGAAGAGAAGGCTCCGGGGAGACCTTAGAGCCCCTTCCAGTCTCTAAAGGGGCTCCACTAAAGCTGGGGAGGGGAACCATAGGACAAGGGGGAAGGGTTTTAACCGGAAAGAGGGGAGATAGAGATGAGATCTGAAGGAGAGCCTCTTTGCTGTGAGGGCCTGGTTGCCCAGAGAAGCTGTGGCTGCCCCATCCCTGGAGGGGTTCAAGGCCAGGTTGGAGGGGGCTTGAAGCAACCTGGTCCGGTGGGAGGTGTCCCTGCCCAGGGCAGGGGGCTGGAACTAAATGGTCTTTAAAGTCCCTTCTAACCCAACCCATTCTATGATTTTTCCTATAAAAATAACCTTTATGATCTCAGATTACCAGTTGCTTATATAAACAGGACAGTTGTCAGCTTAGTCCCCCACACCTGTAACTCTGTCGCCAAGCCACTTGGTAATTAAATTTTAAAGACAGGCATAGAAAATGTCACTTTTTCTCCTTAAGTGGATAGTAACAAATCTGAAGGCGGTACGTAGCATGTGTCAGAACCAGATAGGTTAAACTTTCTTTTCCATACTGTTGAAGCAGGAGTAGGACAAGGGGCGATGAGTGGTTCGTATCTCGCCGTCAGCAATCAGCTGGTAGGTCATGCTGTTAACAATTCCCACCTGCGCAGTGCACTGTAGCACTCCTCCAGCAGATAAAAGCACTAAAGAGACTAAAGTGATCAATTACATACCAGTGCTGAGACTCAGAGCTTCATACAGCGATGTGGTGCAGAGATAAACTGCAGTTGCTGAGCCTTCAGCTGCTGGGGAGTTCCACCACAGACCCCCATCTTAGCCTTTCCAAGGATGCTGGGGCTTTAATAGGATAAGGGCACTGAACTTTGTCCAGATCAAACTGTATGTAGTTTGCAATTATTCTTCTAAGGCCATAGCAATATTTATTGACAGTGCTGTTTACAGAACGTCCTGGATGCCCAAAACTACTAATTAGTCTTTTTGGGCAGTGACAACGAGGCAAGTAGAAATGTGTCTCAAACTATTTAACCTGTTGAGAGAAAAGTTTTGGAAAAAAATTGGGGGATCTTTGAAACAAGTGGTCAGAGTCTGATATTAAATACCATTGTAAAACAAACAAAGCTGATTGTGATAATAGCATGCAACACAGCTGCTCCTAATCACGCTAGTGAGATCAAAATGGGGTTTTAAAGGCTTTGTTTCTGGTAGCTATTCTTTTCGTGTTTGGAGTACACTTGTTTGATTATGTATTTGAGTAGATAGTTTGAGACCTCATGGGGACAGGGTGAAGGATGTGTGCTTTCTCCCATGTGACTTCACTCGTAACTTCAGCTACAAGCCTGGTTTGCTCTGGTTTTCTAGAATGAATAAATAGCTAAGCATCTTAATTGTGCAGGGACCAACATGTTTAGTAATAAACATGAGAATACAACAAATGGTAACAAATGGCTTTGCCTAGTAGTATATCCCAAAACATTGAAGATATATTCAGGCCTGTATTTAAACCAAATGAGCCAGCAAGTAGTAGAGAGTGATTTTGGTTTGTAAATGTCGTCTGGCACAATGAAATACCACTCATGTGGTAGGTAAGTTGGGGTGATCCTGCAGGAGGTATCCTGTGTGTTAATGTTTGATTTTGCTCAGGTGATCAGTTTATTCCTTGCAGTAATGGAAGGAACAGAAATCTTGGCAGAGAAAAATAAGGTTTGGAAACAGATAGTTAGTTCACTGTGCATGTTATTGATGTTGGTAGCTTATCAATGTTGGTAGGACTTGGCAGAATTGAAAGCTCACAGTGACAAGTTGCCCCTGCTGAAGCCTGTGGGAGTTCTTCCCAATCATTTCAGGGGGATCAGAGTCTTTGTATTTAATACTTTTAGATTGCAAACTCATTAGGACAACGATTTGGGCATCTTATGTCTAGGTCTTTTCACATAGTGGCATCGAGTCACATACTGTACCTTGCTGAGCAGACTTTGTAAAGCTAGGGAAAACTGCAGCCCTGGTGTTCCCAATTCTGTCCTACTTACTATATTTTTCTTACAAAGGAAAGCCTTTCTTCTAAGTTAAAAGCTAAGACTCAATAGCTTGTGCAGTTACTAACTTTTCACTTTGTAGTATTCAATCAGTTGTAAAACATTTTAATTCATTCTGCTAAGATACAAACGTGGGCAGGCTTTATCTTGTGCTTACTCATCAGGCCAACTTGATATTGTTTTAGGGGAGACCTGAGGAAGACAGTGAACTAAAGGTATGTTGGTTCAAACAGCAGCTTGAGCAGATGCTTAACATGAACTGTGCAAGTTAGTCTCTTGTCTTGAATAAAACAGTAAGGACTTAGATGGGTTTAGAGCCGGATAAGTGGTTTTTTCGGTTATCGCTATATCTGGACACATCAAAAGAAAAACTGGAACCAACCCGAAAACTTGTACCAAACCTGAAAAAATGCTTCACATTCAAACACATGAAAAAAGCTTCATGATTGTTATCCTGTCTAAAATTAAATTTTCAGTAGTATTCATTAGAGAATAGGGAGCTGTTAAATTACTAATGCATCTTTCCTGTATGGAGAAACTACTGCAGGCTGAGTTACTACTTTGGGATATGTTTAATACTAGTACTTTTGTAGGAAACCTGAGCAAACGAGCAGTGGGCATCAGCTCTGAGCCCGTGGGGCCACAGAATTCCACATGCATGCACAGCTGAGAGCCATCCTGTGCCATTAGCATTGCTGGAATCCAGATAATGCAGCTTTCTTGTGCAATTTGCTTTTGCTTATTGATTTGGCTCTTCAATCTTGTTTTTTGTATCCCTCAGAACTGGGCTTTTGGAAGAACAGCTTAAACGATTAACTGTATCACAGGACTAGCAGATTCAGGTATCTGATGAAAGTGTTTATTCCATGATCTGGATTTTTATTATCATCCAACACCTTTCTAAATAGCTGTATAACTTATCCTTCACTTTTCATTCAACCCGTGCACTGCAGAAACTGTGCTTAAATCCAGAAGAATCAGACAAAGCTGGCAAGACTGTATATTCTCTTCCTTGTAGACCAGTAGTATGGAGCTGCTTAACTTTACAACGGGTTGAAAAGCTGTTTTATGGGACTCTTTATGGAAGGGTTTTGTTTTCTTAGCAGACATTTATCCATGTGATGTATTGGTGGCTATTAGAGGGGTTTGGCTGTGATGTGCAATTTCACAATATGCAAGCACCTTTTAAAATTGCAGTATTTCTTCAGTGCGTTGTATTTGGTATCTGTTAGAAATGAGGCAGTATTTGAATAATTATAAAGCTTCTCTGGAGCAAGGGATATAGCTTTAGGCTGTCTTCACTGCAGTGGAAAAAACCACTTAAATTTCTCTGAATTTCTGAATTTGTGGAAAAGATATTTACTTGCAAAGTGTACAGATACCAGGTAATCACGATACCATCTTGCTGTGTTGTATATGTGTGTTTCAAGGTGTGGGTGCTTCAAATCAGGCCTTCGTTGTGGAATGGGGTCATTTTGCTAAGGTGCCTGATCCATGCCATGAGCCCGTGTGAGTTGGAGTTGTCTGTGCTAGCACCGTGACCAAGCTCACCATGAAGGTTTTGTGAACTATATAAACAAAACTATTTAGGAATTGCCACATTAGGCTAGATTCTGTGTAGTTTGCTCTTTTTCTGTTGTGTGGGGCAGCCCCGCATAAAGTGTACGTTTGGATGTAGCTTTCTTACAATGAGTACTTCTTCAGTTCCTGTTGATGCCGTATCTAAGCATTACAGGCCGATTATATGAAGGAATAGGGAATTTTGGGGCTTTTCTGTCCCCATTCCTTATGGTTTCCTACTGTGCTGATATAGCACGAATACCTGGTGATATGACTACCTTGACAATTATACAAATTATCATCAATTTTACTTTTGTGGGGATGGAAGGTTAGGCTGAATAGGTAAACCTACATGCGTGTCTGCTGGTTAAAATTCTTATATTGGTTTTCAGTTCATCAGATATTTGTGTGATGAAGAAGAGATTGTAAACTGTTCAGCTTTAGGAAGATGACTGACCAAAAGGGAGCACCTTAGAGTTTTTTGACACAAAAGATAGTTGTTTACAAGTCGGTTTCAACCAAAGATCATCAGAGTAACTCCTACCTTACCATTTTTAGTTGTTGTTTTGTAAAGTTACGTTATTTAGCGGCATTTTTGACAGTTCATGCTTCTCTAGCCTGAGGAACTTTGTAGGTAATGCTGTGATAAGTAGCATTTGGCCGACCACCTGCTCTCTCGTATTCTGGAAATATTACAACTGGCCATGAAACAGCTATGAACTGATCGCTTGACCATGGCAGATGAGCTGCCCTCATCAGTGTGTTCTGGTATATATTTAACTTAATAATGTGAGCAGATGGTCATTATATTGATTCATGAAGCAAGGGAGGGAAGCTTGGCTGTCTTGATAACCTAAGGCCTCAGTGCCGAGCATCGGAGTGGGGCAAGAAGCAGGGAAGGATGGGGATAAAAGAAAATTATCGTGGTCTGGGTTTTTCGTTTGTTTGGCTTCGGGTTTTTGTTTTGTTGTGGTTTTATTTACAAAGGACCAGTGTGGACAGGAATAAAATAAAAGCAAGTTTAGGTGATGCATCGAGCCTGTACCATATGGTCATTTCCCTGGAGATAGAGATTGGTAGTGCACAAGTATGATGAGGCTGAAATATTTGCAGCACTGATGGGGAAAAGAAAGGAGGGGAGAGGGAATGAGAGGACAGTCCTTCTTAAAGTTGTGAAACCTGATTAATAGCAACAGCAGAGATGACATGTGTTTTGATGAAACTGTGAAGGGAAAAAGTAATACTGAAGTCCCAGTTCTTCAGTAATTGTTTTACAAAGAACAACTTTGTTTAATTGTCTCCACATTTAATAGGTTATTACTTGAGATTTTAGCAAAAAGCTGATTCTGTAAAATATTCAGCATCTATCCTCGTTAGCTAAACTGGGAAGTTGACAAATTCCCATCCTGGATCAGCTCAAAGGAACAGCTTGATTTGCTTATTCATTTTGCAGTTTTCACATGAGAAATACTATATACAGAGGAACATTCTCTTGAGCAAGAGCCTAATCTCATGCTTTGGTTCCTGTTTCTCCTAGCTGCTGATTAGCTTTGCTGTCTTATCAGTTTATGTCATAGTATGTGACTAAAATTGACTTTGCAGTGAAGAGGGAATACGTTTCGTCTTCACAGATGCTGCTGTTACCATGGAGATAAAAGGACCAATGGCCTTTTCTTGGTTTGGACTGTACTACAGTGTTCGTACAGAGATGGTGCATTCGAAAATGCAACATTTGGTGCTTTTATATTTCAGTCTAAATATCAAATGAGAAAGCATATTGTTTTTTCTTGCTGATGAAGTTTAATAATAAATACAGATTTGGGACTTTTTCTGGAAGCAGAAAGCAAGCCCACCAGGAATGTGAAAACAGCGTGGCTGGTTTATGCTTGCTAAACCTCCTCTCTGGGAAAAACCTTTTGGCTTTGCAAAATATAACCCTGTAGAGCCTTTGGGTTTATCTGATGCAGTGTTTGATGCTGGTTACATCACCAGCTTACTTATCTGTGATGTTCCACCGTGGCTGATCTCTTGAATGAGCATGCAAAAGCTGTGAATGCAATTTTTTTTTCCTTTTTTTTTTTTTTTTTTTCCTTGAGAGAGCTTTTCTACCTCACATCGCGTGAAAGAAAATATAAATACCAAATCCACCACACATTCAAGGATGGCTTGCAGAAGGTGTTATTTGTGAGTACCTTTTCCTTCTTCATCTGTCATCACGTCTCTGATATCTGTGTTGAGGATTCCAGAAGTGGGAGTAGTGATCAGTTTATTGTTTGGTAGGTTTCTTTCCACGAACCATTTTTAGGGTGTTACCTTTTTGGCAGATGAATGATCTGTATATTTGAAATGCACACATGATTGTGTTTATGCATATGGGTATTTAAAATTTTAACCTAATAAACTGAAAAAGCGTATGTTTAGCAGTGAAAAAAAAAACAAACCACAGCCAAACAGAAAACAGTTTGCATACAAGAAGCAATGCAGGATGCTAGGAATTCTGTCTGTGACGAGTCAAGTCTCTCTTCCATTTTGTTTTAATGCTTTGTCATATTAAAGTGTAATCTGTTCTTTAAATACATAAACATTAATATAAGGGTAAGGACAATCTTAAGCAATATAATATCGATTAGGCAAAATGTTGCTGTGGTTTTGTTGTCGTTATATATATATATATATATATACATGCTTGACCAGAACCTAAAGATGCATTAGTTGCTTATTATTTACTTGAGCAATTTCTCCAGCATTATCGTCAGCGCAGCAGGAGTTTAGTATTTCATTCATTTAATGCAGTGCAGCAGCTCTTCGCGCGAGTTGTCACGTTTGGTAGAAGAGCTAATCCACTTGTAGCCGGAGGAAGGACAGCGCTGAAGTTTGCGTGTTGTTTGTGGTGTCAGCATCAGGGTCTATATGGAAACCACCCCGGGTGGGTTTTTTCAGCTGGGTTCTCGTGGCTCCACAGGACCGTTACTATGAGCTTTCTTTTAAACCACACTGCAGTGTTGTTCCACTCGAGGGAAAAATCAGAGCAAATTAAACACGAGTGTGCAGTGAAGTTGTCCTCTCCCGCTCACCCTCGCTGCCATCAGTGGTTCATTTCTAATCCAGTGTTTTGAAATGGCTGCACCTGCTATTTGCATTTCTGAACTCTGGCTAATGATTCTCTCCCTTTAGGGTTAAATTTAGGTTTGCCAGAGTATCATCCATTAGGGAGGTGCAATTGTCATCTGTAGCCTTTTGCAGTTATTTTAATAGTGTCTGTGAGGGTCCTACTTTGAGTAAATCTGCTTTATGTTCAGTAGCACTGTCCGCATGCAGGCAGAGTGAGTTCGACCATTGAAGATAAAACTACTTGAAATGAATATTGAAAGATTATTGAAATCTGTTCTTCAGTTTTCGTTAGCCTTCTGTTTTACAGAGATGGTATGAATGGTTAAGGTGAAACGTTTTCAAATCAGAATAAGCTTGGAACTGTACATAGGAAGTTGAAATAAGAAAAATGAACTTGGAAAACAGGTTGTAGCCTCTCAGGTATACGTGGATCAGCTTTAAATATAATGCCGTATGTTTATACAATATAGTAGTACTAATGAAGTGGTAATGTTTGTGTTAGGCTCCATTGGAATTTGAGTTGTGGGATTTGGGGATTTTGAAACTCTCGTCAGGGGACAGAATTTCTTGCAGTGCCTGTCGCGTGGTGTTAAAGAGTGTTTAATCTCTGTAGGTTACTTTCTTTAACAGTGATGTTGCAGTCTTATTTATAGAACCGTCTAGTACAGTATTTTCCTTTATTACTGCTCATGTGTTTGGTATCTTTTACCTACCTCAGCACATTGCTGTAGAAAACACCGTATGTACTATAACTTCTCCTATAATTGTGTATTTTAACTCCTATTTAAGAATGTTGATGCTGATAGTTGAAAAGAAGGAAAATGCAAGGCTGGGGGCTTTTATAGAACTTACTGTCTAGAACATACAGGTACAAAATCTTCATGTTCTTTAAAAGTGATTGATTCTGAATAAAATTGTATGTTAAAGAGTTAAATCCACCAGCTCTTTAATGCATGAGTAAGTTTTCAAATGCAAACTATAAACCTGTCAATGTTCTAATAATATATATACTCGGGACTTACGCTAGGGACTTTTGCCTTTTAAAAAATAAAATATAATTTCTTACATCTTAAAAATAAAATGTAAGAAGCTAGGTTGTTGCTGTTCTAGAAAAAGCTAAACAATATCAAACTGCTAGGATTATAAAAGGTTTTTTTCAGATGCTGCACTGAATAGAACATATGTCATTCTACCATTGTTTTAAGTAATAGGATTTGCCTTGCTATAAATTTCTTATGCTGTATGTGTGATTTCACTCTTTGTACATTACTATTTTTCCTTTTTCATGAGCTTCAAATCCAATATGAATAGATGTCGCTGTTTAGATTTGGTTTTACTATGATGATTGCTTTGTGAAATTATAAATGTGGCTGTATTTTGTACTATGAGTTTTTTCTTGAGTAATTCTGGGACCTCACTTAATTATGGGGGAAATTATAGAAAACATGCAGTGAATCTATCAATTTTCTGATTTAATCTAAAGGATTTTTTTCTTCTTGCATTCACAGCTTCATGTCTCTCTGCTCTTCTTTATTTCTGGTTTTGGACTATATGGGTTTTATTCCCCTACAGATTTTGAAAGTGACTGGTAAACACAGATGATAAAAGTGTATTTTATGTGCACTGTAAATGAATAGTTGGTTTTGTAGTAAAACTTAATCAAAAGGGCAATAAATGTTCCTAATTATAAGTGCCTACATATTTCCAATCTTAATTAAATTCACCCTAGATATGGCTAAGCCAGTATTGGAGGCTGCCTACAAACTGTGCATTGCTAGGATGCGAAAGAATCCCCCCTTGCCTCTTTGTATAGGCTGTACTTCATTTTCATGAAACAAAAAAAAAAATTATAATATTACTTTTAAAAATAATTATCTATAATGTTAATAAGCATTGTGTTCTAGGATGGGACAAAAAATAACTGATGTTTCTTGTTTAATATGCTGTGGCACTACTGGTTTCATTCTCCCAAGAGATGGTAATTATTTTAAGGCCTTTTTGCTGGAGGAGGGGACAGTGAAAGCCTACCTAATCATTCTTTTGAAAAATCCAGCTGTGGACACTTGAGTTGGAAGCACATAAAGGGGAGTATTATTCAAAACAAGAACCTATCAGTTCGCATTTATACTGCAACACGAACAAGTGCTGATGTTTAATCATTTTGATGACTATCAAATTTTATGTATTCTTGAGCAAAATTCAGTGGTCTGTTCTCACGTGCCAATCTCTTAGAACTGCAGGTTTTATTGTGAATCCTTGATATCTAGTGAAACTATCTCTAATTTTTATTAAGAAAACATCCTATCCTATATTACTTTTCACTAGGGTATGTGAATACTGCATAGGAGGGGGGCAGAGAGGGAAGGAGGGAGAAGCCAACGTAGCAGGTCTAGGATGTATGGTTGTGCTACTATATGGTATCTGGGTGGTATTCTTGGCTCTTAAACAAGATGGCAGAAATATAGGTATTAGTTGTAGTCTTCTAGGGTGTGTGATGCTCTCTGCCAAGTACATGTGAATTGTCAAGATTTTTTTACATAAACAACCATAAAAGCAATAATAGCATTTAATTTTGTACAGTTGCCATTCAAAAAAGGATGTAGGGGAAAGACTGTAATTAACAAGAACACTGTGAAAAAACACAGTATTTGCTATATGCCACCACAGCCTCTCCTTGACATACTGGGCTGCAGACTGATGGATATAGTAGGATGAATCAAATAAAAAAATAAAAAAAGTTTTCCAGTGCTACTTAAAAAGCCAAAATCATACTGTCCTATGCATTGTGGGTGAAGATCTGAGCATCGAAAGGAATATCTTTGATGTCAGAACAGTAGGAATTTATCCTGGCAGATGTGAATGGTTCATCTGCTAAATCACCTCTTAGTGGACATGTCTGTGGACAACTACAGTCAGGCTTGGACTAGGAGGAGATTATATGAGTTACCAGATAAAACTATCTGCTCTTTTCTCTGCTGGGCTGTTTCCAAAAACCAAGTTGTCTTGTGGGTGCAGTCGGTGTGTTGATCCTGAAGGCCTGTCTAGCATGTTAATACACATGTTAACAATCAAACTTTTAGCTGGATATGAGTCTGTATTGTTGTGACTTTTCTTGTTCATCACCTATTTGGAGATCAGTTTGATTATATTTCAAATTTTGTTTCTCATTACAGAAATGGTTCAATTTATTAAATGAGAATGGGATGGACTTAACTAGTTTTTAACTATAGTCTTTTCTAATCTCAGCTGTAGCCATAACTCTGGATTGATATGAGAGAGAAAATAACTTGTAAAATAACGTAATTCTTCATTAGGATAAAATACTGAGAAATGGAAGTATTCCTTTTAGTAGCTTGTAGGCACGAATCAAATCAAATAATTCTTAGCTCCCTTGGATGACATAGAAGGGAATGGCTTTGTGTAGGAGATGAACTTGTCTACCACTTCAGCTATTTTCAAGCTAATTTTAAAAAGGGTATGTGTTAACTAGCACCAGCTATTCAGAGTGCCTGAGGCAGCACCATAGGAGGCTGTGCTAGTATAAATTTTTCCTAGTGCTTGCACATACTTATTGGAACACGGCACTTCATGAAAAAAATGCACCAGAAGAGAAGGAAGAATACTGGCAGATGGAGGTGAACAGATTGTTATTTCATACAAAGAAGAGGAATAGTGTCTGAAGTAATATGGCTGTAGAAAAATGCAGCAGTTAAGAGGAACAAACATACCTAGTAGAATCCTGCCATCAGCCACATCATTAACTTCATAAAAAGACAACATTTCTTCCAGCTGTGGTCCTGTACCAACCCACTTTTACTAAATATCTGTGAGACAACAGTCTCTGTCTCTTCTGTTTAACAGCTGATAATCTTGTCAGGAAGAAGTTGTAAGACAGCGATGACTTAATAATTCTGTCAGTTTACTCACAGGTTTACACGTGCATGAAATTAAACAGTAGGAAAATAAAAAAGGATTAGATATCATATCCTGTGCTAAATATTGCATGCTGTTCAGAGTTGGGAGGAGAAGCTTTCTCCTGGGTGGACGTGGTGCTTGCCACAGCCAGTAGCACGGCCCTGTCGCCAGGAGGAGGAGGATGGTTACCGGCTTGCTCTGAGGACATTTTGAAAACTGTAAGAGGATAGCCTGCTAAAGCAAAAGTCATTCCAAGTTCATAGTCTGGGATTCTGTTCTCCCAGGTTGTTTTAAAACCAATATTGAGAAACTTGTCTACTGAGTTTGGGAAGCTTGTTGGGGATTGTGAGAGAAAAAAAAAAAAATATGCAGTTGTAGCTTTATGTGAAGATCAGTAATCTGTTTCTTTTTATTTGTATATCTAAGTAAGACTCCAGTACTGAAAGGATAAAAAGAATGGTCATTTCTGTTTGCTGATGGATATGAAAGTGTTGTTAAAACAAGTGGTTTCTAATGGCAAACATCGTGGAATTTATGGAGATGTCACAGGGACAGTCAAAGCTACTTTGGGACTGCATGCTTACTTTGTAGCTGGATTTTTCTTGTTAATGTTGTTATACTGAGGGGAGATGTGATTTCAGAGTTTTGGTTTAGGTTTGGTTCTGTTTTTACTGTGTGACTAGTCTGTTCTCAAAAGAACGTTCCTTAAAAATTGACAAGTCCTGTCCATGTGTGCTTGGGAAGAGCTGGAAGAAACCTGGCCTGGGAGCAGGAAATTACAAAGCTACCGTGCCTGCTGGGATCTTGCAGTAATGTTTCAGAAAGTGAAATTACTGGAAGAAGCATTCATCAGTTAGTCATTTATCTCGTGTCAGTGCTGAAGTAGCTCTGCTCTTCCAATCTTAAATCAGTTTTTGAAGACTACAGTTTAGAGATGTAGAAACTAAACTTAATAGGGCCGAGCATCTATGCTACTGTGAACAGAGGAAGTGATTACTTCTCCTCCAAATTATTTAAATGTTTCTGCTGATGTCTTTAGCTGTTACAACTTAGTGAATCAATAGTGCTTTGAATGCAAACTTGTGTTGAACACTGATTTAAAAATCTAGCTATATAGTTTAAAAAAAAAAAAGAAACAAACACAAACCCAGAAAAGGTATTTGAATCTTGATCTTTTTGTAGTATGTTCCAGAGGAGTAAATGAATGGAAGTACTGTTTTAGCAAGCGATTACAGGCACAAAATGCCATGTACGGGTCTTAGATTGCACCGGCAGAAGGTGTATTTGCTTTGAGTAAAATTACTACTCTGTGACAGAGGCTGTAAAGCCTGAGCCTCATATTTGTCAGACTGATCAGGCTTTAAGTCAGTGGGATCTAGAGGAACCAAAGCACTGAGTCAAGATATCCCTGAATTTTAAAATCTGGAGCAGAGTCCAAAGCTCATGTTTGTTTCTGTAACTAGATGGACAAAGAGCCTGTCTTTGAACACCCTAAGAACTGGTGGAAATCTAACCTTACGTATTGAACATACATCTTTGACATCTGAGATGTTCTTGTTGGAACACAGCAATGATATGTAGCAACGTAATTGCCAGCCTGTAGTTGAACATTTTCGTCTGTTTTATCTACTCCATACCTGCACCTATGACACACGGAGTGCCAGGGTAGGTACTACTTGACACACCTTTGGCACTTCTTATTTGCTATCAAGGTGACTGGACTTCTCCATTTCTTCTGCGTCTTCGAAAAGAAACTCAGAGCAGTTGAGCTCCTAACCAGTCTTGCGTGATAGGTGAGTATTAACCTTAACTGCAGATGAGCAAACTCAGATTATAGGGAGAATTTTCTTCCTTATTGTTTAGAGTTTTGTGGAACCTAGGAAAGTCGGAGTAGGACAGATTCCTGGAGCCTGCGGGGAAGATTCTTTTCGAAATAGCCAGAAGCAAGCTTGGCTCAAAATGCTTTGTTGAGCAGAACTGAATTTAGCCAGATTCTTTCCTGTGTTTACTGGTTTATTCTCTGAAGAAAGAGTTACTGTTGATGAAAATAGAGAGATTTGTATGGAAAAAAAAAGGGTGGTGGGAAGGGAATTTGGGACACCCTCATACTAATTTCCTCCTTTTGCTTCTACTGAAAAAAATTAGGTATTCACAAAGCAGGAAGCAGCGGCTTCATCAGTGTGATCAGTTTTCCTACCTAATGTGAGACTATCGTGCGACGCACACTTACAGTGTACTCCCCTGGTTCCATGAATTGTGTGGAGCAACTTGTGTGACTATCGTATGTTTTCCTTGTCAGAAAATAACAGGTTTTGCGTGTTCTAACTGCTTTTATCATGGTCCATCGATGTTTTCAGTAACACTGTCCATCTTTCTTTAGAATTTTTCTGGTCGTCTTTCCAAGTGGTTTGAAGGTGCCACCAATTAGTAAGTGTGCACTACGAGGCGTTAGCAGGGTACGTCCCATGATGGCAATCTGCCTCGTGACTGAATTGTGTTGCACTTCTGTTTCCAAAAGCTCAAGAATTTTGTAGGAGCTACCATCAGTTGCTGTCTTTAAGCAGAAAATCCAACTCATCTTGGCCGTGCAGTTGCTGACACACTGTTGGCAACAGAAATCAGAACAGGCTGACCTTGATATTTTTTTTTTTTTTTCCAAAAGGATTAGTATCTGACTCCGTTCTGAACAAAGACTGATTTTTTTTTTTTTTTGCCTAACCACTCTGATCTTATAAGAAAGTGACCTCACAGGATTCACTCTAAGCCTCAGGGATGCAGAGGAATCAAAATCAATCTTCTGAAACATCTGTCAAGATGCCAAGCAAAAGATGGGGTGGGGGAAGGTGCATTTATGTAGACGTACACACATTCTCTATTAATAATCAGTTACAAGTTAAATGAGGATCTTCAATTTAATGGATACTTATTTCATGTGTGCACACTGTAATAGCTAGGAAATATTGATTATTTTTTTTATGATTTCCTAGAAGAATGCTGTGTCTTAAGAAATTTGATTATGTGGTTTTATCATGGAGGACTTGCTGTGCTAAACCTTGTTTAATGTTTCCGGGCACAAACATAAAAAATGCTGAGAAGTGTACTGTGTGTTCCTTAAAGATCTTCTAAGCTTTACTTCAGATGCAATACCTTGTCTTGTTTTGCAACTCTTCTGTGTTTTTAATGAAAAAATATAAACACAATGATCTGGGGTGCAGCCTTATCTTTCTGAGTTGTAAAGTTTTTTTTATTTTTCCATGCAATTAAATTAGTATTGCGAATTTCAGAATATTGTCAAAAACTTGGGTGAAACTTGGATTCCTTCAAATTTGTGGGTGTCATATTGCAGTATGTTTATAATTGCTGGGCCTGAAGAAAGCTTACGTCCATATTCATCCCATTATTCCTCCTCATGTTTAAGCATTGTGTTTGTAACTCCACTGACAAAGAAACAGCTTGACTGGTGCAGAGTAACGTGCAAGTCTGAAGCTTCATTTCCATAGGAATTTTAACCCTCAATGTTTAGTTTTTGCCTCTGTTCCGCATGGCAAGGCAAAAACAAAGTCTTAAATTGGCATTTTATCTTAATCTTGCAACAAAACTTTGATTCTTCATTGCAACAGTTCATCACTGTCATTCCTGATGTATATATTTCGACCACGGGACTATTTCCCTCTTTATTTACTGGGATTCAGAATTGACATCCGTATGTCAAATTTCATTCAAAGCTATCATGAATTTCAAATATACCTATTAGCACCTGCTTTTCCCTAAAAAGCCCCTTTCTAAACACTTGGTGTTTTGACTTTGTGTTTTTCCTTGTGTCGTAGGTCTTTAAATACTCTGCACCAGTTTTGCTGTCCAGCTCCATTGTACCATACCCAGCTAGCTGTCCCTGCCACACACTCAGAGTACAGGTAAGAGTAGATATGGTCCACCCACTTCTGATTTTTGAAGAGAGATATGACGCTGCAATTTGACATAAGGGATAGTAGTTTAAGTTTTAAAATAAAAAAAGAGTATTAGAAAAACATATCAAACATTTTTAACATCTCGTTGGATAGTTCTATTCACTTCTCTCAGGCACAGTAAAATTATAAAGTAAAATGAGTTTGATGTGCTTTAAGAGGCATATCCCCTTAGACTCTGAAAGGCAGAGAGAAGCTAGCTGTAGGTTTTGTGCTCACATAACAAATATATTGAAACATTTATATAATTTATGTAGGGTGTTGATGCTGTTCTGAGCAACACCTTGTTAACCCCTGAATATTTCATGACAGTACTGAGTTAAGGCAGGCATTGTGGCACTCTCAGGGTTAAAAGCATGGACCTGCAAAAGGCTCGGCGTTGCCTTTTGATTTGAGTGGAAGTAACGGGCTTTTAAACAGATGTAAGCCCTTCACGCCAAGCAGAGTCTGCCCTGAATATATAAAAAAATACATGTTTTTCACCTAATAATGCTTTATTTAACATAGATATCTTTACTATATGTTTTCCAAGTTCTTTGGGCAAATATGGAGAGCAGTAATTATGCATCTTAGTACAATTCATTGTCAGTGCCAGTGTTTATTTTAAGTCATCTTATAAAAGCATCAAAGGACAGCTAATCTAAGTAATTAGAAATGTGAAAACAGTTAAGAAATTGTGCATGTCATGAAAAAAATTTTCTTAAATGTTTACTTTTAATATTAGTGATTAACTTAGTGATAATTGCCAGCTCATGAATAATGTTAATATCAAAATATTGGAAGTCTGGTGCTGAAAAATCAAATCACTTTGCACTGGTAATAAGGAAAGAGAAAAACAAACAATGAATCCTAAATCTGTAAATGCATAAACATACTTCTGATTTGAATCTTTCATGTCTTAGTTATCTCTAACCATGCATGTTTGAATTCATCCTGTTGTTTTACATTGCAGCATCTGTTCGTATGCTTGGGGTTTTTTTTCCTCCCATCAGAGCTTTCAGTTTTATTTGGTGGTAGTGAATCCATAGTCAAGTTGTAAGACAACATAGTATTCCTTCAGTGAGGAGCACGGCCTGAACACTTAGACTCTCCACTTGCTTTTTAATGAGACTTTTATTTTTCCTTCATCCTTGGCTTACAATGCTTCAATTTAAGGACTTTAGTCAGAGACCTTCCTATAGGGATGTTGACAGGAAAACGAATTGTTTCTGGAATGTTTCAATATTTTGCTCCATATAAGTTATTATATTTTTTTTAGTATTTCTTCTAAAATTTAAACTTTCAGCAGCATAACTTTGTGCTTAAAAAATCCTAAACTTCTCTAGCTTTTTCTGTCTTTCTGTCTTTGTGCAATAAAAAAATGCCCTAAGCGTGGCTGGGATCTGTAAAGCATGTACAGTTTTCAGAGTGCTAATGCCTAAAACAACACAGAGATTTGGATAATACCCCAACGTATACCGTAAACCTTTCAGCTTTTGTTGAAGGAACTCATCATTGACCTTCTTTGCTCTCAAAAGAAGTTTAGGTCTCAGACTCTCCAACTGTGTGTACATCTGTAGCCATGACTCAGCTAGAATCCATGGAGATCTGGGAGCTTCCAACAATTTGTAATATAGTAGTGTTGCCCACATTCCCCTCATGGTAACGGAGCAATTAATGGATCGGTCACTGGCTGCCAGGAAATTAGAGTGCACTCTACATCCCACTCCACCCCCTTTGCTAGTGAACCAGCCTAGGTCTACCAGCAGCAGACGATCTGCTCTAACTGGACTATAGATACCTCCAGAAGTCCCTTCTAACAGAGATTACCCTGGGATCCTGAAGCACTGTCTTCTTGGAAAGGCAAAAAGAGCTGCAAGTTTCATCTCTAGAATTTAGTTTCCAATTATACAGTGAATTTAATGCTGTCCCAGGTAGTATCCTACACACAAATGTGGCAACATGGCCAGACTGTTGCAGCCTTCCTTACGTGTGGAATTTTAGTTTACCCTTGAGTCGAATTTCTGAAGACCTTGTATCCAGACTGATTGCTACAACCTGACATCACAGTAATCTCCTAGTCAAGTACAAATTATGCACCTGTTTTTGTAAAAGACCTGTGTATGGCAATTCTGTTGCTATGAATGAAAATCAGCTACTGGAACACTAACAAGATTGGGCTTTAAATTTCCACATACATTTACTAGTATTAAATTTAGCTTTTAGTCTTCCCATTTATCAATTTATAAATAGCAGTCATGAGAAACAAAACTAACAGAAATGGATGCTTCAATCTAACTTCAGTTTTTAGGCTTTATTTAGAAAATATGCAGAGGGATTAATTTTTTAGCCCAGAATTAAAAATTAAATTTGCTCTGAAAGAAGCAATTAATGAACGCACTACTGTGAAATCTGGAGCAACTCTGATTTGCTGTTAGCTAATTGCTGGATGTTTTATTCACTCCAGTAGTTTTATTTCTAGTCAAGATGATCTTTGGCATCTGTTTTGAATTGTTAATAGGGAAATAATGCATTTTTAATAACTGCAGCTATTGCAGTAATCCCTTGCTTGCTCATTCCACGATGTTCAAAATAGACAGAAATAATACAAGTTATCTTGCATTCTCCTTTTATAAGAAAAGTCATAGGAAGCCTAAGCATATAATGTACTTCCAGCCAGTTATTTGTCTGGGTTCCAGTTAGCCCATATGCCTCCTGTTTGCTCTTTTTTATTTATTTTTGTTTGGAAATTAAAAAAAAAAAAAAGAGAGAGAGCGCAGTAATGTCTGTAGCATGGCTTCTTTGACTCCCTTTCCTGCCTACCAAAGTAGACCGTTAAAAACAATGAACTCTAGTTGGAAGCTGCATATTCCATGAGCTGCTCTGCATTTGTTAGGGTTCATTTCATATAGGTTTCATGTCTGGTGTGAAGGGCAAAGTAAAGGAGATGGTGGTACACCCTGGAGAGGCTTCTAAAAGGGCCTGGATCCGCTCAGTCTTGTGTTTTAGCTGCTGAGCCTCTTACTTGATGTGACCTTCATGATCTCAGTGGCCCTGCAGCTAGAATACGTGCAAAGCAAAGCCCAGAGATAGAATGGCATTCAGAGAAAGTAAATTCAGCCATCCCTGTTTCTTGTTTGAAGAACTGTCTGTTCCCAGCATTTTCTAAACACATCTTCTGTGTAAACAAACACCAGCCAGTACGTCAGCCTGTCTTTATAGGTGCTTGATATCCTGTAACACACACACACACGCTTTTGTGCACCTGGTAGTTGTCGAATTGGAGCGTATCCCTTGAACCTTCAGCTTACTCAGCTGGTTACACCGCTCCTGAGCGTGCAGGGCTCATTTACAAACTGAGGATGGTTCACCAGCCGACCCTGGGAGAAGGCTTCCTCCTCTGTTGAAATTAGGGTTTGGTTGGGTTTTTTTTTTGTTTTCGTTTTGGTTTTACTGCCCTGTAGCCCTAATTTTGCTGTCGGCTCTTCAGGCTTTTGTGTGATGAGTGCTACAGCAGAAATGGCTGTAGAAAGGACTCCACGCAGGAAGATAAAATGTAGAAGAGTGCCCCTGCTTGGGAACATAAAGTCTTACTCATATCTGTATTCTTTGTGTAGATACATAATAGACTGATGTATGCAACTACAACTGTGGACAGATTTGCTTACCACTGATATCTAAGCACTTCTCATCTGATGTGGTTATTCATAATTATGATTTCCTTGTTCCAATTTGCATGAAATGTTGGCTGTCAGTCATTTGTTTCTCCATCCACCTTACCTTCCATCCTTCTGTTATTAAATGAGATGCCCTTATCATTCCAAAGACCATTTTCAAAATCTTGAAGCTAGAGATTTTTTTCTTTTTTTTTTTCCCCAGTGATACCTGTGAAAACAAAAAGATAATGCAAAGGATGTTATAGTACCAAAGAAATCCCATCATTTTCTTGCAATCTCTACCTGCTTAATGTTTAATCAGCACCTCTGGGAGGTAAAAACATTATTCTGAAAATACTGTACTTCTGTGAAATTTTAATGTGGAATCTTTGTTTCACCAGGTAATGTTGGCTTACATGCAACAAACCACTGTATGGAAGATGATAGAAAGGTTGATTGTGCTATTTCTTTTTGTCTGAGCCACTGGTAGGCATTGTAGCTATTTTGTTACCGTAACTGGTTAACACAGAAGCTTAACATACAATGATGCCTCACTGAGAGATGCTTCTATATTGTGTTAGAGTGGTTTGGTTTTTTCTAAGTTTTTTCAACAGCACGTTGGGAATTCTTTCACACTGGTCACAGCCAGGGAAAACTGGGAACCTTTTGCTTAGATTCCTAAAAATGGAAAATACCTATTTACAGATAAATTTGGTTCTTTGGAACTTTCAGTTTACTATTTCCACTGATAAGCACTATACTGTTTCCCAGTATCGTGCTTAGACACATAAAAAATATTTCACATATCTGTCATACAAGCATCTATATAGACATGCCAAACTGCACAGCAGACTCCTCGGTCCTGCGGGAGTTCCCAGGCAGTGATTAATCCCAGGTGAAGCTGCAGCTGCAGGAGCGGTACTTCACAATCCTCTGTACTATTGATATGACCATTTATTGATATTTTCTACCCCAGAAAAAATGTTGAAAAGGAATCTCAGTTCTAACTGAATAGCAAGTGCCTAGCTATATAATTTAGCACATTTAAGCACTGTAGCCTCTCTTTCTAATACGCAGAGGTTTAAAAGCTGGACGGTGCTTTTTCAAATTGAGCAAAGCAGCGAAAGCGCCGCAGCTCAGACCAGTCAGCATATTGCAACAAGATGTAATATGCAGATGCACACAGCAGAACAGATCCAAATTCTGACCAAATCATATACTCTGTGCTAAGTCAGTATGAGGTTCAGAGGGTTACATAAGGCATCTGTGTTCAAACCCTATGGCAAAGGAAAGCTGGCATAATTATAGTTATTCTTGTAATTTTCCACTTGATGCCTACGTGATCTAGCAATGCAAAAATGGTGAATTGTGTTCCTACACAGCAAGCTGTTTGAAAACAATCAGGAGGTGACAGAATATCATGAAATTTACTATTTGTTTTTTTGATTTTCTTGTTTTGTTTCCTTCATTGTGTTCCTTTCCATCCTCTTCCTTTAGCTTGTTACTTAGTTTAAAGGAAACGACCGCTCAGGGTTGTGTTACCGATAAAGAAGTGACCCTCGTAGAAGCTTCCTGCTAAGCCGGCATCCCTTCCTCCACCTGCCATAAAGCACATTATAGCATTACAGATGTAGGTATTCCAAACTGCTGCTTTGTTAGCCTCTGTGCCTTCTGGTTTGTAGCACCATTCATGATGCTGGCAACTCTGCATGGAAACAGAGTTCTTCCCTCCGCTTTAAAAGAAGGTGGGGGGAGGAGAAGAGTGCAGATATGTTAATGATCAATGTTTCTGTATGTAAATCACCAGCAGAAGGGGAATGCATCTATTCTGCATTTTCAGTGGAATATGAGCAGTGAAAATACCTGTGGAAAGTTTCTGTTAAACATGTTAAAAATAAAGGAGCCATGGCCACAGTAGGCTGGGTATGTATATGACTACTTAATGTAACTTTTCTTATGGGGAAAAACAGAAACTGCCCTTTCAGAACAGCTTTGTCTCAGAGTTAAAGTGTTGGCCTAGGCTCGTTTGGGTGTTCTTTATTGTGCTGAAAGTGCTGTCTCAGAGATTGAAATGGGTTAAGCAGATGGTTCTTACAAAATAAGTTATGCTATTTGTGGATTTAAAAACAAAACCAACAAAATCTCAAGCTTAATTTTCCTAATGCTGTTCCCTGTGATTCTGTTCCTCTGTCTCTTTTCTTTCTTGCCCCCCTCTTCCTTGGCAGGGAAGATAATGTTCTGCACCAGTTCTGCTGTCCACCTTCGGGGTCTAGTAGTCCGTCTTCAAGATAACAGAGAAGCTCGGGGTCGCTAAGTGTGCAGTCAGTGCTACACCTGTATAGTCCATCTCTCCTCTCCTCTCTTACTGGTGTGTATGGGACTGACACTTGCATGGATGCCGTAGGATTCTGATTCATGTCAAGTCTGAGTTATTCAGAATGGCACAGTTGTTTAAATTTTTGCCATCGATGCTTGGTAATCTCTCCATGCTTTTCTACAGCTCTCTTCCTTCTGTCTGGTATTTAAAACACACAGAAACTGTAAACAAATGCGCAAAATGCACAGTTTATTTTGAACTAAAATAAACAGTACCATAAGTCTTTAAGTGTACTGAGTTTTGTTAATGTATGTACATAGTCATGTGGTATGAAGGGTACAAACTAATGTAATTTCTTCTCCCCCAGATGTTGAGGATATGGGAGGGGGAACTGTCACTTGTAATCTGTATTAGGTTGTTTTTGCTGCTGACAGTCCTAGAAGTTTGTTGCAAGGTTGGTCAAACACCACGTGACATTTTTATGAGCGTTACTAGGTAGAGATTAAGCATTCTGTCTTTGCTTTGTGACTATTCTGAGGAACCAGCACATGTGTGTTGTTACAGCAGATCCTCTTGCTATGAGCGATTACATTTCTAAGCTTCTTTGAGGCCTTCTAATTTTGTTTGCCTGTGTTTTGTGTTAAGCATTAGCAAAAGTACAAGATCATTACTCATGTACATCTGTTACCTAATTGATGAAAATATTTTTCTCTAAGCTGTGCACAAGATTGCTGTCAGAGGAAGGAACTTGTAATTGGACAGCCCTGTAACTGCCACCAGATAAATGTGAACGTGTCCATGGGTGTCTAAGAATAGAGTCCAAGCTACCATTGCCCAAAAGGCACTTTGTTGATTACATCTTCCCAGACACATTTTGTGGCTCTAAAATAACTGGAGCATTTCTACTGGTTGGATCTTCCAAACTGAAACAGCCCAAACAGATATACCAGGAAACAGCATTCCTATGAAGTGGCATTTACTAGGCTGAAGCTAGCAAGAAAGAAAAACTGACTGGGGGAAAAGAAAGGGCTCTTAAGTCTGTTGTTGCTATCATAAGTTAAAATATGATAGCAACTGTCTGGAGCTCACGTTAAGGCAGAGGTGGTTGGGTGTAGAGTGAAAAGCTGATACTTACTTGTAGTTATATGTGGCTTTGAGGATGGGGTAAAAGGAGAATAATCGGGATGAAGAAAGGAAGAAGTGCAAAGGTAGCATAAGGCTCCTTCTCATCCTGTATAATGTGCTTTTTTAGGACATGAAGGAATCCATATAAAAACAAGAATATGGGTTATTTGCTCTGCACTGAAATTTCATCTACTGTTTCTAAGCGTTGTACTAATATTGTCCTTCCTGTTAAATGTTTTCTTCTGCTTGCCTTAGGTACGATTTTGAAGTGTCTAAGGCCTAAGGAAAAATTTGCTTGCAGAAGGCTAATCTGCCTCTGTGATTTTGGAACAATTTGTCTATGTCCCTTATTCTGACTGCAGACTGTAAATAATATAAGACTCCTTCTGTTATTTCATATGGAACTTTCCTTAGTTTCATGTGTTTCTTAATCATTTAGCATTATATAGGAAGTACTTCCATTCCCACTGTAAAATCTAAAAATTTTTGTGCAAGAATTGAGTAGTAGATTACTGCAGTTCTGATGTTTACAGGGCAGAGTAAAACGTTGAAATGCTTGTGTGTTGCTGACAGTTTGGGTCTTTTGCTGCTATAATTAAGAGTTTCTCAGGGTTGCTTCCCAAAGATAGAAACAGTAGGGATTTCTGATATTTTGACTTGCTTATCTTCCTCCCAAATGTAAACAGTAATTAACTCTCTCTACTCAGTGTACTGAACTGTAATTATTCTCCTCCATAGGGTAGGGTTTGTCCAATCTTTCAATAAGTATCTTTTATATATTTGTGTAAAGGAAAACAAAGAAAGGCTACTGTTTAAATATGAAAATTAAAGCCACCAACTCTAGGTGCCAGCCCTTTAGCCTTGATGAGATGGCAGTCGATTATCCTGAATGTGGTTGTAGTTAATGATGTGTCTCAGGAGAAAACAAAGTCAAAGGCTGATCAGTGTTATTAGCTGTAACAGGACACCATCATTGGTTGTTTTCTATCCAGTGGCTTTCCAATTAAGGGAAAATAGTGTCATTTAAAGTTGTTGGCATTTGGAACAATTTGAGTTGGTATCCATAGCATCATCAAATCTTGGCATTTATTCTTTGTGGAGAAAATAAAGAAGCTGACCTTCTCTGATGCAGTGAGAGTCAGAAATGCAGAAGTAAACATTTTCCTATTTAAATAAATCATGGCTGGCTAAATAAAACATGCTGTGAATCTCAGGATTTAGCACTAGAGCCTAGTAGGGTTTCTCTTTTTGTTAACCAGGGTTTAAAAGTAGATGACCTAAATGCTCTGCACATTATTACGAAACAGAGAACGGTACCGGTGGAAACATTTCCTTTTTTCCCTGATTCCTCAATGAATTTGCATTGATTTTGTGAAGACTGTCTTATTGTGCATTCTAGTATGGAAGGTAGAGGAGAAATGGCATTTTTCATGTTTTTATAGACCAACTTTCTTTATTTGGGAACTCAAAGGACTGAAGTATTCAGTTGGGGAATGTCTCCTTTGGCACCTTTAGGCACTTGCACCCATTAGGATCAGCCCAGTTTGGTTTTCTTCTGCAATGTGGATTTCTCCTTTTCAAACATTCTGCTCTTACGCTCTTTTGGGTGGTTTTGCCTAAAATAGGTAGGTGAGACTTCAGCTTTGCAGAGCAACTACTGACTTGCTGTTATTTTCTGCACATGTATGTACGGTAGAAAATACCCGTAACTAATTGAGGGAGGTTATTAAAGCGGCTCGGAGCAGAGTGTGCAGACACTTTGTGTTTGAATGGTATAGATTTTTATGCACCACTAGATGGAGCAAAAACCAGTTCAACTGTGAGAAATCAGAGACTCATCTCCCAAAGTAGACTTTAAAACAGCTGAAGCAAAATATTGTATAACATGAGGAGAAGAAATAATCCTCTGGAAAATGTAGTAGGGTGTAGATCTTAAGCATGACTGAAATCAAGCTTTTAAATTTCATTCCTCCCGCTCTGTAATTGCATATGGATCGCCCCAATTTCAAGCAGCTCAGGATCTGTGATGAATTTGAATTATGTGTATGGTGTGTGGCCAAGGGAGGTCCCTACTTGAGCAGGTGCCTGGGGTGGCAGAATGTAATCCGCTGATCAGCATCAAGCGGCATTAAAGTAGCATTTAAGGTGACTCATGGAGGTCATTGTCGAGAGGTGGGGATTTGGCTGCTCAGTATGTGCGTTCAGAAGATGCTGGAGAGGCTTTGTCACCTCTGAAGTCCCCGACGCGCGGCTTTGGAAGGGTGACATTGGCGTTACGTAACGTGGACCTGCCAAACGGACCCGTTCGAGCTGCGGCACGAAGCCCTTTGTCATCCCAAATACTGAAACGGAGCGGGAAGCTCTCGGAAAGCATCACCCCAAAAATATCTACTCCAGCATCTGTGAAAGTACGTCGTTGCCAGGATTGTGAGTGGTGGTAGAATTTTTCCTGTTTTTTTTACAGTAATTGAGTAGTTTCTGAAATAGCAGCCAGAGGGAGCTCCAAGGCAGGCTGTTTCGGATATGGATGTGGCCTGGTTTGGTCCATGAGGCTGGAGGTGAAAACAAAGGAGGATGCCACCTGTATTGACTTTCGCATGCTATTAACAGCGGTGAGGGAGAAGTATTTGATCATGTGGAGTGGCAAAATGGATATGTATTGCCAGCATGCCCTACAGTCAGTGTTGTTAATATATTTTATAATTATTATCATAAATACTTCGGTTGTTTGCGTAGTCTGGCCTGCCTCTACCTTTCTCAAGTTGTAATGCAGAGTGTGTTCCAGGGAAGGTGCATGTGTTTAGCAGTACATGGCCAGGTACGGTGTCCTGTGTCCTGTGTCAGATGTCTGACAGTTGTGTGGAAAGGAGTATGAGACCAAGACCAACACACAGCAATGCTTTTCCCAGGCTCCAGTACGTTTCGGCAAGAAACTAATCTATAGCTTGATGTCTAGTAGGCTTTCAAATAGAGAAACTGATAACTGCTATATATAAAAAAAAAAAAAGCTAAACAATTTCAAAACTGCTAGATAGAAGTTTCTGCTGTCAAAGCAGCAGAGATTCTAGTTTTACTGTTCTACATCTATTATAATAATTCAGTTAAGGGTACCACACTTGTATTTACAGAACATTTGGCTATATAAATCTTTTCTCCCATTTGCAGGTATGTTTCACTTTTTTTTTTTTTTGTCATTTCACAAAACATGCCCAGCACTGGCTCAGCCCTGGGTGGGGAATCTGGAAGCCAGAAAGTTTGAATCATCTGCAGCAGTAACAACTTCATGTGACTCAGCTGAACAGAAGCTTGGGTTTTATTCCCCCCCCTTCCCTCCCCTCCTGCTTGGTGAAGGACACTTTGCCTGGTACCAGGCAGGATTACATCCTGTGCCGGGTAGTGAGCTCTGTGCTCCTCCACCCGGTTCCTAGCTGTGATCAGAGCATCACTAATTCTGATGAGCTGACAAAAATGGGGATAGATCGAGGAGACAGAACCTAATTGAGTCGATGCACAAGGAGAAACAGCATCTAATGAGTTCAGTGAGAGTTTTTCTTGGCTCTGTGTGGATCAAGCCCAGCTTCCTGCTCTCTGCTACTAGTTGACCTTTCATAACTCAGGCCCTCTGCCTGCTGTAACAGGTTTCCACCCTGTTACGTAGAGATGTTTGTTTGCTGACCCTTAAAAGAGACTTTGGAGACCTTCTTGGGGATGGGAGGGACTCGGAGGGAGTTATTTTAGTTTTTCACAGCAGAATGCTGCAGGGTCAAAGGGAACGAGTAGCTATACAGCTAACATGTTTTGGTCTGTGTAGCAGTTGCATAGCAAACATTTGGGTGCCCAGTAAAGACAGCTTTGATTAATTAAAGAGGCTGATAAGGGGGGGGAGGTTTCAGAGATCCTGGTTAGTATGGCTTCTTTTGTTCTCAGCTAACATCTTCGTCTGCAATTAATGTTTAACCATGGTCGTTTCTATTTAATATGGATTTTGCTGTTTTCCCTTTAGAGTTGAGGATTAGATTTTAGGAAATTTAAAAATAACTGTCTAGATTTACTAAACAAGCAAAGAAGCTGACATTTCAAATAGCCAAACACCATTTCTTCCTACAGTTCACTTCACTTCTGTATTCAAGTGAAAATTTGTACACAAGGTATTTTTCATTAAAAATATGCTCCTTTCTAATTTCTGGTGTTTCAAGCAAATTGTTGTTTCCACACCCTTTAGAGTTCTTTGGTTTTTTTGTGAGTTTTTTTGCCGTTGTTTGGCCTTTACTGATTTTGGGCTGCTGCATTCATGGAACAAGTGCATAAAATTAACCCGATTTATGACCCATTAATGTAAGCATTTTTTCCTAAAGAAATTATGTCACGTTTCATTCACCTCTGAATTTTTTTCTTAGCCAATCACTGGAGCATGACATACCTGAAAATGAGATAGTATTGAAATCTATCTTGCTCTCTTCCTCAATTAAGTTCATCTTTATGGAGAGTTCAATTAGTTGTAATTGATATTTTATGACAAGATTTTGCCAGAGGCTGGTGTAGTACAGATAATTAATCTTAGTCAGGAAATGTTATTTAAATAATTTTTATTTGGTAATCCTACAAGCGGTATTTTTAATCAGGTGCCGTGTTTTCTGCCGCAGCCAGCCCACTGCTCAGGCTCTGGGCCGTGGCCTCTGGGCCGTGGCAGATGTTTCTGACAAACAAGTTTGCTTGTTGGTCACGAGGTGTCTGATTAAAGCCATTTCGCTCAGCTTTGTTCTTTGTTGGTGGGTGAGCTCTCAGCTGTGCCCGCTGCTCTCAGCTGGCCGTGGAAGCCACGAGATTGCTGGTGGTGCCCCTAGGATTCAGTCGGAAATTGAGGTGTTCTTCTGAAGCCCGCAAAGACATTTCTTCTGCTTTATAATCAGACTTTTAGATTGAAGGCTCTTTTTTTTTCACGTTTTTAAAATTTTATTTTGGGGAGCTCAATGGAAATATATTTAATATAGTGCTGCTGATATATACTGGACTCAAAGACAGACATGAACAGTAGCAGTTCTTGCCAAAAACTGCTTGATTAGATTACTTCAGTGCTTCACGGCAACAAAATAGCCAGTGCTTTTTTAAAAATAAAACTGAAAACGACTGACTAATAGGCATTGTCATCTCCTTTAACATTTCTCATCAAAGACTTAAGGATGATCAAAGAGTCGACAAAGGAGGCAAAGGTTCAGGTGTGTACGTGGAGCAGCAGGAAGCCTGTCACTTTATTACAGGGGAGACTAAATGAATCCTGAGCTTGGCTTTCATGTTGCATTAGGTGCTTGTCTCAGCCACAAAACTTAATCCAGCTCGAGAAAGCCCACAGTTAGCTTAGCCACGAATACAAAAATTTAGGAGGCGGTTTTTATTAGGGTCCATGTTAGATTCTTTATCTGTCAAAACTTGGAGTGGGAAAATACGTAGCTGTGGGGCTAGAACTGAAGACGAAGCGGTGCCCGCTCTGGCCAGGGGTGCGAGTTTCTGCCAGTTGTTTGTTCCGTCTGATTCTCTGGTACTGAAAAGTTGAATGGTACAATAGTCTGTGGGTAATAAGTATGAAATTGAAGAATGGGGAAGATTCATTTAGAGCTTGCTCTCTTTAGGTACTTGGACCTAAAACTAAACTTGGACTTTCCATGTTCTTTGTGTTTTGAAGGTTCTTCCAAAACAATTTCACAGTATTGTGTGCGTATATACATATATACACACATATATAGCAGTTCCCCAAGTATGATTGTTCTCCAGACACGTGCAGCTGCATCCAGATGGCAGTCAGAACCTCTCAGCCGCATCTGGCACTGCACAGTCTGATTTCTTGGTTTACACTGAAGCTGTTCTAGTTCCCATGGGTACAAAGGCACCCTGGGCTCTTCTACTGTAAATGGGTTGGAACTGGTTGGAACTTAGAATGAATATGGCAATCACTTTGAACTCTGAAGTTACATAAAGCATGTAGTCATCTGATGGTTTCAACTGGCTCCTTTTGTTGTGCAAATTCAGAGGAGTGAAAATTATTGTTATGGTGTATATTCAGTTTTTTAATATGCTAAATTATATAAATGTATGAGTAGAATGAGAAGAATGGCTGGAGCTGCGTGGCAGAAAAGGACCTGGAGGTGTTGGTCGACTGTCGGCTCAACCTGAGCCAGCAGTGTGCCCAGGTGGCCAAGAAGGCCAACAGCATCCTGGCCTGTGTCAGGAACAGTGTGGTGAGCAGGACTCATCATCCCCCTGTACTGGGCACTGGTGAGGCCCCACCTCGAGTACTGTGTCCAGTTTTGGGCCCCTTAGCACAAAAAAGACATTGAGGTGCAGAGAAGGGCAACAGAGCTGGTGAGGGGTCTGGAGAGAGGCTGAGGGAGCTGGGGGTGTTCAGTCTGGAGAAGAGGAGGCTGAGGGGAGACCTTATGGTGCTCTATAACTACCTGAAGGGGGGGGTGTCGAGAGGCGGGGGTCGGTCTCCTCTCCCAAGTCACAGGAGATAGGACAAGGGACAATGGCCTCAAGTTGTGCCAGGGGAGGTTTAGATTGGATATTAGGGAACATTTCTTCACGGAGAGGGTTATCGGGCATTGGAATGGGCTGCCAAGGGAAGGGGTTGAGGCACCATCCCTGGAGGTGTTCAAAAGACGGGTTGACATAGTCCTTAGGAATATGGTTTAGTGATTTTTGTCAGGGTTAGGTTGATGGTTGGACTAGATGATCTTTAAGGTCCTACCTAGACAATTCTATGATTCTATGAGTACATATATGTACACACACAGATATAGATTATTCTTTTTTAAAAATCTGATACTTAGACACTGCGGTATTTGCATAATTTCCTAAAGCTGGGGTTTCTAAACGTTGGACAAGTGCCATTGGGCCTGTGCAGCCCCCCGACCCGTGGTCCTGCGGCTGCGCTTGGTGACAGAAGAGTCTGCAGCCTCTGGGATCCCGTTGCTGGTACTGTCAGGCTCAGCTTCTCAGGCGTGTTTAAAAGTCCCCGTGCCTCTGTAAATTTGCTCAGCACGCTCGGTAAATGCAAACTGCCAATTAGCTGAAAAATCGCGTTTCCTTTCTATGGAGGAGGCTGCTCTGGAGCTTCCCCGTCCTGCTTCCAGCGCGCCCCCGGCTAACCCCTCTTTGTGTTGGGCTGCCACAGACATGCTGACGTTGCTCCAGTCCTGCTTGTTGTCAGGCTCTGTAGTAGTTTGCTAGTTGCATGTTATTTAGCTTATAGTCGTAAGCCTTTTCTTCCAGAAAACAGTGGTGCGTTTCAAAACATCTAACTGCGTTTTCAAACCACTGGCTTCACAGCCTACAGAAGGAGCAGGATTACTAAAACATTTACCGTGCTTACGTTGTGATAAAAAGGTTGTTTTCTGTGTTTAAAAGAAGCATCATAACCTCTGAGAAACTGATACAGCACAACCATTTAAATCTTTGAGTATCTCTGTCAATTTGCTTTTTCAGAAATGATGGAACGACTATAATAGATGCAGCTTTTCGGAGCAATAGGGAAACGGCGCATTGATCATAGGTCTTTGAATCCACTTAACAGCTTGAGTAATGCTGTTACATTTCCTGGGAAACAAAAGGGTTATGCACATTAATCTATAGTATCTTTCCTGTAATCTGCTGCTTCTTGTTAGATGCTAGATAATCAAAGAAATATCACTGACATGCAGAGAAATAATCATTGATTGCCAGGGGATGTATTGAAATAGGTTGAAAGTCATATGAATTCTTAAATTGTGATACTGATGTTTCTGGACAGCTGGAGGAATGGATAGCTTTGTCGTGGTTCCTGATGAATTAGCTGCTGGCAGCACAGGCCGTGGCTCGTGCTGGTTAAAGAGGAGTAAGGCTCCTCTGTAAGCCTCTTGTTTTTCGGCAGGTACGTAAGCATCTCGGCGTGCCAACTCCAGGGAGGTGCCTGCAGCGGGTGGGAATACATGGGAAATACTTAAGCTGCAGACTTCTCTCAAAGTGCTCACTCTGAACGGGGGATTTAAAATCTGCTGATGTGAGGATGGGAAACAAATTCTTAGTCTATAAACCAATATGAAGAGCCGAGTAAAGCCTGTCGCTGAACCGCTCCTGTGGCTCAGCCAGGTATTCCTCTTTGCCAACAGATCTTTTAGGCTTTGAACTGTCTGCAGTCGTAGTGTTCTTAAGTACATACGAAGGGGATACACCCAATAGAAAGAGTCTTATTTTCATATTCAATTTTATGTGTTTTGTGGTGTTTTTTTACTTCGCCGCACCGCTCTTGTACAGAGCTGTTGCTTGCTGGTTTAGGAGGAGAGTAGTAACAGAGTAGCTTGCAAAGGGACATGTGACATTCAAACGCTTGTTTTAAATTACACATCCATTTTAGGTTTAGTCTCAACAGCCTTTGTTTTCTGTTATTTTTCCATCCAGTGATCTCAAATGCCATGCAAGGATACTTGTAGAATTTAGATCTCTGATACCCAGGTGGATACTGGTCTGGGGACTCGTGCAGACAGTGTCTATACTGAAGCTTCTGTGCTTTTTCCCTGGGAGGGATTTGATTTTGCTCGCACTGTGGGTAGGCAGTCACACAAATGATAGCAGTTAACCTAACTTGGTTTCTCTAAGTGCTTAATTCGCAGTAATGAAGAAACCTTACGTGTAATATTAAAGACCGTTCAGATTTATGACTGTCATAAACATCACATTCTTTGCAGATGATATGCAAACCCAAAGAGGGAAAGGTAACTGCTTCTGGTCACAGTAGGCACATATGAGAACTTTTAACAGAGAGTAAGTTTGTCCAGCCTTATTGTTGAACAAGACATTTTCAAACACTTCAGTTCTCAGATTACATTATCATGCTGGACCTTTGCCTCACAGAGGATTAAACATAGATCTGGAAACTTTAATGTCTTCAAATTGAATTATATACAATTGGCTGCTTCTCTCAGCGATGCACTTTCTCTTCCTTCTTTGGAAAACCTCAATTCCCATGTTGTATGTATGGGGTGGTTTTGTTTTCATGGCTCTAAATTTGAGCTGCAAATAGTAGTGGAGCTTGTTAATAAACATCTGATCTTCATGTAACTCTGGGAATAAGTGTGATTTAAATGGGCTTAACTTCTAACAAACCCAAAACCACATCACTGCAATATTGTAATATGAAATCAGTTCCTCTGGCAAGATAGCACCTTGAAAAACAATCTTGATTAGATGTTCAGCAGATAATAAATTCTAAATTGTTTGTTGTCATGCGGGTGGTTCCTTGATAATTTTATTTTTTCAGGGTTCAGGGCTGGGAGGTTTGTAGCTCTTTTTCAAAATGTTGTAGAAGGCCATACATGATTGGTGTGAACTCTGAAACTGTTATAGTGGTGAAGAGATTTAAACAGCAGGACCATTAACCTTTAGATGTTATTGCCAGAGTTAATCTAGCTGGTGGGAGTTTTTTAAAATTAATTTTTCAAATAACATCTTTCATCGTACAGTGTGTTACTACAAAACTAAAATTAGATTACTTCTTGAAAAGGAAGCTTCTCCAAGTCCCCATGTTGTCACTCTTGCAGATTGCTCCAGGAATGCAGGTACCAACTTTGTAAGCACAAACTGAGGCTTATTTACTATTATCTGTTGTCTCTCTAGAAAAATTCAGTTTTACTTGTGCACAGTCTTCTCAAATTGGTAAAGCCGCTGAGCTTCCTAGTCCAACTATTTTCTCGTGGCTTTTAGGTTCATGTTGATGTTGCTTTCTTTCCTAGATATTGCTTTTCTTATAGATTTAAAATCTCTTTGAGATACTGTGATTATATTTTGATTTGGGAAGCGTGTCACAAAAATAAGTGTTTGGGCATTCTTCTGTGCTGGACACTCCCCAAAATTATGACAGAAGTCTGTGATGCAAAGGGGAGCCTCCTAAAGGAGGAAAAATGAAAGGAAGCTTGTGTGTGTAGCTTGCACACAGCCCAACCCCAATCCAGTTCCATGCCTAGTATGCCAAGTAGAAAACTTCAGAGTCTTCAGAGTTTTCCTAAAGCTATTTTTCTCTCTTCCGTTTCTGCCTTTGAAGCAAATCTTTTGGCTACGGGGCCGTGTGGTGTCTGGAAGAGATCCAACAAAAAACTCTTGCCAATCAGTTGGTTTTCTGAACAATCAGTTGCCTGCTCAGATTTGTGACCCAGCTCTGACTTTTGGAGACCTGGGCGAATGAGCTGCGCCCTGAGGACAGGCCGTAGGGGCTTCCAGCGCAGAGCTGTGCAAAACCTCCAGACCTGGCAAAACCCTACTCGCGAATCTAAGTCAGTCAAGCCCCAGGTGAGGGAAGCTTTTTATTTCTAAGAGCAGCGTTAAACATGTATTTAAGTACTTTCCTGTTAGGTGGTTCATTAAAATATTTGGAGCACAATGTATGAGAATAGAAAATTAGAAGCAGGAGTTTCAGTGGTATTCTTTAAAGTTCTTAGTCCTTCCTTCTGAACACTGCCTTTTCATAGGTGAGCAGTGCCAGTTATGTCAGTAAAGCTATTACATTCTATATCCAAAAGAAAGGCTGATTTGAACTATATTTTCAGCTTTTGTTCCAATTACTAATATCGGTTGAGTCACTGAGTGATGTTTGGTGCTGGCCTACTTACCCACGCGATTCTGCGGGAGCCTCTGGAGTTGGGCTGCTCTACTTTTAGATCTACGGCTCAGACAGGCTGCAGCGAGACGGGTTTTCTGACTTGAACCCACACGTGAATGTAGCTGCCAGAAGCGACCCAGGTTTCCCCAGAGCTGCTGCCTTTGCACCATACCTATTGAAAGATTGGAGTGTGTGTCCCCCACGTTAAACGACAACGTGGTAATGAGTTGGTGGAAGCAGTGGGTCAGAGTAGCCGTGGCACAGCAGAGCAAACATCTGCCAGGGCCAGCGCCCTACCTCTGATAGTGGTCTGTGGAAGTGCCAGGGCAGATGGATAGGAGTACGAGAAGCCTGTTGTTATATCAGTATAACTTGAAGATATTTTGATTCACTTGTATTGCACTAATTAATGCAGGACACAGCTGCGTGTCTGATAAATGATTCTCCAGCCAGAAAAGACATTATGGCAGAGCTTCTAGCCATATATCCCTCATATATTCCTCTTAATTTCTGGGAGGAGCCCAATCTTTTCATTAGTTTCTGGTCCATGATATTCAAATTAGAATTTCCCACAGCTTGTTTGTTCAGGGCCATTTGTTTGGGACATGAGGCAAAGAGCTGTGGATGAGAAATGAATGCTGATCTGCCAGCCACAGGGTCCCTGTGGCCCAGGGCACATCTGGGTTTTTTTGGGAATGTGTCTTCCCTGATGGCTTGGCAGATCTCTGGGCAAAGCCATGCTCCACTAATGAGGGGGAGCTCGAGCTGAGATGATGTGCTGAGCAGAATTAGAGGTGGGAGGCTAAAATTAATGCTAATGTTACTTCCTTAGTTTTTTTCTGTTAGCTTTCTGTTAACTACATATTTTGGGTGCTTCAGGAACTTGGTCACTGAGCGAACTGAAGATGACACGGCTTTCTGTATGTTCTTGAACTGCAGCATCAGGAAGAAGGCATGATACTGTGCAGTGCTTGATGCTTTGGTGATTATGGTTTTTACTTGTAGCTAAAGCATGTTGGGTGTCAAGCTCAACATCGTGGAATTCTATCAGTGCTTAAAGAAGCAACTTACAGCAAGTTCACACAGAATTCACGTTCACACAAGGGGATGATTTTGATGGATGGCCAATGTAATGGCTTGGATATAATTTCCAGTTTCGTTTCTGTGGGAGGGTGTTGTTCTGGCTGTGATCCTTCTGTGACCTTCTTTTTGCCTGTTATAGTTAGATGCTTTGGGCTTACCTACCAAATGGAGTTCTGAGCTTGGGATCCAAAGCGTTCATCGGTGCTAGGGTTCAGACATTCCTCAACCAAGGGTAAATATTTCTGTTTAATGAAGCTGCGCTTTGGAATGTAAAGAAATAGCATGGTCCTTCTTGGTAACTGAACGTGGGGAGTATCACAGCATCAGCCAGCTGATTCCCTTTTGTCTGCGTGCTGCCAGTTCATACGAAGAAACTCTGACAAGCAGCAATTATTCACTGAGCAGTATCTAGTACAGTGTCTTAAATATTTTATATGTTATTCTGCATTCCTTTCCTCGGCATTAAAAAGATGCATTTCCACGCTGCTTCTAGCACCAAAGACTTGATAGTGCTCAGAACTGTCTTTTCCCCTCGTACACACCCTCTGAGTTGTTATTTGCAGATGGTATATCTTTGAGCTGTGATGCTCCAAGTGAATTTCACTTCTCTAGCCAAAAGAGGGTATATTTAAACAGTCTTTATTTGGGATCAAGCTGTGGACTTGCTTCAGCTACAATTATTTAATCTGCCACCATTGTGCATTTTCATGCCAGAAAAGCATCTTGGCTTTTCTCAAATTGGAAATTTTTCTTGCTGTTTGCAGCATGTCTGCTTAGGATATGTAGTTATGTGTAGCTTCTGTCAGCAGTAAGGTGGGTAGTGCTGTGCTCTCATTTATCCTCTGCTTAACAAATAAAGTAGCAGTAATGGCAATGGACTGCTCCTATCCCAATTTAGCATTATGCAGCAGAATGGAGCCTGTGGGGCTGGAAGTTGCCCACGGGACCCTGAGAAGGGGAAGCAGCCATACTGAGCTGTGACAGTGCGGGGACCCGCACAAGATTATCCACTCAGCGCAGTAAGGGCCTCCGCATAACTTGGTGCTCTGTCAGGAGATTGAACAAATACTCTGGAAAAGGTTTACAGCACAGACACAATGCTGATCTACTAGAATTACTGGACTCCGTTTATCCAGTCAGCAAGAGCATAGGTCCCCTATGTGGTTCTGTAATGACTTGCTGCAATCACATAGAATTATAGAACCATGGAATTATCTAGGTTGGAAGGGATCTTTAAGATCATGAAGTCCAGCCATTAACCTAGCATTGACATTTTTCTTAGAAATGTCTTAACGATTTGCATTGTCACTGTTCCATACCGAGGGACAGAACAGTTTAAATCAAGGTGTCAGTTCATAATGCTGTCTCCCAGATCAATAACACTCCTTGTTTAAGATTGTCAATTCTTCATAGTATTCATTCTCTACCTTCTCTGTGTCCATATGATATAAGGAACTTCATCCTAGGCGGTTTCATCTTCAATAAGATTGATTTTTGTACTTGGGAAAACCGGGTTCTTTCATCACAAAAAAGCAAAATAAAACAGAACTTGTATCATTGCAAAAGGTACCAAGAAGTTAATCATGTGTCTCTTTTAAATCCACTAAAACTTTTTGGAATATGGTCTTTCAAATACCCTGGGAATTGCTGGGAATCCTGTACCCTCAGGTTTGCTCACTACACAGCTGTCATGAGGAACACGTCTACACTGTGAATTACAGATGTTATAGCCCGTGGCTTTGGTTTTTGCTTCAGGAAAGAACTCTCAACTAGAATTGTATTTATTCTTTTTGTCTGTGGATACCTACTGAATAAGACAGCAACTGTCTGAATTTTAGGCAAGTGATTTCTTGGTAATATTTTTATTTTCTTCAGCATAAAATCCTGCAGAAGCAGGATTTTGGTGCTAGCTGATGGAAAAGGTTGCAAGCTCTAACTAGATTCAGTAGTTGTGTCTATCTATATTTTCTATAATTCTTTTAGCCTTGAAAGAGGTTGTTATTACCAACATTTATGCCTGTTCTTCTAGTTTCATGGTACCGTGTTAGCTCCAAATAATGCAACTGGGCATAGCCCTGTGTGCCAACGTCAGTTACAGTTCATGCAATGATTCCTCTGCCTTCGCTCTAAATTGTCAAGAATTTGCATGACCAAGAGATGTCATTCAGCTGACTCATCAGTGAAATTGGTGCACATTTCATCAACTCCCCACCTACGAGGACCTTGGAAACTCCATGGAAACAAACTGGAGATACAAAACACCCTGCAGGGTTGTTTAGGGCATTTTTCCCTGATAATGTAGGACATTTCTGTAGTTTGTTTTCTCCGGTTTAGTGGTGTTAGCTCAAATTTCACCCAATTCTACAGTTAATAGTAATTTGGTTTGGGTTTTTATTTTATTTTTTTTATTGTCAATGTACAAAGTGGAAAAATGTATATAAAGAGAAGTCTTACAATGTTAATAGTATATTTTTAATACCTTTATCATTAGATAGTATATGGATTTCTTTTTGGACTACAGATGTACTGAGTCAGTGCCCATTAGGAACAAACAAATAGGGCTGTTAGTCCTTCCTGCTTGCTTTCTTTAGAGCAATGCAAGATATTTTTCTCCTGTCCAGTTAATTTGTTAAAAAACAAAACAAAGAAACCTTGCTTTGAAGTAACCTAAAATAGATGTATTTTTATTTTTCTTGAAACATACATTCCTCAAATGGCTTTGTGTAAAATGAGGTATTTTGTTTGCTGTAGCTTAATGATACTGCATTCCGGATTTGGGTTGTTCTTCTGTTTTAAATTAACTTTCCATTTTTGAGCAGTGTTTGGAAAGAAACCAAAAGATTTAAATGGGATTTTAGATGTAAAGAAAGAAGGGGAGTGCTTATGTGATTATACTAAAACTATTCTGTAAATTCCATAAGAATTAACTAAGTTTCTGTACCCCAAATCCAGATCTTTCAATAGATTTCAAACTTGATTTCTGCTGTTTCTGCTGGCTTTTTTTCTTGGCCGTTAAAATTCGTTTTTCATGTCATCAGTCTACTCCTGAGATTTTCCACCATGGCACATTGAATCTGTGGGTGGGTGAGCGGGTTAAAAAACTAGGGTTTAGCTTTTTCTGGGCGCACAAGCCCTTTTAGTGTGTGTCTTGGTCTTGCTCCCCAGTAGTGATCAGCTTGTGGCCCTCATCCAGGGACATTCCTTCAGTTCCTGTGTGTGACACTGTTTTCGTATCTGATCTTCACGTAAGAAAACCAGTTATAAGCCTCATAAGAAAACCAGGAATAAGCCTTTCTCCACAGGGCAGCTTTGATTCTGTATTTGATTGAAGAAATTAATTGCACAAGGATGGGAAGTTTACCATAAGAGACTCCCTCGTCTGTGCCGCTGGCAGAAGGGATCCCTGGTGACACAGCACGCGGGGCCAAAGCCACAGCGGGTCTCTCCGTGCCGTAGGTTGCCCACCGCGTACGCAGTGTCTCTAAAGCAGATAAACTTTTGAAGCCCTTCCACCACCACGGTGCCTGTGGGACTCGCTGAGCGCGTTGGCAGTTCTCACGGCTCCGTGGTGCCAGCTACCAAATTGATTAGATCTGTGGCTTTTTCTGCTTGGGGATTTCTAACTGCAGTTACCAAGTACAGAAACACTGTTACTAACAGCAGGGAAATTTCTAGAGAACCATCTCAGTAAAAACAGAACCTGGTATCCATGTCTCAGCCCCAAAATGGGGGCTTTTGCTGTGTGAACTGTGCTTTTTCCCTATCCGTTTGCAAAATCTATGCACCTTAAGCGTCCGTCTTCAGAAAGAAAATGAGGTATTTTTAATGAAGCTGTAATCCTGCTACTCGTGATTGTCTGAGGAGTCCCTGAGGTCACATCGGGCTCAATGTCATTCGGCACCACAATCAAGGTTGCGCTGGGGTGGAGGCTAATCAGCGCTGCCTTGTGTCTCATTACCATCTCTTCTTTATGCACAACATATTGTCACTGCACAAAGACAGGCTCTGTTAAATATTTATTTATAGCAAGAAGGGCCAAAACTGTTAGGATTGTTTTTTAAATCTGTGTTAAAAGCAAGGCAAAAAGTCACGCTCAGTGAGCAGGCTGGCGCTTCCGTGGCACACTGTGGTAAGCAGTAAACTTAATTATAAGTAAATGAAGTTCACCCTTTTCAGTTGTTAAACTAGCGACGAGCCACAAAGCCAACATATGTAAGCCACCCCCTCAATATTCATCACTATTCACAAATCTTGAAGTCTGAAAGCAAACAAATTACAGGGTGGAATAAGGTCCTAAAAGCTATTTTAAAGCTTTAGCGCTTGAGTTAAAAGCTATTTGGACAATATGGTTTGTTTCCATCCCTGAGCGGCTAATTCTTGCATGGGCTGTGTTTATGGCCTCCTCCCTTCACACGCTGTTTATTTTTGTAAACATACTAGTAATTTTGGGATTAAAAGTAAAGATTTGCAATTCAATTACAAATACCCACTGTAAATGTTATTAATGCAATTCTAATGCTGATTTTATGGACCTCTGTAGGTCGTACACATTTATGATTAGATGAGTGAAGGTTGATCTGTGGCAGTTTGTGTAAGGGATATAAAAGGATAATTTCAAATAACTATTGAAAAATTTCTGATGTGATGGTGGAGTCTTCATTATGAGGCTTTGGAAAATGTTGATTACAACCTGTGGGAAAACTGTTTTTACCCTAAAAATTTGACTGTATCATATATACAGTTACAATAAACCTGAAGTCATGCACAATGAGAGCAAGGCTAATTAGTAATACCACACTACATGTTAAAATATTGCTGTTTAAACAGAACTCTAGTTGTTAATCACCTCGGTACTCTTAACTAAACTTTCTGCTGCAGTAATTCTTCAGGAAGACTCTGTAGCTGGTTTTTTAGAGGTAGAGAACACAAAACCATGGAACATACGGATGACTGTTCTGTTAGTGAGGAAATTAAATAATCCGATGCCCAGCCTGAGAAAAGCCAGCAAGAGGGTAGAATATAAGAACGGAATTTAAGGAGGCTCTTGCAGGATTTTGCTGGCTCCCTGTTGTATGCAGCTGGGCTATTTTTGTGGAGTGGATATAGAGAGGGTGAAAGCGTTGCAGCTGGGAATATGTACACGTCCTACGGCAGGCGGTAATACTTGGTATGCTGGGATACTCCCAGCTTCTGCACTGGTACAGAGGAATTGAGCTGGGATTTTCCTGCTGAGGGCACACGGTGGAAGAGTGAATGAAAGTAGAAGACAGGTTGTGGAAATGCTTAATGTAGGGGTGTGTGCAGTAGAACTTGTGTCAGTCATTCGTAGAACAAAGTATTGTCATTCACATATAGCAAATAGAGGGGTAGAGTGCTTTTAGAATATTGAAAATTGATGACGTTTTGACTAGTTCCGCAGAAATATTTCTGTAGTGCCCTTTTCTCTCATGTAGGAAATGGTTCTTGGGGGTTTTGTTTGGGTTTTTGGGTTTGTGTGGTTTTTTACATCTATGTTTAATGGCATGCTAAGTATTAGAAAATGTCAATAAAAGGGAGGAAAATGTAAAGTCATTAAGCATTTGATGTTTAAGGACATAGTATTTTTGAATAGTTGGAATACTTTATAATTTTATTCTTTTGCTGTCATCTCAGGACCTCATTGGAAACAGGAAGCAGCGTCTCAACTGATCCGCTCAGGTACTGTAGTAGTATAGATGTTAATTTTAGGTTTGAAATAATAGTAATTACCTCTATTATGTATCAGCTCTACGTCGTTTATCTTTATCTTCCAATGCATAACCAGTAAAGGCGTTGACCAAATAGCTGTTTGAGAGGAGGTAGTTTGCTCTCTTCCAGGATTCCCATCCTGAAATTCAGTTCTGGCTTCAAACAGTGTGTATTTGTTCTCAGAGGAGCATGAAGGGGAAGGAGGGAAGATGTGTTTGTGCACGCACATGGGCAAACCGTCTCTCTCAGAGTTTTATAACCTTAGATTGTGCTGAAAACATTTGACCTTCCCTGGCAGCTTTGTACTCCGTTGAGTGAACAGTTCTGATTGTGTCGAAATGTCATTCCTGTTTTCCATTGCTCAGCATTTTGATAAAAGCACATGTATAAACTTCAGAGAGTACTGTCGTATGAGTCATTGCAGTAACTGAGATTTTACTTTGATCACTCAATTTAGAAAAAAATGCTTAGCACTGTTAACATTGCATATCAAATGGGCACCTTGCATCTTTTATTCTCATAGTTGCACATTAAAGAGTGCATCAAAGTCGCAGACTTCCTTTGATTAAGTTGGGGCAGAGTCCCTTTCTCTCAAACTGACAGTTGTTTTGGTACAAGTCTGTCTTTGGAGATGTTATGGATTGAGGGTGTGACTTTTCCCCACATGTAGCTTTAGCCTTCCTTGAACAAAACATCAGTGGAAACTGTTCTGTTTAACCTTATTCAAATTAAAGGCCCTCTCTGTTACTGATCTTCCATTATTTTCAAGTGTATGGTCTTCTGAAAGTAAAGTGTATGGATTATTAGCATTGCCTAAAAACAAACACACACCCCCTATGTTGTAATATTATCTTTGTTTTCAGCTCAGCAAATCAACACTGGGCAATGTTCAGTCATGACTGTAGTTTTGTTCCCATCTCCGGGTTTGACTGGAACACTGTTTCTTTGTGTGGTAGAACAATGCAGGAAACAATGTCCACTTCCCTCCTCCTCCCCCCTGCCCGGCTTTTCTGCAAACTTAGTTTTGCAAGAACATCACGTAGCTGGATTGCGATTTACCATTCTCTGGGATGAGCTTCCCAGAACCAGGTATTACTGCCATCTTTATTCCGGGCTGGATAAATCTCTGTGAAAATGGCAGATTTTATTACAAAGTTTTTCCTTCCAGTGGAATTTTTTTCCATGAGAGGATGCAAGTGAAGAAGACAGGGAAGAATCAGCTGTAAGAAGCAGCTGAATTTTAACATTTGGTGAGAAAAGGCAAAGGGACTATTCTTTGAATAGGCTTAGCTGCACTGAACAGACATGTTTTCTAGAAACTGCAGTGGTTGAATCATTTTAAGTTGCTATGAGATCACAAAACCACATGAATATTTCCTTGTTTCAAGCTATTTTCAATAAAATGAGACCATGTGATTTCATATCCACCAATGTGGCCGCTGCCACTGCTGCACGGCCTCGCCAACTGTGAAGTTTAATGCACAGAATTTGTGTGTTAAGTTCAATGGCCTTGGCTCTCATTAGTATGCACTCGGTGGGTAACGCTGTCTTAAGCCTGTAGCAGAGAGATGCAGGCTGGGCTGGAATCCTTGATCGTGCTGCTTTCTATTTCAAACAATACTTCTATAATAGCTTATATTCTGCCTTCGGTTACAAAAGTTTCTGAAGCTGTAAGTTTTCAGAGATTTTGAGACTTCCTTCTTTATCCCATTCACTTTTATAAAACCTCTGTGCCCAAACATCTCCTAAACTCATTCAAAGAGATAATCTTGAGAACACTTGCAATTCCTTTTACAGAACTGTCTTTATAAAAAGTTATTTGGAAATAAATGCATTAGCCCTTTTGAGTTTTGATAATTTTGGTGAAATAGTATCTGGGAGTTACCAGATGAGGATGTAAAAATGTTACTCTAACTACAAATGAAATAATTTTATGACGTTTAAAAACTCTAGAGTGAAACAATCATAGAGGAGGCATTAAAGAAATTTCCAGATTCTATCAGCTAAACCAGTGAATTTTTCCTAGGGTTAAATAATTATTGAAGAAACAGCATGTAAAATCTAGTCAACTTTGGTAGATCAAATAAGCCTGTTCTGGAGCTGTAATTAAACAGAATTAATACTATTATTTTTAAGTAAAATGAAAGATGGTATAAGACTTCTTGTTACTGAATGTGTTCTCGTAAACCTGTTGAGCAAATTTGCCTTTGAATGACCTGTAAAATGGAATGTACCAATTAACATGAAACCATCCAGCGTCCTGTCAAACAATTAGTATTTTCTAGGCAGGCTACTTTCCTTATGTTTTGCTCACTCAGTTCCTGTCCCCATCAGCAAGGTAAGTTTGCCCTCGAAGAACTGCTTTTTTAGTTCTCACCTGCTCTGGAACATTGTAATCCAGACTTATGGTTTTGTTATGTTTCTGTTGTACAAATTTCCACCAAACATTGGTTTCCCCTGGATTTATCTAGACTGCACTTGGATTCAGTAGATTCAGTTTGAAAGTTACGCTGTGGCGAGATCAGAGAAGAGCCCAGTGCTGTAAAGAGTAAGAGCTAATGTGAAAAATTCACCTAAGTCCATTATAAAGAGAAAAATCTGTACACATTAGCATGCTATATATATATATATATGCATGTATATTTTATTTTGTGCAATTTCTTTCATAGTCTGCAGAGTATTTGTTCTGAATATTTTGAATTGGACACAGTCAACTTTCAACTGGTATGTGAAAAGTTACCTAAATCTTAGTGTGGGCCTTCTGGAGTGTTTTATTACCAGACGTCTTTCAAATTTAAAGAAAGATTTAAAGAAATTTAAATATTTGAGCTTTGCAGATATTTGTGGCGCATTTGTTGTCTTCTGTAACAAATTGATCAACTATTGTTTGTATGAGTTTAGAGAACAGACATGCAGAAAAGGTAGTATTAAAAGAACAGCAAATTCCCTACTATTCTAGTTCATGAAATTTTGGCAGCTTGGAGGCTTGATAACCAACCCAGGGAATTTTCCTACCAACTTGTGTGTGGCAACTATTTGATTTCCAGTTTTAAGAAAAGGACCCAATGTCCAGGAGCTTTGTGTGCTGCTGTTTTCTGTGAGCACTGAGGCCTTCAAGCCTCCCAGAAACTATTTCAGCACCTATTCAGTTGCACAAAATCTTGTTTTGTACACCTTACGTGTATTCCTTGTATGAGCCTCACTTTTTACTGTGGTGTGCACAGGGAGTATCATGGAATTTAGTGTGGGAACTATACTGTCTTGGTCTCATGACATTCTCGAGCTGCACAACGTACAAATCGCTAGCATGAAGTTTTGGTGTGTGGCTATTGAATTTTTTCAACCTGGAGTCAGGAACAATTCGTGGAAAAACATTTTCTTACAATTTCTGTACTCCATGTAAGTAGGCAGATACACTGTTACACTGGGCAAGTGAAATATTTTTCAGGAAATGTCCCTGGCATATCATTGTAAGTAAGTAAATAACAGTAGTTCAATTTATCTATTTTATGAAGGGTTAAAGATGTCAATCTTCCTGATTTCCCCAAGCCCAGCATTTGAAACGAGTGTACTAGTAACTCTGCAGGCACTGCTGGGGTTGTTTTATACAACGCTCTCCCTCATCGCTGGATTGTTTTACTTCAGCCTCAGAGCTCCCTGGATTGAGGAGACACCATCTCTATAAAAGGAGGTGTTGCACTGTATGGTTTTCACTTTGCCCTTTTGTTTTTTTAGTGCCTGATCTTGAAAGACTTGTCAGAGCCTTCAGCACACTGCTGCCAGAGCTGCCCCTGCGTTGCAAAACTCGAAAGGACTCCAGGAGATGTCAGCACACTGCTCACTTAGGGTACCGGGGCTGAAGCTGCAGTCCATCCAAAAATCACTGCTCTTAAGAGGCCTGGGAATTCTAAGCCAAAGGTTTCAGTAAATGCCTTTCTGAAAGAACTAGTTTTATATCCAGGGTGAGCGTGAGATGAAGCTTAATTTTCTTTGTTGTTTTCCTCTGGAAGACAAGTAAAAATGAAGAACATGTTGAGAGCATGGTGCTTTTCATTTGCAAAAGTCCTAATTAGCATTTGCTCTGCATGCAGTGCAGTATAATCAGCCTTGGTTGCTGTCAGAAAACTCACGGGTACGTAGCTTCTACTCGCTGAAAGTCTAGGATTTAGGAGTAAGTAATTAAGGTGACAAATAGCCAATTTTTTTTCTGGAAAAGGGGTACATTGGAGAGAAAGAAATTTCTTTGCAGTGTGAGCAAAGGATAAGTTTTCAGATAAGTCTTCGGATGGTGTCTCTTGAGCTTCATTGTCTCAGTATGGCTTTCCCTTTCTTCCTTCACCCTGAGAATAACTGGTCTTGTTTGTGGGGTGAGGTGTTCCTTGCTGCTGCTTCTTTTTTTCTTTCTTTGTTCTTATTTTTTTTTAAAGGAATCTCAAGAAGTGCAAGCAAAAGAATGTTCCAATAGGGAAAACTCAACCTTTTTTTTTTTTTTTTGAAATATAGGGAAAAGGGTTTCCATGTTACAGTATAGCATAGGCTTGGTGATGGACCAGCCCAGCCCCAGGCAGGAGGCAGCAGCAGGGAGACTGGGAGGTGCTGGGGCTCACCGGGAGGCACTGGATCTCAAGGGCTTCCCTCAGTTTCTCTTTAGATAAAATTATCTCTGGAAAACAAGGGCTGATATTAGGGATAAAAAGCTGGAATGGAGATTTTGATATGAAAATCTAAATATCCTTAGCATGATGTCATCGCTGTCTTGAAAGTTGCCAGGCTAGGGAAGGCCAGGGGAATATGTTGAGGAAGAAAAATAAACTTAAACTTTCATCATGTTTAATATTGTTTGGGAACTTGCTTCTCTGAAGTAAGCAATTCTGTTTTCTTAGGAATGACTGCAACCAGCTCTGATGCTGGTCTGAAAGAAGTCACGGTGAGTAAATGCAGCCATCGCAGGCCTTTAAAGAGAATCTTTAAAAGAAATTCTTTTTTTAAAGGCCTGAATCAAATTGGCATCATGTTTGTGCTTCATGTGAGTCGCTTTTCTCCTGATCAGTTTGTTTCCAGCTCTTACCCTTTCCTGTACAATACGTTTTTAGGGAAGTACCAGACAAAGTGTGACGTGAACATTTTTGCATGTTGTCTAGGCATAATTTACCTAGTTCTTTACTTCACTAACGAAAATGCTGATTCTAACTTAAGTATATTTATAATTTCATTTCAAGTAACCTTACACAAACCAGTTTTGTAGGAAGTTGCAAGGCACTTATGTAACTGAACAGTGACAATGAGCAAAACCAGAACCCAAAAGGATCCCTAAATATAGCTTATTATCCTGGCACTTGGGCAGCTAGATACAGCTACATGGAAAAAAGCCTCAAGTTAAGCATTAGGTGTCTGGTGTGTTCTTCTTGTATTTTTTAAACAGCGTTAAAAGTGTTTGCTTGTTTGTTTGGGGAAAAAAAAACCACCACCAACAACACCACCCCAAAAAACAACCCCACTGGTCTAAGTGCCAGAATCTTTGCTTTTAAGTATTTTTTCAGACTCTGGTTTTGTTGTTGTTTCTGATGAACTCTTTAAGTTCCTGATGATACCTCTTTGATACTATTGCAAGCTAAGTCCTAAACGTTCACTATTGGGTTTTTGAAAATCACCATCAGAATGACAAAGACCCAAATTGCAGTGTCTGGAAAAGTAAACTTAACAGCAAACTGGACACAGGACTTGGTCATTCTCCACTAGGACACCTGTTATTATTTAACAACAGCAACGACTTAGAAAGAAAGATAGATTGCTGGTGAAGTCTTCTCTTATGGCAGGAACCTTTCCTGCAAAACAGCGGCTCTTCCTCTGAGCATCCTCCGAGTTTGGGGACTCCTCGGAAGGGAGCGTGTACGGTGATGGGGAGAGGAGAGAGTAGGAGGGGGGAAACCGCGGTGGAATTCGGCCAATATCTTTCATAAAAGATAGCAATTACATTAACGCTCCTGTCTTTACAGAGTGACTGCAATCTGCTTTTTACCGCGTCTAGCCAGAGGTTTGAAATAGCTCATTTTGAATATAAAAATAGCTGGGTTTAAATAGCTAATTTGGAATTTCCCTTCAAAGCGGCTCACGGCTGATTGCTCTGCTCTCCCTGCGGAGCCCCCGCGGCTTCGGACCGAGCTGGAGCTGCCGCTTTGCAGCCGCTCACCGTCAGCCCGGCCCCGCCGAGCCCTCCATCCCTCCCCTCCCGCAGCCCCGGCCCCGCCGCTCCCCAGCCCTCCATCCCCTCCCGCATCCCCAGCTCCGCCGAGCCCTCCCTCCATCCCTCCCGGCCCCGCCGAGCCCTCCCCCCCGTCCCGCATCCCCAGCTCCGCCGAGCCCTCCCTCCCTCCCCTCCCGCATCCCCAGCTCCGCCGAGCCCTCCCTCCATCC